>CM066163.1:65972975-66652975 GCA_033629205.1 Lithocarpus polystachyus
GTGTGTAGAGTGTTTATGCTTATGCGTGCGTGCCTGTGCGTTGCGTCAAAGTCAGACTCGGAAAGCAGCTAAAGCCTAAAGACAAAAGACAATAGACAAGTCGTGCTCAGTCATCTTGAGTGGCCTGGGCCTGGGCCTGCGCCGGCTTCACCTATTTACCTATATTATTTAAGAGGATTTTACTGTTTAAATTTCTTATTTTTTTAATTCAAATTTACGTTCCTGTATTTAAGTAAAAATAAAACAAAAGGATAATTCGGTAAAAATATAATTTTAACTCCTATTAAAATATTGTCTAAAAAATAGAATCACTCTTCTATTAATTTTCAAATTAATTTATTTACTTATAAATTAAATTTTCAAAATAAAAATTATATATATAAAATAAATAAATAAATAAAACACAATTTTTTTTTACAAAATAGAATCACTAACAAAAAAAAAAGACTCATCGCACGTGCGAAGTGCATGTGATGAGGCTAGTTAAAATAAAAAATTATGCAAATTATACTTTCTTTGGCCGAAACTTATTTCAAATTTTTAATTTTATTTTTGTTTAATCGAGTCTTTTAAATCTCAAGTTTATTTAATTCATTTTTTTTTTTTAATTATGTTTACACTTGTATGGGAAGTATTTGAACTCTTGGCCCAAAAAGTATATGGACGCAAGCCCAAAAAGCCCAAACAATAAAATTGTAGAGAAGTGGGTTAGAAAACTGGGCTGTAGTGAAATCTATGATGGGCCAGCAAGTTTAGTCAACAAAGAAAGATGACGAATGTTCTATATTAGAAAATGTCCTCGGCCAAATCCGAGAAGACTGGTTCTTTTGTTTTGTCTTTTCAGTTCTATTACAAGACTTCTTTCTCTCTCTTTTCTTCCCCCTTTCTTCTTCAGGGGTCTCTTACATTATATACCCCCTTCTTAATGATCCTGAGCCTCCACTTGTTGGCCATCCAAGTTACCACTTGAGTACCTGTCCCATCAGTCACCCCTCCAGGCTCCCTGTAAGTTGTGGTTGTCAATGTAGCACTGTTCAGGGGTCTTCTCCTCATAAATGTGGCCATGAAAGTAGCTGCAGCGCATTAAATGTGGTGGTAATAGCTTTCCCTTAAGTACCTCCTAGTTTCCACTTGTCGGTGCGCTCGAGGTGTACGTACCTGTCGCCGGAGCTTTTTAGAAGCTCGCCTTAGTTTGTGAGATCCGAATTTGGCCCATGTTTAACCTGTCTGAAGAGGCATTACTCCTCAGACAAGGCCCAAGGCCCAATACCAGATCTGGGCCCTTACCCCTACAATAGCCCCTTAAAATTCCAATTTTTCCCCCTTTCGTCCGAGAGGAAAATTGGGGTTTTGATTATAAAGGGACAAGACTATTGATTTCTTTGGCTCGTATCCCACCAGGGGTAGGTTTACAATATTGTCCCCCAGACCAAGTTCTTACTAAGAGAGGGACGGGTGAGGTTGTCATTCCAATGATCACTTTTATAGAGGGAGTAGGGATGGCAATTTTGCCCCGCCCCGCTTGACCCGCCCCTCCCCCGCTTCGCCCCGCGCGGGTTTTCCCCACCCCGCAAAGGTGGTGGGGCGGGGATGGTGTGAGATTTTAGCCCCGCACCACGGGGCGGGGCGGGGCGGGGCGGGGATGGGTTTAGACTTTTTAGACCCGCCCCACCCCATCCCCGCCCCTCCCACATTGATAAAGGTTGAATTGTAAATTTTTCATACTCTAAAACCCTACTATTTAAACAAATATATTATCAACTTATTTAATTCTACCTAACATGGTTCTATACCTCTCTTTTATCTCTAGCAAAGTTGGAAATAAGGTACTAATTTTAATGTTTTCTTTTGTCTTTATTAGAAACAAATTTATATTCCATTGAATCATTGTTTTGTTCTATGAGTTTTTTGTTTTTATTGTGATATTGTCTTGTTAAACACTTGGATAATATTATTTAGTTTTTGCTAAAAATTAGTTTGATTCGATGGGATGAATTTATTTGTAATTTCAAGTATATTTTTATTAATGAAATAGGTTTTAATTAAAAAAAATGTAATAGTTGTGGACAAATCAACAAGCAGTAAAGTTTTGCGGGGTGGGACGGGTCTTCGCGGGGCCCCAAGGGGCGGGGATGGGGCAAGACAAAACTATGCGGGGCGAAAATGAAGACCCCATCCTTCGGCCCCGCCCCGCCCCTTTGCCATCCCTAAGAGGGAGGGATGACTCTTCCCATAGGTAGGATAACTAGAGATTACCTGCGCAACCACCAGTTATACCGCCACTAATGCGCCCCCAACATGTTTAGAATTTTAGGGAGTATAGACGCCCTAAACGAGCAAATGAACCTTAGGCTTATGTGGCATGACGTCGCGTATATGTACGAGTGTCATTCTCTCTCCAAAGGGTACTACCTTAAATCCCGATCTGAGGAGGTGAGGATGATATCTTGCCTTCCCAAGTCCAACAAAGGCTTGAAGGACGATTATCTGGTCGTCTCCGGAGAGTGGCACGACGGTCTTCACTGCCTGGTTAGGGCGGGGACACCAGGTGGGGTACCCCAGGATTAGGCCCCTTGGCAGGGACCTTAGTTTTCTAAGTTTTTTCTTTATTCTGAACTTGTATTGTCACTCCTCGGATCATAGTTATTGGTCTAACCATGGTTTTCCTTTACGGACATTTTGCAGACAAAAGCCATGTCTCTCCGAAGCTCAGCCTCGTTAATGTCCTGGCGCTCAACTTCCTATTAAGGTCAGAAATATTCAAGAGTAAGGACGGACAGCTAAGGGCTGCTCACTTGATCCTTGACTACGAGCCCCTGTCGCGTGTATTTCAAGACGTGGGGCAAGCGATAAGAGTTGGTAGCCCTAAACTTGCGCGAATAGACATCTCTAAGCCTGGGTTCCTGGCCCAAAGGGACCTTCCTCCGATTGTGTTGCCACCTCTACCCATTCATCAGCAACTAGCTGCCTCGAGCGAGGAGCCGACACTGTCGCCTCAATCTTTAGATGCCGAGATCGATCAGTTCCGTTTTGAAGAAGAGGCAGGGGCAACAGAAAGGCCTGTTGAGCTCTCGAATTCTGAAGCTGAGCCCGAGAGACCTTCTACTACTTTCCAACCGCGGTTACTCGTTGCTCGGCCAGATTCAAGCTCTAAGGAGGAAGAGGGCATGGATTTAAAACAAAGACCCGCCCTGAAGGACCTGATGGCCAGCAGGAATAAAGGGGGGTCAACTTCAGGAGAAGTTCCCAAGACCCAAGTTGCCCCCACTCTACCTCCTCCTCCCCCTCAACTCCCTGTTGACTTTGGATCGAAGGCCAACGAGAATCTGAGGAAGAAAAGGCCAATGGAGGTCTTGGAGGAGGGAGAGGTACCACCCCACAAAGAGGGTAAACAGCAGAAGAAAACCAGGGACCCCTATGATAAGAGAGACTGATCAATGGAGGGCTTTGAGGAGGCTGATGCACGCCGAGGGCAGCGCACATGGGCTCCTCGGTTGGAGGTGGAGGGCACTATCATTCCTTGGGACGCCACTATTTAGGAGTCTCAAAGGGAGCATGCCGGCATCCTAGCCGAGGCATTAGAGCAGCCTCTTCTCCTTCTTAGGGACATGGAGGGCCTTAGGCACATGGAGGGCCTTAGGCACATCAAGCAACCAGACCTCTTCATATCTCTGAAGAGGGATCTAGCAATGATAGGCCCGCAAGCACCCTTTATGTTAACTGCTAAGCTGTATGTCCATTTACATGTGTATATTCCTTGTAACCTCTTTGTTGCCGATGTGCAGGTCACTCAGCAAGTTTTTGTGGCTGAGGAGTGGATCAAGAGGGCCAATGAGGAGGCCAAGGCTGAGTCCCACTCCCACTAAGAGGTTGAGAGACAGCTGGGAGCTCTGAGACAGGAGAAGGCTGACCTGTCCGCGAAGCTGAAAGAGGCCGACAAAGCTCGTCAGAGTGCTTAGGCAAGGCTGAAGACCGCGGAGAGGCAGGCTGAGAACCAGCGCCAACAGCTACATGTAACTGACATAAACCTGGCCACGAAGAAACAAAAAGTCTTGGACCTCCTGGTCGAGCTGCAAAAGGTCAAAGAAGCAGCTCGGGTGGCCAGGGTAGCCGCCGAGGCCGCAGTGGAGGCATCTTATCAGCGCGGGGTGAAGGACACGGAGGCTTGACTTGCAGAGGAGGTGGCTATAGTATGTAGGGATTACTACACCGAGTCCTGGGGGGTAACGATGGATCGGGCGGGAGTTCCTGCAGACTTCGAGCTTAGGAGGGCCGAGAGTATTTTCTTCCCGGAGGACATTCGAAAAGTTCTTGATCTAGTCCCTCCTCTCAAGCAACTCCCTACCATCGAAGCTCCCCCTGCTGATGCCGGAATTCCCGAGGGGGTTGAAGTGGGCAAAGAGGCTCAATCACCTATGAAGGCCAAATCCTCCGAAGATGCGCTCACCATCAGGGATGTAGTCTCCCAAGCCAAGGACGCGGAGGCCAAATCTAAAGCTGATGATGTCCCTCCTAAGGCTGCTGATCCCATGAAGGATCCTCCTCAGGAAAAGGCCTAGATGTAGGAATTTTTACATATATCATATATGTCTACCTTTTGTAAGGGCAATCTGCCAGCAAAAACAATGTATTCATCTTTCTGTTTAATGGAAATGTTCTTTCCCCTAATTCGTTGCACTCTTTTTTTTGTTGGGCTATGAAGCTTTGAACTGCTAACAATTTAAATAACTTAATCATGAAACGTTTATCATAGAGCATGACTTTAGGCTCTGCTTAATTAGTTATAAAAGTGTCATAGTGTTAGTTTCCCCAAAGTGCGCGGTCCGAGGACTCAAGCAATACTTAAGTTCTATTTGAACACTTGTAAAAAATGTCATAGTGTTAATTTCTCCAAAGTATGTGGTCCGAGGACTCAGGCATGATTTATGTTCTATTTAAACACTTATAAAAAATGTCGTAGTGTTAATTTCCCCAAAGTATGTGGTCTGAGGACTCATACATGACTTAAGTTCTGTTTGAACACTTATAAAAAATGTCGTAGTGTTAATTTCCCAAAAGTATGTGGTCCGAGGACTCAGACATGACTTAGATTCTGTTTGAACACTTATAAAAAATGATCATAGTGTTAATTTCTCCAAAGTATGTGGTCCGAGGACTCAAGCATAACTTAGGTTTTGTTTGAACACTTATAAAAAAAATGTCGTAGTGTTAATTTCCCCAAAGTATGTGGTCCAAGGACTCAAGCATGACTTAGGTTCTGTTTGAACACTAATAAAAAATGTCGTAGTGTTAATTTCCCCAAAATATGTGGTCCGAGAACTCAGGCATGACTTAAGTTCTGTTTAAACACTTATAAAAAATTATCGTAGTGAGCAATAGACAAGCATGAGACAATGGAAGCTTTTATTAATAATAATACCTTTTCAGGTTGTTTACATTCCAAGCGCGCGGTATCATTTTTCATCTAAATCTTCCAGGTAATATGCACCTACTTCTGCTGCAGAAGTGATGCGATATGGACCATCCCAATTCAATCCCAATTTCTCCCTAGCCGGGTTTTTGGTGTTGCCCACAACTTTCCTTAGTACCAGGTCTCCCGTTGCTAGAGGCCTTAGCTTCACGTCGGCATCATAACCTTGTTTGAGTTTGTATTGCTAATACGCCAGTTGGACTCTTGCATTTTCCCTGCATTTCTCAGTCAAATCTAAACTTTTTTCTAGCAACCCATTGTTACCACTCGGATGAAAAGAAGTTGTTCTCAGTGTTGGAAAGCCAGTCTCCAAAGGAATAACGGCCTCAGCGTCATAAGTCATTGAGAAGGGGGTTTTCCCTGTTGACCTTCGTGGCGTCGTCCGATACGTCCAGAGGACATGTGGTAGCTTTTCCACCCACTTTCCTTTCACGTCGTCCAGTCTCTTCTTAAGTCCGTTCACTATGACTTTGTTTACAGCTTCGGCCTGTCCATTCCCTTGGCGGTAAGCTGGAGTGGAAAATCAAATTGTGATTCCAAGCTCACAACAGTATCGCCTGAAGGCTTTGCTATCAAACTAGAGGCCATTATTCGAGATGAGGGTGTAAGGGACCCCGAACCGAGTAACAATATTCCTCTATACGAACTTCTTGACGTTTACATCCCTAATGTTCGCCAATGGTTCAGCCTCAACCCATTTTGTGAAGTAATCCGTCCCGACTAGCAAGTACCTCTTATTTCCTGTTGCTTTAGGGAACGGGCTAACAATGTCCAACCCCCATTGATCGAATGGCCATGGGCTGGATATAGGATTGAGGGCTCCCCCCAGTTGGTGTATATTTGGCACGAACCTCCGGCATTGGTTGCACTTCCTTATGTATTCCTGTGCCTCCTTTTGCATGTTGGGCCACCAGTAGCCTTGAGTGATAGCTCTATGCGATAGGGATCTTCCTCCGTTATGGCGCCCACAAATCCCCTCATGTAATTCTTCCAGGAGCGACTCTGTTACCTCGGGGTGTACGCATAGCAAGTAAGGCCCTAAAAAGGAACGCTTGTATAACTTCTGGTCCTCAGATAGCCAGAACCGAAAGGCCTTTCTGTGTAGCTTGTTCGCTTCTAACTTCCCTTCGGGTAGGATATCCTCCTTTCGAAACAGCACCAGAGGGTCCATCCAGCTGGGACCTACCCTGACATTGTGGATGTGGACCATCCCTTTCACCATCTCCGTGGGTTTGTTCAAATCTTCCACCAAGATGACCCGAGGCAAACTCTGAGCCAAGAAGGTTGCAAGGGTGACCAAAGAGTCAACGTGTGTATTCCTACTTCTAGAGATATGTAGCAGGCTAAAAGAATTGAAATGTGATTGCAGATGTTTAACTTGTCTCAGATATTCTTGCATTCTTTCATCTCTCGCGTCTATCTTCCCATTCATTTGGCCAACGACCAGTCTCGAGTCCGAGAACACGTTAACGATCTTCCCACCAAGTTTTCGAACCATGGACATCCCCTCTAGTAGGGCCTCATATTCGGCCTCGTTATTAGTGGCCGTGAAGCCCAATCTTAGCGCCTTCTCAATGGTGATCCCCTCGGGAGAAATTAGAACTAGCCCCACTCCGGAGCCCTTTTGGTTCGCAGCCCCATCAACATATACTTTCTAGCACACGGGTCTGAGCAGAGAGATCATTCCAACTAACTTTTCATCTATGTCTGATGTCCCGGCCACTTCTCCTAACGAGGGTTCGGCGAATTTTGCCACCAGATCTAAGGACCTGGCCTTTGACAGAGGTTCGGGGCATGTACTTAATGTCAAAAGCCCCCAGAATCGTACCCCACTTGGCAATCCTCCCTGTATAATCAGCACTCCGAAGTATGGCCCTAAGCGAGAGCTAGGTCAGGACGATAACTGTGTGCGCCTGAAAGTAATGAGGAAGCTTCCGTGTAGCATGCACCACTGCTAAGATGGCCTTCTCTAATGCTAAGTAATGAACCTCAGCCTCGTGCAGTGATTTGCTTACGTAATAAACTGATCTTTGTACGCCGCTGTCTACTCATATTAGCATCAAGCTTACCATATGCGAGGCCACAGCGTTGTAGACGAATAGGACTTCATCAATCTCAGGACTCGACATGATCGGCTGCCGAGATAGATACACTTTAAATTGTTGGAAGGCCAGAGCGCACTTCTCGGTCCACTCAAATCCCTTCCACGTGTTCATTAACAGGAAGAAGGATCTGTATCTGTCCGCCGATCGAGATATAAAACGATTCAAGGCAGCAATCATTCCGGTGAGCTTCTGGACCTCTTTAGGATTTCGAGGTGGTTATAGATCATTGACAGCTCTGATTTGATTAGGGCTGACCTCAATCCCCATGTGGGTTACCATATAGCCCAAGAATTTGCCTAATCCAACTCTAAATGAGCACTTAGAAGCGTTGAGCTACAGCTTATGCTTCCTTAGGATTTCAAAGATCTCCTCGAGGTCTCCTAGGTGCTCGGATACCACCTTACTCTTCACCACCATATCATCTATATAAGCTTCGATGTTCTTACCCAATTATGGTTCGAACATCCTGGTCATCATCCTTTGATAAGTAGAACCTGTGTTCTTTAAACCGAAGGGCATCACTTTGTAGTGGTAGTTCCCAATGGGAGTGACAAAAGCAGTCTTCTCCTAATCTTCCAAGGCCAACGGTATTTGTTGATATCCTTGAAAGACATCTAGGAAGCTCATTCGAGAATGGCCCGCGGACACATCCATCAACTGGTCTATCTGAGGAATAGGGAAAGGGTCCTTTAGGCAGGCTTTGTTCAAGTCTGTGAAGTCCACGCAGACTCGCCATTTTCTACTTTTTTTCTTTACCACGACAGTGTTAGCCAACTACTCTGGGTAAAAGACTTCCTTGATAGCCACTGCTCCCTTGAGCTTTATCACCTCCTCCCGAACAGCGCCAGAGTGCTCTTTGGACAGGCGCCGAAATGGCTACTTTTTGGGGGGTATGGACGGGTTAACATTTAAGCGGTGGCAGATGAGGCTCGGATCGACCCCAAGGCCTCGTAGGCGTCCCACGCAAACACGTCCAGGTTATTCTTAAGGAACCCAATTAACTCTTTTTTCTCCTCCATAGGCATCTGAGAACCTATTTGAAAGAACCTTTCTGGGTCAGCACCAATGACCACCTTCTCCAAATCTTCACATTTCACCTCCTCGGTAGGCAGATTAGCAAGTGATATTGGGTTCTTTAATTGCTACAAACTTTTTTGGGCAGAGGCCGAGGACTCCACTTCAGGTCGGTGCAAGATGGCTGCCACCGGACACTACCTCGCCATTGATTGACATCCAAGGATCTCCATAACTTGGCCCTCGGATGGAAATTTTACTTTCTGGTGCAATGTAGAGGCGACGGCCCCTAACTTATGAAGCTAGGGTCTGGCGACGATGGCAGTATGGGGAGAGTAAGAATCTACGACGATGAAATCTACCTCCACCGTTTTTGGGCCGGTCTGCACGGGTAACCTAATTTGGCCCTTTAGAATGACAATCTTTCGGTCAAAACTCACTAAGGGGGAGTTATAGGGCGTTAAGTCTTCTGGCTTCAGATCCAACCCCTTGTAAAGGTCAGAATACATGATCTCAGCACCTCTACCACCATCTACCATAACCCTTTTTACATCATATCCTCCGATCCTGAGTGTGATTACCAAGGCGTCATCATGAGGCTGTATGGTCTCGACCTTATCCTCTTTTGAAAAACCCAGCACCGGCTGTGCGTCTACCTTAACCCTTTTGGACTTTGAATCGTCGTCCTCGGCAAACAGCCGAGCTACAGACATCATCCTGGAAAGACTTGAACCGGATCTTCTTGGAGCGGCAAAAATGACATTTATCATGCCAATAAGAGGTCTTAAAGGTGTATCCCTTCGAGTTTCCGAATTCGTCTGGCCTTGCTGACAGTTGGAATGATGCAAGAGGTGCTTTAATCTTCCTTATCGGACTAGCTAGTCCAAGTGACTTCGCAAGTTCCTACAGTCCTCTATAGTGTGACCTGGTTCCTGGTGGTATTGGCAATACAGGTTCTGATTGCGCCTCATGAGGTCCCCCACCATCTTATTTGGTCACCTGAAGAATGGCTCATTTTGCTTTTCTCTAACACCTGGCACACTGGCTCTCGGAATACAGCATTAATTATCTGCGTGCTAGCAGGTCCGAATTGTCTGGAAAAGTCTCCCCTTGGTCGGCTATTATTGTACCTGTTCGACCTGAAATCCCTCCGCTCTTGAGGGATAACTTTAGCCTTTCCCTTCCCCTACAGTTGGTCATCCTCAACCCTTTTGTATTTATCAATCTAGTCCATGAGTTGGCGTACACTGATAACAGGCTTGCTAGTGAGGGACTTCCTCAAACCGTGCCCAGCTAGGAGGCCGACCTTAGAAGTGCTAATGGCTACCTCATCGAAGTCTCCATCTATCTCGTTGAATATTTCCCAGTATGTCCGAGTTCGTTTTCAAGGTTTCTCCTTCTCGCATGGACAAGGACAATAGGGAATCCAAAGGCCATGGGACCCTACTAGATGTGATAAAATACAACCCAAATGCTCGAGTGAGCTCCTGGAAGGAATTTATGAACCCTGCCCTCAGGCCATCAAACCATCTCATCGCCACTGGTCCCAAGCTGGATGGGAAGACTTTGCACATCAAGGTCTCGTTCTTGGAATGGATTGCCATCCTCTGGTTAAAGTGGCTTACATACTCCACAGGGTCTGTCTGGCCATTGTATATGGTAAACGTGGGTTGATGGAATCGTCGGGGAAATTTAGGCCCTTTGATTTTTCGCGTGAAAGGCGACCTGGAAATCTGGTTCAACGCCTTACTCATGACATCATTCCCCAGACCTTTATGAGGTGGGCTTTGACGCTTGCGCCTATGATAGTGCTTATCATCATCAGTGGAAGGCCCACGCAGGGGAGTCCTTGATCTTTGTTTACGATCAGCGTCCCCTTCGTCCCTAGAGGAGCTGTCAGAACTAGAAGGAGTACGTTTGCACTGAACACAGCGCAGTTTCCTTTCTAGTTCGTCAATTTTCAACTGCATGGCTTTCTCATTATTTGGCCCTCGAGAGATGTAGGTTCCCACCCAAGAATGGCTTCGGCTCATATGGGTAGTGTGCACGCTACCCTCTCAGTCCTTTCAAGATTGAGAAAATCATCCTGCCGTTGGGAACCTGCAGACTCTGCCTGGTGCGAACCTGATCCCACCATCGTTCGATGTCACACGCACTACCGCACAAGTAATTCCCACAGACGGCGCCAATTGTATGGGGAGTATTTGAACTCTTGGCCCAAAAAGTGTATGGACGCAAGCCCAAAAAGCCCAAACAATAAAATTGTAGAGAAGTAGGTTGGAAAATTGGGCTGTAGTGAAATTCGTGATGGGCCAGCAGGTTTAGTCAACAAAGAAATATGACGAATGTTTTATATCAGAAAATGTCCTCGGCCAAATCCGAGGAAACTGGTTCTTTCGTTTTGCCTTTTCAGTTCTATTACAAAACTTCTCTCTCTCTTTTTTCTTCCCTCCGTTCTTCTTCAGGGGTCTCTTACATTATATACCCCCTTCTTGATGATCCTGAGCCTCCACTTGTTGGCCATCCAAGTTATCACTTGAGTACTTGTCCCATCAGTCACCCCTCCTGGCTCCCTGTAAGTTGTGGTTGCTAATGTAGCACTGTTCAATGGTCTTTTTCTCATAAATGTGGCCAGAAAAGTAATTGCAGCGCATTAAATGTGATGATAATAGCTTTCCCTTAGGTACCTCCTAGTTTCCACTTGTTGGTGCGCTCGAGGTGTACGTACCTATCGCCGGAGCTTTTTAGAAGCTCGCCTTGGTTCGTGATATCCGAATCTAGCCCATGTTTAACCTATCCGAGTACGCATTGCTCCTCGGACAGGGCCCAAGGCCCAATACCAGATCTGGGCCCTTACCCCTACAACACTTTTTAAAATTTATTTTTATTGAATTTTTTTTATGTCAGAAATCTTATTTTATTAGTTAACTACATACTCCTACTTAACAATAATTTTTTAATGGAATTGAATGAAATACTTAAATTGAATAAATTTGAAATTTAGTGTACTCAATTTAACAAAATGAAAATTAAAAGTCTAAAATTAATTTCAGCCAAACTTAGATGATACAATTGGAATTTAGCCAAAATATTCATGTATTTTAATGTGTGGTAGGATAAGATTAAACTTTTTTTTTTCTTTAAACAGTTTATTTCAACAAAATAAACTAACGAAAATAAACTAGTCCAAACATATTCTTTGGAAAATCCTATTTTTTAAGGATACATTATATAATACATTATTTTTTAAATAAAAAGTACAATACCAATTTAAAAAATTAATTTTTTTAATTTAAATTCAAATAATTTTTTTCAAAAAAGAATATTTACTTTTCAAACATTCTTTTTTTTTTTTTATAAGACTTTTCAAATATTCCTTTGATAAAAGATAAGTTGGGGAAGCTACAAAATTTGTATCTTATGCTTTTGAAATGAATAATCCAAAACTGGCGAATTTCCTTCCTTGTGATAGATTCACCCAAAACTAGGACTTTAATCTTGGCCAATTTTTTAACAAACTCCTAGACTATCATATTCATGCAATGTAAATGGGAAGATTGTTAATAGAATTCCATCATTTCAATTTTAAATCGAAGTATAATCTCTCTCTCTCTCTCTCTCTCTCTCTCTCAAAAACGCAAGTATCATTTTTTTTTTTTTTTGCATCAGAATGAGTAACATGAATCATCATACCAACAATATCATCATCTAGGAGGATAGAAAACCATGTTGATGTAAAAAAGAAAGGTCACGCTCAAGCCATTATGGGAATATTTCCTTCCATTTAAATCCTCCAACTTTCTCCAATTCTCTTCCATTTTTAACGAAACATTTAACACGTGCTTGCCTATGATATTATAAATGTCACTTATCTCAACTAGGCTAAAAACTAAAGAGAATTAAAAGATTTACATTGGAGTGAAGAGTCTCTCCCAGCTGTAATATCTCAGCCTAATTGCATAATTGATTTATGGATTTATATGCTTGTTATTATCTTAATTAATTTAAATGCATAAGACTTTGATATTTTGATGTTATAAAAGATATAGCCTTTTTTTTATGTTATGGAAAGATGTTTACAAAGGTAAGGGTTTATATGCAAAGTTATTTTATTATTTGGGCCTATCTAGAATATAAGATTATGGAGGGGTGGTAAATGTAAATTTTGAAAATATATATGGGTGAGTCATCCACCCTATTACCCTTAGCAAGACATGTGCCCCACTCAAAATTTTCTTCCTAATCTTTCTTTGCTACACCAAAATGTGGATTTTTTTTTTAATTAACACCCATTTTCAAATAATTTCGTTACTTAGCACATTTTCAAAACTATTTAGGAAACTAATATCTTGAGTTCTATATACTTGATTTTCGATCGCTAAATCAAGTCCATTGAACTCAATTTCAACATTTTTTCATATGAAACTCGAGTCCATAGTACTCAATTTCTTCAGCAGACTACGTCAATGAAGAAATCCAATGATTGATTCTCCAAGACATGGACGATGCCTTCAAAGAAAGAACAGAAGCACCAGAAAAATTCTCCTAGAATTAACAAGCTTAAAAGAATCTAGATGGTTGTCTCACCTGAAAACCAAATTTGTTCATCCCTACAGCTCTGTCAAGATAGTTTGCATTCTGTAGGCCTTCACCATTCGAGCTTTTCTATAAGCAACAAACCCAAACCGCTCCGTGGGGTTGTGTTTTGATTTAGGGGTATTTTTTTTAATGATTTTTGGATTTGGGTTTTTAAGAAATGGGTTTGGTTGTTGAGGTTTTTCTTTTTTGGTCAGATCCTCCTTCTTCTAGGTCAAATTCTTCTTCTTCTTCATGGATTTAGGTCTCCGTAGGATTAGTTGATTTGGGTCTTTGTGGGGTTGGTTGTAGATTCTTCTTCTTCTTCTTCTTTGTGGATTTGCTTCTTCTTCTTCTTCTTCTTCTTCTTCTTCATGGATTTGGGTCTCCTTGGTCGGTTTCAGATTTTTCTTCTTCTTCGTGGAGGGATTTAGGTCTCCTTGGGGTTGAGTTTGCAATCTGCTGAAGAAATCGAGTCCTACGGACTCGAGTTTCATATGATAGAATGTTGAAATCGAGTTCAAGGGTCTCGATTTAGCATACCAAAATCGAGTATATAGAATTCAAGATGTTAGTTTCCTAAATAGTTTTGAAAACGGGCTTACTAACAAAATTGTTTGAAAATGGGTGTTAGTTTGAAAAAAAATCCCCAGAATGTATATCACTTGTTCTTCTTTCTTTTCCCTCTTTCATTATTCTTGAATCAGCAGCACCATCTCACACCAACAACCCTCCTTTCTCTCACCAAGATTTTATATATATACCTCTCTCTCTCTCACACCAACAACCCTTTCTCTCACGTGCATTTCTCTCTCACCGAATCTGTATCTCTCTCCCTCTAAGAAGAAATCAAACTCTTACTAAAGTTTCAGCTTCAGTTATGAATAAGTAAATAAGATTATTTTCTGTTATGGATAATTTTAATGGAGTAATGGTTTGCTTTAGTTTCCCTTCTATATTCTCTAATTTGATTGTTAGAAGCTGGAATTTGTGGTTTTATGTCAGCAAGTTGAAAGATTGAAGATATTATGGTCAATTGGATTCCTATTAATGTATTCTAACATGTATAGTACAGGTATAAAAATACCCACACGAAATGAAAGCCATTTGCAATTATTTGATGATTTTGTAAGAAAGGTGTTAAAGCTGTCACTGTGATAGATTCGGTGTTTACAAATGAAAAAGATGGATTAAATCATATTCTATGAATTAGGATGCTAGGAGTAGTTTTTATGAATTCTAAGACACACATGGTTGTAATGGAAGTGCTCTCACAACAATTGGATCAATACAGAAATAATGGTTTAATTTCTAAGTTGAATGAAACTCTATTAGGATAGATTTGAGTATGTTGTCTTGTATGATTTTTAGTAAATCATGGTTTTATGCTTTGAATTGATATGGTATCTACTAAACATCCAGGGGAGTGGCTTTGTAAAATTGCATGAAAATTAGATGTCAATGGATAGCCCATTTGTATTTTATAAATGAGGTATATGTTGCAGAAATAAGCAGTGAACAGTAAATGATATACCTAACTTTGAGGATTTAATTCTAATGTTAGGGTGAATGTTTTGAGCTATAAATTAGTATGCTCATCTTTTGGTATGTCTTGATCATAAATAAATTTTGTATGCCTTGGTTTCTCTATGGTTTGGTACATCAAGTGTTTGATGAATGTATCTTGTGTTTTGGGAACCTTTATGTGGTAGAATTTAAGATTTTCTTGAGTTTGAAAGTTAGGTTGTGATTTATGTATAAGTTTATATATTTAGGAAGATTTGTCAGTAATAAGTTTTGGTCTTTCATTTAGGTGACGAGAACGAGAACGTGGACACTTGAGCCCCTCTTATACAAATCTCTCACATCTTCTGTTTTCAGGTAAAATATATATGACATGTGCATTTGAAAGTATAAGGATTGTTTATAAAATTTATTATGCATTAAAACCTTTTAATTAGAGATATTACATATAAGCATGATTTAAGTAAAGATATATGTTCATGAGTTGTTGAATCTTATATATATATATATATATATGATAATTTTAGCATATTGATACTATTACTTATATTACGAACATAATATTTAAGAATGAAGTGGATATGCTGCTATGAAATATTTATGTAAAAGCATAGTTATCGGAAAAATATAGTTTTAGGGTTATTGCATTGTTATGTTCTGAACTCAGTCAGTAGAGGTTAAAGTATTGACATTTCCATGGAAATTTTGATTGGCCATTATAAGTGATGAGGACTCTACTGTACCCGTCCTTGTTGGGAATGGCCAATTTGTGGAGGATGCCAACCAACCCAATGGTTGATGATATGATCACGCCAAAAGGGGTGTGATACTTTCTGATATGATCCTGGAATTTCCTAGCATTGTGGGGAATGTTGGACGCCTGGCACAATGTGCTGGAAGCCTCCCAAAGTTGTGATAGATTTATAATTGGACTGACTAATATGTATTATGAATGAGCTATTAAGCTATTTGGAATTTATAAGAAACATATGATGATAATAAAAGTATGTTGAATGTGTTATAAGTCTAATGGAAAGTTTATGATAAAGTATTTTATAGTCTATTTAAAGATAAGGTTACTAAATTATGTTTAAGTTCCCTATTATGTCCTTTTATTATTATATGAATAAAAAATTATGTGTTTTCATCTGAAAGTTCATAAGTTATTTTAAGAATAGTATGAATAGTATGAAAACTATTTATCAAAGCTGGCATATTTATAAAATATTTGATTTATATACAATTTTATTAAATGCTTATGGAGCTTAAAACCTTCTTGGGTTTCGTAATTTACCTTACTATATTTCAGTGCACAAGTTCTTTCTTGAAGGCAGTGAGAATATTAGAAGTGGCAAAAAATCTGTGATTCTTGTTTGTTAGAATGTATAGTTTTTTTTTAATAATAGTTTAGCTCTTTTGTTGTATAGAAAGAATCAAGATGTACTTAATCCTTTTGAGCACAGATGTATTTCAAAGCCTTAAGACATGTTTGGTAGGCTGTAATAGACATTACAATAAATATTCCTATGGCATAACTATTCAGTTGTTTGGTTATATTTTTATTACAATGAATAGTTATTCCTTATATTTGGTTATGTTTTTATGAATAACTATTCTTCAAAATGAGGAATAACTATTTCTTATTAAAAATAATGAATATTTATTCCTTATTAAAAGTAATGAATATTTTTTCCTTCACCTTATGTAATAACTTTTTAATTTTTTTTTCTAAAAAGCCATTAGTTGCCACATCTTCAAAAGGAAAAAAAATAAATTTTCTTCTTCTTAATTATTAGCTCTATTTTGAACAATCTAAAATAAGTGTATTTTAAGAAATTTGATTTAAAAATAATTTAATTACACCTTCTTTTTATACTCTACTAAATTGTAGATGCATAATCATGATTCTATTCTTAAATGGTCACCAAACTAATGAATAGTAATACTTATTTTCATGTAATACTTATTCCTATTCCCATGTAATAATCATTACAATGTACCAAACGTGCCCTTAGTTTGTTTTGAACCACAGTTGTATGTCTTTGGAGTTAGGCTTGTAAATAAGAGTTTTGCTAAACGTTTAGTTATGTAATATTTACATGACTATCTTAAGTTACAACCAAGTTATAATCTTGCAAAGTTTGAAATGAAATGAAGTTTCTAAATTTTTATCAATTTTGTATATAAATAAAAAGGAATACAAGAAACAATTTTTGATAAGCACCTTTAGCTTCAGTTGGTACATGTGAGCATTGAGGTAAACTTAATATTAACATGCTGGTTTGGATCATGCTGGTTTGGATCGTGACACCAGCCATTTTAACTACTAGATCAGCCTGAAGAAAGAGCGCACAGACCTACAACTTAGTAATTTTTAAATACATCCTCTTCTGATTAATTGGCAGATTCGATAATTATGTCTATTTTCATATACATTTGATCTATTGTGATGACAGGGATGCCAAGCAATTGGCATCATTCCCCTTCCAATGCACTTCGCATATGTGAACAATGACACCACTCAAGGCAGTAACAGAAAAACAACAGTCAAGAGGGGCCTAAATCCAGCAGAGTCTAGTATCTTGCCACATATTCACTAGAGGAAATATTTACCTCATGCACAACTCTTGGAATAAACAAAAGCACACCACAAAGAAAATATATTTATCTGAGAGAGCAATCAGGAGATTCAGGACCAAGCATTTCTGAATCTGATTGTAATAGGGAAATCGTAGGAACACAGCCTGAGTAGAAGAGGGTAAAAAAACTCCTTCCTTTGCCCATAAATAATTACGTAGGCAAGTTTCCAACAAGAAGAAGCAATTCGTTACTCTCATTTCCAAATTAATAGCAACCTTAACAATATTTCTGAGACAAATTATGCTGAAAAGCTACCACATATCACTTCATCTTTCTTCCACCAACTGACACAACAAAACATTAATGTTTTTTATGGACGGCATCTTAATTTCATAAAAACAATAAAGTATGTTTAAACTAATAATGTCAAAAGTAACGCCCTCCATGCAAAACTAATCCTGCTTGACAAAATTCTTTATATCCATTGTTCAAAAATCAGACATAAACACCAGAAGCAAGCAGCAAGAACAAGGACCCAAAACCCTGCACCAAATACATTGATATTTTGCATCAGCAATAAAATGAGATTTGAATATCCTGCAAATAATGACAAACTAGAGAGTGCAAACCACAGACATACCAAGAAGACAGATGCCACAGCTCCTGTTACAAGCTCCTTGGCAAGACTGCGGGTTTTCCTGGAAGAGGTTGCTTCATAGCTGCAAGTGATACTGCTGTTAAATGCCATCTTTAAAGAAACAAAAAATGGTTAAATGCAAGACCTAACAATGATATTGAGCTAAAAGAAGAAAAAAATGATTCTCTCATGTGTCACCCCATTGTGGGGACCCAAAAGACCTCTTAAGTAGGGTGAGGTGAGGGAAAACCAAATCCTGACTGAGTCCCACATCGCCTAGGTAGGGAGAGGGCATGTGCCTCATATGCAATATGCCACTCCCAAAAAGGGAAATATCATACTAATGATGAGTTAAGGCATGAAAGAATGGCTAGCTTCCATGGATGATAGCCCATTACAATGCTTGACCAAGCAATGGATTAGTTGCATATGCAACGGACTACTTTCGTCATTAGTTGTTACAGCAAATGTTCACAGTAAAAAATAACCTATCTTGAAGCTGAAAATAATATAGAAACACAAATATGAGAAACCACCTTCACAGCCTATTGGAGTGCCGAGCTTAAAGCTATCCAAATTAAACTACATCACCAGCGATCTTAATAAAACGACTCCCACTATAAATGTTCAACAGTCAAATTCTAGAAGTAAAACAGGTTAATGCTAGGTTACAAATCAAACATATAATGCAAGGGAACCAGAATTAAGAATGCTTCAAACTATGTGTTTGAATTTAATTGAGAAACCTAATGTACTTTTCCCTTTTTGATTTATTAATTGGGAAACCTAGTGTAATGCACTTAAGTCATTGTACATAAGTTTTGTCTTAACCTAAAACTCAATCAAGTCCGGTAGCTGTCTTTAGCTAGAAGAAGGATAAAATTGTGCGTGAGAAAGTTTTTCAAATATCCAACTATTAAAAAAATAAAAATAAAAAGGGTCTTATCCTGCCTTTTATTCAGCAACTAATAAAGACTTCAAGTTCCAAATTCTCAAAGGCGGGGATTTTTTTTTTTCACTTCACATTTCCCAAATACTTGTTAGACTGTACTTTCCACTTTCATATTCAATGTCTTTACAATTAAGTGATTTAACTCTTCCCATTATCATACTCATAAGATATGACAATTAAAGAAGTGAACCCCACATAGTCATAGGGAGCCGGTAACCTCAACCAAAACTAAGCCAGCAACTGACGCAACCCTCAACTAGAAATTAACACCAGGAACTGCATATGTTCCACTTGGAACAAAAGGAGACACGGGATGTTTAAATGCATATACAAATCCTCCGAGGCTGCAAATCCTATGACTTAACAAAAGGAGGCATAACCCTAAAGGTAAAATGTCAAAGTAGTGGAATATAAATACACCACCAAAACATAAAGCCCATAAATAATGAAATTGACACATTTTTTTTGTTTTTTTTTTTTGTTTTTTTAAGACTCAATCAAGAAAATATTTTCTCCATATTTAGAAGCTCAGGATCTGGAAAAAAAATTATATCGATTCGATAATCAAACAGAACAAAAATAAAAAGCGACATTGAAGATATCGTAAAATGTCCAAACATCTAGAATTTTAAAATATAACATTAGACAAAAAAAGATTCAGAGAACATTTTGATATAGCTAGCATGCACAACTTGGACAAGTTCATCAGCTAATTTTCCAAAAAGAATTAACAAAATTAAAATCGAACACAATCTACCTCAATAAAACTTAACTAATATAAAAATTGAAACCCCAAACACATCGAATCAAAAATGCTTCCTATAGATCTCAACCAAAACGAAAAAAGTGCGAACACCTAGAATTTCAGCAACAATAACATTTGGCCATCAATGCTTCAAAAAAAAAAAAAAAATTCCATATAGCTTGCACGCACAAATTCAACATGTTCACAAGCTATTTTGCCAACAAGAATTAACAAAATTACAATCCAAATAGCCAATTTTCACATATAACCATGTCCTCCTAAGACCTACGAACTAGATCACGGCAACAGTCAACGTAATCTACCTCAATAAAACACATTGAATCAAAATGGCCTCCAATAGATCTAAAAAAAAAAATCCAAACACCACGAAATTCAAATTATAACATTTCGCAAAAATGCTTGAGAAAACAATTAAATAGAGCTTTTGGCATACAAAAATTGGACATGTTCACAGGCTAATTTTCCACACACAAAAAAAAAAAAAAACAATTAACAAAAATTAAAATCCAATCAAAATTTAACACATTGAACCAAAAAAGAAGCTTCTAATTCTTCGAATCATATAGGATTGGTATCGGAATCGAGCTTACATGAAGAAAGAGGCGGTGACGACGAGTCCGATCGCGAGCATGAAGACCGATAGGGTTGGGTACCACGCGTCAGGGATGGGACTCGCAATCGCTTTCGGGGCCTACAAAAAAAAACAAAAAAAAACAAAAAAAAAACAGAAATGGATCTTAGAGAAAATCGTAAACAAAGAAATCGGTTTCGAAATGAAAGCGTGCGAGAATCAAGCGGTTTTATACTTACCATGGCGCAGAGGAGGAAGATGAAGAAGAAAGAATGATATTATTGTTATCTCTGCTTGGGATCGAGGGCTGTGAACTCAGGCGCTAGTGTTGAACTTGGAGGTCTGGGTCAATATCAATATTAGACCCGATTGGGTTTTCTTGGATAAATCTAACGGTGCACGCTTGACACGACAGCAAAACAACAGAGGGAGCTACCAGGAAAAGATAAGGAAAAAAAAAAAAAAAAAAATAGTGATAGGAGGTAATTATTGATTAAACGTACAAAATTCTGGTGAAGAAAGAAGACAACTTTGGTAAATTAATTATTCTAAAAAAATTTAATTGAATTATAAATTATTCCAAAATCCAATAAAATTTTTATAATTATAAGACGTATAAATTAAAGGACATAGCTTGTGTCTAGTGTATTAGTGCAATAGATACGTTGAGATACGAACACATGTTCAAAATTGGACATGTGTCTACGTCCTATCATACCAGTGCAACCGATCTATAATTCTAATTGAGTAATTTAAGTGAAAAAGAGTAACAATTAAAAGAAAGTGCAATTTGATTAATGTCCTCATTGATGGAGGAGATGGAGCAATGAGGAGTGATAGCTGTGTTTTTGATGTGATCTATCACATTGAGAGCATCCCCTTCAACTTCAAAAATGAATGTTGTTCAAACCCAAATTACGAGCCAAAGAAATAGCCAAGAGGGCAGCAATTGTTTCAGCCCAAAAAGGATCTCCTAGCTTCCATTCTAGTCCAAGCATAGCGGAATTTAGCAACTTTTAAATCAACTAATTTCAATTCTTGTCCAACCCAAATTTTTGGTTGATCTCTTGTGCTAGCTTGAGTGGTGTGGAGGGGATAAGAGTGGTGAGGGAGGGGCTTTTATTGAGCTTGTTTCTAGGGAGCAAAGATTTGGTCACAAGAACAAGCTACAAAAAGCAAGAACAAAGGGGCCACTTCAAGAGAGAGATTTAGCTAAGTACTTGGAGATGGGTAGTCTATTTATTAGGTGGATTGGCCAAGAGGAGGAAAGCCAAATTGATTGGGTAAATGGGCACTGTGTGAATAGGTGGAAGGCTGTCTCAGAGTCATGATTGCACAGAATGCATGGTTGCTCAATTCATTGTATGTGTGCTGCTAGGTTGGCTTCAGTATGAAGAATATATCATGCTATCTTTCACAGCATCAACTTCAAACGCTCACAAATTTTTGCATTCCATATAGAGTTTCGTTGGCAAAGGTAATACAAATAACTTGCAAGTTGCAACTGACTAAATTTTTTTTTTTTTTTGTTTCCAAAATCAAATTATTTCAAGTTTGGGTTAATTGTTTTCTCATTTTTATCCTTAAATTTTAACATTTTTGTCAAATTAGTTATTTCGTCCATTATCGTCTATAAAATTGCTATTAAATCCAGTCAAGCAACATTGTATCATGTATATGAATAGTAAAAGACAATGGATTGAGGGACCAGCTTGACAAGAATGTTAAAACTAAAGGACTAAAACGACCAAAAAAAAAAAAAATTTTATGGACAAAAAACTGACAATTCAGCCAAAGTTAAAAGATGTAATTTGGATTTCAACCTTACATTATTGTCTTATTAACTCTTTGTCGGGGGCGTTTTTTTGCGCGTTGCCACGTGTTTTCTACTGGAGGTGTGATTTTGCTACGCCCGAATTTGTTTTGGGGAGTCCAACCCGGAACTCGACATTGGGCCGCATAAACCAATGGCTTCTGGTGTATTTTTAAGCCTACAAAATAGATAATGCCCAAAGTCTTATAATCATGATAATGGTTGAAATCAATAAATAAATAAATAATATGCTAAGCATGATAGCTTTGATTAGATGGTAAGTTGATACGTTATTATTATGTATATTAAGTGATGTCCGATATTAGAAAATAATTAATTAGGTATCAAATGTCCAATAATGGGGTGAGTCCAATAGTCCATATCCAATTGCGGTTCATGGTTCATGTTTAATACAATAAGGTATGTCCGGTAATAGTCCATGTCTAAGTAATGTATGTCCATCAATGGTCCATGTCCAAATAATATATGTCCAATGGTGGTTCATGTCCAAATAATATGTCTAATGGTAGTTCATGTCCAAATAATATGTGTCCAATGGTGATATGGATTCAATTTATTAGTATATATGTTTATTAATGAAGCATTAGTGGATCATGTTCATTAAATAGTGAAATGATATTAAAATAGCTTGCATCCAGCAGTAAAATGATAATGAGTAAAATATATTTAATAATATAAATTTGAGAATAAAATGTAATGACTTATCTTCATATTTTGCAGCTCCAGCCGAACATCACTTCATGTTCTGCAGCTCCAGCTGTAACATCAGTAGACTTAGTCTTTTCAGCAACCTTCAGACTTTGTAGCTCCAACCGTACAATACCAGTGGGCTTAACGTTTCAGCAGCATAGTGGTAAAATGATAATGAGTAAAATATATTTAATAATATAAATTTGAGGATAAAATGTAATGACTTATCTTCATATTTTGCAGCTCCAGCCGAACATCACTTCATGTTCTGCAGCTCCAGCTGTAACATCAGTGGACTTTGTCTTTTCAGCAACCTTCAGACTTTGCAGCTCCAATCGTACAATACCAGTGGGCTTAACGTTTCAGCAGCATAGCGAAGTGAATCCTTTCATGGTGACTTTATGTTTGAAAGGGAAAAATGGGTGCAACTGGAGGGAGAGAGAGCATGTCCAGCCGTGTGCATCGGTTGGTTAAGTTTGTCCCCTTAATCATACACTTAAATGATTTTCCCCATATAATGGATACTGTTTTAGTTTTTTGTCAAGTTTGAGTGATGTTGCTTTCCATAAGAAGAGCTTTTGATTTTATAAGTTTTTGCCTTTTATAAGAAAGAGTTTTTAGTAATAAATTCTTGGAAGAATATTTGATATATTTTAAGATGTGTAAAGATAGTAAGAAATATGTTTATATTGTGAGATATGGTGTTTGTAATATGTATAGAAATTATGTGTAGATGCTTTGTTGGATATGGATCTTATATATGTATACTTTGAGAGACATGAAATTTAAAAATATATGAGAGGTATGTTCGGGTATATTGTGGGGAATGTGTTTGTGAAATATATGGAAGTGTGAGATAGATCCCACCCTCCCTTGAGGCTGCTTGTAAGGGAGACTCCGCTGTTTTTTCTGTTTCGTTTTAATGGAAGTGCAGTTTATAAAAAAAAAGATGATATGAAGGTTAAATGTAGTAAATACATGAGATTGAGCTACTGCTGGAGTGGTTTTTTGTGTTATGTAATGGGTTATGTTACTTTCTAAGAATAAAGATTTTCGTAAGGGAAATAAAGAATGAGATGGAGATGTGTTTTTGAGCAGCAAAAATAATAAAGTTTTAGAATCATAGAGTGTGGGAAAGATGAGTAATGGATAATGGATAATGGTGTGTTATGTTGTTATTTATGAAGAAGAATTTGGTAAGGGAGATAGGGAAGTAGGAAAATATGTATGTGGCAGCAAAATGAGTGAAGTTTCAGAACCATGGAGTGGGAGAGGGATCCCCTTTACTGTGTAGCTCAGTCCTCTTTATATAGAGCCAAGCTATGTAACTAGATCAAAACTTAGTTGAAGGAAAAATCAGCAAATAAGGCAAAATCCTTGACAAGGTAAGTGGTCTTTTGTTTTTCAACCAAAAGAAGAAATTTTGGGACATCATTGTTGTTGACACAGCTGGATGATGTCATCTAAATGATATCATTTGCTTGGAGGATAATACTTGGCATTAAACTCATGGTTAAGCTAAAAATGGTAAGATAATCTTTATAGAATCCTCTTGTTTCTGCTGAGATTAGGCATTAACAAGCAAGTGAGGTCATTTTTAGGACATGTGTCAATCTGCTGGAGCTTCTGCAGCTTAGCTGGAGCTGTAACAGCTTCTGCAGAAACTGTTTGCAGCTTCCCCTGGGGCTGTTTTTTGGTATTTTCAACTAAGCTTTCTTTCTTGGAAAAAATTATATGTTTAGTCCATATATAATTTTGGTAAGTAATAGACTTGTTGATTGATATTTGATGAAGTTTTAGAGATGTAATAATGATATTTTTGTATTTTAACCAAATCTTGGAGATTAAAAAGAGCATTTAATGCTAGATATGAGATGCTAATATATATATATATATATATATATATATATTTAGCCATGTGCTTGGAATTGATTTATATGAAAATAATAATATGATATAATTATATTTTAAAACTTATATCATATGATGAACATTAATTTTTATGTAAAGAGCATGGGGAGTTTTATCATGTTAAGTGTTATGTGATATGAGAGGCTTACCAAATGTTACCTATTGTACACTGACCCGTCAGAGTTCAGGGAATTGGGGAAGACATGCCAAGCAACATGCTTTCCTTTATCAACTTTAAACCGCTGGAGCTTTACCGAACATACTTCTTGGCCCTCCAAACCACGACTCCCAAAATTCCCCCGATGAGACTCATGAGCTTGGATCATGAGTCGAAAATGAGATGTTGTGCCACGAGCTTGAACTATGGCCTTTGATGAGATTATATCGCCATGAGTTTTGGACTATGGGCTTCGGCGTCTTTTTTTGTGTAAATATGGGTTTTTTGGGCTTTAGAAGAAATTTTCCCAAAATTCATCATAGTGTTGACGTGATGGGGGTCACCAATGAAATGAAGTCATGTGGTGTGAAAATTTTTTCCTCAACATGCTTTAAATTGGTTGTTTTTATTTTGATCATTTATTTTAAAAATTTTTATTTTCATCTCTCAAGTTTGATATCGTTTTCAAATTTCATCCTCCACCTATGTTAGTGATATCATCATGACAACTAATCCAATCAAAATAAGCAAATATACATATTAACAAAACCAATTATTTTCTCTCTCTTTTTCCCTTTCATGTCATTGCCATTGGCCACATATCTCTCCAAGAAAAACACCAGCCTTCCCACTTGTCATCCCACCCGAACTACTTGTCCCCCCCTTTTCATAACCCACCCAAACTACTTATTAAATCAACCAAATACCCACTTCAAAACATACTCTACAAAATCATTTCCATACACTCATAAAACAATCAAACCCAACTAAAAATTTTGAACACAAAAAAAGGACCCCTACGGAGGTACCAGGTGGTAGGTTTATTGGTCTAGGATGTGATGTAAATCCGGAGGTTTAAACTCGAGTCTTTTGATTCTTTTCAAATTTAATTTGCGTTATGTGCACTATTTCAAGTTATTTGGAATTTTGAGGAGAGAGAGTGAATTTCGGCAATACAGTTGCCGAAATTCAATCAAAAAGGAGGAGAGAGAAATATACTGGGCTGAATTTCAGCAATGACATTGCCGAAATTCTGCTCCCAATTTCACCTCTGCCCGTGGGTGTGCTCGAAGTGAGAGAGGTGAGTGAGGGGTGCCCACAAAAAGTTTTTTGCCCCCCTATTTCGGCAATGGCATTGCCGAAATAGGAGGTAAAAAAAAAAAGTTGCCCCCCTAGGAGGGAAAAAATAAAAAAAATTTGCAAAAAATTTTTTTTGCAATTGGTTTGTGGCAATGTCATTGTTGAAATAGAGGGAAAAAAAATTTACAATTAATTTGTGGCAATTCTATTGCCAAAATAAACAGGAAAAAATAAATTTTGCTATTAGTTTGTGGCAATGCCATTGCCAAAATAGAGGGAAAAAAAAATTGCAATTCATTTGTGTCAATGCTATTGCCGAAATAGAGGAGAAAAAATAAATTTTGCAATTAGTTTGTGGCAATTCCATTGCCAAAATAGAGGAAAAAAAAATTTCAATTGATTTGTGGCAATGCCATTGCCGAAATAGAGGGGAAAAAACAAAAAATTTGTGGCATTTGTGGCAACGGGATTGCCGAAATAGAGGGAGAAAAAAAAAAAAAAAAATTTGCAATTGGTTTGTGGCAATATCATTGCCGAAATAGGAGGGAAAAAAAAAAGTTGTCCCCTTCTTTTTTTTTTTTTTGCCCCCTAATTTCGGCAATGGTATTGCCGAAATAGAGGAAAAAAAATTTACAATTGATTTGTGGCAATGCTATTGCCGAAATAGAAGGGAAAAAATAAATTTTGCAATTAGTTTGTGGCAATGCCATTGCCAAAATAGAGGGAAAAAAAATTGTAATTCATTTGTGGCAATGCCATTTTTGAAATAGAGGAGAAAAAATAAATTTTACAATTAGTTTATGGTAATGCCATTGCCGAAATAGAGGGAAAAAAATTTGTAGCATTTGTGGCAACAGCATTGCTGAAATAGAGGGAAAAAAACAAAAAAAAAGTTTGCAATTGGTTTGTGGCAATGGCATTGCCGAAATAGAGGGGGAAAAAAATTTTACAATTCATTTGTGGCAATGCCATTGCCGAAATAGAGAGGAAAAATAAATTTTGCAATTATTTTGTGGCAATGCCATTGCTGAAATAGAGGAAAAAAAAATTGCAATTGATTTGTGGCACTGTTGCCGAAAAAAAAGTGTGGCAATTGTGGCAATGCCATTGCCGAAAATTGGAGGAGAAGTACACAATCAACCAATCAACTCGTTGTCAGAGATTCTTTTTTTCCTTTTTCTCTTTCATAGCTTCCTTTCTTTTATAGCTTCCTCCGTCAACTCATCCTTAGAGATTCTTTTTGTGGTGAACGAGTCATGTTGTTCATAGTTGTACTGGCTATCTTGGCCATAATTGTATTGCCCATAATATGATGAAACTGGCGATGGGTGATAGGAGGGAGGTGTTGGCCTAGGTTGGGGATAATGGTCATAGCTAAACAAACCCTCAAATCCTTGTCATAGGGAAGTGGATAATCCAACCTGTTCATATAAAGACATGCAGTGCTCATTGACATTAATTGGATTATACTCATTGAAGATGGGTGGCTCATTAGGGGCAGATGTTGATGGCCCAGCTTGGGTAGTATTGTGTTGTGTAAAGGTGGATGGTCCGGCTTCATCATTTCTACGTTGTCTATATTGTGTAGAAGTGGACGAGCGAGTTTCCATAGAGGTTTGCTAGTGCTGCCTTCCTTGGTGCCTCTGTCGGCGCCCGAAGTGTGTCACCCTCTTAGTAGGGACGGAGGAAATGTGTGCTTCCATTGATAACTTCACTCGATTAAGGCCCTCTACTGTTTCCGGAAGGACTTGCTGTGCAGTCAGGTCAGTCCTCTGTTGGTTTGCAACAACCAACCTTGACATATTATTTATTTCAGTTTCCTGCCACATAAAAAGAAAAAAAAAATTATTAGTGTAGTATTGAAAAAGCTAAAATAATAATTTGTTATCAATATTAGTGCAGTATTGAGTTTGTGTAAATAATTTGTTATCAATATTAGTGCAGTATTAAAAAAGCTAAAATAATAACCTGGTACATATGGGTAGCCACCTTTGGTGTCGTGAACAAGTAACCATGTTCATGGTACCATGTTGTGTAGTCCACACCTACATGGAAATTGTCATCCCCAACTTGTCTTTGAGCTCGCTTGTTCAAAAGTTGGTAGTAATGTGCATGTTTCCTACTCCAACTAACACCAAACTTTCCTGTCATCTTTACTCAATGCACTGATTTATCAAAATTGTCTGTAGGCCATTTTGGACATCTTTGCAACAAGCCAAACCGTCGCATGACTCTTTTTGGATGGTAATACTCCACAATTTGAAAGCATAGCAAGAGAGCTGCTGTCATCCATAGATGTTTTTCTGCAAGACACCAGTCATGCAAATAATCATCATACGGTGTCCAAATAACCTGCGATTCCAATTACAATAACTATGTTATAATCGATCAAGACAATAATACAACTAGTAAATTAACCATTGATGCACTGTGACAACATATATTACCTGTTCACTATTATGTGTGTCGTGATTAGAATGATACGCACGTAGAACATGCGTTGGTGTGTGAGTAAATGTTCTCCTGGTATCCCACCTATACACAATTAATGATTGCCACTGATTTTAGGGTTTGGAAGTATCAAGGATAAATGCTACAGTATACAATCTTGTATAGAAATAGAAATTAAATATTATACCTACAACTGTATGGGTCGTCACCATTTAAATTAATTAGATTTATTGGAATTGGGGTCAGATATGGAAGATGCTCCCACACCCATAATTGTAATATGAAAATAGGACCTACAACCTCCGTGCTTTTTTTAATAGCAGCAATACACAACTCTTTATAAAGGAAAGCAAGTGTGGAACTACCCCAACTATATTCCCCAGCTATACCAAAGTTTGCTAACAGGTGGAGAAAGCAGCAATGCAACCTACTTTGGCTCTTATTTCCAAATAGTAAAGCCAAAACCTAAAACATGTATGCCCTAGCATACTGTTGGGTTGTTATGGCATTGGCATCCTCTGGTAGGTTTGAGAATGTATTCCATACCCATGTTATTTTAAGGCCACCATATTCCAATGCATTTGCAGGTGCTGTCACTCCAAGTAAATCCTGACAATCTAGTCTCCAATCCAAATTAGTAGGCCCACACACTGCAATGCCATCACTAGGCAATCCTGTAAGGATTGCTATATCTTGTAAAGTAATCGACATTTCACAAGTAGGTAGGTGAAATGTATGGGTTTCAGATTGCCATCGTTCCACCAAAAAAGTGATAAGACCCTAGTCAATATCTATATGTGGTAGGCGAGTAACACGGTACAGTCTACATTGACGCAAATATGAAGTGATACGCTCGCCTAATTGTCGGGGGGGGGGGGGGGGGTGCACACAGGCAGATATTATTAGAACATTAATAAATTTTGATGTCGTAACGTACACTGGCTTTCATTGTATCATTAGAGATGTGATATTGTTATTGGGTTAACAAAGAATGATTGAATGACCCAGGCTCCATTTCAAATATATCCTACATTAAATGCTACAATTAGTTAAACCATGCCTTTATAAATCAAACTAAATTAACCTCTTTTTTTTTTTGGGACTAAGATAACCTCTATGACATTAATGAATTGACAATAAAGTACGATTTATTGTACTTAATAATAATAATAATAATAATAATATTATTATTATTATTATTATTATTATTATTATTATTATTATTATTATTACACATACATATCTTTATTATAAACCAACAAACATATTATGCAATATATTTTTTTTCAAGTAATAGATGTAATAATTAATAATAATAAAGTAAAATTGATTATAAAAAGATCACAATAATACAATTTATTACAATTTTTGTGGTCATATACTAATAACAACAATAAATAATATTAAATAATTTCTAAATTGACAAAAAACATAAATAAATTTAATTAGAAAGTTGAGATGCTTACCAAAATCGTGAGAATTATAGAGTGATACTTGCAAAAAAAAAAAACACAATTACATAATAATAAATAAACAAAAATAACAACAATAATGATAATAATAATAAACTTTAAAGAAAATAAACACACATGTACGATTTATTGTACTAAATAATAATAATAATAATAATAATAATACACATACATATCTTTATTAACCAACAAACAAATTATGCAATATATTTTTTTTCAAGTAATAGATGTAATAATTGATAATAACAAGGTAAAATTGATTATAAAAAGATCACAATAATACAATTTATTACAATTTATGTGGTCATATACTAATAATAACAATAAATAATATTAAATAATTTCAAAATTAACAAAACACATACATGAATTTAATTAGAAAGTTGAGATGCTTACCACAATCGTGAGAATTATAGAGTGATACTTGGAAAAAAAAAACACAATTAGATAATAATAAATAAATACGAAATAACAACAATACTAAAAATGCTTGTAAGGACGTCCTAACCATAAAAAATTCATTAGTCTAAAATTTGAATAAAAACAATAACAACAATAATAATAGGCATACAAACAATATTAATTACAACAATACATAATATTTTACAATGCATTAGCTTCTAATATTTAAAAAGCATATAAGTTAATAAGTAAGGCAAAAAAACTTACGTTAACCCAAAGCAGGAGAGTAAGAAAAATAGAATAGTAACAATGCACTGAAGAAGCAAAAGAATAGAGTAACAATAAAAGGCAAGTAGCTGAAGGATGTAACTTTGTGAGGAAATGTAAACCTTCAGCTACTTGCCTTTCATTATGAAGAGGAAAAATAAGAAGACAAAACTGAATCTCTGAGACAGACGCAGCAAAAATAAGAAGACAAAAATTCATCTGTGCACGCGTGACATTGTTTCTTGGAAATGATGAATGAATCCTAGAGCGGAAAGGATGAATGAATCTCAGAGCCAAGAGATATAAAAGAGACAAAAAAAAAAAAAACACAGAAAAAAGAATCTCTTGATTGGTTGTAAAGAGATTTTCCTAACATTTTTTTTTTTTTTTGAGAATTCGTTCCAAAAGGAAGGGGCTCACGAATTATTGATAGATTCTGCGAGATACATAGCATATGAAGTAACAGGGACTTCCTCCATCCAAGTACAAAAAGGAGGAAAATTACAAGCAGCCCGTGCCAAGCTATGTGCTACTGAGATTCTTCTAACATAGGAAGCTAATAAAGAGACAAAAAAAAAAAGATATAGGAAGCTATAAAAGAATCAGAAGAAGTGTGTACTTCTTCTCTATTGCAGAAATAAAGAGAAAAAGAAAAAAAAGAATATTTGACAGTGAGTTAATTGGTTGACTGAAGTGTGTACTTTTCCTCTAATTTTTAGCAATGACATTGCCACAATTGCCACACTTTTATTTTGGCAATGGTGCCCTCTATTTCGGCAATGGCATTGCCACAAACTAATTACAAAAATTTTTTTCCCCTCTATTTCGACAATGATATTACCACAAATCAATTGCAAAAATTTTTTTTATTGTTTTTTTCTATTTCGGCAATGCCACAATTTTTTTCCCAATTGCAAAAAAAAAAATTTTCCCCCTATTTCGGCAATGTCATTGCCGAAATAAGAAGAAAAAAAAAAAAAGTTGCCCCCTATTTCGGCAATGGGCATTGCTGAAATAGGGGGGGAAAAAACTTTTTTGGGGCACCCCTCACTCACCTCTCTCACTTCGAGCACACCCACGGGCAGAGGAGAAATTGGGCAGCTGAATTTCGACAATGTCATTGACGAAATTCAGCCCAGTATTTCTCTCTCCTCCTTTTTTATTGAATTTCGGCAACTGTATTACTGAAATTCACTCTCTCTTCTCAAAATCCCAAATAACTTGGAACAATGTACATAACGCAAATAAACTTTGAAAGAACAATATTCAGCCAAAATACTCTTTAAACTCAGTCTACTACACATTGGCCCAATGAGTTTTTGGGGTGTCTCATGGGCATGGAATAGTTTGGTCAAATATTGGAACACTATATATAAACAAATCTTTTAAAAATAAATAAATAAATAAAAAGGGGGCTCATACCCTGCTACCATCATGGAGACTATTTGGCTTGTATGAGACCACGAAGTGTTTTGAGTGGAATAGAAGAGCTTGTGGTGAAAAGAGATACAGAAGATTGTGGTGAAACCATGAATGATTCAAAGATGATGGACAAATTTATTATCAAATGCAGACAAAGAGATCCTAATCAAAGTAGTAGCACAAATCATACCTATTAATGCAATGAGTATTGATGGGGATCTTGAAGGCGCCGTCAGGTTCACGAGACTGATGGCCTTGGGATGGACGGCCTTAGCTCCCGTCCTCCCATAGTTCGGCTTCCAGCACGACCCGACAAGACGAGCTGCACGTGTCGACGGGGTAAAAGGGTGACGGGAAAACGAGCTGAAGGGCGGGAGTCAGCCTCGTGCTGTACGCTGCTACTTGAGTAAACACCTTGCCCGGCACGCTCGATCGCCCGCAAGGTAACTTGTACCCCACTCAACAAGGGATGGCTCCGGCGGGGAAAGAATTCCGTAAAGAACACGCATCGAGGTATGGCTTCGATCAGAGGTTACCCACTCAGACACGCCAAAGGCCCCAGCTCTACACCACTATAAATACCCCCCAACCCTCAAGAACAAAGGTATGTATGCTTCTATCCCGACTCTGGCACTCTGGAGTTGTGAGTATTACTAACTTGACCGTCGGAGGGTAGTTGGCCGGTACCACACCGGTACTCTCCTTTGAGGTTCTTTTTACCTGTGCAGATCCGTTCTGAACGCGAAGACCTTGTGACTCACTGAGGGTGCGGTTCGGCATCATCAAGTATTTTCAAGGTAGAATGACTGAAAGCACTTGAAACTCTACTGGCTACAGTATTGGCAGCACAAACAGCCACAACACATACAATCTGTGAGGTCTGCGAGGCATTGGACACCACCAAGTGGAGTCCTACTCAAGCTATACGGCAGTAATTGGAGCTATTATAAGGAATGAACAGAGCCTTCCTATTGCAGACTTCAGCTGAAAGGAGAGGCTAGTGTATGAAGAAGAGAAATCAGGATCCGAAATACAGGTACTAGAGAGCGACTCATGCATCAGTCAAGGCGTTGCTGGCAATACGGCCCATGCCTCACAAAGATTGGCCATATTGCAGAAGATGCAAAGAAGCAGCTGGCGCAATTAAGAAGATGGGATGTGCATCACGTTAAAGGGCAAGGAAACAAATTAAGTTGCCCATTATTTAGCTAGATATGCCTAAAATATAGAAAAATTAAATGTCTGGATTGAAGATGTGCCAACCTTTTTAGCCCCACACGTTCACCATGATGTTTCACACATGATTGAATGAATAAAAAATCTGCGTTCATTATCCAAAATAAATTATTTACATCCTATGAAAAGTAACAGCGTTAACTACAAAATTCACTGCATTGGAAGTGGAGAATTGAATCTTACAGGAAGCATTTCTCGATACAAAATGTTATATACATTTTCAGTAATAAAAGCAACCTTTTCTTTTTTTCAATTACACATCAGTGGACTGACAGTTTGAAAACGTTGTAGTAGCCTCGATCCAGAATTATTGCTAATGCAACTCCATCAATTCAACTATAGACAGACAATGGAGGCCCTGTCCGAGACCAACCTCCGTTCTCATTTGATAATTATTACTGCAAATCTGAATTATATTCAAACTCTTCCCAATAAGCACTTGCATCCAGATTTTAATATATGGCAGCGTAAGTATTGCAGTTCCAATCATAACTTGATTACATCCCACTTCCGAGCCTCAGCAAGCCATTCTTGTCCGCATGATGGAACAACTTCCTGCTTGTGCTTTCAAATTTAAGTTCCAAAAATTCAAAGAAAAATCAACCTTTAGCCACTGTAATTTATAGCATTCAATGGGAACCTGGCCATAACCTGAACATAACCCCATGTTCACTCACACTGCCCGCAGACAATCTCCTAATTCTCTGCCAGAAGTGCCTGCCCCTTCCTGTTCTCAGAGGACCTGTACTACAGTACCTCCTAAATGACCCAGATGCCTGTCTTTCCAATCTTGCCGATGAACTAAATAAATCTGATACCGATAGTCCTCTCTCAATATCAATTCCGGAATTAAAGTTAGGAACAAAGTAATCGCTTGGCAAAGGATCTGGCAACTGTCCTGAGCCAGTAACAACACCAGCATCCATGTCAATTGACAAATCTTCTTGGCTTGAGCATCTTGAACCTATCTTTGCCTCATCACACTCATTACATACCAGTTTTAAGGCCTGAACAACCTCACCCATAAATGGACGGTGTGATACCTCTGGTTGTACACACATTGATGCAATGGCTGCTACTTTGGCAATGCTATCAAAAGGCACATCAGATCCTAGAGATGCATCTATCATTGTCTCCAAACCTTCTTTACTAGTGAGGAGTGGACGGGCCCATGCCACTAAATTCTCTTGGCCAGGTGGTTGTGACATATCTACTGGTTTTCTCCCAGTCAAAAGCTCAAGAAGGACAACTCCATAACTGTAAACATCACTTTTTACAAGAAGATGACCAGTCATCGCATACTCCGGAGCCACATACCTGGTAGGTTATGAGGATGAAAGATTAATCAAAAATAGAGAAGCACTAAAGCAATGCAGCAGAGCAATGCAAAATAATTTAGACAACAATAACTTCTGCTATATTTAGATATGGAATTGCTTTAAATAACAATGACCAATCAGGGAAGGGTGATAATAACCTAAATGCTGCTGCTTCTTCTTTTTTTCCTCCAACTTTCATACTTACTCTTCTAGAAGAAATAGCATGGAGTAGTAACTAGTAGGAAGTAGGGAAGAGTAAAGGGTGGATTTTGGCCCTAAAATTTTTACTTTTAACATTAGTTTAAACTGTCATTTTTATTTTTATTTTTATTTTTCACTTGGTTAGAAATACTAGATATGCTGCCCCACAGCTTGAACCCGCTCCCCACTGTCAACTCCCAAGCACTTAGTGCTTGGGGAGGTACCAATCAGCCTCAGATGTGGTTGGTAGTTTAAGCTACCATTAAGATCTAGGTTTAACAAGACCTCACTGAAAATCTTGGAAACACCACTGACTGCATTTTAGGCCTATGGAAAAAACCAGACTGTCATAAATCAGTCATCATGACCTGTGACATGCATAATTTTCCAGATTGTTACTTAATAGTCAGCTCAGATGTGGGTTTATTGTCTTTGGGAGATAAGAGCGTGTCTATTATCTCCATTCACAGATATAACTTGTATCTTAAAAAAAAAAATGGTCATACCCAAAAGTTCCCATGACACGTGTTGATATGTGTCTGTTTTCCTCATCCAAGGCAGTTCGAGCCAAACCAAAATCAGACACTTTCGGTGTAAAATCATGTTCCAACAAGATGTTGCTGGACTTGAAGTCCCTATGTATGACACGAGGGCTGGAATCCTCATGCAGATAAGCTAGACCACGAGCAGCGCCAAGTGCTATCTTCATGCGGGCAGCCCAATCAAGTGGAGCAGTTTCCTTGTCAACTCCTACAAGCAAAGAAAATTATCAAAAATATAAACATTTTTACAGAGTTTATCTATTATAAACAGCAGCTGAACTCCAAAGCAAAGCCCGGATAGAGCAAAACAACTACCATGTAAATGAGATTCCACACTGCCATTTGGAATGAGTTCATAAACCAAGCTGCGAGCATGCTCCTCTGTACATATACCAATCAACTTGACTAAGTTACGATGATGAAGACGGCTAAGCATCTCAACTTCTGCTAAGAACTCCCGCCCTCCCTGCTGATCATCTCTCTTTAAAACTTTGACTGCTACTTTGGTCCCATCTTCAAGAACACCACTGTAAACAAGGCCAAAGCCACCTTCCCCAAGTATTCTTGAAACATCAAAATTGTCAGTAGCTTTCTCTATATCGCTCATACTGAATGTCTTCGCAGATCCAGTATAAGGAGGAATACTGGATCCAAATGATAATGACGCAGAACTGGGCCCACTTCCCATCAAAGACCCAGCAAGCCCTGCAAAATATGTTCTTCTTTATATTGAAAGAGTAAAACTTCTGGATGAACCAAGTTTGAGCATGAAACCCTTGATTAAGTGATTTTGTAGGGGCCAAAATGGTTACACGTTAAAGAAATTTACATATAAGAGATGTCTTAATGCTTCATAAGTCTAAATACTCGAGGATTACCTAATAATTACTCTCAAAAAGTATTGGGAAAAGCTTATTTAGCTTTTTACTAAAATATTTTGCTAAAAGTGTGTTAAAGTATACTTTTACTTTGAAAAAATGAGAAAAAGTAAGAAAAATTGAGGTATTAAAAAGTAGTACATAAAAGCTAAAAAGCAAAAAGTTATCTTATAAGCTAGTCCCAAACACACGCAAATGTATTTGGTGGTTTTCTTCCGTTGGTATGGAGTACCACATGGTTGTACTCTAGGAGTATCTAATAATTACTCAACTTATACATGTTAGATTTGTGTAAAAGTCAATAATTAATTGAAAGCATTAAAGCTGAAAGTATTCTGTGTCCAGAAGATAAAATAAACTTGCCTAGTCCAACCACTTTGAGCAACTAATTGGCTAATGTTATAACTGACTGCATTAGGTAATAGTATTCATAATTGGGATTACCTGATGGTTTGGTTAGAGGTGGCAAAGCATGTGCAGTTTGCACTGTTTCACAAACATTGTTTCTATGTTTGAAGAGCACCACCCAAGCAGCAGCAGAGCATAAGACCACCCCTACAAAAGCTGAAAGTGCAATAATAGCAATTACGCCACCACTAAGCCCATTATTGTGCCGCCCTTTCTGCACGTCGACCCCAAGAGGTTTATTTGTCCTTGCATTGCTAGTACCAGAAAACGGACCACCATCTATTATGGTAATGCCTGAAGGTAAAGGTGGAGATGGCGGCAAACCTACAATTACAGGTGCAGTAATCTACATTAATTCCCAGTTAAAAATTATTACACAGAGAGAGAGAGGAAAGAACCTGAGTGTTACTATATACCAGGGTAGCGGACATATAGTACTTCATAGTCTCCAAAGTAGGAAGATTTTATAACAACTTGTTTATGCCAAAATCTCTGAAAAGTCAACATGGCTGTGGTACTATCAAACTTTTCGTCTAGGGGTACCAAGTCAATATTGACAATAGTCTTCTCTGCTTGCTGACTATCAGCATTGGCTCCAATAATGCGAACTTGACTTTGTTTCATAAAAACCCCAGCAGCAGTTTCTTTAGCCAGCTCTGAAACCAAAGGGAAGAAGGTATACAGATCAACACTCAGGAGCAGTCCAACTTGCATGGGCCAGACACAGCCACAGGGTGACCCAGGAGGAGTATTCGTATAGGGTTCTGTGCATATGGTTGATGAACAATCTACAAGGAAGAACATATATGTTACATTCTATTAAAAAGAATAATATTATTGGAACAAAAGAAGTGCAAAGACACTATTAACCATTAGTTATAGAAAATTAAGTTTGTACATACCTTCATTAGGAGGTGGAGGTGGGAATGCTTTTGGTGGCAGGACTGGCATCTTTGGACTCTTCGATCCAGAAGGCGAAACATTAGGGGGAAGAAGGGGCACTTGAGATTGCAAGCATAATCCATCAGGTAAGCTATAGACTTGACTATAACTGAACTGAGAAAGTTCAATCTATAATATTTAACGTATTAGGAATAAAGAATCTTGAGTTTTCCTTACTTTTGGTATGGCTGGATGCAGCTTTTGGAGGTGGAGAAGGAGCAGGTGAAACATTGCTCATTGGTGAAGGAAGGGGGACATGAGATCGGGAAACTGACCATGCATTAATGGATTAGAAGTTGAGACAACCTTATAGCTCACTGCCGAGTAGTTGGAATAAACATTCACTATTATGTTACCTGGCATTAGGGGAGGACGAGCATAGTGTGTTCGTCTACTTGTCGGAAGCAAACCTGGAGACTTGGCCGGACCTACATATAATAATGAAATGAAAAGCAACATGTGATGTCTTTTTTTTTTTTTTTTTTGGTAAGTAAAATTAGGGTAATGATAGAAGCAACAACATACGATGTCTTTAATGTCAGAGAATATAATAATATATCAAATAAAGTATTTATGTACATATCTAAGGTAAAATATTAAACCTTGCTCTTTCAAACGGGGCTGGTGATTTTGTTCCTTGTATGATAATGCTTATAAAATGAGGTTGAAGGTGAAGATGCAGGAGAACGATACCCTTTATCTAATGGAGATTTAGGAAATAAAAGAGATGGCGCAGGAGCATAATCAAAATGCCTCATAGCTTTGTGTGTGGAAGGAGCCGAAGTTGGAAAAGAATCTTCCAATAATATTAACAATTATATTTTACCAATCTAGCTGAAATATGCATTTACCTTGAGCTGGTGAATGGTCCACAGGGGGTAACGGCTTGAATGTTTCATGTGGAGGTGCAGCCTCCGGAATCCTATTCCTCTTTCCTCCTAGGATTGAAGGAGGAGTTGATGCAGGTGAGACATCAGGGTCTGCACTTCATGGAGGCCAACCAAATATTATATCAGTCAGATAAAGAGCTTTAACAACCATGGCAACTATATCATCAGAAAACAAATGGTTAAAGTGATTAAATGCATATATTGGCCCTCTTAGAGAAAAGGTCAGGTTTTTAATACCTAAAACAGAAAATGATAAAATGGGGGCATGTGAGGTTGAAAGGAAATGGGATTCCATAATTCCAAAGAAAGCCTTATCAAACACAATTTTTGAGTAGAACAAAAAAAAAATCTCAAGTTGTGAAAAAATTCGCTGGTGTGTTATATCTTTAAGATTACAGTGTACATACAACTCAACCATCAAAGTCTTGAAACAATTTTGAGTTGTCACAGCAAATTTTTTTTTTTTTTTTAATTTCTGTGTCATAGATATGTCATGATCACCTTATTTCTCTTGAACTTTGCTCTTTGGTAAAGGAAAGGGGAAATGGGATTGGAAAGGGAAAGGATCCCATCCCATTTAATATCTAACAAAAATTGGAGGGAATTGGAGCATTTAAATGGGAGGGGATCTTATTCCGATTGTAAAACTGAGAATGCAGTAGTTGATTGGAACTGCCATATAGCTCACTGCTGAGTCTTTAGTTGGAATAAAAATTCACTATTATGGTACCTTGCTTCAGGGGAGAAGGAGCATAGTGCTTTGGTCCCCTTATTGGAGGTAATGCTGGAGAGACGACCGGACCTACATATAATAATGAAACAAAATGTGATGCAATATATTTTATCTCAAAGAACAAAATATATCAAATAAATTTTTTCTGTACATATCTAAGGTAAAATATTAAACCTTGCTGTTTTGTAGTGGGAGGAGAAACCGGATATGATGATGCAGGAGCAGGACTGGTGATTTTGTTCCTTGTATGGTGATGCTTATAAAATGAGGTTGTAGGTGGAGGTGCAGGTGCAGGAGAATGATACCCTTTATTTAATGGAGATTTAGGAGATAAAATAGATGGTGCAGGAGAATAATCAGAATGACTCATATCTTTGTGTGTGGAAGGAGCTACAGCAGGAAATAACAAATAATATTAGGAAAAGTTTTACTATCTGATAAAACATAATTTATTTTTCCAAACTAGCTGAAATATGTAGTTTTCTGCAAACCTTGAGCAGGAGAATGGTCCCCAGGGGTTAATGGCTTGGGTGTTTCATGAGGAGGTGCAGCCTTCGGAATTCTATTCCTCTTCCAACCAATGCTTGAAGGAGGAGTAGTAGCAGGAGAGACATCAGGGTCTGCACTTCACAGAGGCCAAACAAATATAATATCAGTCAGACTATACAGACCTTTACCATGGCAACTAGCCATTGGAAAACAAATGGATAAACTGGTTAACTGCAAATATTTTCCATCTTAATGAATATCTTAATGAAATGGCTAGATTTTAAACACCTAAAAGAGAAAATAATGAAATAGGGGGAGGTGAGGTTGAAAGAAATGGGGTACCATAATACCAGAGGAAACCTTATCAAGAGTAACTGTTGAGTAGAACAAACAAAATTAATTGTGCCAAAAAAAAAAAATGCCGGTATGGTATTTCTTTAAGCTTGTGCTGTACATACAACTCAACCATCGAAGTCTTATCGCAACAATTTCAGGTTTGTCATAGAAATTCTAATATTGCCACATTATAGATATATGTCATGATTACCATATTTCTATTGACCGTATGTATGGACAACATCGCAACATGAGATAAAAGAAGGCAATGCCATATTTCCTTGGATTACTTACAGCCTTAGTGTTTCAACTTGAAGCATGCGCAATAAAGGACATAAAAACACAGGTGTCATTTCTTGTAGAGAATATAAATTCCCAAAAGAGGAAGAAAAAAAAAAAAAGAAGAGGGAAAAATACCTCCTTTATTTAAAGGATAAAGGTTCTTGAAGCAAACTGGGTGGAGGAACATAAACTCCCAAAATTTAGATATAAAGAAATCATTGAATTACTTTATTTTTTTATTAAGTTGCACCTGGTAACACGGATGGGGATTCACCAGGCATAACAGGATGGATGACCGGTGAATTTTGTGGCAATTTACTTGGCGGTGATGCAACTGGCACTGCAGGATTATGAAAAAAAGAGGAAACAGTTAGGTCAATTCAACAGGTCATTCAGAATCTCTGATAGTTAATTAGAAACTTTAGTTTTGAAAAAATGAATGTAATAAGGTGCACCAGGTAATACGGATGGTGTTATTTCTGGCATATTTGGGTGAACTGCAGGTGGATTTTGTCCCACTTTCTTTGGTGGTGATGCAACGGTTACTGTATTTCGTAAAAAGGGGGGGGGGGGGGGGGGAGCAACTCAGAACATTCCAACCACAGATTTAGCAAAGGGGTGAAAACTGAGAAGTACTGGTCACGTACCTGGAGTAATTGGTTCTGGGATGGGAGCCTTATTATCTGGTGCATTGCTTTGATGAGAGATTGGTGACAAAGTTCCTGGCACACCTGGGTGGCTGACTGGTGAGTTTTGTGGCAAATTCCTAGGAGTTGCTACTGAATTTTACATTAAGACAAAGCAGCTAATTCAGAACCTATTTCAACTGGGAATACAGAACAACAAAAGCCTAATAAGTTCTGTACCTGGAGCAGCAACTGGCATTGATGCAGCAGTCTTCTTAACTGGTGAAGGACGTGGTGGTATGGATGGTACATGTCCTTGAATAGTCAGAGGTGGAGGAGCTGTTCTATATGGTGGCGATACAGTTGGAGTGCTTGACACAGTTGGAGTGCTTGGTGACAAGGATGGTACAAGCCCTTGGATCCCTCTGGGCAATGGGGCAGATGTAAGGGGCAGTGATGCAAGTGGAGGGTGAGAATCTGACCCTGGATTGTCCAAACTAGATGCTTATTTAGATGGCCTCAAGATAATTAACATTCTATAATGCCAGGTCATAAGGATTACCATTTGGCTGTGATGATGAGCCTGGTGCACTTGTTCTCCATGACTTTCTATGACTTGGCGGTATGGATGGTACATGTCCTTGAATAGTCAGAGGTGGAAAAGCTGTTCTATATGGTGGCGATACAGTTGGAGTGCTTGACACAGTTGGAGTGCTTGGTGACAAGGATGGTACAAGCCCTTCGATCCCTCCAGGCAATGGGGCAGATGTAAGGGGCGGTGATGCAAGTGGAGGGCGAGAATCTGACCCTGGATTGTCCAAACTAGAAGCTTATTTAGATGGCCTCAAGATAATTAACATTCTATAATGCCAGGTCATAAGGATTACCATTTGGCTGTGATGATGAGCTTGGTGCACTTGTTCTCCATGACTTTCTATGATATGCAGGACCAGGTGTTCCTTCTATCAGAGGAACTAAAGAAAAACTTGCTGGAGATGGGGATATATTGGAGTCTGAAAGAAAATAAAAGGCAATTGATATTATTACGAAACTCAAACAAGCAATGAACAGGTCAAAAATTGTTAATCCTTGTACAATATTCATTAGAATGCTGAACACAAATTTTTAGCATTAAACTTACAATTCAAACTATTTTGGCAAGTTTCAAGAATGTCAAATAGAGGGCTGACTTATGGGCTCTATTTATGAAATCTTCAGTAACATTAAGGGACATTTTTCTCACTCATGAGCCTTTGCAGGATTATGAATTTTGATTACATTATTGAAGTGTTGATGATCCCATGCGGTATTAGAAGGGAAAAATTATCAAACAATACTTGTTTCTTCTATTGAATATATTCACTGTGAGAATCTAGGGTCATCATAATCTTTGTCACTCTCATGAAAATATTCCAAAGAACTTAGCAATTTAGCCTGCAGACAAGTGAATCTCATGACAAGATACCCCACCGGTCAAAATCGTGCCTTGACTGCCGGAATTTTTACAGTTCTCGATGAGATCTGAGAGATAGCCTTAACTTATTAAAAGCAGCTCCTATATGGATTGCGTTTCCTCAGAAAAAGCCTCAATGGATCAGCATTCCCCAGATGAAGCCTGAGCTAGGATAATTGTTGCTAAATAAACAGCACTTAACCACAACACTGGGCGGGATTTTAGAAAACAGATTAGTTGAATATTAGCTATTGGAATTTCCTGGAAAACTCTAGCTTGAAGCTACTTGCTGCAAACTCTGGATATAAAACTACAGTGAGGTAAATTTGATAAAAGTTGGTAATAAGATATAAAACGTTCAGATCGATGAAACACCAATGTCCAAAACAGCTTATCTCAACCTATTACTCTTCATGAATAAATTAAAACATGATTTAACTGCAGCATTGAGCTACATGTTCAGACTGTCCACATCTTTGATCAGATAAACTAAACTGACAACATGAATTTCATTAACCAGAATCACAAGATGTTGCTTAAGCACTGGTTAATCAATATCCATGTTAAATTTGTTTACTTTATCACATGGGTTTTTAATCATATATATCAATTTTTAACTAAAAACAAAATCTTTTGAAAATAAAATAAAAAAATTTACCTGTAGATCCTTGGACAGCCAAAGCAAAGCCAATGACACAGAGTTTCATCAGCTGGAGCACGGCTGGCAACACCACCCCCATCCCATACAACACCAAATCTCAAAATCTCCAACACAAACTTCTCAATGATGATTAAGAAAATAAAACTCCAATAAAATAGTAAAAGAAATGAACCAATTACAATACTAGGAATCAATAACTTGAAGCAAGAACAAAAAGGGGGTATTAAATTAAAGAAGACCCACAAATAGTGAGAGCAAAGCAATGAGTAATATTCATCCTATAAGAAAACAAAGAAGTGGGTTTGGTGGAAGAAACCCAAGCAATAGTTTTCTCAGAGCTCAAGCTCTGGAACTTGCAGAGTTTTGAGTTTCCCATGTGGGATTGAACAGCCCACACAAACATAAGTTAATGCATGAACACAATTAGAACTGACACAGAAGAAGCAAACAAATAAAAAATATACAAAGCCCTTTAAAAGTACAAACAAACTACTCACAAGGTCACAGTGCTAAGTAACAGACACAAACACTTTTATGAGAGAGATTAAGTTTGGTGGGTAGAGAGAGAGAGAGAGATTCTTGGTTAATTTTTTAATGGGAGGGTTGGATTTAAGTGGGTATGTTAATGGGGATTGAACCAACTTTTTTACTTGGGGTTGAAACTTGAAAGTTGACACTATTTGGGCTACTTTTTTTTTTTTTTTTTTGGTTTTTTGTTTAGTTTAATGGGATTTTGCTTGACTCATTTCCTTTCCTGGTTATCAGTTGTTTCTGTTGGCCATTTGAAGATAGTGACTTTTTGTTTTGAGGGTGAAGTGAGGCATGTGTCAAAGCTTGAATATGACACATCACCCACTGTTTCTTTCAAGATTTAGATCATTTCAATTTTTAACGCAAACTAATGAGATACCTTGGTGTATGGTGTTCGTAAGCATATTCTAATATTTATGGTTTAGCAATCAGCATCTACATCTGCTTCTTTCTTGGTCCTAAAATATATATATATATATATATATATATATATATATATATATTAGTCACTAACAATGGTCACCAAGTCATGGACTACAATTGTCTACAGCTTATACAAAGTCTTAAAACCTCTGATCAAAAAATTATCTTAAAAACTACGGTTACAAAAAAGATAAATAAATGCCACAATTTATAGATTTTAAGTTATGTAATTGGTAGACCTTTTTTTCCCCACTCCAAAACTATAAATTGTTGCCCAGCAACCTTTAACTGAAAACTGCAATTATTATAGAAAGAGAGTCATCATCCTTGTTGATACTTAATGAGATTTTTATTGGGAATATCTAATGTAGTCAACTGGTATTCACAACATTTTCATAACTTTTCATAATATTTTCATAACAACTCTCAAGTAGTAGGTTATTATTTATTATTATTGGTGATCAAAAATATAATTTAAATAGTGAATTCAAATTAAAAACTCGTAATAACTTGTCACTTAAGATTTAAATGTTGTGGATATAGCACTTAAATGGTGGTTTACGCCAATTGTGTCGGAGACTTTTCCAGATGTTTTGATTTGTACTAATGTTTTGACTGTTACAAGAAAAATAATAATAAATACTTTTAAAATTGTTTTGATGGAAAACCTTGTGTGAATATAAGTTTTCGTGTTTTCTAGTATTTGGTAGTATCGGAAAAAATGAGTCAAATGAAAATGGTAAACAGAAAAAGTATGGCTTTATTTTTTGAAATTGTTTTCTACTAAATTTTTTTAGAAAACAACTCTATCTCATAGCAAAATAAAAAAAGTTAGGAGATTATTTTTTAACTCATTTAAAATTGTTACTAAATATAGGAAAATAAGATAATTTTATAGAAAATACTTTTTGAAAAATAATTCATTTTCTAGAAAATATTATTACCCAAACAACTCATTTTCTAGAAAATATTATCACATAAACAAACAGAGCGTAATAATAATAAAATTATTAAACATATTATTTTAGCCAATTCATTGACTTAATGTGATTATTATTATGCTCATATTTGGGATGAGATTATAAGATATGTCGATTTTAAATTATATATTTATAAACAATATAAGTAAATAATAAACTTATACAAATGGCATAAGTATTAATCACTATTAAAATATTTTATTTTTTTTGGTCAAACTAAAACATTTAATAAGTTATTGACCACTTTGACCATCCTTTAATAATATTGAGAAGCAAATTAATTATTTTTTTTATACAAGATAAAATTCTATTCTAACCTAATTTAAGTATATATATGTGTAAAACTTCTTCCTAAAAACTTGAATCCCAGCCTTTACTTCCGAGTAGCAATTTACTTATTACTTTTGTGGATTGAAATTCAGTCATAGCTCATAAATGAATTCCCAACTTTAAAAATAAATAAATAAATAAAACTCATAAATGAATAATCATTACAGGGTAAATATATATTCACTTTTTTCATGGACTTCAAAAGCTCAAGACATTTTGACTAGTATCATATTTTATTTTACTAAGCTTAGGATATTACCACTATTCTCATGGCCAAAATCACATCATTTATTTAATTAGTTAGTGTTTTTTAATTTTTTTCAACAAAAACATTCAATATCAAAACCTCCCCTCCCTTAACTATCAATTTTTTTTTTTTTTAAATCTCATCATTTATTACTCACTGGGGGGAGGGAGGGAGGGAGGCATATAAGCTAATACCAAGGAAATGCACCTATTTTGTGGTTATGAAAATTACCAAATCAAAAATTGTATTAGAGGATGAAAGAACAACACCCACCACCCATCCAAATTCTAAAAAAAATATAAATAAAAGCCATAAAAAGGTCTACTCCTTACTTGGGAACACGACTATAAGATTAATTTATCGGAGGCAAACTTTTTCCTAATTTTTCATTATTTAATTACTAATCATCCCCTCCTACCAGGGATCTTTGTATTTGTGAACAATTATAAGAGCATGTTCACTATATTATAGAATGTGAAAGCGTGACAATTATCTTAGAATGTGTTTAGATGTAGCTTTTTGCTATGACTTGTTTATATTCTAAAAGAGAATATTAGGACATGGGAACACAACTTTAAAATAACTTAGTGGAGGTAGACTCTTTTCTAGTTTTCACTACTTAACAACTACCCATTCCCTTTCTTCAGGGACCTTCATATTTGTAGGGGCCTGTTCACTAGATTATGGAACATGAAAGTGTGACGATTATCTTAGGTTGTGTTTGTTTCACCTATAAATTTTTTTCAGAAGATATTTTCCTCAATTGCCAATGTCTAGTGTGACCAAAAATGATGGTCAGCCTGAATATATTTTTCAAGTTGACCATAAAATAAGAGGCATTTTAGCGTAAAATATTTTACACCCTGATTTGCAATCCTAAAATTTTACGCCCTAAAAGTCCTTCACATTCAAGCAAGAGAACTCCCCCTTCCCCTTAATGGTAACCCAACCACCCGTGACCAAAGCAAACTCTAAGGACCCTCCTAACCGTTACACCAATGTTGCTCATTGCCACACTAAGTTGTTGTTGCTCACCCAAGTAAGACTCTCTCTCTCTCTCTCAACCCATCGTGCCTCTGTATCGCAACCATCACGATCACCCCAATGTTGATCTCCATTTTGCAACCACTACCAACCCCAACAAATCTATTTTCCGTGACCTTCGTTTGGCTCTCTCTCTCTCTCTCTCCTTTTTTTATTAATTTATATTTTTAGTTTGGAATGTAAAAATTTTTGTTTAGTATATATTTGTTTGAGAGTTGAGAAAATGTGGGAAAGTATTAGAAAATTTTTTTAAGAGCATTTTCAAATTTTAATAATGCAACCAAACAATTAAAATGTTTTTCGAAACATTTTTTAGGCACGCAACCAAAACACTTATTTTTATTTTTATTTTTTTAAAATATTTTCACCTAAAAATATTTTTCTCTAAAAAAATTATTTTCAAGTGAAACAAACGTTACGTTTGGAAGCAACTTTTTGTTGAGGATTATTTTCTTTTATTTACTAAAAGTTGGACAAAATATCTCTCTCAAAAAAAAAAAAAAAAAAGTTAGACAAGATATGGTTATATTAAGAAAAAATTGAGGTCTTAAAATACTGAACATAAAAAATAAGCTTAAAAATAAGCAGTTGATGGTAAGCAGACTTAGCGTGGACTATTGCTGGATTCTTTTTGGATTTATGTCCAACACCCCCCAGCTTGTTTTATCTACCTTCTGTGAGATGCTATGCACGTAACACCTAGAGGTAAATAACTTTAATATTTTAACAGTTAAAGTGGCGAGGTGGGTGGCTTTATAATAGTCAATGTGAACCATTTAATTTTGTAAAAGTTTGTATAGCATCTTGTATTTTTATGCCATTTTTATTATCTATTTGTTATTGTTTTTATAAAAATATTTTAAACTAAATGATAAAACTCAACCCACATGCATTATATTAAATATTAACCCAAAGAGGCTCACACATCCGTACATATATAAATAATACACTATGTGTTTTCCATCCTCCCTTAAAAATTACTATAGCTTTTGAGTGAAGTTGTGGTGTGCATAAGTATTAGAACCCTTTTCTCTCCCTTGTGTGTGTATGTGTGTTTGTTTCTAAAAAATAATAATAATGATAATAATACACACTGTGTCTACTTAACCAATCAAATATTTGAAGAGTTACTAACTTTACTATTTTTTTAATCACTAGCTTTATAACAAAATGTTATTATAATATGATAACAACACACACATATGTAACAAACCTTTTATGTTTTCTAATTATTAAATTATATAAATTTATATTATACTTATATTATACATGCACACATTCACATAAATAACATTATAACAAAAATAAATAAATAACACACACAAACTCACACTCTCACAAATAATATATAAATTTATAATATAAATAGATAACATAAAACTCACAAACACTTACTATTTACTCTTAAAGTCGGAGATACCAATAGTCACATACAGAACAAAGATTTATGAGAGAGAGAGAGATATGTGATTTATGTTATTGGTTGGTTTTGGGATGGACTGATTTGTGTTGTTTATTTATTTATATATTTTTTTATGATAACATTTTATCATCAGATTAAGACACTAATCAGTTTTTGGTGTAAATAGGAATTGAACCCCAAATCTCTTATACAATCATCAGAAATTTTATCAATTGAACTAATTGGGAGTATGCAAGATTTAAATCAGGGTATGCAAAAGTATTTTTAAAGGTAAATTAAACTAATAAAATAATATTTTATACATACATATTTTTTTAGGTAAATAAACCCCCTAAAGCATTAGTAATGCGGCCGCTGTTTTTAAATTTGGGGTAGGCCAAATGAAAACGGATCAACCATAAGTAGGTAAAATATAATAAACCCTTTAAATAAATAATGATTTCCTTTTAATAAAAAAAAGGGCAAAGAATTATAATTTATAATGTAGATATGAGTCAGCTAATTACCAAGCTGGGCAGAAGCCACAGGTGTGTTAACGACTTAACGTGCTCCACCACCGACATGACAGTACCAAACACCTTAGCGCACTGTCATAAAGATGATGGTTTCAAGGCCAAATTCATTGACATGCACTATGTCGATTAAAAATGAAATTAGCAATGTTGGCTCATTTCGAAGTGATACTCTTAACCAATGAAATAATTTTATTTATGCAAATATGTAAGTCAAATTCCTAATCAGCGCAAAAATTAAAAATAAAAAACTACTAAGTAATGTCACATTTGCATAAATAGCAGCGTTTTATTGATTAGAATTAACAAAATAACCACTTTTGTAATTCTCCTATTGGACCTAATAATCTCTCCTATTAAACATGAAATCAGCAATGTTGGCTCATTCCTAGACAAAATAATGCAATATTCATGACCTACAACGCCAATCTTCACGTTTCTAATCCATAATTTGTATGGCCAATCTTCACGCTTCTAATCTATAAACTATAATTTGTATGGCCATCTAGTCACTACATTCAGTTTTGTCTTAGCAACAAAGGAAGGAATTCTTTGGGACTCACTCAATACCCATAAAGAGAATTACTTAACAGATAGTAATACATTATTAGGTTATTTATTTCCCAATGAAGTATCATCTCAAATTTTTTGAAGTTCATTACAGCAATGAAAGACCATACGTGAATTGAATTCTTACATCTTAATATAATCAGACAACGAAGAAAACAATATGTAGATATAGACAAGCAGGCAACAAAATAAGCACCCCTTATAGATATATGGGGGGACCGTTTGAAGAGCTGGATTTAGTATCTTATTCTTGTCTCACGTGGACCAACCCCACACATTCGATAAACTTTGTTGAGCATATGAAAATATGAGACAAAAGAGTCTGCATTGTGACTCGTTAACTTGTGGGGAACACTTGCAATTTATTCCTTCCTTTAATTATTGAAACTTTTAAAGCCAAGTATTCTTAGGCTGAATACATTATTTCTTACCAAAAACCAAAATACAAACGAGACCGGTCATCTCATAGACTTATTAGGTTTCAAGCTTACAAGACAGCAACTTTTTTTTCTTCTAGAGAACCTAATTAAGTTGCTTCACAAAAAGTCTTCCCTTTTATTCTCACCTATTTTGACAAAGAGCTTTTTTTTATGGGCTGAATTATCAAAGAGCTCCTAACTCAATATAATTATATATTTTTTAATTACTTTCTTTGGCAACCCTATCCAAAGATGTCGGCACGCCTATGAAAATAATAAGCTTTTCCTAGCTTTGGTCCTTATTAATTAGCCAAAAATTAGAAAAATGTAATCCTTATAAAACCCTGTATGTGTAACAAACACTCGGCTCATTAACAGAACAACAAAAAGCCACGGGTCTATCTTTCCTGAAAGAAACTTACGAACTACAGTCTATCTTTCCCGAAAGAAACCTTAAGGATGGGACCATTCTTCCAACCACTTTTACAAACCACGTGCAGATATGCAAATTACCAATTCCACTCAATCATTGCCATCTGCCTTCTTCTTCTTCTTCTTCTTTTTAAAAAAAAAAAAAAAAAATCTTAAATTGCTTTGTTTGCCTTTGTTAAGGCTGAAAAAGAGACATCCTTTAAATGAATATTCCTCATGGCTGCTAGGTTGGCTCCTACCAAAACTATGTCTCAAGGAACCTATCACGAGACACATTAAATTATCATTATCATTTCCAGGACCCTACGAGGGTGACCCTTGGGCCCACTCATATTCGCTAGATCCCAAAGGCCTGGACAAACCTGGACCCGTGGTGCAATAGTGCAAACTGGTCATCTACAAATCAAAAAACCAGGACAATGGAAAAGTTAAAACATATTGCAACAAAGAAGACAACATTTAATCAAAATTACACTATTTTATAGCCTCTAAATGAATTCAAGTACATGTAAGGGCAACAGCTTCGAACAAAGAAGACAACTTTTAATCAAAACTACACTATTTTATGTCCCCTAAATGAATTAAACTACACGTAACATGTAGGGGCAACAGACTTGAAAAAAATTGAATGGACCAATAGGGGGAAGGGGGAACTCTTCGTTGTGAAATCAATGTCAACTACAGGTCTACACAGAATACAAAGTGAGAAAGGGCCGAGTAGAACATACTCCAGTAGCAAAGGCTTGCGAACCTGTTTGGATACATGCAGGCAATGGAAACATTGATGTAAATTTAATAATAATTGCTCTTTCCAGGTTGCAAAGTATGGCAGTTACTTGGTAATTTGCAGACGGCATTAGATAAAAGGTAGCATTTGTAAATATGTGGTAGACATCCAAATTCCAAATGTGAACTAAAAGCCCAATGAATAACATCCAGCACACTACAGATATTTGGGCTACATCAACTGGCCTTATCTCTTCTTTACCTTGAAACATTACATATTTTGCAGGAAAAGCAATTTCAAAAATCTCCTGTGAAGGAGGGTACCTCTCAATTCCACTTGTTGCAAGACATGAAAGTCAGTTGGCTGGCAATCTTTATAGGGAGCAGTGGAGACTGCCTGGTGTGTGCATCTACGCTGGCGTTTTTCCACCTAGGATACCACAAAAAACCCTCAGCACAGTTGAAACGACAAATCAATATCACCCATTGATCTATGACCTCTTGTGATCTAAAATTTAGGAAGTCAACATATATTATATGGTGGTTAGCATCCTTGACAACTGGTGTATAATCTCTAGAGGTACACTAGAATTACATCGGACAAAATATCAGTTCTGGCTTTTGTTACTGGAAAGTCACTTATTTGGATCAAATTCTTGAAACTGATTCTTAAAATCTTCTGCCATCTTTGTTTCCTCTTCTTTGCTTTGGGAACAATTCCTCCAATCGGCCCTGTCTGCCATGTTCAGCAAGCCTGCCAGAACCTGTGACATACACCACATGCTATAGAATTTAAATATTTTCCTATGACAACTCCATTGTCCATGAGAATAGATTTGTTACTTTGGATAGAGAAGGGAGGGAGAAGGGGTTTTACACTTTGACAAAGAAACTCTAGTAAAAATAAATTTATGTTGATATACATTAGCTCTTCATTATCAGAAGATTTATAAAAAACAAAAACAAAAAACAGATATGCTGTAAAATTCTGTACTTCACTGGATTGGAGGCCAACAACAAATCACTCATTAAGATCACTAAACCAAAATATTTTTAGAAAGAAAATCTAAAATCATAACAAGCACATTTAAATAAAAACCATTACCCAAAATGTCCAACAATGTAAGGAATGACTATGCTATTTGTGAAAAGTGAGGAATTAGACACACAGTTGTCCTTATCTGATTGCATCTTGTCATACAACATAATAATTCTGAAGCTGACATTACATCTAAAAAGTTGCACAATTCCATGCTAGTATTATTTCTTAAACATAAATTCTTGCCAAGAACCACATCCAGACTGTATAGTAGCTCGGACCAAAAAAAAACACACACAACACAAAACAAAAAACAAAACCAGACAAGAACAAAAACAAAAACAAAAACAAAAACAAATATAATAGCCATAACAAAATTTTACAACATAATGCTCACGATTTTTTCCTGTAAGACAAGCATGGTTTCTCCCCATTTTTGTCATGACTAAAAAGGATCTGTCAGAGCACAAAAGGTGAAATATGGGTCATTTGGTGCATATATGTGTCTAGAAACCACTCTAAATCCAGCTTGCTTATTGAAAGTTTGCTGTTGGCTAAAAACCAAATCCTACTCATCTCATGTTAATATCACTAATGAAAATGAGAAAGAACCCCAGAACCAGACAGATGTTGTAAAAAAGCCCTTGGATAGTTAATGGTATGGCTCAAGAATATTATGAAGTGCACAGAAAATCACTGACATCCACATCAAAAATAAAATACTGAAATTTATTAGTCAATTTCCAAATATTGGAAAATTCTATCTATAGAGGAAAATATAAGGGAAAAAATTACGCATATTTTGAACCAATACACAAAATAAAAAGCAGGTAGCTTACCTCGCGTCCAAACTGAGCAGGAAATCTCTCATTTTCCTCAACCAAATGTGAAAATATTGTACCATCAGGGTGTTCAACATAGAAGAAGCTAAAATTCTTATCAAACTGTGTCCTCAACACTTTTCTTCCATCAGAATTCTCATTCTCTGCAATCAGAGAACAACAGAATTGCGATACAGTGAATGCCAAGAACTTTGCACATACAAGTCAGCCATGTTGGGCAAGGTAAAATTGATAGGGTGGGTAGATAGAAAATGAGAAAATGCAAATTTTTGGAATTTGACATATCTATCTCTTCTGTATATCTGACTATATATATATATATCTATCTACACACGCAAAAGCAAGAATTAAACATTTACATCATCTGCAGACAATATATTGGGGTGCAGCACAAACAAGGTTGCGGCAGAAAAATCAGGCATATGGGGGATTTGAAGCATCCAGGAAAGTATTCATAAGCCAATTGGCACAACAAAACACTTGAACATTAAAACTTACTTCTCAAGGCCACAAATTTAAAGCCTAATTTTTCAGCAGCTAAATTAAATATATCTTGAACAGCAGCTGCTCTGGATGATGGAACAGGAACAGCCTACACAAAGAACATGTGGAATAAGTAAAATAACCCCAAAGAAAACTGAGAAAAAATTATTTAAAAAAAAAAAATTCATATTCTACGGTTCAGCCTAACTAGAATCTTCAGTTGTGGAAAAAACAAGAGCGGCTTGTGACACTTGTCATACATGAAAAAATTTGGAAGGGGTAGGTGATTGTCAGCAATTCCCAAGTCTTAACACATTATGCATCTAATAAAGAAACTTGCAAAAGATATATATTTACCTGAAGATTAGCATGAGTACTACGTTTTGAAACCCACTCAAAGAAAACAACTGATTTCCCTTGATTCTTATAATAACTCTTGAGACTATTCTGGAACCTACCAAGCTCAATTTCAGTTTCTGGTGGTAACAAAACAGTATTGGGTAAATGCTCAACAGGTATTATCAGTATATGATCTTGAACAAGCGGGCCTTTAGCCAGTGCACAGTAAAAGTACTCTCCTATGCTGACAATTAGATGTGACTCTATGTTCGGACTTGACAAACAAAACCAGCACTCCCTTGACCTGAAATTCAGTTGCAAAATAGATAGTTAATACAAGAGTCTGATCATTTTATAAGAATGAATACTGTGCCGTCAAAAGAACATACACATATTATATTTATATATATATATATATATAACACATGTTAGAGTTAGGCTCGTTAGTTTTTTATATTAGCATGTTAATAAGGGTATTTTTGTAATCATGCTATAAATCCTCATATAAATATAGGCTAAGTTGTGGGCTTGACTGATTATGACCTTTTTTTCTGTCTCTCTCTATTCTTCTCTTCATTGTTCTTCTCACTTAACCCTCAATCTTCATATTTTACATCTCTAACTACACATAACATGTGTGTGCGTGTTTAACAAGCCAATCGATTTTTGTTTTATAACAAACTAATGACTCAAACATCTTCACAAAACAAAAAGACCAACCTGTTGCTAGCATTCTCAGACCCTCGTTTCTTGTGAGAATAACTCTCACCTTCATCCTGCAGGCTGTGCTTAAAGTTGCAATTTGGACCTCTTTCACATCTTCCTTTGTTAAGAAAATCAAAACAAACACCTCTCAGAGATTGTTCCCTTGCATTCTCGTCATGTTGAAAGTTGCATTTGTCCCCCCGTGGACAAGAACCAGAAGATACAAATTTAAAACACAGCCTATCACCATCTCCAGCTCCATATTTCTGCCGTTTTTGTGAGACATCATATCTCCAATATTGTGAGTCAGCATCACTATCACTAGGCCTTTTTGTCGCTTCTTTGGAGAGAACAGTTTGGTCTGCATATGTATATGGAGATAAGGTAGTGTTTAGGGGCTTCGTGCTAATCTCAACAGCTGACATGGTAGATGCTGGAGTAGGAGAAATCGCATGAATAAATTTCTGTGGACCAAGTTTGCAACCAGCATTTTTCAGAGTAAAGTATGGTAAAGTAATTCTTAAAGTGCAGTATCTAGAAATCATAAGTAAGATATAAATGCAAGTGATGTTAAAATTGTCCTCAGGAGTAGTCAAGTGCTTAGCTACATGATGGCCATCTCTGCGAAGCATATCATACTTAGTCCATACACAAGTCCAATGCAATCTCTTTCCAAAGTAGTTTTAGTTGAAAATTTCAGTATTGATGAAACAATGATGGATAGTCAATTAAGACTTTATGTTGACAAAGGTGAATAAATAAATAAATTGATAGAGTTTAAATGGTGGGAAAAACTCAAAAGAAACAGTTTGAAATTAATAAGATTACAACGGCAAAAGAATTAATGAACACTTTCAAAAATTATGATGAGAAAATCATACCTGCTTCTCTTTATTGGCAACAGAAGCAAGACCCAAGAAGCGAGTCACATGCACAGCATCAACATTGGAGTAAGGTTCACGAGCGTAGAATATACCTTTAGTACCTGCAATGTGATAGCTACCACAGAAGACAAACTTCAATATAAAAACAACATAACTTTCCTTTGATACAAACACAAAATTATAATACAACCAATGCAGCCCAGAAAGCAGCTAATAAAATGTGTAGCATGCTGGGAAACACAAACCAAAGAGGAATATCTATGCAATGGAGTGCTACTAATTTTGATTCTACATTTACGTATAATGATCAATCATGCAATAATGCCCGACCATCACATACCGTGGTTTAATCTCCGCTACTAACTCTGCTATGGTAGAATCACTTCCAGGTGAATCCGAAAACCCATGGGGAAGATCAGATGTAGATGCTCTGTTTGTGACTCCGCTGGGCCATTCATTAGTGGTAAGTGATTAAGGAAATCAACTAAACAGACCACACATTAAAAATTCAGCGCACAATACTCAGCATTATGTATAAAATAATTAACTATAGGATGGTTCTCATTCATAGCAGGGCAAGGATATGTTAGGAACAAGTCAAATATTCCAGGATCCTCGGCTATAGCTCGCAATGCATCCACATCATCTTGAGTGTATGTTCCAAATTGTTGACCATCCGAAAAATGCCTACCAGATAAATACGCCACAGATAACCCTATAAATGAGTGAAGTAAATCAGGTAATAATAAAGTTAATACAAAATCGCCACCATTTATCTGTTAAAAAAAAAAAAAAAAACCTAATAATTGGAAGTCAAACATATCATCAAATGACAATCTTCTTCATTAAGATTATCAAAAATCCACAAAGCAATTAGCTTGTCATTTCTATCCTAAGTCATGCTGTATAACACCTTTTTAACCAGACTAGTTTGATCATAACTCTCATAAGCAATAACTAAATTTTTGACCAAAATAAATTAATTTTCCATGTTATACCACATTCTTTTTTCCTCTAAAATATAACTACCATATATTCTTTTTGGCTGCTAAAAACTCTTTTGAAAAATATATATTTTTAGCCTAAAAAAGCTAAAATATGGATTAATTTGACCACATTACAGTTGCAGTATTGTGTGGTGATACGGTGACTGATAGACTTTATTAACTTATCAAACCTAGCAAAATCTTAAATCACATGACTTATGTAATAGCATTTTGAATTGTTTAAATCACTCGGTGACTCATGCATGTAAAAATTAAATTCACGCTATTGGTAATCTGATCACTACGAATTGGATTAGAGGAAATTCCTTCAAAGCAGTTTCAAGGAAACCTTTGTCTATAACTTCATTTCTAACAAAAAATTAATTAATTTACACATTATCCATATCCTTTTTTTTATTTATTTTAAAATATAACTACAAAAATAATAAATAAATAAAAATTACAACATTGAATTTGTAACCCAGCAAAGCTTGTTAGAATTATAAATGAGAGAGAGAAGAGAGTGAAATGGAAAGTGGAAGTGAAATAAATGTGGTTTAATCTAACGGCCTACATCGTGAACATAAAACCCCGAACAATTATTTATTATAGAGTAGACTAAACTTTGTACCAATCCTATGATGGGTTTGGTTAGGGCATACATTAATCATTCATCTTTTTTATGGAAAATTGAAAAGGCTATAAAAAAAAGTTAGTTATTGTTTCAAGTCCTATAAAAAGTTACTCAATATATGTGCTAAGGGCATTTGTTAGTAAAACCCTTCTATGATTTCTTTACTTATGTTACAAGTTAGGTTACTACATTTAGTCTCGGGATTAGTTTGCTTGCACTACAAGTAAATCCTAGTACAGTGGGCATTGAAATATTTAAGAAGTTGAAGTAACCTACAAAAATGACTATAATAAGAATAGTGATAGTTGCAAAAACACACATTAAAGAAATATGGAGAGTACCATGGAGATTGAACTTGCCACTGCCTTTTAACCAGAACAAGTTTTGGCAAACCTTGAGACCGTCCATCTTGAAGCCAAGGTTCGCCGAGTCCTTCGAAGCCGATAAGAGGTGTTTAGCGGCGCCGATTCCGTAGTCCCCGATGAAGTAAGTGGGCAGAGGGACTTCGGAGCGGCCTTCAATGTAGTCGGTTAGCTCGCCGAGCTGCTCCGGCGAGTCCGGGAAGAACTGGCCAACGCAAATTAGGGCATCGAATGGCCCAGCCGCTTTGTTTACCTGATGAGAGAAAAAAGTGAACGGAGAAAATGAATGGAAGATAATAATAAACCCTAGATATATGTAAATGCTTAGAGATTGAGAGAGCAAGAGAGAGACCGACCGATGAGACTCGCTTGAAGAGCTGGTTGAGGCGGCCGAGAACGTCGCCACAGAGCAGAATTCTTGGGGGAGCCATGTGTGTTTGGGCGAGAGAGAGAGAGAGAGAGAGGTCAGGACTGTGAACTCTGAAATCTGATGCTTGAAGTTGAAGATGAAAGAGTCCGTGGGCTGAAATGCTTGGAAATGGGCCATACCGGGCCGGGCCCAGGCCCCTTATTATTACCCTTGGACTTTTGGGGTGAATGATTAAGAGAAAAAATTTTTTGATCTTGTGTATTGGTTGAGAAATCCCATATTTGTTTGTGGAAGAGATAAATTTTGTTGATCTCTTGGGCTAGCAAAGTTTTCCTCTAAATTGGATTAATGAAATCTTCTTCAATGTATTACACGTAATAATTGAATTGATTATTTGTGTGTATGATTCATCTAAACAAATAACCTTATTTTTAAATAGATCATGTGATTATAAAAATTAAAAAATACAAGTAGATAGTAGCTAAATTGCATTTAACTTTATTTCAAATTGGTTTTAAGAAAAATATTTGTCTAATTTACAATGTATTGGAGAGAAAGAATTAGAGGTCAAACCATAGATATAACACACCACAGAAAATACCACTATCATTAAACTTCAGTTCTTTTTAATTATTCAAGTTAATTCAGAATTCTAACCACTCTTTTTCAAGAGACATCTTCTCAACCTTTAATTTCCTGCATTCACCAATCACTAACTTATTAACAAATAACAAACAACAAAAACAAAATTGTGAAATATTTGCAAACAAATATAGGTTACCGTTTCCTTTATTTGGCATGGTATATATCTGGAAATTAATCATCAGCTTGTTGAGGGCCTTGAGGCTACACTAGTGGCTCTTACGGTCTTACCGGTTTTATTTTCAACTCAAGATGTTATTTTTATAATGGCTACATGGAGGAGTGTAACCCCAAAATTAAATTAAGTCTACATTGTTCTCTGTAACATCTTAGATTGAATCAAGTGTAATACGACAAAAAGTTATAATAATTTCACAATATTCTTAAATTAGCATACCGGTGCACGCATAGATCCACTACTGCGATCTCCAATTTAATTTTTTTTAATGACATGACATGTTAATTTGGAATGTTGTGAAATTATAACAAATTTTTGTTGTGTCTATAGTATTACTCTTAATCAATCATACCCCGCATTTATTCTAATGCTTAACAAGGCGACACATTTCCTCAAAATAGCCAACACTAACTTAAAAAGAGACTTCTGTAATGTTCATCGCATTTCATTACAATTAAGGTCTATTACCTACGGTTTCCCTGCATCAAACCCACATAAATTTGACTCAAGACTCATCATCACTTTTCTTTTTATCTCGTGCATTCGATATATGCATTTTTTCTCAAAATATATGATTCCACACTTTTCTTATTAGGACATGTTATCCCTAACTAGGGCCAACTCAATGCAATTTGAGGCATAAGGTAGTAACTTTAATGAGTTTTTTATATTTAAATATCACTTAAATAATTTTTAGTTAATGTTCTAAATTATATATTTTTAATAAATTATTATCACTTTTTAATATGATTAATTTACTTAATGGTGATTGAACTAGCTTTCTATTGATCCTTTTTTTGTGGAAAAATGCTAAAATTTCTATAAATTTTACTACCAATGTGACGATAAATGTGATTGGTGACACTTTAACAAGATAATAAATAAGTATTTGAATCACTTCTTGTGATTGATATACATCATTGTAAAATCTAGGCTAAATTACAAATTTTACCCTCTAAATTTGACTTCAATTTATTTTAGTTTTCTAACTTTACTTTTATTCAATTAAGTCATCTAAGTTTCAAATTTATCCAATTTAGGTCTTATGTTCAATTTCATTAAAAATTTTCCTTTAAAAAATATTTTTCTTACATGAAAAAAATCTATAAAATTAATAAAAATATTTTGTAGGTTTTTGATGTAAGATTTTTTTTTTCAATTTTTTTATTCGTTAATTGCATACTTAATGGCAAATTTTTAACGAAATTGGACGAAAAACCTAAATTGAAACTTAAAGGACTTAATCAAGCGAAAGCAAAATTTGAAGATTGAAATGAATTCCAATCAAATTTAAATGGTACAATTTATAATTTTACCTAAAATCTATGTAGTAAATATATTAAATTTGTATCATCTCTAGCACCGCCCAATTGTTTGAATTTTCTTAAAAACAAAAAAAGATATTGTACGGTCAGGGTTTACCCTTTGTTGGGCCTCGGGTGTGACATTTCGCCATGCAGCCCGTAATCTGTCAATTTACTCTAATATGGGCTGAGCCGGACATTATTAAATGCCCAAAAGATTGGGCTTTAATGTAGCCGCCCGGAATATTGTTGCTCACAATTCTTTCATTTTTCGCATGATTGACTATTTGGACGGTCATAACTCAGTGGAGAAAGTTGCCGAGAATATTTGCTCGTAGGAGAGCGTTACATTGAACTTGGCCGGCAGAGTGCCAGCGAAGTCTTTGCCGGACATATCACCAGCAGCGATGAGCAAGTTCCAATGCCACTCTTGCCACTCAACAACCAAAACTCCACTTATCAACAACAACATTGGACCCTTTTTTCCATTATCTTCCAAGCAATTATAATCCCTCCACCAAATGAGAGCTATAAATAGGAGAAGACTACACAAAGGATGGGATTGGAAAGTTGGAAGAGAAAAAGGAACAAAGAGAGTGTGCAAGCCGAGGAGTGAGGAATTGATTGTTGGGCCTCAGTGCGATGATTTCACCAATGTAGGAAATACTCAACCCACTTCATAAATTAGTTGTGAACCCAAAAAGGAGCCAAGCCCAATAAGCTCTAATTTGGCCCGCACAGATATATACTATTATTTTTTTGTTATTTATATAAAATAACACTTAGGTTCGTTTGGTTGGAGGGGTGGAAAAGTGAGAAGATAGAAAATTGTGAAATGATGGAAAAGTGGAAGGATGGAAAAAATTTTAATTTCTCTTTTTTTTGTTTGGTTGGGAGTGGAAAAGTGGAGGAATGGAAAAAGGTAGTTTGTATAAATTTACTCATACACTTTTGTTAAAAAATGATAGCCAATTAGAACAAAAAAAAAAGTGACAAATAACCAAAAAAAAAATTCACCCAAATTATTAAAAAATAAAAATCATGTCAAAAAAATCATGTCTAGTTAAAACAAAGAAGAAAAAAAAAAAAGAAGAAGAGGAAGAAGCAAACATCCAGCCTAGGGAAAAAAAGAAAAAAAGAAGAAAAAAAAAGGGAGGCAACGTCCCACAGGGCGCGCATGCACACACACACACAAAAGAAAGGAATTAGACAAATTCCCATGTGCAAAAGCACATGGGCATTTTTGTTCGTTAAGTAGCCTTTTTGAGAGCAGTCCCACATCAAAGTAAGAAGCGCCCCACCTATGCCTTATAAGCATGAGCTCAAGGCATAAGTGTACCACTACTACACTTATGCCTTGAGCTCGTGCTTATAAGGCATATGTGAGGCGCTTCTTCCTTCGATGTGGGACTACTCTCAAAAAGATTTTCCATACTCGCTTGCAAAGAACAAAGTCGTGCGAGTCTTCGGCCCCAAAGCAGACAAATTGCTTGCGGGCTTGGATCAAAATCCTCCCCCACAGGGGGTATTTTTGGTAATTTTAAGGTTTTAGAGGTATTTCAGTCATTTTAAGGTTTATGGGGGTATTTCGGTCATTTTTTAGGTTTATGAAGCATTTTGGTCATTTTTTGGGTTTTGGGGGTAATTTGGTAATTTTTTGGGTTTTAGGGATATTTTGGACATTTTAGGGGTTTAGGGAGGTATTTTACTCATTTTAGAGGTTCTAGAGGTATTTTGCTCATTTTGTGAGTTCTGGGGGTATTTTGGCCATTTTAAGGTTTTGGGAGTATTTTGGTTATTTTTTGGGTTTTGGGGATATACTGGTCATTTTTAGGTTTCGAGGGTATTTTGGTCATTTTTTGGGTTTTGAGGATATTTTGAACATTGTCGAGGTTTAGGAAGGTATTTTGCTCATTTTAGATATTTTGGAGGTATTTTGCTCATTTTATGGGTTTTAGGGGTATTTTGGTCATTTTTTGGATTTTGTGGGTGTTTTGGTCATTTTTTAAGTTTCGGCAGTATTTTGGTCATTTTTTGGATTTTGGGGGTATTTTGGTCATTTTTAGGTTTCGGGGGTATTTTGGTCATTTTTTGAGTTTCGAGGGTATTTTAGTAATTTTTAGGTTTTAGGGGTATTTTAGTAATTTTTAGGTTTTGGGGGTATTTTGGTCATTTGCTAGGTTTTGGGGGTATTTCAGTCATTTTTGGGGTTTCAAGGGTATTTTCGTCTTTTTTTTTTTGTTTTGGGAGTGTTTTGGTCATTTTTAGGTTTTGAGGGGTATTTTGGTCATTTTTTAGATTTCAGGAGGTATTTTGGTCATTTTTTGGGTTTAGGCGTATTTTGGTAATTTTTTGAGTTTTGGAAGTATTTTGGTCATTTTCTATAAATTTAGATTTTATGTTTGTTTATTTAAATTTTAGATGGGTTTAGTAGATATTAGTGGATTTATCCATTTAGACCCATCTAATTAAATAACCAAATGGTTCTTTACCCATTTAACCCAAATATTCAAATGGGTTGGGTTATAACTTATCAAAATAAGGTGGATAATAGGTGAGTTCGTGGATATGGATAAAAATTGTCACTCCTATTTGTGAGTACTGGTAAATGGAGATTAATATGTAGTATGAACCTCTCCACCTTTACTTTATTTATTTAAGTTGTAAAACAATGGAAGTTAATTAAAAATTAAAAATTTTGGTGTGATAAAAACGTGTTTCGCCACCAAGAGCATAATATCTCAATTGGTTGACACATTCTATTAGAGCATTTTCATCCGGAAATGCCATCCCATTTTATTTTCCCATCCCAAAAAGTTACTTTACTACTTATACCATACCATTTTTCAACCCTTCCAACATTCCAACTTTTATTTTACAATCCTAAACATTAAAATAATATAAATTATATAATAAAATAATACTTAACAGTTATTATCACTCCTCTCTATCCCTCTCTCAACAGCCAAACAGCCCAATCTTCGCCACACCACCACCACCATTCCTACCATGCCACCATGCCCACTGCCAAAATCCCCGCCACCATGCCACCATGCCCACGCCACCATTCCTACCACACCACCATGTCCATTCCTACCAACATCCTACCGGAACCAGAAACCCAAAATTAAGGAAAAAAAAAAAAAAACTCCAATTTCACGATCCAGTCGCCTCTCTCTCCACCAATCCCCACCACATCGTCACTCTTCAGTGCCTGCAAACAACCCAATCATCACCGCGTTGTTCATCGTGACGCTATCCAACGGCATCATCACGGAGAGATCGGCTCGCGTCTCGCTCGTGTCAAGGAGAGATCGGCTCGAAGTTTCGGCGAGAGCTCCGATGTGGTGCGTGATGCTCAACGCCATGGAGTATCTGAGAGTGTGATAGAGAAGAGGGAGAAAGAGAGGAAAGTGTGAGAGACAGAGAGAGACGGAGAGATCGGCTTGGAGTTCTGGCGAGAGCTCCGATGTGGTGCGTGATGCTGGACGCCATGGAGCCTCTGAGAGTGTGATAGAGAAGAGAGAGAAAGAGAGGAAAGTGTGAGAGATGAGAGAGATGAGAGAAAGACGGAGAGAGATATGAGAGTGAAAAAAAAAAAAAACTGAATAAAATATTAATATTATTTTTGGCATAGTGCTACAGTGCCATCTTACATGTAAGATGGAACTGTAGCACTTTGCCAAAAAAATTTGTAATTTTTCACTTTTAACCTTCGCTAAGTGTATTTTGGGCCTAAATGCCAAATGTTGCTAACATTCAGAATTCAGATACCGTATATCATGTACTTAAACGGTTATGCCATTTGAACGGTAGTATTGACTCGTTGAGATACAGTTATTGTCTCACTGTGTCCTAGGCAACAATTCAAACTTATACAGCTGGTCCATAAAATAACACCTAACAGTATATAGCTTTCAAACTGAAAAGTTGCTTCCGACGAAAATAAAATAATAAAAAAACATGTCGACGACACCTCTTTACATCCAAATAAAATAATAAATAGACTGAGTCTTGGTCAATCTTAGTCCTCGTCACTTGGCACGTTCTGGTAGGCGAAATTCAGCTTCAAATTGTAAGTGTGAACACTGATTTTTTTTTTTTGATAGGAAAAGTGTGAACACTGATTAAGTTGACAGATGGTGCCAGAAAATAACCAAAAAAAAAAAAAAAACGTTACACTCATTAAATGCTGGCCAAATGGCTGTTGGTATATATAATCAATGGCCTGTTGATTGTTGCTCGAGTGTCACTCGGCTGTTTGGCAGGATGTTTTGTGTAATAGTTGTTTGTATTTAAATAATATTATATATATTTTTATACATTTTTTTATTCATATGTATTTTAAAAAAATACAAACATTAATAGAATAATATTACTGAACGGCTCCTAATGGTTTTGTTTTTGTTTTTGTTTTTGTTTTTTTTTTTTACCGCAACATTCGTAGTGTTTTGACAGGATGACAGCTAAATTCGGGTTTTATGAAATAGTCAAATCTGGTATTCATGCCAATAGATTATCTATTAGCCATTGCCGATTGATGTGTTTTCTAATAACTAATTGAAATAACGAATTAATTTATAATGCAAAAAATAGTTTTCTTATGTGTAAATTTTTTAAGCATTGAAGCACGAACAAATAGATGGGAAGAAATTATGCTAATTATATTTGACAATATAAATGAATATATTTATCAATGCTCAAGTTGATATATATATATATATATATATATATATATAGCACTAAACTCATACCAGTAAAAGCATCAAATAATATCATGTAAAAATATGTTAGGAGAGTAAGATATATAAAAATTTATCTTAGTTGTGAGCAACCCATATTCCTCTTTTGGCCGAAACAAGTCCCAAGTAGTTGTGCAATAAATCAAGTGTCAAGGATTCACATTGATAAATGTGAGGTGGCAACAATTATTAATGAATCTAACTACCTATCACATTGGTGATGTACAAGAGGGAAAATGACAAAATGTAACGAAGATAATAACTCACAAAACTTAGATAAATCACAGTGTTAGCCTTGAAATAAGGATAATTAGGGTTAATGGAATGAAGAAGAAAATAATCACTTATGTTTTGTGAATTCAGAAACTCATGAGAAGTATTTTGAGCCATCTGCTAGATTTGTTTGAAGGTTTATGGAAGTGTAAAAGATCACCTAAAGGAAAATGAAATTTTTTTGTATTGCTCCAAGTCGATCTCCTAATGTATGATCCTTGTCACGTTCAGTTCCTCTTCTCTCTTATAGATTTTCTGATGTCCAAAAAAATTTGTTAAATGAGAGGATAATTTGTATTTGGTGGATATTAGCATATGATTGCATTGAGCAATGAAGCCTCGATCAAAAGCACCATGCTGCTATAAGTTTTTGTTTTCGAAAGTCTATACAATCAGTTGGCCAAGAGCCACATAATTGCTTTTCTAAAAAGAAAACTACCTTCCCAATGTGCCTGATTTAATTAGGGGATTTCTCATAACTGGTTTACTCTTTTTATTGGGAAGAGAAATGAGTGTTTTAGGCTATATGTTTCAATTTAGCAGGCATTTGGTTCTACTTCTTCCATGAGTGATTTTGTGTTGCTTATTACATGTAGTATGGGTTCATTAGTCTCATTAGTGTTTCAAATCCAATGAGAAATTGTTTAGTGAGTTCATGCTATTAAATAAAATAAAATAAAATAAAAACTCTTTTGCCCTCCAATTTACAGCTCCTAATTATCCAATTTGTTAGGTTCTTAAGACGTTCTTTCTTTTACATGCGGGTTTGGTCCACATAGCAAATAGGAATACAAAAATAAGTTGGATTGATTATTCTTTATTGATTGATGTTGGACCTTGGATGCTGAGTATCTTTGTATATATGCCCTTAATTGATATGTGTGGGGGAAAAATTGGTCTCAACAAATCTTTAATTAATAAATACAACAAGTCTTTTAAAGAAAAATTCCCACTCATTTTATTATCAATGGATTAATGATTTGAATAGATTTGCATGAAGTCATACTCCCTCTTAAAGCTCTATCATTGTGACTTGTGATGTGAGTGATGTCAAGCATATTTACGGATTTATATCACTGTTTATTTTCTTAGTTTCTTAAACTACTGGATTAATTCAAAAGCCTATTCATGTGAAAATAATGGGCACTAGCTTTAACATGAAAATATGAAATTGCTCAATTTTTTTTTTCTTTTCTTTATGTCGGCTCCAATAATGTTTATTGCTTAGAAATAATAAAGAAATGAAAAACTATGACAAAAAAAACTCAACGCGATTGTGTCAATAAGGGTTATCCGGATATATCTTGCAACTCAAAACTCAATGTGAATTGAAAGGAGAAATATCGTTAAAAAGTTGGTGTGTTTTTCTTTGAAAAGAAGTTTGTGTGTTTTCTTAATAAGGAAGTCAGTGTGTTTAAACATCGAATAAAAGTCTAAATAACCTGCTATACTTTTTTGTTTTTTTTCCTTGGTGAGCTACTATTTTGTTTTTATGATGATGGATAAAAAAGTATACTGTTATAATCACCATAATAATATCCGCTCACATCGCATTCTCAGATTCGGAATCAAATTAAAACTGATCCTTTGGGCTTTTGATGATGGACAACAGTGCAACTATTTTGCAGTCTTTTATTTATTCTTTTTATCTTTTAATTTTGGTCAAATCGATCTTTTGCACGTGGCATGAGTGCGCACGTTTTGTAATTATCTGCGTCACCATGATGATTTCAGATGCAAAGTCTAGGTTAGGCCAGTCAGAAGCCGAGCCGAAAACTAGAACAATGAGTCAATGATATATATATACACACTCAGATTTGCATCATTCTGTATTACGAGGAATACATATGACAATTCATTAATATTTACTTTTCTTAGCTGAATTTATTAACATAAAAATACATTATGCTCGTGTCGAGAGTAAACCCCAGATACCTCCCACCATTATAGATGCTTGGCCATCTTTAACATTTAATTACTATATTTAATTTTATTTTACTGTGATTCCATCTTCTACTGAAAAATAATACTAATAAAAAAGTGACTATTTGTTGCTGTTCAAAATCCTTTTTTCTTTTTTCTTTTTTTCTTGTGAGATGAAATACGTCGAAAATTGATTAAAGAAAACTAGCCATAATCGACAAGAAGAACATCATGAAGGTGTAGAGGAATATTTTCTATTCACACTAAATAATATGTTTTGCAAAAGAAAGTAAGAGACTAGAGGAGGCAAACGACTTATTTTCACCCCTGATCAAGATTTTCATGGCCATTTCTTAATGTTCCTCATGGATAATGGATGAAAGCCCAAGCTCAGAAGTGGAGAGAGCTCTTACAGTCGTCATAGCTTCAACATCATCAGTTGAGGATGAGAGCCTGACTTTTTTAGATAAAGAAGTTAGAACCAGTCCTTGATGGTTTCGAACAACTACCCTCAGGCCTACTCGCTTGCTTTCCTAACACTGCACTATCAAAATTAACCTTGTTTGATTTTCATTCAAATTAAATTGAAAGACAATATATGATGGTTCGGATAACTATTTAGTATGATGATCTAAAAAAAAAAATCTATTTACTATCTTTTAATCAAATGACTCATTAACTTACCTAAATAAGTTATCTAAAAACTTATTTAGGTAACTTTGAACTTGTCAAGAGTTGACAGATAAGCACAGTACTCATTGGAGCTAGAATTTTATTTGTTTCCTTTGGTTCCATCTCAAGCCATAAACTAAAAGCCCAATTGGATAGGCCCAAAAGGCTAACTCAATTAGATAATCAGTTATATATAGGAAGAGAAACATACATAATTTTCAGATGTATGGAAATGGTGAGTAAGTCACTCTCTTATTCTCCCTTGAACATATACGTGTAAACTAATTAAGAGACGACACTTCTTTGGCACCATGTGGAATTGGGATGTTGATTAGAGGTATTCTCAAGTCTTGGTTTTGAATTTCTATGCTGATTAGAGGTATTCTCAAGTCTTAATTTATGTTGATAACATTCTAATCCTTTCGAATGATGTAGAGTTATTGTCATCAATGGAGTTTTTTGTTGTCTAGTCTAGTTTAATTTAAACTACTTGGGAAAGACTGGTCACATCCTAAGAATTAAACTTTCTTAAAATTCAAAAATTAGGATGTTGGGTTTATCTCAAACTACTTAAATAGATTAGATTCTAGCCAAGTATAGTATGTAATACTTTAATAAATGATTCTTTTCTTTAAAGTTTGAAGTTCCGTTATAAAGGACTATAATCCTAAGACATATAAAAGAAAGAGCATATTAAGACGATTTCTTGTACCATATCAATAGGAAGTCTTTATGTTGTGCTATATACTAGGCTAAATATCTATTCTGCGATGGATATGGTAAGTTTAGGAAAATGAGGGATTATATTCTTGTCCACCAAAGTGAGGATTTGATGGTTACTGGTCGTACAAATACTGATTTGTAGTTTGATTGTGATTCATAAAGTTGGATTTCAAGATATGTGTTCATCTTAGGTGGTGAAGATACACATTAAGCGTAAGTATTATCTCATTAGAGAGATATGAGTATGTGAGATGTAGTAGTAGAAAAAACAATTTATACAATAAATTTGGTTGAAACTTGTTTTCAAACTTTGCCTTAGAGTAACTATAAATTACTCTAAAGGGAAATAAGTATCGGATATATGGTAAATTGTCTTTTAGGGTAAATGGGAGATTGTTGGGGTTTATGCCCTAAAACTCAACTTATTGGCATATCATAAATAATTAAATTGTGTAATTATATGAGACTATTTATAAATAAATTAATGAGACATTATCATAGTCCTTAAAATGTATTGTATGTGATTTAGTCATAGAAGATATAAATTACAAGTTTCTTATAAACTCAAAACGTAGTTCGTAGTCCGTGATGAAATTGAGCGTTTCATTTGCGAAAACTATAACACATTAACTAAGATGGTTTGTCTTGATCATGGAAGTGGAGACTTCTAGTTGATGTGTTGATGTATCTTAAGTGTTAAGACATATTGAATTGGATCGCTGCGTGATTAATTATTCAATCAACAATTGTCACCTAAATAATTAATCTCACGACTTCTAATTTCATAGACTCTCAATCTTGAGAGGATAGTGAACCCGATCATGAAATGTAGATTACTTTGATGTGTTGATGTATCTTAAGTGTTAAGACATATTGAATTGGACCGTTGTGAGATTAATTATTCAATCAACAATTGTCACCTGAATAATTAATCTCATGACTTCTAATTTCATAAACTCTCAAACTTGAGAGGATAGTGAACCCGATCATGAAATGTAGGTTACTTTGATATATCAAGAGTGAGATCTAATATTCATGGTCAAAACCTCAGTATGTTGGGTAACCACGCGTAGTGTTGAGATATTCTCTAGATGGAATCCATAATCTCTTTTTATAAAGACACGAAATATCCTATTGAGATAAGTTTAATGAGAATTGGTTATTCAAGGCACCCATTTTAGTAAGGAGTTACTAAAGTTTATATTTATTGAAATCGGATTTCAACAAATATAAATAACTAAAAGATTAAACCGAGTACTCAAGGATAAAATAGTTGTTTACAAAGTGACAGTTCATTATGACTTTGTTCACTGTAGATATTTCATGAAAAGGTCAAATGATATTATTAGACTCTTGGGATATAATTTATTAATAAGGCCTAAAGTGCAATTATATTTATATAATGGTATTAAAAATAATTAATGGTAATTTTGGACTTATCAAGAGTTGACAAATAAGCCCAAAGCCCATTGGAGTTAGAGTCTTATTTGTTTCCTTTGGTCTCATCTCAAGCCACAAACTAAAGCCCAATTAGGTAGGCCTAAAAGACTAACCCAATGAGATAATCAGTTATATATAATGAGAGAAACATACAAAATTTTCAAATGTATGGATTTGGTGTGTATGTGACTGTAAGTCACTCTCTTATTCTCCCTTGAACACATACATGTAAACTAATTGAAAGACCATACTTCTTGGGCAATATGTGAAATTTTGATGTTAATTAGAGGTATTCTCAAGTCTTGGTTTTGAATTTCACTACGTCAAGATACGCTTTCTATTCTTTGTTCTAGAATTTAAGGTTACATTATCTTTCATGAATGAAGTATATCCGTATTTGTTGCTTCTACAATGTGTTTTGTATGAGATGCAAAATCAGATTTTCCAACGTGAGACTATAACATTTCTCTTATAATGATCAATAAGGGGGACCAAATGTAATTTTATTGAACGAAGTTGCTAAAATTAGTGCCTAAATATATAGTTTTATAAATATATTTTTTTTAAAAAAATTAGGGGGGGCAATGTCCATGAATGGCTTCGTCCATGATTAAATTCAACAATTTATTGGTTAATGCAGCTATACGGTGGAATTTAATTAGAAAACTTAAGATACAACACTTACATGGAATTGCTCTTTAGTTTTATCAAGTTAAATATACGTATAAACAAGCATAAATGTTTTCTTCAAACTAATTTGATTCTCAATTTGGTTTAAAATATAGGGAACTTTACACACAATAAAAAAAGCTTAAAATTTACACATTGTTTCATATTAGGTCTCAAGTATTTATATTTTGCCGGTTAAAATCCCAAACTTATTAGTGTGTTTGTTTGTTTTTTTTTTTTTAAGTGATAGGGAATATTTTTTATTAGAATATATTTTGACTCTTTGACCTAGAATTACCCTTCGGTCTCCAATGGGTCGTCAGTTGCTAAATCCTCGTTAGGATCACACTGATGAAAAATTAGCCCAAGCTCCTTACTCATATCCACCACGGCATCATTGGTCACTAAGTCATAGGCATCGTCGAGTAGCCAAGGATTCATCATGCCCACCATGGCACTCGGTCCATACCGATGACTAATATCTCCATACCAACGACTAATTACACTTAGTCTTACGCCATTTGTGTTTTTCCACTCGAGAATCCCCATATGTAAAGAGCTTGCACGCCATGTCCAAAAATCCTTCTATATATTCGTGTTCTCCAAATATGGAAAATAAAGCCCTAAGATTTTAGAACATTAACTTCATATCTTCCCTATAAGGAAAGATCATACGTTCAAAGGATTTTAGTCAACCCTATACTACTATACAAGCACCAAGCATCCTCCTCTCCAAAGTACGTGCAATTTTCTTAGCTCTTATGTATTTAAAGTCATTGGAGATTCTTCTAGTAGTGACTTAACTTTTGGAGGGTTTTTGACTGGTACCTCACTGATAATCTCTATAGGTTCTTCACCTTTTTGTTCTTCAGGTACCTCCGGTCACCACGTGTGTAAACAATCAACTTATTGACGATTATGTGCATCAATTTTTTTTTTTTTTTTTTTTTTGCATCAATCAATAAGCAAGTTAGTGTGTTTAAACATAGAATGAATCAAGAATCAAATAACCTTTTATATTATTTTGTTTTGTTTTTTTCTTAATTAGCTACTATTTTATTTTTAGATAATGGTTTAAAAAGTAGTTTTTTTTTTTTTTATGACCTTAAAAAAGTATTGTTAGAGCAACTACACTAGCTTGTAGATAGTCTTCTAAAATACAAAAAGTACTCAATTTTGCACATTTTAACCCAAAAACCCCCACATCAATCTTTGTAAAAATATCTAAATATACACAATAGTCTTATAAATGAATAGTAACCGTGCATATATACATGGTTACTGTTCACCATGTAAATAATTTTTTATTCTTTTTTTCTCTGTCCTCACTCTATTTTTCTCATTTTCTTTCTCACCTCACTCTCACAGTTACTGTTCACAGTGTTAAAGAAATGAATATTTTATTTGAATAAATGTGTATAATAGACAAACTAATGTAGGTGTTTTATAAAAATAAGTGTGTGTAAAATAAAAAAAAATTTGGTTTTGAAGGTGTAAAATGAAAATTTTTTTACACATACGATATAAATGCTTTTATAATCACCATACCCCCCCCCCCCCCCCCCCCCAATTGTATTCAGATTTGCAGTCAAATTAAAGTGTTCCTTTTAGGCTTTTGATGATGGACAACAATAGTGTAACTATTTGCAGTCGTTTATTCGTTATCACTAAAGTTTGGTCGTGGCATTAGTGCGCACATTTTGTAATTATCTGGGAACCTTTTGTTGATTCCAAAATCCCAAGGCAAATGTGAACCAGTGAAGAAGTATCCAATGTCTTGTAGAAATGTAGAATATAGGCCGCTCATATATAAGCCGAGCCCTTTCTCAAAAAAAAAAAAAAAAAAAAATATATATATATATATATATATATATATATATATATATAAGCCCAGCCGAAAATAGAACAATGAGTCAATGATATATATTATATACTCAATAAATATAATACTTAGAGAGATTGGCATCATTCAGTAACACGAGGAATAAGTTATCCAAAAAAAAAAAGTAACATGAGGAATAAGAATAAATATTGCAATATATTAATATTTACCTTTCTTAACAGCTCGTGCTGAGACTTGAGAGTAAACCTCAATAAATAAATGACCCTTCAATGTAGAAGCTTTGTCAACTTGAACCTTTTTTTTTTTTTTTTTTGATGTAGTTGGTGTGAACGTGTGAGTATATTCTCTTGTCTTATTTCCTTTCTTCTATACATGTTTGTTTGTCTTAAATAGTATTGTTTATCAAAAAAAAAAAAGAAAAAAGAAAGGGTGCTCAATGTTGGCGACTCATCCCAAATTGGTAAAGTATGAACTTTAACATTTAATTACTACTATATTATTTTATTTTATTTTGCCGAGGTAAGCTGATGAGATCGTATTGCCAAGGTAACGCCTTGCTCGAGGACTACCAATGGGATGAGCGAGGAGGAAGCTATCACCCAAAAAAACAAGCCAAAGATCCATTAAGGGTGCCATGCAACCCAAAGCAATAGTTACTTTGGCACTAATTATGTTTTCCTACCTAATACAAGCCGCATTAAATGACGAATGACCAACTTGAATAGTCCTACACACTCCAAAAGTCTTCTTTCAACATGAACATGAATGAGAAAAATGCATGATAGGACAAGCACATTCTAACATTTAGCATGATAATCCATTACTTGGATGGAAGGTGAACTAAGAGTATAAAGAGGACCTTCCCCTACACGAAATGGGGATTGGAAATTTTGAGAGAAACGAGAGTTTAGACCTTAAAAGTGTCTTTACTCGTAAAAGTGTTGTAAACCTTGACAGAATTAAGTGTTTTCAAGTAAATAAATTCAATAGATTTCAGTCTAATTCCTGATTACATCTGTTCAGTCTTCTCATTGTAGATTACTCTCTTGTTTTTACAAATTAGTTGTGAAAATTGAAGTTCTAAGGCTTGGACTCTTTAGCTTGTTCAGGTGTTTTTGACCCCCCACGTGTCTATTTGTCTTTAATTAAAAAACTTAAAGTACACCAATTAAGAAATTGTTTTTAAATTTTATTAAGTTATAAAACAGGTCATGGGATTAAAAGTACATATAAACAAGCATTTTTTTCTCCAAACTAATTTGATTGTCCTTTTGGTTTAGAATATAGGAGAAGTTATACAAAAGTACTCAAAATTTATACATTATTTTCATATTAGGTCTCAAAATTTTTATATTTTGTTAGTTAAAATTCTAAACTTATGAAATAATTTCAGTTTGAAGTCTCTATTTATCTACACCATTCATTTATGTTATTAAGTATAAGTAATAAAACAGAGAAAAAGGGAAGATGTTGATAAAACTTTGTGTTTTACATAGGTAATCAATTTAAATTGTGCAACAACCATTTTCTTACTTTAAGCGGCCCTCTCTGGACATAGCTTCTTACTACCCTCTATAATATTAGTTTACAAAGAAGTCATAGATGAAATTTATTTTTTTATTTTTGTTTTAGAAAGATGAAAAATAAAGTATAATCAATAGTTTTCTATTTATCTACTGTATTATTGCTCAAATTCAAATAAACAAAAATAAATCGCAGAATTGGACCGATGCCTTAAATTGAAACGGTTTCATAAATTTAAACTTTTAATTGACATAATTAAAAACTTAAGACCTAATATAAAACAGGATATAAATTTTGCTGTCTTTTTAATTTTTATATAATTTTCTAAAATATCTTTGTTAATCTTATCAAAAAAAAAAAAAAAAAACGTCACTGTCCCTTATGTTGTCGTACAGGTTAAAGTTTGATTCCCATTTTTTGTTAGGGGAAATCAAAGACTTTCGTTCGTTTAAGTCAAGAGACAATATCCCATCAAAAAAAAAAAAAAAAGAAACAGTCACGAGACAGTACCCACCTTTCTTGTATTTGATAATAAATGAATACAGCTTTATCTTATCTTTGTCTTTTTGCTGAGTCGAGCTTTAGCAAGCTGTCCAACAACGTTATTAAATAGTAGAAGAATGAACATCACATGTCACATTATAGATATTATACAATTCATTAATAAAAATTAACAACATGTAACTTCAAATTTATATAAATAAATATAAAAATGGTTTGATTAAGGCACATTTTAATTATTTATTTTAAGAAAATTTTTATGAAAAATGGAAGTAATTATCAATACAGTAAAGTACTCTTTCACTTTTTTATAAAAAAAATTTCTTAAAATAGTATCCTTGAGCACGCGCTAGTAAATCCCGTATAAAAATCACTCATGAGACTCAGGACTATAAACATAAATAAATAGCTCAACCTTTAGCTGAAAGAAAAGTCCCCAAGAACTCTCATAGTTTTTCTTGTTCCTCTCTGCCAAAATAATCTTTCTCTGTCTCTCTGCGTTAAAACAAAGGCCAAAGCAAAGCAGAGAAGAAGTGAGCGATGAGCGCTATGTGGGCTTTCATGGCGAGCTGGTTCACACCCTCTTCGCTTTTCGTTTTCGTCAACCTCACCATCATCACCATCTTTCTCACCACCCGTTTCACCTCTCACACAAAACCACACCAACAAGAACAACATCAACAACTGGTACGAGCACCCTCTGTGTTAGAACGAGTCAGCTCCTTCAACTTTTCGCTCTACAAGTTCAACCAACCCAACAACCCAGAACCACCAGTGCTCTCCGAATATCCGACCCTCCTGCACTCCGAACCCGAGCATGTCAACCCGGATCCTCCGACCCAAATCGCCAGAACCCCTTCCCTTCTCGAACGGCTCAAGTCTATAAACTTTCCGGTTCTGTACCGGTCCGACTCGGCCACTCCAGAACCCGAAACTGACACAGACGAGTCGGAAGAGCATGTTAACCCGGATCCTCCGACCCAAATCGCCAGAACTCCTTCCCTTCTCGAACGGCTCAAGTCTATAAACTTTCCGGTTCTGTACCGGTCCGACTCGGCCACTTCAGATCCCGAAACCGACACAGACGAATCGGAAGACGAAATTTCGGATCCGGGTCGTGACCATTTGGTGAGGAGGAGCAAGTCCGACAGGGCTGGTGGTGTTGTGGTAAAGCCGGGCGAGAAGATGACAAAATCGGCGAGCGAGAACTCGACGCTGGAAAAGAAGAGGGAAACGGCGTTGCTTGGGTACGACGAAGAGGTGGATGCTAAGGCTGATGACTTCATCAATAGGTTTAAGCAACAGTTACGTCTGCAAAGGCTCAACTCTCTTCTAAGTTCTAGAGGAAGGTAATCATTTTTTTAATGTCCCACCTATAAATTTGCGAATTATTTTTTTTTTTTAATTTTGATTTTTATTCAGGGTTTTTTTAGAAACACAATATTTTTTCACAACTTAGAGAGGTCTTAACTCATAATTTGGAAGAATATTACGCCATTTTTGTTTTGAAATGATGGAAAGACCTCGTTGTGAAAAATTTTGTGCCTTTCTTAGATTTATTGTGTTGGGTGGGAATTTTGAATTTAGGCTTTTTCATGTATTTTTAGAATTGAGGGTGGGAATGTAAAGTTTTTGTTTTTTTGTTTTTTAATTTAGAATTGAGGGTGGGAATGTAAAGTTGTGCCCTAGCAAATTCTACTTTTGTATTTTTGTTTTGGAAATGTATCTGGGTATAATGGTCATTTCAGCTCTTGATGGCACTACAAGGAATGATTTGTGTCAGTGAGACTGAGCACGGCTGAGGCATTGAAGGGGAAGAAGTGAAAATAGCCCTTGTGTTCATGGGTGCCTTTGTAAAATGACAAAGATGACCTCTTGGGCTTGCTTTGGACTTTGATTGAATTTCATGGGGGTCATTCTGTCATTTGGCTTCTTTTAGGTTTATTAAAATGATGTAATTATGAAGTTATTTGGGATTGTTACTTATTATTTTATGTCAGTTTGATGTTTGTTTTAAGTTACTACTTGCATATTCATAACTTAATTGACATTGCCTGATGTTACAATGTGTATATGCCTTAAAATCTGCCTTAATTTAAGCTAAGAGTTTAGCATCATAACTGACAGCTCTATGTGTTTCAAACGGAAACATGAAGATTTACCTTCTCACTCTCGTTATAATTATCAAATTATAAAATAAATAAAATCAACATTGTGGCTCCTCTCACTAATTTACAAGTAATTTTCCACTAATTTCAAGGAAATCACTTTAACGTTATAAGGACAAATTATACTTTTCTTTCTTCTCTTGAAATTTGGGGCAGATTGGATTTGGCCTCTCAAAGTTAATAAATCTACTCAACGGCAAACAACTATCACTTGAATGCCTATAAAGGAAGGGAAGTTAGTTATAAATTAGACATATCCATATGTTTAAATTCTTTGCCCATCTTCCCATCAAAAAAAAAAAAAAAAAAAAAAAAAATCTTTGCCCATCCAAAGTTTGTACTTCATTTATCACTCAATTAACAATATTAATTTGTTAATAAAATGACTAAAATATATTTTTGGATGAACATCTCATAGAAAAATATTTTCAAAATAGAGTGTTTTGATAATCATTTTCAAATTAGAGTTGTTGGAATATATTTCTTCCACTCCTTAGATTCTTATTAATAAATATCAAATGATTTGAATTGAGTTAATTAGAGAAAAGAATCAAAACAAAAGATAAAGGTATACTCAACAAAAACAGTGAGATAAATAATCTTTCTTCATATATATATTGAACTCTAATAAAATTTTAACTAATTTGTTTTTAAACAAGTATAAAAAATGAAATAACAATATTTTTTTCCACGATTCAAAATTGTTTATATGAAGTTACTGCATTGACAACAAAGCGTTATAAGATTCTAGTTTCATCATTCAGAAAGTATATAATACATTAAAATAAAAATTGATTATTACCATTTTCTTAAAGGATTAATATGCCCATTAATTACGTAATTTATGATAATATCATCTCTCGGCTGCTAAACAAAAGTATCTTACTTAGTTCTTTTTCTTTTTTTTTTTTAAGAAGAAACAAAATAAGTATCTTAGTTTGGTGCCTGATTGTTGCTTGCAATGAAGTTAATGGCTGATAGTCATTATTGTTGACTTCACATTTTTGTTCTGATTCAGCCTAAAGATTAAAGAGGTCTTATAGATGATGATGAAGTTGTGACAAAAGTTCAAAATTTTCGACCAAGTTCAGAGAGTGACCAGCCAAGTTACAAATCAACAACCATATGGTTCATGTCCATATTACCTTATAGTATTAGACTGAAAGAAAAGTAGGTGGAAGTGATAAGAATTCTCAGATCTTTTAACTACAGTCCATAACAATTAATTAGGTGCTTAATTAATTATTGGAAAAAAAAGTTTGACTTGATTTGGTATTTTGGTGTTTTTCTCTCTACATATAATTTTTTTTATCTGGTTCAGTTGAGAAAGAGGATTTGCGTAATTGCATGGAATAATCTGTATGACCATGATGCCACAGGTGAAAACGCATGATTCTTGGCGTGCTAACTATCATGCGTGTCAATTTTTAATGGGTTTGTTTTGCCCGGAATCTATAGTTACACTAGTGACTTAATAAAAGTGTTTTATTGCTAATAGTGTTGTTAAGCTTTATAGAGAAATTAACATAGTTTATGCAATAAGTCTATAGACAAAAGATTTCCTAATTTCACAATTATTAATGTAATTTCTTTTGATTGATGCATGATAAAAATTGCGTCATAGACTGGTATGTGTAAAAATTATATTAATCCAACCACAACTTACTATCATAGTAGGTTATATGATAGATGGTGAACGAGATGGTGTTTTTACAAAAAACAAATATATTGTAAATCAACTGACATCTTGTGATATTTTTAATGGGACAAATTTTTGTTACAATCTTAGTGTGAGTTTGGCTCCAACTTAAAAGGTCATCTTATTTTACTATTCAACTTATTTTTTTTCTACTATTCATGAGCCCCACCGCACTTTTTAATACTATTCATGGGTCCTACTGTACTATTTCAGCTAATCTTTACCTTTATCTATAGTACTTTCAGCAAAAAGTTTTCAGTTTCAGGAAAATAAGTGTGTTTGGTATGGCTTAATTTTGCCAGCTTATTTTACTATTCAGCTTATTTTTACTACTATTCATGAGTCACACTGCACTTTTTGGTATTATTCATGGGTCCTACTGTACTATTTTAAATAACTTTTACCTTTATTAACAGTATTTTCAGTAAAAAATTTTCAATTTCAACAAATAAGCAAATCCCAAATAGACCCTTTAGTTGTAGCCAATGACTATAGTTCCCACTAAAGAAATTAGCATGACCACATATTTTTTAAATATAACTGCTGAATTGCATGATCTTTATGTTCTTAATATGCATTTAAATTTGTGCTAATCGGATATTATTTATTGTTTGATTCATAAATTTATTTTTTATATATAATTTTAGACTATAAATATTTGAAATAAAAACGTTTAATTAATGATATAGCTATTGATCTTTGATTTAGAAATCCTACAAGTATGAAGAATATAAATAAATGATGTTATCTAATGGTGGATTTGCCATATTCCCATTCAATAAAAAGATATCCAATGGCGGATTGTAGCCAAACTTTGTTATTTTCAATAAAGACATCTACATTTCTCCACTATAGAATTAAAAAAGAAAAAGAAAAAGAAAAAGAAAAGTTGTTCTTTTACATACAAAAAATTTGATCACTTTTTTCACATTTTGAGATGACAAGATTTCAATGATTTTTATTTGGTTTTATTACTAATATCATTTTTTTATCCTCTACAATAATCCGTCACATTAGTAGGTGCCAAATTTTTTATGCATTTCGGACAGAAATGCTAGATATACGTGAAAAGAATATCAACAAATTTTTATTGTTTATTTTTATCGCCAGGTTCTTTATGAATGAGAAAGTCTATAAACACAAATTTTTACAAATAATTTGATTCTTGTTGACGTAACAAATTCTTAGTGGTAAGAAAAAAAAATGTCATGAACCGATTTTTTTAGATTATTGCCTTGGCATGTTCCATACTTCCATGATTGTGAAATAAAATGTAAAAGTATGTCTTTGTTTGAGGGTTAAAATTGAAAATTAACACCGTTTTTCAAATAATATAATTAGTAAGCACTATTTTCAAACTATATTTACTAAGTATTATTTTTAAACTATATTTTTTACTAATATTTTAAATTTTTAAAACTTAATTTTTATGGTCTGATCATGTTTAATATGATATTTTTTTCACATGATGTCCACTTAAAAATCGAGTCTTTCAAACTGAATTGATAAGCCCACTCTTTAAACATTCATTTGTACGACTCTTTAAACATTCATTTGTACGCGTTGGCAAACAAAACAAAACATTTTACTGTTACTTTTCTGATTGTTGTGCGTAAGGAGTTTTGGAGTTAGTGGGAGGTGAGGTGAAGTTTGATGTAAACTCATCTGACACTCGTGTTTCGTCCTTTTGTACGTTACAGTGAAAGAATAGGGAAAATAATCTCTGACAGTGAACAAAAACCCAACCTCAAAACCAGAAAATCGGCACAAAAAAATACCCAAAACCTCGCTGAAAATACCCATAAAATCAGCTTCCAAAACCCAGAAAAACAGCTTCCAAAATGCCTAGAAAAAAAAAAAACAAACAAACACAGAAAAATAGCTTCCAAAACCCAGAAAATCAGCTTCCAAAATATCCAGAAAATAAGCTTCAAAAAACCCAGAAAAAAAAAAAACGAACACAGAAAAACAGCTTCTAAAAAACCAAAACATCAATTTCCAAAATACCCAGAAGGGGTGAGAAGTGTTTTAGGCCGACGGAACTTGGTGGTCAGCCATGGAGCATGGGCTTGAGAGCAGATCAGAGACATGTAGCACGGGTTTGAAAGTAGATCAGAGAGAGGAGAAGGTTCTAGTCTTCTACAGAGGGAGAGAGAAACAGCTTTTGAGTTTTGATAGAGGGAGAGAGAGAGAGAGACCGAATGAAAAATGAATAAAATTTCAATATACATAATTTATTTTTTCTGAGTTTGCAGAGTCACAAGTTGAAGATGCTCAAAACTTCTCTCTTTTCTTGTGTTTGAGGTTTGCTTTAGTCCGGCATATTTATTGGAGTAGATAAGACCAGGACTCAATAATTCTAGGCTAGCCAACGGGGGTTTGGCTAAGCGGTTAAGGATTCAGCTTGTGGCCTAGACAGTTGAGATTCGAATCCCGCTGATCGTAGGAGTCCGTTGGTGGGTATCCTTGGTGAGGGGTGTACTCGCAAATGCAGGGTGACTCTCACACAGGCCGAAAACCTGGCGCCCTATCCAGGAGCTAGCGTAACCTAGCGAACCCCTCTTTTTTCTTAACCAAAAAAAAAAAAATTCTAGGCTCAGTCTATTATGGTCAGTTGGCTTGGATGGGAGGGGTCATGTCCACATCAAACTTGACCGCACCTCCCGTTAACTCCGTAGCCAAGAAAACTCTTTATACACAACAATTAAAAAAGTACCAGTATATTGTTTTGTTTTGTTTTGTTTGCTAGCACAAACCAAATGACCAGTAACTCCGTGATTACTGGTCACTGGACAGAAGCTGAGTCCTTAAAAAATGAACTTAATTTCCAATTTTGGCCTAATTAGAGCTGACTCGGGTTCTCGAAAGCTGCTGTATAAGTAAATATGTGAAGGGCAAGACACAAGTGGGTTTTGAACTTTAGACGTGAAGTGTGATCATTTTTCTTCATGAATTTGTATGTTTGCGTCATGCGTTTTGTAATAAAATAATCAACCTCTAAAAGTAATTTTCTTTTTTAGAGAGGGACAATTTTATAATATAACACGTTCATCAAAAAATTATATAATATAACAATATGCTCTAAAAAGTAAAAAGCATTATAATTTTCTCTCCTTTTAATTGTTTTTTTTTTTCAATTATATTTTAAAATATTTAGTCAAGGGAGTTTAGTTTGAATCCAGTAAAAAAGAAAAAAAAAGAAAGATTATATATCACTTTTGTGTCTCGTTCAATGCATTATAATACAGCAAAAATTATGCTCTCATTTAAAAGGAATGTTTACCATAGGGGTGGCGCCACCTTGAGGCCAGGGTGGTCCACCACCCTGACTTGGAATTTTTTTTTTTTTTATATAATAATAATCTATCCTTCAAAAATAAATTTGAGAACACCCTTAGTTTTTTTTATGTTAATAAAATTAAATTTTGTTCCATAATTTGTTTTACATTCAGTTGATGAATGATTCTTTGATTGTGTACATTGAAAGAAATGTAGCCTGTAGCATTGATAATGAGATTATCATGCAATGATTTCAAAGTATGAAAACTCATAGAAGTAATTGTAAATTTTATGTATTTGTGTGTTTTTTTATTATTGTTGTCAATATATGAATTTCTTTTTTTATTAAATTGTATAATTTATGCTTTTAAGGAACACTCTAAGAAAAATTCTTGGAGCTACCATCTGCTTACCCAAAATGAAAACTTTTAGGAAAAAGTATATTAAAAATAAAAACCCCATATAATTTTTTGAGTCCAAATTTAGGAAGGATATGGTGTAAATCCTTGTTTACACAATCCAATAAGAGTTTGTCACATTAGTTTTTTACTTAAAACTTAATACATCATATCACACTTAATAACATCTTAATAAACTTTCAATTAGGTAAGATTTTCAAATGGGTATTAGAATTGATTGTGTGTGGTTATGTAGCATATTCTTTAATATGTGATATGGTGATGTGGTATGTTAGAATTGGAAGGTGTAAAACTTGAGTTTTACTTTTACACCACATACTTATTGAATTTAATCTCTAATTTTATCTTTAGGACACATTAAATATCAAACTTTTAAATAAGACATTTTTAATCATATACTTTTAACAAAATTCCACAAAAAAAAAAAAAAAAAATCAATCAAATCCCACTATCACGTTGTTAGTCCTCTTAATTACAGTGAAATCATTTCTTTCTCTCTCTCTATGCTACTCTCTTTCTCTCTCTCTAGAGAGAGAGAGAGAGATTCCATCAGTTGATGCAAATTTTCCTTTATTTTGCATAAAAAAACTACTTTTTTATTTTACACACTTATTTTTACAAAACACCCACATCAGTTTATCTATTCTATACATTTATTTAATAAAATATTCATTCTTTTACATTTTTTTATTATTCTCTCCCTCGCCGCTTCTCTCTCACAGACCTAACCGAAACCCATTTTTGGAATGTTCTTCGCTGAGGACGTCAAGGGCAAAAGAGGAAATTTTGACGTGGGAGAAGAGGGGATGGGCGGTTAGAGCCGCGGGGATGAAATCGTGGCCGTCGGATGGGGCGGAGGGAGGAGAGTGAGGAGGGGTAGAATGGGAAATGAGGAAAGGGGAAAGGTTGTGGAGGGAGAGGGAGGTGTAGTTGGAGCCGTAGAATGGATTGGGGTCGAGGTGGTTGACGGTTTTGCCATTGGCGGAGGCGGCTATGGCGATCACAGATTCTGGTAGGTCTGTCTCGAGGACAATTAGATCGAAGTTGGTCGGCTTAATTAGAGGGTAATGATGAAGCATCTTCGCTCATGGTGGCAAGTGTGATGGACTTGACTGGCGGCAGTGGAGGGTTTTAATGATCGGCGGCAGTGGAGGCATGGTTTGACCGGCGGCAGTGGTAAGAGTGAGAGCAAATGAGGAAAAGGGGAGTGAGGTGAGGTAAGAGCAGAGACAAGGAGAGAATCAGGTGAGAATGAGAGTGAGAGTAAGAGTGAGGGCAAAACCAAGAGAGAGAGAGAGAGAGAGAGAGAGAGAGAGAGAGAGAGAGAGAGAGAGAGAGAGAGAGAGAGAGAGTAATAAAATATTAAATGCACATGCTACAGTAATCATGCATATATGCATGGTTATTGTAGCAATTATGCATAAATGCATAATTTTACACCCACTGATGTAGGTATTTTTTTGCTCAAATTGTGTAAAATTAGCCATTTTTTTCATTTTACACAATTATGCATCAACTGATGCAATTGCTCTAACAGACACTCTTGGCATACTTGACAACGCATACACTTGTATGCTACTTTTGCCTTCTAAATTAAATTGCAGAATAAATTGTTCCTAGGGAGAATTATTTGATGAAGCGGTTTCGAGACATAACAAAATTTTATAATATTTTTACTGGACTCTTATTTTCGATTGTGTAGAATACTGATAAAATATTTTACTATATTATTTAATTTTAATTTAACTTATGATAGATTGACAATTCAATTATTGTAAACATATTGAGATATTTTATTGCGGTCGTACAAACAACTCTTATCTTTAAATCTGGCCAATAGAGATGAAGTACTTGGCGAATTTATTGTGATCTTAATTTCTGCTTGAGATTTGGAAGTCTTCGTTTTTTCTTTTTCTTTTTAATAGGTTTGTAAATTGTAACTACTTGACAACGTTAATTAATGTGAAGTAGATGGGATATCCATAATACACGTGGTGCTCCCATTGATTAAGAGCAGTTGTGTTTGTTTCCTGGTAAACGCACATCAATGTAACTCTCATATCAAGCAGTTGGTAGCTTTCATATCAATCTTTACTACTTTTATTTTATGTGTTATATCATGATGTTGGAATGGGAGCTAAGCTGTTCTTGACCTCTAGATAGGTCCCAGGAAGAGGAGGCTGTGAAGGACAAAAAAGAAAAGAAAAGAAAAGAAAAGAAGAGCCATCTCCAAAGAAGGTTGACCTTGTGAAGGACTTGGGAGGAAATTCAATCCAGTGCTTGAAGAGAAAGGTACACACAATGAAAGAAAAAAAAGTGAAAGATTAATGAGGAAATAAAGAAAACTTTAATGGCTGATCAAAAGCAGGATCAAAATTTATGTTCTAGCCTCCTAGGACAGTTTTAACTCTACTTAGGAGTTGCTAATGGATTACTGTAAATTTGTCCTCAAAAATCAATATAAAGCCAATTTTATTGAAACTGAAAACTGTTTGGGATCTACTTATTTGCTAAAATTAAAAATTTTTGATGAAAATTCTATAGATAAAGATAAAAATTAGTTAAAATAGTACAGTAGCAATTTTTAAAAATAAATAGTAGCAAAAATAAACTGAATATTAAAATAAGTTGATTTTTTAACTGGAGCCAAACGCACAACTACATGTAGCAATTTTCAAGAGGCTCATGGGATTTCTAATGTTTTTGGAATTTCCTGATTTCATAAGAGAAATCAATCTTCCCTTAATAACGAGAATTTAAATAATATATTTAATCCATGAAAAGTCACAATAAAATGTTATTACTATTAAAAAAACAGTCCTCATTCACAAACATTTTAAATATCTACTGGTTTAACTCTTGGTGATAAGCTCTGCAGAAAAGGCAATTATGCATATCTTGCCTAAAATTTAGTTGAACGAGCTTCTAACAAGAATACTTAAAATTCACCGGACAAGAAAGTTTTGCTAAATTCTCGTTAGCTTCTCGGTCTACTGGATTGCGATGAACCTACTAAAAATCTAACGAAACCACAACAAATGCATTTTCCACTTTGTTCTCTTTTGTTTCCTACACTCTTATCTCTTTTAAAGAAATAAAATAATAACACTCTTTCACTTCCAATGTAAGATCAAACAATATTCTTCCACCAACAGAGTAAGATCAAATTTGAATTAAAACCTATTTACATATACAAAATATCCAGCAATGTCCAACTAGTTTGTAATATACACTCATTCACAATTATTCCCTCATGCCATTGCCCCTTTTTGTTTGAGTGTAGTCAGTCTCCAATTATTCCCTCATGGAAAGGACACAACAATTACTTTTAGTGCTTTATTTTGGCTTCCATATGTGTCACTCAAGTATTATCACAAAGTAAAAGAAGAAGAAGAAGAAGAAGAAGAAGAAAAAAAAAGTACCTAGAAATCTTATCATAATGTCATTGCCTGTGTTGTCTTCACTTTTTTTTTTTTAAATCTGTCATTCTTTATTCTAGTTGGTCCACAATTTAGTCCTATGTAAATCAAGAAATTCAGCAATAAATTTTAATCAATCCCTAAAAATTTAGGCTAAAGTGATTTGATAAATATATGTACTCTCGTTTTTAGCTAGGTCTATAACTGATGCTATTTTTATTATACATAAATTATAATAAATCATATTAATAATTATGAAAAATGTTGCATAGGTTTGAAAAATGTTGCACTTGTGATGGGTAACTCACTCAACCCTAATCATGACTAAGGTAATTATTGTGTCTTGGGAGATATGTATAGATCAAACCTAATTTGTTTAACTGTAGGGACTAGGTCACATCTCTCTGAGATTCCACATAACTAGCTAGACAGGAACTTGGGGTATGTTTGGTACATTGAATGTAGATTACATTAGTAATAGTAATCTTTATTACTGGGAATAGAAGACATTATAATGGAATAATTATTACTATTCATAAGTTTGGTTATTACATATGGAAAGCTTGTAAAAAATGATGTATAAGAAAACTTTATATTTTTGGAAATATATTAATTTTAAAACATATTATATGCACTAAGGAATAGCTATTACATCTAATTTAAAGAGGAATAGTTATTCTTCAATTTAAAGAATAGTTATTCCAATGTAGTAACTAATCCATGTAATAAAGATGCAACCAAATGACCGAATTGTTATTACACATGAATAACTATTCCATTACATGAGCTATTACAGCATACCAAACGTACCCTTGATTTGTTGGGTCGGTTTTTTCCAAATGGAATATGGGCCATTCCCTTCTTTTTTCCACTTTGTTTGAGATGGGCTGTGGACTGTACCCTATGTCGAGAAATGGTTGGTTCTAGGAGTGTTTGCGGTGCGGTTTAGAGTTTAGCCAAAACCATAACCGCACCGCACCTCATTTTTGCGGTCACATATGTGATATTATGTATAAGATGCGGTTTGAAGTCGATATATTTTTTTTTAATTTTGGGCTTTTCCTACTCAGCCCAAAACTAATTTTTCCCTTTTTTTGGGCCAAGTTTTAAATTATTGAGTTAGTTTTTCTTTATTTTGGGTTGGCTTTTCTAGTCAACACTTGCGACGGTTATTAAACTTTTTTTTTTTGAAAACTAGGGTTTCAAAACTATTAATAATATATTTAATATTAAAAATAAATAAATATATTAATATATAGAGAGGATGTGGTACAGTGCGGTTTGTTCGGTTTTCTTATTATAAAATTGCAAACTGCAAACTGCAAACCGCACTACACCATGCAGTGTGGTGCGGTGCAATGCACTATTACTTGCGGTGCGGTGCACTATTACTTGCGGTGCGGTGTGGTGTGGTTATGCCATTTTGTGGGCAGTTTTGGTGCGGCTTTTGCTGTTTGTGCGGTTTATGCGGTTTGGTGAACATCCCTAGTTGGTTCTATGTGTGAAATGGAATCTCCTATGTGGAATACTAGGAAACCCATCGCGTGTGTGAGGCCCGACTATCATATTTATATCAAGTTATGCAGCAATACAAAATCTAGTACACAACCCTTTTTTCGTCACAACTATAATGTAAAGTTGTGATTGCTCAAAAAAATTGTGAGTCAAAGTAAAAATGATGGCTAACCACTTATATTTTGTCACATTAAAACTATGATAAAATTATAGTAAAAAAAGTTGTGGTAAATAATATTGTGTGTTTGACATCAATTTATTTATTTATTTTTTGCTGTAAGTTGACAAAATATATTTATAAAAAAAAAAATCAGATTTTAAAAAACTAAACAAAAAAGAGTTAAAAGCAAAAGTTGTGCACAAAGAGACACTAACTTCTTGTAAATTATTATTATTATTATTATTATAGGGATAAAAGGCCCAAATATGAGTATTGGGCCGTCAGTCGTGTTCGAGAATATCAAGTAGTCTGAGGACAGGTAATAGTGACGGAGGCTTAAAGGATAGTAGCTCATGGAAGGAATTCAATCATGAGGGGCGAGAAGTGTTGTTGTCCGAGGAGAAGTACCTCCTCAGCTAAACATAGTAGAGGTCATAAGTTCGACCTTTCATTAAGAACAAAGCAACAGGTGATCATATTGGCAAGGAGAAACATCAAGTGGGAATAAGACAGAAGAGAGTTGGGAAATATTTGAGAAGAAAGCTACTACCACCGCATCGAATGCTCTACAGCTAACCCCTTAGTTGCATTAATGTGGAGGTGATACCTGAATAATAACATTCAGCCTTATAGCTACCTACAAAGACTTCAGGAAGGTACCGATAGGACAAGCAGCAATTTGAGCAATTTGATCTATACGTGGAGGGCTGAGATGTAATAAGGGAGGGAAATATAAAGAAGAAAATTCCATTACAAGGGAATTATCAGATAATTTGTAGAAAAATCACTGTACATTCAAAAACTGTAATTGTGGTTAAGTTTAAGAGAAATATACAAGAACAAGCTTCCTCGGACTTTTTCGAGAAGGATTTCCTTACCCAAAAATTGTTAACTTATGCTTTCAAGTAACAATTAGCCTACTGTGATTGGTATTCATCTAATTCATTGAAATTCAGTTTTTAGCCCACTTTCTATGAATTCATTATTTTGGACTTTTTGGGCCCTTGTCATTTTCATTTGGGCTTTAGAAGCAAAACATGGTCTTACAAGTATTATTATTATTTTGGCTCAATAAAAAGACTTTTATCTAAGACAGAATTGCTATAATAGACTATTTGGGTAATACATGAGTATCGTTGTTAGCTTCTCTATTATCCCAATTAAAGGATATCCCAATACTAGATTAAGTTACATTTGCATGCCTATGCCTCGTTGATTTGTGAAGAAATTTTGGGTGCGTTTGGTTCAATGTAAATCAAATTTCGAGTGTAAAATGAATACAGGGGAAAGTGAATTCCCGTAAGTAAAATAAAATCTGGGTGTTTGGTTTTGCAATGGAAAATAGTCCAAAAAACGATTTACGGTGTTTGGTAACATTCTGAAAATGCTATTTTCCTACAAATTTTACACATTTTCTTGTCAATTTTCTCAGCTCCCAAACAAATTTTATAACAAAAAATTTCAATCCATGCACTTAACACAACCAAAAATCCAAATTAAAACATCTTTTATTCACAATTTTTCACGAGAGGAAGAACACAGTGAGAGATTGAGGGAAAGAGAGATCGGGAAAGAGTGAGAGATTGAGGAGGAAGAAACAGTGAGACGGCGATTGGACAAGATCGGCGGCGATGGTCTGACCCAGAGGCGCGATCGGACGAGATTGGACGAGATCGAAGGCGCGATCGGACGAGATCGAACGCGTGATCGGACGAGATCGAATGCGATCGGATGAGATCGAAGGCGCGATCTCGCCGGCGCGATCGAACGAGATCGAAGGCACGATCTTGACGGCAAGATCTCCAAGGCGGCGCGATCCGAGGAGTGCGATCCGAGGAGCGCGCCGGCGCGATCTGAGGAGTGCTTCAGCTCAGTCACAACTGAGCTTGGAGAGGAGAAAGGTCTGTGAGGAGTGCGTGTGCTTTAGCTGAGAGTGTAATTCATTTGAAGGTAAAATACAACCGAAAATGATTTTACACCCAATGCATGTGATTTTATGGTCAATATAAAATTTTAATTCTATTTGACCAAATTTTCAGTCCCTACCAAACACACACATAAGTGTAAAAGCATTTCTAAAAATTATTTGAAGCCAAAACAAACACAGCCAAATTTGTGAAAAAGAATCCACTCCACTTGTATGGCTTTACAGCACTTACATCATATGAAAGAGACAAAAAAGAAAGGCTATTATTGCACACGTTGCCAAAATTGTATAAAATAAATAAAAAAATTTGTTCCATGAACAACGTGCCTTCAATCGCAAACAGTACACAGTCAGTTGTCACGCACAGTCTTCTCACGTCCACCTCCTCTATCCGTACATTAAAATAATCCCGGGGAAGACAGATTTGCCCCCCTTTCTGCATAAGGACAACTGTACCTCTTGGGAATATATAAATTTACCTTTCAATTTCCAGCAAACAAAGGATATAATCTAGTTCTATGGGAACAATTATCTGATTATCTCATTAAATTTCATTCAGAATTTTATCATTTCCATTATATATCTGAAATTAAGTAAAGTTTTACAACTGTAATAGGATACGAATTGCCAAATTTACGGTTTGTAATTGAAAATTTTGAGAATTGTATTATTCTGGTGTTAAAATTTCAAAGTTTTATGAAAAAAAAAAAATTATTAAGCTATTTTATTTTAAGAGAAAATGTTATATTTATAATACTTTCACCATAAATTAAAAAAAAAAAGTTTTAGGTTCAAATTAGAAGGCCTATCAACTTATTACTTATGATTTGTTGTGAAAATGTTGTTGACATAACATTTCTTTTCTAGACATGGAAAATTTTAATTTATACATTTCAAAATTGTTGAAGTAACACAGCAGCAGAGCACTCAGAGGTTAAACGACAGGGAGAGTGAACAAGATGAGAAGAAAACGACACCTAGGCGCCTTGCAGTTAGAAATAAGGCAGTGAAGGAAACAACAGCGTTTAGTATGAAGACACGCAGCCCACACAGCTCACACGTGCGAAGAAGCAAGCAGATTCGAATAGCTAGATGTCAATCATCTATTGGTCAAAGCTTCAAGCCGTTACACTGTAATTAGTTAGAAAATTAGTTAGGGAATCCCTGTTTTCCCGCTTCTTTTTGCTTCTACTGTTTTGTATATAAAGGCAGAGTGGTTATTTATGTATACATCTTCTTCATAATCAATAATAGAATTTCAGTTAGAGCTTTCTATTCTCTCTAAGTGTCCTTGAAGTTCTGTTAGTTTCCAGAGAATTCTTTTACTTTACAAAAAATAGGTGAAATTTTTAAAAAGAATTCCACAGGGCAATTACTCTAAAAACTTTAAAACGTCATAATCCAGTTGACCCACCGTGATTATGAAAGTTAAGACAACACTTGTTAAAAAAAAAAAGGTCTTCATAAAATAAGTGGGTTCCTACTTCGTGTGAGGAGAGAAAGATGAACCCAGAAAGATTTTCAAATTGGGAAAGGGTAGATGTAACTCTACCAAATGACTCGCCTTAACAAATGGGAAAAAAAAATTGTTAAGTTTACCAATTAAGAACACATGCTTGTTTTTCAAAAAAATAAAAAAATAAATAAAGAGCAAAATTGACCCTTTAAGTTTATTCAGATTTCATTTCAGTCCTTTAACTTTTAAGTTTATTCAATTAAGGTTTTTCTATTAACTTTTGTTATATGTTGTAGTTAATTTTTCAATTTTATAAAAAAATTTTCAAATTTTTTAAATTAAAAAAATTCAATTAATTATTGAAAAATATTTTTCATATTTTTTTTTTCAAAAAATTTTAACAGAAGTTAATAGAAATGCCTTAATTGAATAAATTTAAAATTTAGAGGATTAAAATGAATGTACGCAAAATTAAAAAATTGAAATAAAATTTTTAAAAAAAGTTTGAAGGTTATTTTTATACTATAATAAATAAAAAAAACACATACTTTTTTTGAAAGTAAAAAAAAAAAAAAAAAAACACATACTTAAAAAAGAAGATAAGTATAATATAGCGGTCTGGCGTACATTTCAAAGACATGAAGATTCAGCGAAAAATAAAGGAAGACATGAGGAACATGCCAAAAGTACCGACTTGCTCAATACTCATAATTCCGTAATAGGCAAGTTTGTCAACGCATCACACTTGCAACACGCCCTATTTAATGACCAACCAAGATATTATTACAAGAGGTTGCTACCAATTTTTTTAGATTCTCACATTTATGATGAAAAATTCTTGGTGGAATTCACTGCACTACGTACTGTCCAAGAGTGTTTTAAAAATACATATGTCATAATTTAAATAGAGAGAATATAAACATTATTTTTTGAGAGTATTTTAGAAATACATATGTTATAATTTAAATAGAGGGACTATAAGCATTATTTTCCAACAGCCGCGTGATCTTATTTTATTTTGGGTCATATTAATAGATGTCCTTAGGGTAATAATTAACAATCCATTTTAAAAAAATTTTGACACCACTTTTATAAAAAATGAAAAAAATTGTCGAAACATTAATTACTTTTTTTTTTCTATAAAAATTTTCTTTAAATAAATTGTTAACCCTTACTTTAAGGACATTCATAAACATTTTCTTTTTTTTTTTCTTTTTTTTTATAAGAACGTTATCATTTCTCTTTAATTAGATTGATTGTTTGTGTTACTTTACTTTAAAATATCAATTTATATGCATGCTTGTGATTGGCTCTTGGACACTCTTAAATTTTTTATTCAATAACAACAGTAGTTCCCATTACTCCTTGTAATTGTATGTTTTGATCGTATTACACGGACATTGTGGTATGACCTAACAATTTGTAATTACTTAAAAAGTTCTATCTCTGCACACGGTATATAGCACTTAAAGGAACAGTAAAGTTGATATGGAGAATTTTTATTCATTTTGTGTTAAAATTACAAGGAGGACTAGAGTTTACACCATGTTTCGGATTATGTCCTAAGCTTTTAATTTTTATTTTTCCAATTAGATTATAGAAATTCATGAAACTGTTTTCAATTCTCCGTTATTATTGACAATATATATTGGAGTAGAGAAAAAAGAAAAATCATTGATAATATCATGTTTCAATTTTCGTTCAAGTAACCAACTCCGCTTTTTTGGTAAGTACCCTCTGATCACTCTTAAGTAAAAATTTTTGTTATCTAAATAGAATCTTTTTCTTTACTCTCCTTGATTATTTTATTAAATTGATGTATAGATAAAAACCCTTAATTGAAATATATAGTATCAGTTTAAATAGCGGCAGGAGTGGCGTTTTGTATGTTTGCGTTTCACTTAGTTGGTTTCGTACACTGTTTACAAAATCTACAAGTATAAAATTTAATAAAAAAACTTTAAAATTAGATCTCATACAACACTATTTATATTTAAAAATTATTTTATTGCAGTATTTTCAGTAATAAATTTTTAAAAACAATATCTAAACAAACTTATAATTTACTACTTTTTGTCTATTCCATTTCTATTGAGAAAACAAAAATATAAAAAAGATTTCAAAATAAGGGTATTAAAAACATTAAACGAACCTAATATTCAAGATTATATAAATTTTGGGTCTTTTTATGTCATTTCTCTTTGTAATAACTAAATAAGTGTCGTAATAATTACTGCTGTATCACGTAATTTTAAAAGGTGGTATTAGAATTTTTGAAGTAAATAACAGTAAAAAGATGGGGCATAAATGTAATTAAACTCTTTTCAAAGGCCGATTCTCGAGGTATTTGGTTTATATCCCAAAACGGTCGTACTGACAAGGTGACACATGACATTTCAGACAAATTTCATTTCCATTCCCGTTCCCATTCCCATTAACCCTTTTGGCTTTGCCGTCAGAGAGAAGTTTGTTACCCTCCAAATTCCCGCCTTTTATCTCAGTACACTACCCGACCCCCAACTCAGCTTCCACGTCATCCTCCTAGCCCTTAATCTCTTCATTAACTTCAACTCGTCACGTAAGTAAATTATGTATTAAATTGTGCACTAATTTGTGGCACCAGAAGTTCTCCTCGTCACCCCTCAGATTCTCCCAAAAAAAAGAAAAGAAAAGTCAAAGGTTTTGAATTTGACTAGCAAATAGCATGGCTAGTATTAATGTATTATGATATTTTACCCAACTTGTAAAAGATGGAAATGCAAACTTACCAAAATTTCTCCGCTAATCACATCCGGCGCATCGCAGGTTATGACAAAAATGGGGTGAAATGTTACGGTAGTATTACTGGAACATGAGAGACAAAACTTTAGCAGAGGACCCACCGAAAAAGCCGGGACCCAGACGTTGTTTTCCATGCCGCTGTAGCATTAAAAAAATCCAGAAGAAGCAAACAAATCGTACGATATCAACACGCAAACAAAATAGTCCCTCGGTCTCTCACTAGTCAAGTTCAGTGGCCTTCTTCTTTGCTATTGCAGATGGAGGACACGCGAGAGCGACACGGGTACGGCGACAGGGCTCCGGAGGACACGTCTGACGCGAAAAGGACACGCCATGAGGAGGAGGAGGAGGAGGTGGAGGGGGACATTCTGGCTTGGCTTTCGGAGGACGAGGACACGGTGTCGCAGCTCATGGAGCTCTTGGACAACGCGGAGAAGAAGAGCGACAACAACAACAACAACACTGCGGCCAAGGTGAGGTTCATCGACGACATGTACTCGGCGCCGTTTTCGTACGTCACCATAAACGGCAACGAGGAGAGCTGCGGGTCGTCGTTCTCCGACCTGGACTCGTCGGTCATGGCCAGCGTGGACACCAGAGGACTCGTCGGCATTGGTAGTAACGTGTTCGGGTTCAAAGCGGAGGAACAAGACGGCGCGTGTGGGTCAAGCGACGGGGTGGCGCGTGGGGGCTCGGTGGCTTCAGGTGAGGAAGTAGGAAGAGCAATGGGCGGCTGTGATGATTTCGTTTGGGATGATCAAGTGCTTGCAAGGTTTCTGGGTGAGGACTTTTGAGTTATGAGCTGTGAATAGTGAATGTTAATGGACAGTTTAGGGTTTATGATAACAATGGTGGGTTTTGTGTGTGTGTGTGTGTGTGTGTGTTTTTTTTTTAACACTGTTAATACAGCATTTAAAAAACCAAAAAGAAGAAGAAGAAGAAGAAGATTAGAAGAAAGAAAGAAAAGAGCTAGCAGAAAGGGAAGGCAAGGTAATTGTCTTTTCTGGGAAATTGCGTGTGCAAGTAGTGGGAAGAGAATTTCTGATCACTTGTTTTTGGTTTCCATGTTTTTGGCTTTTTGCTTACTCAGAAAAGGTGCAACTAAGAAATCAGAATAGTTCCTATATTAAACATACAGACTTGTTTCCATTTTGCATTGCAGCTTTAATTAATTTGTTTCATCTTTTCATTAATTAATATTAGTTAATTATTTGATTAATTCACTCTCATCAGCACGTACTTCCAAAGGAAGAAAGTGACCCAGGTTCTTAATTGCCACTTTATTTTTATGACTTATCCTTCGTTATTTAATAGAAGTTCAACAATAAATTTAATTAAAGTGTGTCAATTATTAAGTTCAATAATAAAATAGTTAGGACCTCGAATTTCATGCATTAATGTCAAACAAAACCTAGCATGCTCTCTCCCTGTCAAGATTTCATTTTATTTGTCCTTGCGGTCTAGGGGGGAAGAGAGAGAGTGTGGTGGTTGTAAACCAAATGAACTCATTTCCTGAACTTGCTTTTGTTAGAACAATTTTTATACTTGTCCTTTTCTAGATTACATATCAAAGTGGAATATGGATGTTTTAATTTAAAATATCAAATTTATTTTATTGTCAATTTAGGTATTATATTCTAGAACTTCATTTTTCTATAAAGTATATTTTTACTTTAATTTATGTTTAAACGCATGCAAAGAAATCATTAATATAAGAGACTAAAATTGTCATTAGGGAAAGTAAAAAAAAACCCCAATTAAGTTTCTTCCTTGTGACAAATTAAACCCATACTTTTTAAATTTTATTATATTGAACCTTAAACTTCGTAAGCCCCATACACTCATGTTTATTTACTTATGTTAAAACCACTAAATAAACAATCTTTGTGGTAGGAGTAAAATTTTGATAGGAACTGAACTATTACATTCAAATGACATCATTTAGCTAAAAACGATTGTCTTCTAATGATGCCATTTGATTAGGGGTAAGAACTCAATTCACGAGCACCTGCAACAAATACCAAAGACTTGCCAGAGTGCTAACAACAGTGGACGACTCTCCAATGATCAAGTCAATAATAACAAATAAGAGATCGAGTTAAAGAATTGTATATGAGAATTAAGTGAATATATTTCGTACCTCCTAGGGCTTGCAATTGCAATGACCCTTTCTTTTGTATTGGAGTTGGAGATAAAATTATGTAGAAATTCTTAGGATTTGATCTCACCAGTTTTTCTCCATAATGTATGAATCATTCTTAAAGCTAAGGTAACACTGTATTGGTCCTAGCCTAGTTTCCATATGTGTTAGTCATCGTCGTCTAAGGTTGAGCTAACCTAACACGTCATACTTTATCTCCGTCATGTCTCCAAATTAGAGAAAGAAACCGTGAGCGAGAGAGAGAGAGTGAGTGCATAACATAATAGACAGATGACAACACTATTAAAAGGTAAAAGCTTTAAGCATAAATAAGGAACAACAGAAATGATATTTAAGAAAATAGAATTGGATTGCCATGATTTATAAAGTTTAGGCTTCAAATTGACAAAATTAAAAAGGTAGTATTTAATTCATCATAAAGAACTTTTTTTTGGGGGTGGGGGTTCAACAATTTGCCCTTTCTTATTTTATGCGGAAAATGTTCAATGTTACTCATTCATAATTCAAAGTTATTTATTTGTTTATTTTTGGATGAAATTCAAAGTTCTTTTATTTTTAAACGATAACAAAATTTCTTTTCGGTAGAAAGGAAGGCTAATTACATGTTTGAAATAATAATATTTTTTTAATGCAATATTATTATTATTAATAATTTATTTTGGTGAATGTTCCGTCCGAATCATATAAGTCTGTTTGGTAGTGGATTCAATTACACAAAAGATTCAGCAAAAAAAAAGAAAAGAAAAAAAGAATTCAATTACACAAAAGGAGTGGTTGAAGGTGATTCTTTGAAGTGATATGATATGATACGCATGTGAATTGTGGCTGACAAAGATGAATGAGCAGTAGTAGTTGCTTCAGAGCATGGAATTGGAACGTACGAGAGGGTACACAAACACGCACGTACCCTATAGAAAGATCCAGTAACTGGGCCATCGTGATCCTCGTGGAATCCCCTAGTGTACCCTCCACATGGTGACACGTACAATTTTGTCAACTACCCAACTTTTTAATTTTTCAGAGTGAGCATTGGATAAGAAGGAATGCCTTTTTTTTTTATTATATATTTATGGAAGGAAAAGTGATAATCACACAACAAATTATACAATTTTTTGGGTAACTTACGTATAGAGTTGTGGATCCACTTATTTTTTTATATTATTATTATTTTTTTTTTGGCAAAAATGTACTTTTGGTCCCTACATTTTGGGTCTATTCTCGATTTGGTCTCTAAACTGATTTTGCTCCTAGGTTAGTCCTTGATTTTTTAAAATCGTTTTTAAAATGGTCCCTGCCGTCATCTAAGTAACGAAACCCTATTACGTGGCAGACGGAGTGCGCTGGTTGCTGATGTGGTGCTGATGTGGCACTGACGTGACATTAAAAAATTATTAAAAAAATTATTTGGCAATTTTTAATGCCACGTTAGCATTTTATTTCATGTTATTATTATTATTATTTTTGGCCTTAAATCTATTATTATTATTATTATTATTATTTTTACTTTCATTATTTTTTTCCGTAAGAACATAACAACATGTTCTTCATGTTTTCATTATTTTTTGTTCTTCATGTTCTAGCAAACCAAAATCCAAATCCAACTACCAAATCTGATCTCCATCAAATCCAGAAAAAACAAGAAATAAAACCCAGAATCAAGAGCAAACCCAGAACAAGAGCAAACCCAGAACAAATGCAAACCCAGAACAGTGAAGGTGACCCAGAATTGTTCTTCATGTTCTACAGAAAAGAAGATGAAAACTTGCCCAGAAACTGAGCACGAACACAAACCGAGCAACCCAAGAACTCAAACCCATTCACTAGGACAAACTTACAAGAAGAAAAAATTAAATTAAATACTAACAGGAAGAATGAAGAAACCAAGAACTCAAATCTCCAGCAAATCAAGAACTCAAACCCAGCAAATCAAGAACTTAAACCCAGCAAATCAAACCCAGCAACCCAAGAACTCAAACCCAAATCTTCAGCAAATCAAACCCACAAACCCAGTAGACAAACCAATCTCCAACAAACCCATAAACTTATAATCAAACACGGATCCCAAAACCACCGTCACCACCACCACCACCACCACCGATCAACACAATCAAACCACCACCACCCCGCCGATCAAACCCATTTCCCAAAACAGCAAACACCATGACCCCGCCGAGAGAGAAGGAATCAGAAATGGAAGAAGAAGGAGGGATTTTTTGAGACCCAACGGTTCGGGGTAGCGGCGGAGAATGGGATTGAGTTGGAGGAGCGTAGCGGCGGAGGGAGTGGCCACGGAGGAGTCGCCGATGTCGATGTTAATGCTGCCGTGCCGCCGTCGATGATGCAGATTGTAATGGGCAGAGAGAGAGAGAGAGAGATAAATAGATCTGGGTTGGGTTGGGGTTTGGTTTTTTAATTTAGTATATGGTGTGATACGGGTTGGTTCTGGGTTGTGGTTTGGTTTTTTAATTTAGTAGAGTATACCACCAACTAACCAACAGAGAGTTTCAATCTTTTTTTTTTCTTTTTTTTTCGGTGAACAGAGACCTTCAATCTTTAAAACTAAAAAAAAGTAATTTTTTTTTGTTTGTTTTTGATTTTTTTAATTAAAATTAAAATTGAGGAATTAATTTTTTTTGTGATAATTTTTTATTAATTAAAATGCTGACGTGGCATTTAAAAAAAAATTAAAATATTTTTTAATAATGGCCACATCAGTGCCATGTCAACGCCATGTCAGTGCCATGTCAGCAAGTAAGCACTCCGTCTGCCACGTAATAGGGTTTCGTTACTTAGATGACGGCAGGGACCATTTTAAAAACGATTTTAAAAAATCAAGGACTGACCTAGGAGCAAAATCAGTTTAGGGACCAAATCGAGAATAGACCCAAAATGTAGGGACCAAAAGTGCATTTTCGCCTATTTTTTTATGTTGCTCACAATTAGCTAGATGGGTGAATTGTTGAAAAAATTGTGCTATCTTTGCGATTCTAGCATTGTTAGGTAATGTTTGGAACATAAAAAAATTCATGACTTTTATTGTACAAGAGATAAAAGTGTGGACTTACTATTTTATTTAGAATTTATTAATGTGTACTCTTTGAGTATATATTTATAATTTATTTTAAAAAAATAATTTATAAAAAATAAAAAATAATTTATTATTTTAACAATTTTTTAATTTTTTATAAATAAATAGTTAATATGTACCCTACATTAACCGGACCCATTTTATTTTTATCACGCAAAGAAGTCGGGCATAAATAATGCATCGAAGGGTTTGGTACCGACATTTTTTTTTAACATTGTTCCTCATGGGAAGGGTTTGGTGTCAGAATGGCCTCGAAGCAAACCCGAAAAACTGACAAGAACAAAAAAAGTTATTTCAGCCAGGGCCATTACTGTTGTGTCATTCCATGTTCGTGAATCATGACCTCTGGGCTCTAATATGACTTGGTTTACGGTTTACCATTTCTGTCTTGCCTTTTACGTGTGAAGATATATTGGTAATAACCAAAAACAGACAAAATTTTTCCTGACTTGGCTAAATTACTTTTGGCACTGCAATTGGGAGATTCTAGCCTTTTGCTCTGATTGGGCAAAATATTTGGTATTATGCTCCTATTTCGAAACTATATAGAGGCATGCTCCTGTTTCGAAATTCAGTCACAGAGTAATCGAGTTACTTAAGTAACTTAACCATTCTGAAGCAGGGTTATGGGCAGGTTCTTGTCACACTGGCAATCCAGCGTGGCTTTTGGGTAATAAAATATTCTCGGGTAACTGTTTGAAACTCGACAATACGGAAACCAAGTTATATGTAAGATGTCAAATCCTCTGTGTTGCACGTGAAGCTGAACCTGATGAATGGGAAATCGAGTTATTAATGTAACTCGATTCTGGTATAATCGAGTTGTTCTGCTATTTACTTCCCACCCCTACAGATCAGCTTCTCATGCAACATTACTTTATACTATCCTTTTCATTTTCAGATCAGCTTCTCCTCCTTTTCTGAATTCTTTGCTGGAAGTTGGTGTTATCTTTTTATCATTTCAGGCGAGAAACTCATTTTCTTCTTTGAAATACTTAGAGAATTTTATTGTGTAGGTTGCATTAGTTATACTTAGGCATTGTCTTGAATGAGTGTTATGTGAGTAGATTAGGGTTATATTAATTGTTTGGTGTTGTTTGATGCTACAAGAGAAGTACAATAATCTATAACTAATAAATAATTAATCTTTAGATTTGCAAAAGTTGGATGTACATAGTCATCATTGGTCAGACATTAACAACAACATTTTGTATTGTACACAACGTGTAGACATTAACAACAACGTCTAATGTTTCTGGTCAAATGTGAGTGTTAGCATTTCATTTTGAGCATGTAATAGTACACAAATTTATGAATGTGTTTGTCGTGTACCATCTGATGTAGCATTACATTATTTACCAATACTTGATGCACACTGTTAATTTGTTCATTTGATGTTATTGTATTCAGTGTTAATGTCTGGTTCTGGCAACCCACAGCTCTATAGGTTGATGTGTTCACTACTATGGGTCGTTGCTGGGTATTGGAAGATGAGTTTAGCTATCCAATCAATCCGAATCTGCGAAATAGTGCTTACGTTCACAATACCATGAGACAGGAGTGGGCTTGGTTATTTCGTGAACAACAAATGTTTTATGATGAGTTGGTTGGTTATAAGTTGCCAGTGCCTCGGCGACTCGCATCCCAGATTCCCAGAGACACGATCGAGGAACTCCGTAAAGCATTGAACAGCATAAGAGAATAAAATAATCGAATGAAGATACGTCTTAATCAATATCGGACCCAAGTTGAGATTCGAGAGTCAGTGGAGGGAGGGTGGTACGAGCACGCACAATTCATGCAATCACTTCTTGCTGATCCCATTTATCAGTCAGATGTGGAGATGTCAGATGAAGAGTAATTGTGTCGTGCTGTAATTAGACTTTGTTGGAGAACTATTTTGCTTAACTATGTTTTATATGTATGTGTGTTACTATTGTTGTATTTGAACTATGTAAACATTATTATTGGTTGTGAGGAGCATGCACGAAATTCGTAATCTAGATTATTCCCACATAACGCAAAAAAGTTTAATATTCTCACGCATGATATTTTTCAATAAGCACGTACAACATAACAGAGAAAACGTAAAATAACTTACACGATGCCACCAATATACATGCATTGCATATTGAACAGTAACGCTACTAACATTATTAAGTTAACCGCAGACATACCACACACACACACACACCATATAGGCATTATATAGGCATTCACTCAGACAGGTAATCCTCGTAGTTGAGGACATTATTACGTTCCGTTAGAATGTGTTGTCTGTTGGCTGCGGCTGCTGCACCTACGGCATAATATAAAAAACTTAAATATTCTTACACGATACGACTAATATGCATGCATTGCATATCAAACACTAACGCTACTAACATTATTAACTTAATTCGTAGACGTAAGACACACACCACATAGGCATTCATTCTAACAGGTAGTCCTCGTAGTTGAGGACATTGTTACGTTCGGCCGAAGTGAGTTGCCTGTTTGTTGTGGCGACCAGCTCTTCCGCTAGTTGTAGCATGTGATACCTGGACCTACGGAGTATCATAAGATTGTTCTCTTTTTGTATTTTAGTCACTGCACGCTCATATTGGTGCATGTTTTGCCGTGGCAGTGTGTGCGAGATACGATCGACAAGAGGCACTCCGAGTCGCACAAGATCATCGTGCATAGCATTGGACTCGTTTACGCAAAAGTCCCACTCTTACCGCAGTTCGGCATAGTATTCCTTCTCGTCGGACTCTCTCTCCCTCTTATAGTTATCTGAAAAATGAGGTAACATCCAATTGCGCATTGACATTGGAAAACGTGACTTCAGATCAGTATATGTAGATGTTTTGCAAGAGTAGATGTAAATGGGACTTTGGTATGTATAGATGTTTTGCAAGGGTAGTTGTAAATGGAATTTTATATAGGAGTTTTGCAAGGGCAAGTACTCACGTGGATGTGACTATATGTAAGGGTAAGTATTCACGTGAATAAAGATGATATGACTTGACAGTACATTGATCAGTGAGGTGTTGAGGAGCACATGCAAAACTGTGAACTTGACTTAGCTGTACAGTGGCGTCTGTTGGTGCATGTGGTTCACTGAGGCAGTTGTTTGATATGGCCATCTAACAAGTGTTACAGCAGCGGGCTGGTGATGTAGACTGCAAAGCAAGTTGCGTATTTATTCACGTGAAGACTATTCAGCATTCCTGTGGTTCATCTGACATGACTTGACGAGGCAGTGCCGAGTTGTGTTAAATGTATCATAAACAACTTTTCAGTGATGCTCTGCATCCTTGAAAACAGTGCATTGCAAAATGATGCATATCTGTGCATTGACGTGCGTGTAGGTGATATGACTAGACAGGGTTCAATAGTGCGAACTTGTTGAGCAGCACATGCAGCACTGCAAACATCAGTGTACCAATGGTGGACATGAAAACTAAGGCATAAACTTTGAAGGGATGCTCTGTGTTTTCATGTGAGTGTGGATGGGTAGTTGTGGTCAGGGTTGAACAGTGTTGAGCTATCCACTATAGCTACACTCACTACTCCCTATGGTGGTATTTGGCAAGTGGGATTGAAGAAAGTTGATAAATACATTTGGTTTTGTAATGGTTGGTAGGATTTCTTTGAATACCATTCTATCTGTTATGGTTATTTTTTGGTCTTCAGATATGAAGGAAATTCAAGCTTTCATGTTCTTATATTTGATAAGACTGCCATTGAGATTCAACATCCACCCAGTAAGATATGTAAATTGGAAGATCATCAGGTAGAATATAATAGACTTAGATGAAGATGATACAAACATATCCCTTAGATGATTTGCCCACAAAACATGAAGTCAGATAAAAATTTGTTATGAAAAAAGTTTCTTGTACATAAAGAGTAAGAAAGAATGAGTGGTTAGTTGGTTTGGATGAGTCTATATGTAATATATCTATATAAAGTAGTACACTTAGCCAATCCATTGAAAACATTGCAACATATTGACATAGCAATGTAATACATTACCAGTTTCATGTCACGCATGGTGGAAGGGAGTATTATCTTGAACAAATGTGAGTGTCTACACCTCGACGGTGATGGTCCCAGTTGGGCCACACTTTACTTCAGCGTGTCCTTGCTTTAGGAGCATATGGTTTTTCTATCAAAGAGTGGTTGGTTTGTATGGTTTGGATGAGTCTGTATGTATTGAATCTAAGAAGTTTTCATATTAAATTTTCATATGTACCAACAAAGAAAGAAAGGGAAAAAATGAGAAACTGATTTCATATAAACTTAGCCAAAAGTAATGAACAATTAATCTTTAGATTTGCAAAAGTTCAACGTACATAATCATGGTAAGTCAGACATTAACAACAACATTTGTATTAACAACAACGTCTAATGTTCGTAGGTAAAAATTTTTAAAAATCATCATTGCTTGAATCTGAGAAGTCTGAAAGATCTCTTTCATCATCTAATCCAGTAATTTCATTAATAGACTTCATTTCTCGCTCTTGCGCCTTCCCTTTTAGATGATTCCTAGCTTTTTGGATTGCGTGAAAACGATCTAGTCGCCTTTGCATTTGATTGTTCTCTTTTTCAAGATGAGCAAAGTGTGTCAGCAGGTTCATCTCTAGGTAACTCAGCTGAGCGTGCCTTAAGAACTCGTAACCCGTGCCATCAACAATACACCTCCAACTCACACCTCTTCTCGTATAGAGTTGACCATGGTGGTTCTGCTACGGTAAACTCTGTTATGGTGGTGGTATTTTTACTTTAGTTTTGTAGGTTTGCCAATCATGATGTGGCCGACGCTTCCAAGACTCTTGTACGTGTATATTGGCATATTAACGAAATCTCTCTTCTGTCCAACCCATTTCCCTCCATAGTGGTCTATGTATGTCTGTAGTTGTTGATCTGTTTGTAGGTTTGCCAATCATGATGTGGCCGACGCTTCCAAGACTCTTGTACGTGTATATTGGCATATTAACGAAATCTCTCTTCTGTCCAACCCATTTCCCTCCATAGTGGTCTATGTATGTCTGTAGTTGTTGATCTGCTGGAATTTGTGATGATCCACATGTTGAAGTATACCCAAACTTGTTTCGCATTTTACGATTTGACGTTAAGGCGTTGCGACTCATAGCTTAGACAATCTACGAAGTTACTGGGTAGAAAGAAGATTTGGCATTGTGGTACATATATAACCTCATTCCATGGTCCCGTTATTACAATCCAAAGTTATTAGGGCTTGTCATGTCAATGCAGGCTGGAAAAGAACTATATGAACAGGATACGTCTTGTTGCCAATGTCACGTGTCTAGCTGAATGTGGGGACTACACCAGTTTACGTGTAGCAGTAGGTGTCACATTTGAGTGAAAGACAAATTGCTTTAACTTGACGTACGTCTACATTTCAATTAAATATCATTTCAATTAAAATCTAAAAATCTAACAAAATTTCTTCTGTTTGGTGCTGCCATTTGGCGCAATCACGGCGTCTAAGCCTATCTTTTATTATATATAATATGATATAGATAAAAATATAAGGTGGAAAGCACATTTTAGTCCCTACATTTTTAGGCTATTCCCATTTTAGTCCCTACATTTTATTTTTACCGCTTTTAGTCCCTATCTTGAAAAACGCTTCCCGTTTTGGTCTTTGCCGTTACATCAGAAACGGAGAAAGCTGACGTGGCAAATGCTAGGAATAAATAATACAAAATTGATATCCACATGGCCTAAATTAATAATAAAAAATGCTATGTCAGCATTTAAATTAAAAAAATTAATAACTAAATAAGAAAAATTAAAAACAGAATTAAAAACTAGAAATCATATGCATTGAGATCTAAGTGTGTATTGAACAAGAACAATAAGAACACAAACCCAGATTCGAGAACACAACCCCAGAAAAAAAAAAAAAAAAACAAACTGACACATGTATTAACACAGATCCATTCCACTAAAAATTCAACAAATCAACCAAAACTATTACGCATTCGAGTCCGAAGGTCTAACACAGATTAACTAATCCATATTTGAAAAAAAACCAGCAATAAATTTGGTGGCCTGATCTCTAAATGCACCGGACCACCACCTGATCAGACTAAGAAATGGGCGACCTTCAGACGAGATCAGGGTTGTAGGCAATCTGTGGTTGTGCTGATGCTTGGTGTGGGTTGAATCTGTGGTTGTGTTGGTGCTCGATGTGGGTTGGCTTGGTTGAATCTGTTGCTTGGTGTTGAATCGGTGTGGGTTGTATCTGTGGTTTTGCTGGTGCTTGGTGTGGGTTGGCTTGGTTGAATCCATTGCTTGGTGTTGAATCGGTGTGGGTTGAATCTGTGGTTGTGCTGGTGCTCGGTGTGGGTTGGCTTGGTTGAATCCGTTGCTTGGTGTTGAATCGGTGTGGGTTTGGTGAGTGGTGGGGGTGGGCGGTGGAGGGTTTTTTTTTGGGATTTGATGTTTGTGGTGGTTGGTGGTGGTGGTGGTGGGGGGTAGTGGTTCTGATTTGGGTTTTGTTTTTTGTTTTGTTGTTGTTGTTGTTGTTGTTTTTTTTTTTTTTTTTTTTTTAAATTTCTGGGTTTGTGTTCTAGGATCTGGGTTTGTGTTCATGTGGTTTTTGTTCAGGACACACTTAAATCTCAATTCATATGATTTTTAGTTTTTAATTTGGTTTTTAATTTTTTTATTTACTTAAAATTAATAAATTAATTTTTTTTTTAATTTAAATGCTGACGTGGCATTTTTATTATTAATTTAGGCCACGTGGACATTAATTTAGTGTTATTTATTCCTACCGTTTGCCATGTTAGCTTTCTCCGTTTCTGATGTAACGACAGGGACCAAAATGAGAAGCGTTTTTCAAGATAGGGACTAAAAGTGGTAAAAATAAAATGTCGGGACTAAAATGGGAATAGCTTGAAAATGTAGAGACTAAAATGTGCTTTTCTCCATATATTTTTATCTATAGCATATTATATATAATAAACATTGAGCTTAGATGCCGTGATTGCGCCAAGTTGCACGAGTTCGCAGCTACTTCAATATAAAAGTCATCACACATTGTGAATATGGTCATATTATCATCAAATTAAAGCCATGTTTGCGGACCTTGAAGAGTACAACTCCACCACTCATAATATCAACACATGGGCAAGTTGTGGATTTTATTGTGGTATTGGATTCATCCATTATTCCATTTATCTTTCGTTGTCTCACAAAGAAAAAAAAAAAAACCATAATGTATCTAATTCACTCTAAAAATATCCCTTCAAACCACTTCGGTTCAATTTAGTTCATTCGGTCCAATTAGATCCATTTCGATCCAATTTTGACCACTTCAGTCCATTCAGTCAACTTCAGTACACGTCGGTCCATTCAGTCCACTTTGTTCATTCGCTCTTTTTGGTCCATTTCGGTCCACTTCAGTCCCTTAGGTCTACTTAAGTCCATTCAGCCCATTCAGTCCAGTTTGGTCATTCGCTCTTTTTGGTCCATTTTAGTCCACTTCGGTCCCTTAGGTACACTTTAGTCCATTCGGCCTTTTGCTCCATTAGGTCCACTTTGGTGTTTGACATCCTAGCCCATTTGGACTACTTCGATCTATTAGGTCCACTTTGGTCCAATTTAGACCATTTGGTTCAACTCGGTCTGTTTGGTCTAGTTTAGTCCAATTTGTCCACTTTAGTCTAATGTTCCCAAACAGACACTTAGTTGTTTGTTTTAAGCATGCCTGAGTTAAGTTGAGTCTAGAACAATTTGATTGAATTAGTAAATGATATGAATTTTGTGTAGTTTCATCCTTATTAATAATAACAAAAAAAGGTGCATAACATATCCAATTTCATCCTTAAATTTTGAAGCAAAGTGCTAGTAAAAGTCACGTTTAAACTATTAATTAAATCTCAAAAATTAAGTTAATATAAATTATAACTCAACAAAATTAAAATAAATTAGTCTTTTAACATAAACACGTAATGCGGGACTCACGTTCTTGATAGTTTGGAGAATACATTATTTTTTTCACAAAAGTTTATATGAAATTCGTATAACATGCAAGCTAGATTCTTTATTAATTGTTAAAAATAAGTTTGACACTTCAGATAAAAATTATCTAGAAATAAATAGAAAGTTAGAATGTGTAATGTTTTGAATAAACTACATAAGAATTAAGGATGACAAACTACATGTTTGCGAATATACAAATACATGAAAATCACATTAAATAACTTTCATATAATCTACGGAAGCTACAAAAACTACTATCCTCCCTACGCTACAACCCTTACTTCCCCTGTCTGTTACGTATTGCAAAGGCAATCATCAAGAGTCGGAGGGTGGAGGAGGTGGAAAAGCATTCCTATACTCTGAGAAATCCGCTTTCAAATCAGCAACCTCAGCAATGAGCCCATCTAAAAGCTGTCCATGAGCTGCTTGAGTTGTCATAAAGGTCTCCATCATAGCACGAAGAGAGAGAGGAGGAGGAAGGTGGGGTCCGCAGCAGCATTGTCAACATGTACCTCATCATCACTATCGTCAGCAACAATAGTTGTGGGATCAACAGGACTTTCCTCTGCATGAACATCTCCATCCCATGTACTCGAGGTCTTTTTGATGAGCCAACACTCGGTCCAACATTCTTCTTTTGTGCATTCCGCTGTTTGAGAAAGGTGGCTCCTATAGGGGTTGTGATGTGGATCAACTCTAGGGAAGGATAGTTTTGTAACTGTAAAAAGTTTAAAATCCTATAGATGAAAACTGGAAAGAATAGAGCATGCTTCTTACACTTGCTTTTATGCGCCTCAGCAAGCGTTTGAATGAAAAGGGAAGGAAAACAAATGGAGGCATTAGTAACGAGGGCATACAAAAAGAAACACCTCTCTATAGGAATAATATGGACATGGGAGATGGGGAAGATGTTGTGACAAGCTATCCTAAAGAAGATATAATTAAGCTCTGTTAACTCACTTGAGTTAATTCTTGGGTTAGATCCCCATGTCACTAATCTTCCGCAAAGAAGAGTCATAACATCCGATATAGGAGGATGCTCTGAGTACGGGTAGGTAGGTCTACACACACGAGGTAAATTAAGAGCATCGGATACAACATTCTTTGTTATGACAAAACTTTGACCTCGAATCCAAGTACCTAGATTATCATCAGAACGAATATGGAAATTGGAATAGAACTCCCTAATTAAGGAAGCTGAAGGGGGTTGTAAATCTTTAGACAGAGACAACCAGTTCCTACACTGTTGATTCCTATGGACAAAAAGAGGTAATTCATCTAGATTGATTTGTCGTTCTGGCCAAATATTACTATATTGAATTACGTTTTCAAACCTTTGCTCATTTGTAATTGTTTCAAACCTTGTTTCATCAAATGCAATTGCAGGCTTAGATGAGCAGGCAGACACTCTTTTGACTTTGGGTTTAATGGTTTTAGACTTTTTCGGAGCAATAACTAGGATCTATAGAGAAAGAGTGAAAGCAAAACAACAAAACCAATATTTAGAACTGCGTTAGAGACACATAAAAACAATGTACATATGCATGGGAAAAATACTACATGATGCATGGATACAATACCGATCGAAATGAATGAATTCATTTAAACTCGTCAATTTCCTGGAAATATATGAACATTGAAGCATGCAGTCAAGTTATAAGGAGAAACATGCGAATCCACACTGCACATTGTGTAGCGGGTGTAAAACCAGTGACTAACAATCCATCAAACTTATAACTTGACTGCAGTCAATTTCAGGTAATTATACCCAATTCAACACAAACCCAAATTCCATGAAGAACAAGATTGGCTAATGAACCAACATGCATACCCAGATGCCAAAAATTTGAATATAAATGATAGAGAACGTGCCAACAACATGCATACATAACAACCTATAAACCAATTCAACTCAAAACTACTCATATTCATCAAAATTCCCAAATTCTCAATATGAAGACATGAACTCTAATTTCCATGTTTTTCACAAATCATGAGTTCTTGAAAGCATTAAAGTGTAGAGAATCTATTAACAACAGATGTACAAAATCAACTCATTGCATATCTCACGTCAAAACTTCTCATCAATAAAAATTCCCAAATTTCATATGAACACATGAACCCTAAATTCAATGGGCTTTTACAAATCAGCTAATGTTTATGCAGTTAAAGGGTACAAATCATATGAACAACATTCATACGTAAAAACCCATGAACCATTTCAGACCACAACACCTAAAATCATGAAAATCCCCAAACTTGCATAGTTCGAAATTTTAGGTTTTAGAGGGAGATTAATGCAGAATTTCAGCGAAATTTGAATTGGAAACAAGGTTAAAAGAGTCTTACTACAGTTGAGGATCGATGTTTGGAGACCGGGAAGTCGATTTGAGCCTGAGCAATCCAGTGCAATCGAACTGCTGCTTCTGTGGGGACTCGAGTGCAGCAGTCACACAACAGAGAAGAACACAACTTAAAGGTGGAGAATCTACAAAACTCGATTTTAGCAAACTCAAGTACTATGCTACTCGCTCTTGGTTGCACCGAGTTTTAGTGGGCTGACCGACCAAACACCAGTCGAATACCAATCCTTTTTTGTAGAATAGTTTGGCTGGACTCAGATATTCAATCGATGGGTCGAACTTCAGTTTCGACTGATTGCAAGGAGGGAAATCAACCACAGTACTCGACTAATTAGGAATCAAGTTATTTAATTATAACTCGCTGCCTATAATACCGAGTCCTAGAACCAAAAACTACTATAAATAACTCGATATTTAAATAACCGAGTATTATAATACTCGCTATCTGTAAACCCGAGTTTTATAAAGTAGGCCGATCTACTACCGATTGATGACCTATCGAGTTTTACAGAGAAGTTTGATAGGACAGTTGGATTTTTCGATGGGTCGACACTTGGTTCGACTGATGAAACACATAACTCGAGTACTTTGTTTTCGAGTTTTGTACTCGCTTCCTCTGAGTCCAAATACTGTCTGGGGGAGACGTTCAGATATTATTGTACATTACTCGATATCCTTATGTTCGAGTTATTTAGAAAACCTCTAAACACTATACATGAAATTGTTGTCAGCTGCAGCTCGGTTTTATGAATGCACCGGGTAGGTTATGTTTATTAGATGAAGAAATGAAGCACTTGTGCATATTGTAATAAATAGACTTGTTTCTTTTGAGATTGGCCCTGCTCTAAATAAATCATACATCAAGTTCTGGAAGCTGGAAATCATACTAAACAAAAGGCAGTGGTAGTAATAATATGATATACATGTAACTGAATTGTTCGCTTGACTAGCTTTTAGTCTTACCCCATCTAATACAAAACATTAATGCCATTAACAAAGTGCATGCCCACTAGGGCTGTTCACGGGTCGGGCCGGGTCGGTTTTGGGCCCAACCCGAACTCGACCTGTCGGAGTTCGGTGGAGGGCAGAGCTACCCGAAACCGACCGCCGAAAAAATCGGTCGATTCGGTTTCGGGTGAGGGTGAGCTTCGGTCGGTTCGGTCGGTTGTCGGAGTAAAAAAAAAATCTTCGAAATACGAATAAACACATCGTCGGAATCTGGAAAAAGTAGCCGAAATCTGGAAAATCTCGCCGGTACTGCATTTTTTTTTGCTGGGATCTGAAATTTTTTACTAAAAATTGCTGGAATTGGCCGGATCTGGCTAAATCCCACTAGATCTAGCCAGATCTGGTCGAGTTCTCACCAGATTTGGTAGAGATCTTGTCGGATTTGGCTTGATTTTGTAGGATTTGGCCGGATATTTTATAGAATTCCGGTCGGGTTCGAGTTGCTCGGGTTTTGGAGAAGGAACCCGCCACCCTACCCGCCGGTGTCGGTTCTTGAGAACGGCAACCGCCGCCGACCGACTTGGCCTTCGGTTCGGGCCGAAATTGGGTCGGCGTGAGGCAGCTTTGCCGGGTTGTCAGGCTCCGGTCGGGTCTGAACAGCCCTAATGCCCACATAAGTGCATAACAAAGTACAGAACTTAGTATCAACTTCCAAGCAAAAAATGACCACTCTAACTTGTCCATGTGTCACGTGCCTGTTCAACTGCTGTCGTTTGGGTGCTTTATCAAGCGGTAGGGATCATCCTGGCTGCACAACGTACGTCCATTATCACCTATCCACCTTGGCTGCCGTACCTATTGTAAACAGTTCAAATATGTTATGTACACTGGACCCTATATAAGTTATTAACAAGCAACATAGCCACAACAATGCTCAGACCGATCACCACTTACGACGAACAATGTGACAGAACTATTGAACAACCTCATTTCACGATTGTCCAGTGACCATCATATTTAAATACCAATTGGACTCATTTGCCTACCCATGTATTCACACCAACGTTTGTTTCATGATTGAACTACTTACTGTCACAATAGAGAATAATTTACTACTACTGAGTTCTTAACAGTCACGTAATGATTTATATGAAAAAATTTGTTAAGAAATGGAAGCTTTACCTATGATGCAGCTCTACCGCTCGTTGACTCTGCATTTCCAGTAGGACATGTTCTACGGTTGTGCCCCTCTTGGCGACACAACCCATATCTTGACTTTGGTCCATTCTCGATCCAGAGGGAGCTCGGCAACTCCCTATCATCCTCGTCCATCTCATTGCGGATTCGTGTCGACTTTGGCCGACCTTTGTTCTGGATCAATCGCAGGTTGGGCATCACTACTCTAGTTTCTTTCGGTTCCGACCATGCTAATCTGTCTTTCAACGATTGGAATACTGGTTCGTAGCTGTGGTACCTATGAGTCACGCTATAGCAAGGATCAATAAACAGTTGCGCATCATGCATATACTTAGCACAAATTGCTATTACGTGTGAACACGGGATCTTGTTCGCTTCCCATTTCCCGCATGTGCATGTCATACCCCAAAGATCAACCATATGCGTGTGTTGTCCACCCCCATTACTTAGAGGATTACCCGGTGTGTCAACCAGATATAACCGCGCTTGTGCGCACATCCGTGTCACCATATGGTCCTCTGCTTTCGCTTGATTTTTTTTGAACTTGTCCATGGCATACTTGCACCATTCTTGACTCGCTTCCAACTGATCTAGAGTGAGATTGCGATGGGTGTCAAAGTACGAGTTCACTTCGAAGAAGGTGAACCTCACCATTGCTGTTATTGGCAAGCTGCGTGCACCTTTCAGTACTCCATTAAAGCACTCCGATAGGTTGGTTGTCATTGCTCTGTATCGACGCCCTCCGTCGTGTGCAAGTGTCAACTTTTGTTTGTTTTCAGCTTCGAGGTACCTATGCGCAGCCGGCTTGACATTGCGAATTAATTCTAGGGTGGTTTCAAACTTTCTGACTTAATTCGCACTTGCTGCCCTCCATACCAAGTTCTTCAACTCCGAAATTTTCCATTTTGTGTTAACATTACTAGCTACATGGTGGAGGCAGTACCAGTGTGGGCCTTGGGAGGCTGCAACCAAGTCATACTTGTGTCATCAAAGCATGCTTTTATCCCCGAATGTCGGTCAGAGATGATGCAAAGATTGGTCTGGTCCGTAACAAATTGTGTCAAGCATGCCCAGAACCATCCCTATGTCTCCTTGCTCTCACTTTCAACAACAGCAAACGCGAGCGGATAAACCTCGTTGTTAGCTTCCATTGCCATTGCTATCAACAACTTCCCCTTGTACTTGCCATAGAGGTGCGTTGCATCGATGCTTATCACCGGCCTACAATGCTTGAACCCTTCAATACACAGACCAAAAGCCTAAAAGGCACAGTTAAATGTGCAAGTTCCCGGCACACCACGGTTGTCGCACTTCAACTGTGTCACTGTGGTTGGATCTGCATCTTTTAACGCTGCCAGAAATCGAGGCAATTCTGCGTATGACTCATCGAAATCCCCATAGATGGCCGCAACCGCCTTTTGTTTTGCATCCCAAACCTTATAGTGAGACGCCCAATGGTCGTGCTTCGCATGCAGAAGACTGCGCAGGGCTGCTATTGTTCTTGAAATGTATTCCCGGACGTACGACTCAAGTGTGATGGCAATGAACTTTGAATCCATCATCCTTCCATCATGATCCACCTGGAGTGACGAGTAACTATGGGGACCGTTACATGTTGTCATCATCCATATCTTGTACCTTTTGCTACAAGTAGCACGAACTGACCACGGACCTGCATCGTGTACACACTTTACAACCAGTCTCTCGGGGTCTGACTTCGTGTACTTAAATTTCTTATTGAGCCCCACAAAGAACATGGTTAACGCGTGCTGAACTGCTGCTTTATTCTTGAATAGCATCCCCTTGCTCGGTTTATCCCCTAGTCCCCAACACATCAGACTTGTTTCTAGGGATGGTGATGGGTCATGAATGTTATCCCATGTGTTTAACGTGAACCATTCGGGGTTAGGATTCGGATTAGGGGAAGCATCCACATTGTTTTCAACTTGTAGTTCATCTAAAAATTCCGGATTGTCCTCCAGTCCATCATTATCAATGAACTCCTTATACACATCTCGAGTGTCATCCATTTCGATTGTCTCGTCCAAGTAGGTTTGGTTATGTTCATTTCCATTAGTATACCCGTAACCCTCACGGGGATGGATAGACCCTAACACTTCAGCGTCTTCAATATTATCTGTAGCAACCGCATTGCTTGGTCAAATGTTGTAGGGCAAAAACATCTCGGCTGTAACTGAAGGGTACACAATGGTTACAGGAACTAATTCTTGCTCTCTAGCTCTATTGGCATACTGCAAAGCCCCGTCGACATTAAACCCAACAGTGTCAACAGTTACATACAAGTCAGAACCTATGAATTGCAGTGCCCGCTTTATCAAACTTGTTACCTGACACGACACGTCTAACCCGTTTAATTAGTAGGTGATGTTAAGGTTGACGAAAATAACCTATTAACAACCTATACTCGATTACGACCCGAACATAACTCGAATAACCTGTTATCAACTCTCATGCATATAAATTCATAATTCAACCATAAATCAAGTAATAAAAATTCAAATAATAACAAAAGCAAATAATTCTATCATTCCTTCCAAATAAAATCACTAGTCCAAAAGGTTCCACCTTCCATACTATCAAATTCTGTAATATGTCAAAGTTCCATAATAAATAACCAAGATTATTAAATGGCATCCAAGTACCATATAAAATACTAAAAGACATTACACATTATGAGAAAATAGTGATCCAAAATGATTACATGGCATATGAAAATATCCTTCATGGCAAAATCCAAACTTGACCATCCAAGTGCCATATCAAAAAGTAGAAGCCATCACTGATTAAGAGACTGAATTAGAAGAGATTGAGGGTTCTGGACTCAGAGGTGTCTTCCTTGTGCTCATCGTTATTGATATTCATGGTCATTTTATCTGTAGTGAGCTCTTCCAATTGTGATTATGCAAGTTCTACATCAAATAAATTTAATGAAACATTAAAAATTTATGTATGCATTATAAATACATTCCTATGAAATGTAAAAGTTGTGGGTAATCCAGCAATTGAAGCAATGCATCAATTAAATAAATAAGTCATTCGCATAGTACTAATTACTGGTAACAAAATTGTTATGTCTACTGTCTACCAAGTCTACCACAAAAATCTATAAACTATTATATTTTGAATATGCATGAATATAATTTGTATAATACTGGTTAACCATGCCATCATGCATCATTCACTTCAATTTATTCCATTTAAATTATCTAAATACATATTCTATATGTTCTATTTTGATAACTCAATTCCTCTGTCGACGGAGCAACTTTTCCGTTGTGTGCAAGTTTTCTCTACACCCTTTCATTATATGGGAAATCCAGAACCTTTTTGACATACATATTATTTTGTTTTTAAAAAATCATCATAGTACTTAGAACTCATTCAGCCAACATATAAATAGAAAATACATTACCTATAGCTGCAACTGTAGAAACAGGAATGCTCAATGGCACCTTAGAGGAAATTGGACATAGCTCCAAACGGCACTTCAAATCTCCAGGACCATATACTCCAGAAGCAATAAGTTCCTTTCCACACTTCTTGCATTTCCATGTAGACATTTCTTTGGAGATTGTCAGAAGCAGCTGAAAGCAACGCGAAACAGTTGAAGTCCTCCACTTGTAGACGACATTTGTCTTATTCTTAGACTTAGTCTTAGCCTTCTTTGGCGGAGGAAGTGCGGCCACTTCATCAACTTCATGAACTTCATCTTCTAATGCAATGTCTTTTCCTTCACACTTAATGTCAATAGGAATCATCTCATCACTTTCCATCTAGACCAATTTCAAGAAAAATTATTCATAAGGAATTTAGTAATTCTAAGAAAAATTAAAGAATGAAAAATAAATTTAAAATCAACAGATGTACACAGAATCTACAATTAGTACTATTAATTACAACATTACAGTCGTTATGGATCTTCAGTTATTTCATTTTAAGATGATGGAAACAGAAAGAACTTGAGAAGCATTAAGAAATCATAGATCAAAACGTGGTGGAAATGATAAAATCAGTAATGCGGACCCAGGGAAAACAGATGATGAAAGCACAGTGGTGTTTATTATACTTATGTAATAAAACTTCCATCTTTTATCTCAAAAAAAAAAAAAAAAAAAAAGAAAAAAGAAAAAACCCACAAACATCATATATCATTTAACAGAATAAACAAACGGATCTACAATTATTTTGTTTTAAGATGACAGATACAAAGAAACTTGAAAAAAAATCTTAGAGCAAGACCTAATTATTTTAAAATCAACATAAAAAACAAATAAACAAGTCTACTATTACTACTAAACAATGAACATGATAATGATTAACACAGTAAACAAAATCTACAATTAATGATTCATTTCATTTGTAAGAAAACATAAAAAGTATATATAACATATATACCTTGCTACTAGATTCGGTGGTTGAAAGCTGAAGAAAAAGAATAGAGCGCAGCCACGGTTTTGAAGAGAAGATAAATTAGAGGGGTCGGCTAGGGATTTGAGGGGGTGAGAGAGTAGAATGTTCTGAGACATGGGAAGGTGAGGGTTTTGATTTTATACTGTAGAATAAATCTAATACTATGTAAACGAAAGAGAGGCGGTTGGAGTTTTGGGGAGAAGAAAAAGAGTCACAGACCGAGTAAAGGCTGACGGCGAGTAACGAAGAGACACAAGATTAATGCAAAATTGAGAGTTGAGAGAGGCCTAAGGAGTTCTGAGGGATTAACATACTAGTTGTTAAGTGAGAAGAGGATAATCACGAAAATTTCATAGTTTTGCATTTATTCAAGAAATACTCGACTACGTCGTAGGCGAGTTCCAAGCACTTGCTTCCTAGAAAGCCGAGTACATAGTTGGTAATATAACACAGTACTCAATGGTAAGATAGCCGAGTATTTTGTTTGACTGATCGACAACCAATCTACAACCAATCAGAATTTACAGAGAAGTTTGGCTGGACTTGTGCATTCATCCGATGGATCGAAACACAAGTCGACTGATCTAAACACTACTCATCAATACTCGCTACTCCCAAACCCGAGTAGTGTAGCAGTAACTCGATATGAGGAAACTTGATTACTAAGACCATGAACCCGCTGCTTAGAAAGCCGAGTACAAAGTGGTAATCGATACGCATAGACGGTTACACAGTACTCGATGGTAAGATAACCGAGAAATTACATACTCAATTTCTTTACGACCGAGTTCATTGACCGATTTACAATCAATCACATAGCAAACGACTTTTACAGAGACATTTGGCTGGACTTATGCATTCAATCGATGGGTGGAAACCCAGTTCGACTGATCAAAAAAACTTCTCATTAATACTCGACCACCTTCGTATTGAGTTTTTTAATTATTACTTGCTCTCTGGAAGGCCGAGTACTGGGTGCATCTTCGTGTGTAAATTGTTAATATTTTCACCGATATCAACAATTAAATTCATGCTGAACCCAGGCACAACCCCAAATTCATGTATACTCATTTCAAAATTCGTAAACATATTATTATTGTGTATTGTTAATTAATACAATACTATGAACCTTAAAAAATGTTTTAGTATAAATACTAAATGAAATGTTATAACAATACTTCCAAGCAAAAAATGAATACCGTAAAAAATCTTCCTGACGAGATATTGGTTAAAATCTTTTCAAAAGTAGGCAAAGATTTGGCAACACTCATGGGGAACATTAAGTTAAGGTATAAAAAACTTTATTTCAATTTGTATGTATTTATTTATTCCCCTCTATATAAATTATCCACTCTATTAATTTAAATTTTTTTTCTTTTTTCTTACTTAGTTGCAAACGCTTCAACCAGTTAACAGAAACCAACTTAGTCCTCCAACAAATTCAACTGACTCCATTCTTCAATCACCCCGCTCTACTGAAGCAAGCAGAAAAAACCCTAATTTTTCTGTGTTACGAAGCAGAAAATCCCGATGCGCTACTGATAGTGGGAAGCTGGCAATACTTTTTGAATGAAGAAGTCGATGAAGGGAAAAATTTAATTGAAAAAGCTCTTCCATGTGGCAAGTTTATTGCAACTTATATACATGGAATCATGCTACTTTGTGAGTTAAATTGGGGTGGCATTGATAACCTTTTGGAAGTTTTAAAGGATGAACATGGGAAACATTGGCTTCGAAATTGCCGAAATACGCTTCGACACGTAGTTGCGGGAACCACCCTGTTTCAAATTCCGAACTTTCAAGCATGTCACAAAGTTGGAATGGGACATTGGAACCGCGATGAACCTTATCCTTACGGTTATGAAGAATTTGTGGTTACGTGCAAAAGATGCTCAATCGACCTTGAAATGTTTAAGTTGGTGAATAGGCTTCTTTAATTGTCTATTGTTTTAAATTTTGGCTGTCATTGTAGCATCACTTAAATAATAAGATGCAAAATTCTGTTCTTATATTAATTGCTTGTTAAGCTTTGCAAAAGTTTTACAATTATGATTTCCTTAATGGTGTGCCAAAATAAACGACTATCGATTGTGGGTGGTGCAATCTTGTAGAAAAATATATGTTTTGGATATATGTAGAAACTTTGTTAAGGTATTGTGTGTGCTTAGTAATGTGTGGGTGGTGCCTAGTACTATGATGTGGCGTGCTTGTTGTGGTGATAAAGGGGGCGTGTACTTGGCTATATTGAGGCATGTGCAGTGCAAGAGTAAGATGTAAAACTTAGAAACTGATCAGATAGTAAGAGTTTGTTAGGCAGTTGTTTGTGGTAGTTACATTTGGTAGTACTCAGATTGTAATTGTATATAACCCCCAATTTTGGGATGATAATAAACAAGTTGGGAATTAATTCAGTTACTCTCCTTTCTCTATCTTTCTTCTTCTTACTCTGTTGGAGGTGGTTACCCTCGAAGTAACCAACATCTCATTCATTCCATTCTCCAATTCTTGCCATTACTTTCTTCAACAATCAAGCTCTTAACAAACTTCAACACTGGCCATTAGTAGCCACTTGTATGATTCAAAAATTGTTTTGAATGGAAGTATTTTGCCTAGGCATAATCTTATTCATTACACTTCAGTTTTAACTTGCATCCTTGTAAAATTTGTGAATGTAATTTTTAGGTTCCATGAATGTGCATATTTTTTTGGTTCTTTTTGAGTGAAATATTAGCCTTGTAATCAAAGTGTACATTTTAATAAAGCTTTGTTTAGTTTTCGGTCAAACTCTTCCATCAATTTGTGACCATACAGGCATTATCAAAATTGTTCAATTTGAAGCATTACAAGAAATTATAAATAAAAGGCACACAATCAATTACATTTTATTACATTCTCAAACCAATATCAATAAAAGAATAACTATAGTTAATTACATTCTTCTTGGTTTGTACTCTAAGTCCATGTAAAAGCTTTTGTAAATGAACATGAAAACTAACCAAGTGTCAACACTAAAGAATACATTCAGTGTTTCATTGATACTGAAAATTAGCGTATTGACGGCAACATACTTGGCAAATGGTCAATGCTTCATGGAATGCTTCAAAACATATTTCTGGCAAGATATGTTGAACTTCATTGCAACAGAGGCTAATATATTATCCTGCTAATAAGATATCATACCGACATAGTTATTAGTTATTACTCCATATAATCGTTTTCAAAAATAAATGGGGAATTAAAAAGTGCATAAACAAACCCTTGTTCATAAGCTCAGTTGTGCCCAAATTCAACTGCAATTTCTGCTTTATTGTCTAAATTAGTACCATATTTGTATAACATAGAAATGCCCAAGTAGAATTAAAGTTAATAAATGAATACCATATCTATATAACATAGAAATGCCCAAGACGAATTAAAGTTCAACTAGAAATATTTGACAATTTTTTAGTAAAAGAAAAATAGCATCACCAAAATTTAAAACGTTCTTTTGAACCAAAATAGCATCACCAGAATATTTTGGAAATCCTTAACATATAAACTTCAAAATTTGGGCTAAACTTGTTAGGCATGATTGGTAACAATTCAAGAAACCAAAAATGCAAATATTTTCCACAAGAAACTAAAAGAGCCACAGTTTATATCTTTAAAATGAACTACAAGAAACAAAATAAAAGAGCCACTAGCAAATTACCCACAGTTTATTAATTACCTTCGTTGGCTTTTAGAATAAAGGTGTGGCTAATTTGTTGGAGCCTGGTTAGGGTGGAGACAGGAGAGGTTGTCGGACTGAAACTGGTGATAAGAACCTCCAACAACGATGGTGTGGGACTAAGAAGGTGTGGCTAATTTGTTGGAGCCTGGTTAGGGTGGAGATAGGAGAGGTTGTCGGACTGAAACCGGTGATAAGAACCTCCAGCAACGATGGTGTGGGACTAAGGAGATCAATCCCAGCTGCGCTTGAGAGAACTAGAGATCTGAAGGAAGAGAGAGATATCTTTTTCTGTTTGTTTTTATCCAAGACACCACAAATCCATTCCACTAAACTACTTCCATCACCAAAATGTAAAGTCTTATCCAACGACCTTACCAATTCCCCTGTTACTAAATGTTCAAAACAACTCCCCTTCACCCTTCTATTTCATCTTCAACTAAGGCTATGTTTTGGAATGATCATCATTTGTTGGATTGTCCCAGTATCAACACTTTGAATTTAGGCTACATAATCAATGTGGACATTTTCATCAAGAATTATTTCAGATTTTGCAGGTCTATGCACCTGATTATTCCTCTAGAAATGGAATGTGTTCATATGTAAGAGCCCTATAAACTATAATCACCCAAACTATTACATATTTAAGTGCCCTGTAAACTATAATCATAAATTACAAAACAACTCTAATGAAATGTACCCAAAAAGAGAAATGTAATTGAGACAGAACACTTATCCACACATAATATACATGTTGGAAGATATTAATTAATATGTTTCTAAGAAACCTTTTGTTAGCAAAAGGGAAGAAAATAAAGGAATATTATATTGGCTGTCAGGTGCAATAACAACCAATGTCCTGCAGTGATATAGTTTTGAGTCTTAAGGCACAAGGTAGTAAGTAAAGAAAGAGGAGGTAAAATGTGTGTGTGTGTGTGTGTGTGTGTGTGTGTGTGTGTATAGCCTCAAGTAGATTCCTAATGCCTATAGGTAGTTAGGAGATAATATGCAACTGGACCAAGCGTGGTTCAAAATAAAGCATATATTGTCAAATGTCCAACCTATGACCTGAATAGTTTCTAAATAGTAGGTCAATATACTTGTCAAGATCAATGCAACAACATTATGGTGAGAGCAACGCAATCCATCCATAACATCAGTCATGTCACAGAAGCTGTTAAATAAACTCTGACCAAGAATTAGCTCATGCCCAAAAATAGCAAATAAGAGTGTGAGCAGTAATATAGCTTAGAAAACCAGTTGTGCATAACAAATCAATAATTATTATCCTAAACTCCTAAACATTGTACCTCATTACCTATCAAGAGCCTCAATTTAATTAATACAATCAACAAGTAAACCAAACTCATTTTTGTAAGTTATTGATAAATAGAGGACTAATTCTGATCACGTTCAACTAGTCTCTGCCACACACAAATGCAATCGTCCCTTTCATCCTTTTTCAATCAACAAGATAAAGACGTAAATAGCATATTACCCTGCCTAGTCCAGTTTCAATTTACTCCCCAATCATCCTCATTTGTTTCAAATTTATCCCTTCGAAATAGTCTATGGTGAAAACAGAGACACAAACCAGCTTTTCCTCAAGAAAAATAAGTTTCTTGCTTTTACTCGAAAAACACTATACAAACCCGCTGCACTTTAATGTATGTAAAGAAACTTGTGCATATTTGTTCATCAAAAACATAGAAATGGATGTTCCAAAGGTTTCTTCTTTTACAGCTAATGACCAAGAAAACAGGGGAGGTAACACTCAAACAGGGGAGAAAACGTGAATGCAAGACACGCAGCTACCCCATAGAGCCCACAAGCATACCAACACGGCCGAAACAAACCCAAAACTCCAGAAGCCTAAACCAAACCCACTTTGAAAATGGTTTGAATTCAGTTGCTTAAAAGTAACAACTTCCTTTTGTAGCGAAGAAAAATCCCAACTTTCTAATATTGTTTTCAACTTCTCTATAAACATGATGTTTTTTTACAAACATCATGTTAATTATCAAAAACTAAACCTCAACAACTGTATATATAATAATTGCAACAGATATTGGGTAAGTGTACTATGTACGTGTATGTGTACGTGTACGTGTATGTGTACGTGTATGTGTATTATTATTATTACTGTTAATATCATTTGCTGTTATTATTGTTTGGACTAAAAGTAGTGTTTCTACACCACGTGTTTGTGAAAAAACTACCATATACATAACCGTAGTCATTCACAATTATTGATAATATTAGATGCATTTACTCCGACCAGTATTTTTACAATGAAACCCCTATTAGGTTGACATTAATGCAACATTTAACGGGATGGAAGCCAAAATGAAGAGAATCTCAACAACTGTGCTATATTTACATGTACATTTGGTTTAAGTTCTACATCACATATATGCAAGCATGCTTGCTTCTCAGATTATTGTTTATTTAAATAACATTAGAGTAAGTTCACAGGGAGTGCATGGTATTTACCGTTACCGGTCCCGCAACCAGGGGGATGTATGTCAGTGCGGAGTGATCTTCGCAACCCAGGTACCCGCTCAATATTTTCACTCCCTATCAGTTCAATCTGTGCAGCCGGTTCGTTAGGGTTAGGAAGTGAAGGTTCTTGGGTGGGCTCAAGCTGAACTATAGGTGGGGTCGTTCGGCTAGGTGTCGGTACAAATATACAGCCACCATCGTGGGTAGAGCCACTGACCAATGGGGGGGACAGCCGCGGGGGTAGTGGGGATCAAGGGCCGGCTTTAGCTTGGGTGCCGAGTTCTGCACTATCGTCAAGGCTAGCGGGGTGGGATGGCTGGGCAGCAGCGTCAGACGTGCATCGCAATGACCCGGCGCCATCCATGTACATGTCCCAATCGCCGTCGAACGCATCATCATCTGTACCAAAACAGTTGTATTTATTAAGATGACAACAAGGGATTGAGTCAGAATAAATAAAGAAGATGAAGAAACAGGTTTGCATGTCTTACATTTCAGAACATATATATTTTGCTTGGGAGAAACAAAATAAATAAAGAAGATAAATAAAGAGTCAATAAGATTTATAAAAAGAGATTGAATACAAATAAGCCTTTATTTTAGGGATTAAGATTCTCTATATTTTAAAGAACAGTAAGATGTCATTACTTGTTACCTTATAATGCAACGTGACAGTACACACATATTGTCACTACTTGTTACTGTATAACACAAAGTGACAGTACAGACATATTGGTATCCAACACAAAAAAAAAAAAAAAAAAAAAAAACAGTATCTCATAAACAACTTTGAAGTTTTTGTTTGTTTGTTCTTTTTTGTTACCTTATAAATTTGAAAGTACTACTACTAATAAAATACACACAACTTTTAGATATATAGTACGATTCCGTAATACACATCCTGTATAGGGTAAAACAACAAACAGCTTTCCCTCTCTCTTCTTGGACACTTGGACTGGACTCATCTCTACTGCATACAATGAGACACTATTATTTGAAAGATTTTTTCCCTTTTACTTTATGAAAAGAAAATACAGATACCATATGCTAAGAAAGAGTATAGAGCATACCTTTTAGGATGTCCACCCTTAATCAAGTACTTTGTCTCTTATGAGTTAAGATTTCTCTTTAAATTGTAGGCAAAATTGAATTTAACAGTTTGGGACAAAGTGCTTATTCCCACTGGTTACGGAAGATATGCTTAGTTTTAATTTTTCAAGTTTGGGAGAACATTGTAACTCATTATACCATAATTACGTTCATCTTAGTGCAAATTAACCCTAAAAACTACTTACCAAGCAATATATACTTTGCTACTACAATACGTCGTCTAAATGAATTACAACTGAAAGTACAAGAATTGGAAGTCAGTAAGAATTTGAGGTATTAGAGGTGGAACTTACCTGACTCATGCTCATCCTCCAAATTGCGTACGGGCGCAGGCGCAGGCCCACGACCACCTCTACGACCTCCAGCGCCTCCACGCCCTCGCAACCCATCATCTAGCCCGCCACGGCCTGTGGCTTGTGTGCTCGCCTCACTCGCCACACGTGCGTTCTCTAATTGCACTCGACTCAACTCTCCGACAAGATCCAGCGTACGTAGCAGCTGGTTGTACAGTTCAGATCTTGGTTTGCATTGCAATAGTATGCAACATTTGACTTAACCTGTGGAATAAATGAGTCACGTTAAAACATTTCTGGTTACTTTATTAGTTGTGCAAAACTATGATCACCTTATTCATATATAGCGAGTCTGTATGAAATGGCTATTGAAATGGCACACCAGTACATATTGGTTGAGACAAATGCATATCTAGTGGCAAGAAATGAAATGTTCTCTACAATGAATGTCAAAATATTGATTCAATGGCTCCATAAAACATAATTTTCAGAATGCATGCAGCAACACACATATATTGTCGATTCATAAAAGAAGCATGGAATTGTTGCCTTACCAATATATCCCAATACGCCGACTCTCGTGTAATGTACTGTCTGGTCATCCTTCAATACAACTCCATGTAAGCAACAAGGTACGTCGTTTCCCCATCCAATCTCGGTGCCTCGGCAACATGTTCCCATCTATCGACCCATCACTCAATGTAGTCAGCATGTTCTTGCGGTCAAGTCCTCTTTAATTTACCTTGGAGGGATATTCTATGGTAATCAACCGACGTATCCATAATCTCCGTTGGCGCTTGCTTCATCCTAAATTGACGAAAGACACGTTCGGGATGATGCTCTTCTACTATCCAGAAATAGATCAATGGCACAATGGCCCTCCATATGTGTCAGCCGGCAGTGCAATATGGGGCAACGACTTTAGGACATCCCTATACGGCTCCCAAACAACCTGAATAAACGGTCACCAAAAAAACAAATCAAACACGTACTTATTTGTGTCAATCCTCAATCTGAGCAAATATGTACATGACCATTGAAGAACCACTTGACTAAAAATCCTAAGACATTCTTGACCTATTTCCCCATCTTCTTGGATTTGACATGGTAAGATGCACTTGGATACTACTGGTTGCACTAGCTGAAAGCGAGGGAGAATTTTTAGGGGTTCGCAGCTAAATGTGTGCGGAATCAAAACCACAAACATCAATGTAAATATTGACTGTATTGAATTTTTGAAAGGTTCGTAACTAATTCCCTGTATATGTGGTCTAATCGACCAAAGTTACATTATTAACTATACACATGTAGTAGTTGACAACCCTACCAAGTGAAAAACAAAACTAGGGAGAACTATATCATCATGACATGAAGAGGTAGAATACCTGGTGTGCCCGTATACTTGACAGTGACGCACGATACGCAGCTAGCATATGTGTGGCATGCTCTGTCGTGCTCTTCGGCCCCTTCCATTTAGTAAACATACAATTTCAGACAATGCCCATTAGTTAATATCAAACAACAATGCTGCCGTAAGAGTAAAATGCTTTGCAAAAGCCATTTCACTTATATATATATATATATATATTACTTTACTCAGTAGGGACAAAAGCCTAGAATCTCCTTGGATTGTTGTTATTTTTTGATTCGAGTCCAAGATTTATTTTGACTCCTTGTATATGTCTAATGCATTCACCCATTTTGTATTGTGGACTCTACTTGGTCCTCCTCTTAGGGGACTTAGTAAAAAAATTTATAATTTTCATCCAAATCCAAATGCACACTTAGTATATGTTGTTACTTTTATGTTGCTTTTGTGTTTGAAACCCAATTGCTTTGCAATTTATAATTTTCACCCACATCAAATTGCTTTCGTGTTTGTTAAGCTTTGCAAAATTTTTACAATTATGATTTGCAATTTATAATTTTCATCCAAATCCAATTGCTTTTGTGTTTGTTAAGCTTTGCAAAAGTTTTACAATTATGTTTGTTAAGCTTTTGTGTTTGAAATCCAATTGCAATGGGAAAGGGGCACCTAACAACAGTAGATACTATGGATTAAGGGTTCCAAAATTTGAGGCAAAGGTGGATACTGTCCAACTTGAAAGGGTATTAAGAAAGATATGGTATTTTTAGAAGCATCAAAGAGTATGATTTTGGGTAAATAGATTGATGAGCGAGTGCTAAGAGCCATTGACAAGCTATCCTGTAAATAGATTTAATTTGTAAGACTGTATGGGTTAGTGTTAGATTTGTAATCTCAAATATTTTGAAATTATTGTGAAATTTTGTTGTATTTCAAACCTGGCTTTTTTAAATATTCCCCCCCCCCCCCCAATACATAGGTGCATCATTTTAGAAAAGGTTGGTTCATGTGTATGTATGATGGCTGATGCAATTTAAGATGCTGATTCGGATTGGGTGCATGATACATATAGTAAGTTCTTATTTAGAATATGTCAAGAAAATTGTCTTTTTGACTCGCCAATATACATTTTCTTTGTCTTTGCAAACAATTGAACTGTTGGATTAATTGCCACCTTAGGGTATTTGCTTGGAGCCGGAGGTTAGGCAAATCAAAATTTTTTATTTTTTATTTTTTTGCACAAAGTTTCCTATGCATTATTCAGCAAGAATGAAGACCATTTTTATATTTGATTTCGGATCCGGTTAATGTATACATTAGTCTTCTAGGTATTTGTTAATGTATACTTCAACGTATTTGTCAATATAATTATATTAACCATATAATTAATGGAAATTATATCTTGTATTGTGGACTCTAAAATATGTCATAAAGGTCACTGTCATAAAGGTCAACTATGTCTTAACAAAACTTTAGTAGGCTTTCTCTCTCACACAAACAAAAACGCATTCAAGGCAATATTTGTAATAAGCTCTCAAAAACAGAGTCTTACTACAAAAATATTGCCTTGAATTTTGTCTAGCCATCTAAGGGCTATATTGTTCCTGATGTTGCTGATCAATTGGTTGACAACATTTCTCACGGTGTCCAGAAGTTTTAATATTCATCAAAAGGCAAGTCTAATTTTTGGAAGGCCATTAGAAATACTAAGAGCCAAGAACACATATGATGCTAAAATGACTTGAACTTGAAATTCCATCCTAATTTGCTAATATATAGACACATGCACGGTGAATGACAAATGGCATGACAATTCTACCAAGTGTATTAATCAAATAGCATACCTACTGGCGAGGGGATTTGCCTCCACTGGTGGTTGTGGCGGCCTCGTAACAGGGCATATAAGTGGGAACCTCGAATACGCCCACGGCTGCACCAACATCAGTGCTCCTCCAATCTGCTTCGCCTTCGTCTCTGATGCCTTGCATAGGTGCCTATACAGCTAGGCTAACGCTCCACTGCCCCAACTGTACCTCTTCGCATCACTAATTGGGTTCAGGAACTGTAGAGGCATGACCAACACCCGGTCTGCTGACTTGTCCATAAACAGAATGGACCCCAACCACACTAGTATGTGATAGCATGCATGTTGCTGGACTACCTCGTCAGCTGTATCCGCAAGTAGGGAACCTCTAAACTGTTCCTTCAGCAAGCTGACTCTTAACCTCGCCCCAGCAAGGATAGACATGTTTTCATGGGGATGCGGTGCTGGGTCTGGAGGACGATGACCCAGTAAATCACGACACAACACAAGCCACTCCAACTTGACACTCCTAGTCACCGGCAACCCATCAACCGAAACCCCTAGAATCACCTCAATGTCTTGTAAGGTGATACCCATATCTCCATGCGGTAAGTGAAACATATGCGTCTCCAGACACCATCGCTAGACTAGAGCTGTGATCAATGCGTGATCAACTTCCATGTTTGGAACCTTAAATAACCCTTCGAAACCCGCCTCAGCTAGGTAATGGGCAATTCGTGGGTCTAGCCCATACTGGGGTAACTGGCAAGATCGACGTCTACACTTTAGCACGCCTGGCACTACCTGCACACGAAAGAGCGTTATCTTACGATAATGCACGTGAAATAACTATAAGAATGCTACATAATAATAATAATATGCAATAAACAGTAGGCTAATTGGTTAGTTACGAACATTTTGCAATATGTTAGTTGCGATATTAACAGTTATTCACTCTAGCTCAATAGCAGATAGGATCAATTCAAGATCAATGACATTAAATAGAATAAGATTCTCCACAAAAAAAAAAAAAAAAAAAAAGTAAATAGAGCAAAATTAAAGAAAGATAAACACTACGATATCACACCTAAGTTTTCTTAAGCAATCACACTTAGCTAGGAGAAGAAATCACACACTCAAAACTTACAATGAGCTGTCAGAATTTTATTAAACAATCTCATATCTATGTTATGAATGTTATTGACCACAATACTTGCTTTTGTATAGGCTATTGCTAAATCATTTCCAATATAACTTTTAAATGAAATCTATTGACATTAAATATACCTTATCATTAGCCGCTACTGATGTTTAATATTTTTTTAACATTATAGTTTCAATATACCTCGTCATAACACTTGATGCTGTTAATGAAATCGTCGTTTTAAATTCACGATTATTTCTGCTTCATACCATTTTCTCATTGGATTAAATAAAATTCTGCCTAAACCAAAAGAGAAATGATACCATTTCCAACATCTATTTACAAGTAATCAAAGAACCATACAGAAAGAAAAAGAAATGATTTCGACATGTCCAAAGTTCATTACAACTACGAACCTCACCGGCAGCAGGCGTCTCCCACAACGCCGTGGATCGATGAGCCAGCTGCTGCATCAACTGTGTACCAACCGCAGGTCTAGGATCCATATTTGGCAGTTGCTGCATATCTGACACGCATGCAATCATGTTGATAAACCATTGATAATGAATATAGTCCAAGAGTTAAAAATCTTGAGATTAAGGATAATGAACCTTAAATTATAAACTCGGGACATGAAAGTGAAGTCTGTAGCTAGCTATTTTAAATTATAAATTTCAGGCTACCTATTTCTTTTGTTAGAGAAATCAAGAAACGTAATTGAGACACAATCCATGTGTTTGATTGGTCAATGCAAAAGCCCGAATCTGAGTACGGGTCTGGAGATTTGGAGAGCTGTAGCATGAACCCACTTGGTGGTCACCTTGACCAGTCCTACAATGGATCTTTGACAAGCTCATGGCTTCAGAGAAAATCCAAAGGCGCTGAGGATGAAGTTCATGACCATCAACCACCTCCATGACTGCTACTCATATTAAGCACCTCATACAAGAATGTGTAACCTATTTGTTTTAAATAGTTGTGATGGAATAGGTTAATATTTGCTATTCCATAAAGCATCAAATAAATGAGGAAACTTTGCTAGCAAGTGTAGCCAACCAAATAATAGGCAACGGAGACTGTATAAACAATTGGTTACCACTATGGGTTGTGCTTTATAAAAAAACACTCTGTTTTTCTTTTGTTGTATCATGATTTTAGTTGGTAGGGGGTTATAAGACTTCTTGTGGAGCTAAAGGGGATTAATTATGAACTCCTACAGATTCTAGAAAGGCTTGTGTTTCTGAAAATGAATGTGTCAATTGAAAGAGGTCTTGTAAAGGATGTGATATACTTTTTATTCACTTTGTTCGTCATAATATATTTTTATATAAGTAGTTCATCATAAACGAGTATAGGACCTATTTCCAAAATAAATAAAAAAGAACTAGTATAAGACCTATAGGTGAAGTTTTACTGTGTTTAGTCTTTAAAACAAGGCCCCCCTCCAATGTTTGCTTTGGAACATGTACCTTCATTGTGGCTTCTTTGTGAATTGTGATTCTTACACCTCGCAGTATTTGTGTCACCAACTGACCATAGCAACTTATTCTTTGACGTCTATTTGCCAAACAAGACAAATCAAATTTTTTTCTTCTCAACATATACACAAAGCAACATTGCTTTTGGTGTGGTGGAGAGTTTATCCTATAGTCCCCTCCTCCACCCCCAACCACTTTTTATGGACATTGGTGTGTGGAGTTTGTTGGTCTTCTATGGGTTATGCTACAAAGGGTCCCTAATTTGTTTGCAGCTTGGAAGGTCACTTGGGTAGACATTGAAATATAGTTTTTTGGAGGGCTGTGTAGTGTTGCATTATGTGATGTCTTTGGCGTTTCATTATGTGGTGTCTTTGGAGTGAATGGAATGCGAGATGCTTTGAGGGAAGTATCTATTCATGAGATTAAATCCCTCTTTTTCAATTGTTTACTGGACCTACTCATTCATTTTGTAATAGAAACTATATCAAATTCCTGGACATTTTATGGGTAAACTTAGATACAAATCTGAAATTTTTCTACCTTAATTTCAAAAATTAAATTTAATCATTTGATTGCATTGACCAATCAGTCACATGATTGAATTGAATTGAATTATTATTGGAAAAGATCATACTATTTTTGCTAAAATAATCAATACAATCACATGTAGTTGAACTCTAGTCAGTTTATTATAAGTATTTAGAAAAATTATATTTTAAAGCTCCTACTTTAAGAGAACAAATTAGACCCGCCTAAATACAATATAGTTCCAGGGTAAAGATTAGATTTTTTTTTTCTTCTATCGAAAGTATAGAGTTTGATTCGATACAGTTACGGTTTCAAACTATATGAATTAAAAAGCAATTTTCCCTAATAATGAACACCATTGTCATGCCAACTGGGTTTTGTGCCCTAGTTATGCATCAAAAGCCAGTTCAAAACCAAACCCAACAAAGCTAAAACGGCAACAATAATAATGAATAGAGAAACAGAGACAAACTTAAGAAGCCATACTCAAATCAGAGTACATACATAAGCCATGCTTAACTCAGATTAAATGCAAAGGGAAAAAAAAATTGAACTCAGCATTTACAAATTACCTTAATACGCTTCTAATCCTTTAACTCTGAAGATGGATTGGGTTGACCTTCGGCTATGGTGACGATTATGGTGACAGTTTTCGGCGTGGGTTTGCGTTGAGGTATGGCCTATGAACTTGGAAATAAGAGAAGTTGAAGCTGCGAACTTGGAAAGGATCAACTCTGAATGGACTGAGGGAGGGACAGAACGGATTGAGGGTGGGAGACAAAACGGATTGAGGGTGCTAAGGATTTTTGTGAGGGAGGAAGACAAACTGTTTTGGGGACGTTACATTCAAAATCCCAATTTATCTTGCATATAACTCGGTTTCTGTATTGCCGAGTTTCAAACAGTTACGCGGGAATATTTTATTGCCTAAAAGCCACGCTGGATTGCCAGTGTGGCAAGAACCTGCCCATAACTCGGCTTCAGAATGGTCGAGTTACTTAAGTAACTCGATTACTCTGTGATCGAGTTTCGAAACAGGGGCACGCCTCTATATAGTTTCAAAACAGGAGCATAATGTCAAATATTTTGCCAAATCAGGGCAAAAGGCTAGAATCTCCCTGCAATTGAGAAGATCGTTAGTATTAACATTATATTGGGTGAAAGAAAACAAAAATTGATCGAAATAGAAAGACAATAAACGTCTATTTAAATATTATTTATGGTTGAAAATTGAAAATATTGTAGTAAAATAATTTTAAAATGTGTGAATAGTGTTGTGAAATCTAATTTAAAATTATTTTTTTTACTGAATGTTGTATTTGCAAGTCCCGTAAACAGTACACGAGATCTATCATTTTTTAGCAAAATGCAGAAATGCACGTGCATTCCAAATGCACACTAAATGAAACCAATGAACTTTTTCTTTTATTTTCTTCTCTTTTTTTGGCTAAGAAAACAAAGAAATATTAATATGTACCGAGCCAATGAGCTAGTAATTATTATATGATAAGACTAAGAGACTTTAAATATTCCCATAGATAAGAAGAATTAATATGACAAAAAATTTAGGATCACACATTTAGAGCATCATATTAGTGAATATATAATAAAAAAATGTGTAAAATTTACACAATTTTACTTAGAAATGATTCACATTGATGAGTGTCTAATTGTGTAAATTTACATACTCTATAATTTTGCATTTAATTTTTTTATTCTTTCTTTTACGTATCCTGCTAATGAAGGAAGAGAGTGGACGATATTTGTTGTGTGTGAAGAAAGAAAAACAATTAAAAAAATTTAGAAAAATTAATATTTTAATAAAATCTAGTGTAAAATAAATACTCTGATGTGAAGTATTTTAAAAAAATGAGTATGTAAAAAAAGTAAGTTCTTATATTAAAATAGACAGAAAATTTTGTGCAATGTGAATACTCTTAAACACGTGGTAAGTGCTAATTGGATTATTTATCAAACAATTTACATTAGTTTGTGCAAAATTTCATGTATATTTTAACATAAAACCTACTTTATTCTATTTCTACATACCCATGTTTCAAAATACCTCATATTTTAAATTATCTATTTACAAAATTTTTTTAAAATATCAATTTTCTTGATTTTTTTTAATTGTTTCTCCTTCTTCGTACACAATAACAACCAACTATTATCTTCTTTTATTGTTTGAATATGTAAAGAAAGAATAAAAAACTAAATACAAAATAAAAAATGCTAGTGTAAATTTACTACAATGTATTTGTATACAACTTTGCATGCTCGAATGTGGGTGAATTTTAGGTTGGTTGGCTAAAATGTGGTACTTTTTTTCTATTAAGTGTTATCACTAAGTACTAATGGTGGACTATGTATAAGCTATACAATCCAATCACACATTAACAAAAAGTGAAAGTTGTTTCATCGTGTGTGAATAGAAGAATTGGGAGTAAAAACACCACCCATTTGTAATGAAAACACCACCCATTTGAGTTAGTTTGGATTGCGCTGAAAATGGAATTCAGCGCATTTGCGTTTTAAACAGTGGGTCTCGTGAACTGTTCACGGGACCCACAAGTGTGGAATTTAGTAAAATTTTCATTAAATCAGAGTCCTACGGCACTATATACATATTTAAAAATTATTTTGTTACAGTGTTTTTAGCAATAAGCGGTATCGAAACAAACTCAAAAAGTATTAAGTGCATTTTAGGGCAACAAATTAAAACAAGCCCCAGTCCATAAACATGATGCATCATTAATTTAAGCCCACAACTGCAAAAATTAATGATGTCTAGCCCAAGACTTCTGGGAGCACGAAGTCTAGCCCAAGAACCAACTAATTTAGCCTATAAAGTCTCTAACTAGCAAAAACTGACCAGACTGGGCCAATAAGGTCTAGCACCAGTTAGCAAAAGGGTTTCGGCTGTGTCGAGATCCAAAACCAAAACCAGTCTACCCTTTTTAGAGTGTTCACTACTCAATGCTACTGACTGAGTGCTAATATCCAGCAATTAAACACTGTCGGTTAACACCACCCATTTGAGTTAGTTTGGATTGCGCTGAAAATGGAATTCAGCGCATTTGCGTTTTAAACAGTGGGTCTCGTGAACTGTTCACGGGACCCACAAGTGTGGAATTCAGTAAAATTTTCATTAAATCAGAGTCCTACGGCACTATATACATATTTAAAAATTATTTTGTTACAGTGTTTTTAGCAATAAGCGGTATCGAAACAAACTCAAAAAGTATTAAGTGCATTTTAGGGCAACAAATTAAAACAAGCCCCAGTCCATAAACATGATGCATCATTAATTTAAGCCCACAACTGCAAAAATTAATGATGTTTAGCCCAAGACTTCTGGGAGCACGAAGTCTAGCCCAAGAACCAACTAATTTAGCCTATAAAGTCTCTAACTAGCAAAAACTGACCAGACTGGGCCAATAAGGTCTAGCACCAGTTAGCAAAAGGGTTTCGGCTGTGTCGAGATCCAAAACCAAAACCAGTCTACCTTTTTTAGAGTGTTCACTACTCAATGCTACTGACTGAGTGCTAATATCCAGCAATTAAACACTGTCGGTTTCCTTCTCATTTACCAAATCCTTTAATGAGAGAAAAACACAACATACAAGCCAATATACATCATTAAGCTTTCCTAAATTTTTAGCAGATAGGAAACACTTCTTTATAAGCATTATTTGGGTGCACAAACATGAGTGAGTGTGTCTTTCTCCTTCATCACATTACTCTTAAATTACCTTTCCTTTTAGCTGCTACGGTACGATTTTATATGCTGTGACTGTGTTCCCCCCCTCTATTTGCAGATTTGCTTAGTCCCACCTAATCTCGAGACGAACAGCTAGTCTTCGTCAATTGTGTAGACACGAGTAGCAGATTCCGCTTCCCAAACTAAGAGCGTTCACAGCAGTGAAGTTAAAAATTTAGTTTTTTAGCTTCACCAAAAGTTACTTTATCTATTTTACATACACACATGCTGCAACAGTGGATCTATTTTAGCTTTCAACATAATAAAATAATATAAACATCACAATAAAATAATATATCCTTTTTAATAAAAAAATATATCCCACTACCCAAAAAACATCCACAGCACCAACCATAACCACTTCTACCATCAGCTACAGCCACAACTACACCCATAACCACCACAACCACCACCAGTAGTCCACAGCAGGGAAAAAAAAAAAAAAAACCACCAACGAAACCCAGAGAAACACACGAAATCCAGCCACGGCCATGAAATCCACAACGCTCTTGAGCTCGATGAAGGCGGTGTTGGTGGAGCTTGGATCGACGATGAAGCTTAGGTCGGCAATGGAGCTTGGATCGGCGGTGAGATGGAGGACTGAGCGAGATGGGTCGGCGACGTGGGACGATGATGAAGATGAAGATTGGCGATGAAGATGAACCCAAAGCAGATCGGCGGTGAGATGGAGGATTGAGTGAGATGGGTCGGCGGCGTGGGACAGCGACGTGGGACGGCGACGTTGGACGGCAACGTGGAACCCAGAACAGATCGGTGAAGCAGAGAGTAGATGAGGGAGAGAAAAAAAAATGAGAAGGAAGAAGGAAGAAAAAGAGAAGTTGGAGAGAGAGAAAAAGAAGGAAAGTGAAAATATTTTTTAAATGAAAGAGGAGAGAAAATTTTAATAAAATAAATTTTTTTAACTCACATGAACAGTGCACATCTATTTATAAATGTGCACTATAGCAATGGAGCTAAAAAAAATAAATTTAGCTCCACTGCTGGAGCATGATTTTGGTATTTGAGGAGCTAAAATATAGCAATATAGCACCATTGCTGTGAGTGCTCTAAATTCGGGTTAGCAAAAAAGCCAAGCCAATTAGCCAAATCAGACACACGATCACATCAACAAAAGACCCAAAACAAAGAGAAAAACAAGACAATACTTTTAAGAGGCCAACATCCACGGTTTTGTAATTTTATGAACTTACATAGATGAAGACTAGTTTACAAACAAAATCTTTATCATTCTTGTTATTAGTTTCTCAAAAAAAAAAAAAATCATTCTTGTAATTACATTAATGGATATAGTTTAAATAGGCCAAAATACATTATTGGATCCTAAAGTTTACTTAGTAAGCTCTTTTGGTCCTCATTCACACACACACACACACACACACACACACACACACACACACACACACACATATATATATAAAGAAAAAGAAAAAAAAAAGAACCTCTTTTGGTCCTTGAAATTTCGAATGAATACTATTGGTTTTCTAGAAATTAAAAAAGAAAAAGAAAAAGAGATATTAGAATCAAATGTGGGACCACATCATAAATATTCATCCAAGTGAATTATTAAGTACAAAAACCAAAGAGTCTAGAATAAATGAATTGTAAAAAAAAAAAAAGTGTTTCACAATAATTAAAAAAAAATGACAAATTTACATTTTATACCTAATACTATCCTTACAAATTTTTTTAAAAAGTTAACAAAATATAAAAATAACTGTCAATAGTATTTAAATTATATATATTGGAATTATATTGTGTATTTTATTGTATATTTTTAAGTGTATCCATGCATATGCATGTGGTTACAAGCTAGTTTTAATTATAATAAGGTTCCAAAATTTTCTATTAACATCCACATTAGAAGCAACACAAAATTTGGATGATATTTAGTTCCATGCGTGCATGAGGCTCTTTTTTATTTTTTGGGTTTAATGTTATAATTTTCTATTTGTCCCCACTTGAAGTTTACAAATTTGTCCATTAATATTGCACATTTTCGAATGACTGAAACAACCAAAAGTGTCATGAGACTAACCACAAAAAATGAACACATTCACACAAACATATGATTTCAATGCAATTTTGGTGTTGATTTTTTGTAGTTAGCCTTATGACACTTCTGGTTGTATCTGTCACTCGCAAATGTGTAATATTAATGAATAAACATGTAAACTTCAACTAGGGATAAATAGAAAATTGTAACATTAAAACCAAAAAATATAAAAAGGCCTCATGCACGCGCAGAGCTCGTGCGATGAGGCTAGTGGAATAATAATGTATCTCCTTCTAAATTATGTGCAAATTTTCACACTTATATTAGGTCTAATGGGGCAATTAAATATAGTTCTCATATAATTGTTGCACAAATAATGAAGAAAAGTATGATGAAGGAGATTTCGACGGTTGACTTGCCATGATAAATGGAGTGGAGCTTTCCTTTTTTTGATGGAAAAGAAGAATTTATTAAAAATAAATAGAAATTATAAAGAAGTAGTGGTGTTTGCTTCGACCTTGATAATAGACTCAAAACAAGGGGAACAACAGCCTAGATCAAAAGAACCAATTACGTTATTTTTGAGAGACCATTTGGCCAAGGTGTGGATTGCACTATTAGAATTCTTAGGAATCCGTTTTACAGAAATGTTTGTGAATTGGGAGAGCAAAAGGGACATGTCTGAACATATATTGTGTATTCATTAAGGGATTGCGAGCTCTCGCTTTGAAAGATACTTGACAACAGCTTTGGAATCGCTCTTAATGAAAATGAAACCAAACACCAAGTTGGCGGACAAAATTGGCCTATGCCCTTTTTAAAAAAACAATCCAGCATTTTGCTTCTTTTTCCAAACTAATTAGGGAAATACCTCTATTTTGAAACTCGAGTTCATGGAGATCGAGTTCTAAAATGCCACTATAGGTCTTGAAAACGTCACTATAGGCTCCTTAAAACGCCGCTATAGGGCTCCAGAAATTTTTTTTTTTAAATCGAGTTACAAAAGAAAAACATTTTTTTAATTAGTTTGGAAAAAGGGGGCAAACTGCCACTTTATTTGCACGAAAAAGGCATTTGCACATTTTGTCCCCAAGTTGGCAGATAGTTTTATAGCCTATTTCAAAGATTTAGCTTCTGCCTGGAGAGAGAGGTTGGTGTTTACCTTCATGGAGCAAGCAAATACCAGCCCCCTTCTCCAGTTTCTAGTCACAGCAGCAATGGAAGAATAAATTGGGCTTAAAGCTTGCATCTACATTGATTTTTACGGTTGATCTTCCTCAACAACATATTTTTGCTGCCTTTATGGTTAGCAATTTTGACTTGGCAAATGGCTCAGGTTTTTTGGATTTGGATTCGACTTGGTTGGGTTGGATTCGACTTGGTTGGGTTCGGGTCAGAAACTTATTGGACTAAAATGGGTCATTATCCCTTTGATCCTTACCCGGTCATTGGATAGTTGGTTAACTCAAAATGACCGGCAATTTTTTCTATTAAAAAAAAAAAAGAAAACTTTTTTTTCGAAAAAAAAAAAACAAAGATAAAAGTTTAATAATACATTAATTCTAATAGTTTTCCTAGTCTAAAAATTCCACAGAAGAAGAAAAAAGACACGTACACATGTTATGCACAAAACATGAAATAAAATTAAATCACCTATAAACTAAGTGTGCTTTTGAATTAGCTTATTATACTAAAACCCACTGCTATTCTTTTTATCCATAGCCTATTTTTCATTATAATTCAAACGGATTAACAAGTTCGCATTCACTTTTACTAGGTCTAGTTAGCACTTAGCAGTATGTGCTGCTACTGCAACCTTTCTTTATTGCCTTGGTGCGAGACTGTGATGGGAGTGTCCAGTCCAGTATTGCCATCCCAATCTCAATGGTTGGAACGATGGTAGAATTTAAAAAAGAAAAGAAAAGAAAAAAGAACAATGACACCCATCACAAAGATCCACTAAAAGAAAAAGGGGTGAAAGTCTGAATGATAACAGTTACTGCAGATGTCTTGGTGTGTGAATTTCTTTCACCACTGTTCTCTCGTTTTTTTTTTTGGTTGAACACTTGAACTTGTAATGCCCTAGGTTCCAGCTAATTAATTGTATAGGTGAGCTAATGACCCAATGTTTAGATGAACTCAATTCTATAATGGAATGTTATATAATAATGATTTATCATATTTTTACTTTCTTTCATACTCTTTATTATTTGATAGTTGGAAGAGAGAGGATTTGAAACCTGGACGTCTATGTTGAAAATATTAAAAGTTATCGGTTGAATTACAAAATTCTTGGCATTTTTGTTTATTTTTTTATTTTTTTTTTAATTTTTTTAAAATCCATGTGGTATAGGATGATACCTATTATGATAAATTTATTTCAAATGCTTAGTCATAATAATTTTTCTTTTTTTTTATATTAAGAATCGCTTATTTAAAATGTTTTAGGCATGATACTTGAAAGCACATTATAATGATATATGATATCATAATATGGGTGCTAAAATTTCTGTTTTCCATTTCACCCAAAAAAAAAATCCTGTTTTCCATGGTTTCTCGATTCACAACCCACCACCCTTGGACCTCATCAGCTTTACACTACCCCAAAGTTTAGACCCATACAGGCCTTGGGCTATCTTTCAAAAGAAAGAACCATGGGCCATCCATCAAGGTGCATTCCCCCCCAAATTTGCTGTCTTTCATGACAACCACGCGTTTTTTCAAAATTCTTATCCGGACCAAAGAATAATTTTTTTTTTTTTTAAGAGTTTCAACTTATTACATCCGCCTCGAATAGCTCTCTATAATCGGACCCAAACACTAATTGATTTTTGGTGTAGGAGGAGTTTGAATTTCAAATCTCTTATTCAACCATCAGAGATTTTATCAATTGAGCTAACTGGGACTTACCCAAAGAATAACATCTTTTTACCTCAAACTAATTTTAAAATTTTAACAAAATGCAGAGACTTCAATGATTTATTTTTTAAAATATTTTATTTTATTTTATAATTCAATAGTTGTAGCTGGAAAATAATGATTTGAATTTTAGATGTTTCCGTTAAAAACATTAAGAGGTGCTAACTCTGCAAGACTTTTGGCGACTCAATGGTTGAACAAGAATTAAAGCAAATGGTAAAATTTTTAAATTCCATGAATAAGTCCATCAGAGGATAAATTCAAGCGATAATGTGGGTTATTTTGTTTTTGAGTTTAAGATGAGGATTTGAACATGTAATGCTTAGTGAATTACTTTGAAAATGTTCGTACACATCACTCTGTACACATAATATTCATAATTTTATGCATGATATCTTTTAAATTTTAAGGATGTCTATATTTAAAATGTGAAAGGTGCAATGTGTATGGATGATATATAGAAACAAGTAAGTGAGAATCAATACCCTAAAATCAACTGATGATTAAAATCATTATGTTTTGATTTTTATCTATTGAAATATTCACGTGAGTGAGACCCACTTCTTATCATATATATTATATTAAAGTGGAAGCTGAGAGAAAGTTCCATCATAATTCAAATTAGATTCTAATTGCACTTCAAATTTGTGTCAAGTGTCATTCTAATTGTCTTATTATTTGATGCCAAGTGTTTCTATATTTTAAATTCACTCTAATTTTCATGCCAAATGTCCTTCCAACTATATTTTATTTGCCGTGTCAATTATGTTCTCATGTATCTAAATATAGAGAGAAAAAACTCAATTTGAATTTATTATATTTCTTTTTTTTTTTTTTTTTTTGAGAAACCAATTATATTTCTATGTAATACATAGTATCATCTATTACTTATTATATACTGTATATAACATTTTTATCTAACTAATAAGTAAGTGGGCTCAAATGAATAGGTTTAGTGGTATCCATTTATATTATATAAACTTCTCAATTGGAGCTTTTTTTATGGTGTTTTATTATATCTCGAACTTCCTCCAAGGCTAAGAGCAAAGGGCTCAATAATTGGACCTAAGCAAAGCATAGTTGTTATTTGATTGCCAATTGACTGTGTGGGCCAGTGGCATGACATGAAAACTTCGCTTGTTGGGAATTTAATTGAGATGAAAGAATATTGGATAAAATGTACTTTGTTCTCTCCGATATGAGGTCTATTTATTCTTGAGCCATTTAATGTTTAAAATATAATAATCTCAATATATATTTTTAATTTAATTTATTGAATAAATGTTGATACATACTATATTTGAGGGACTAAAATCAAATCAACCTTATATATGTTGGAAGAATAAACACATTGGGGAATTTCTTATAGTAAATAATATAACATATAGAGAAATACTTTAATCCAAAAGACCTAAACCTAATAGGTACGTGCTCAATTATGTTATATTAATTACTCATTTTTCTCATCTTTATTTAATGTGAGATTTCACTCACACGTGTAACTCAATAATCTTCCCCTCACGTGTGAGTCTGCCTCTCTATGGGCTTCAAGATCTCTCTGTAGGCCATGAATAAGTCCTACTCACTCCTCATTGCCTAATGGGCTTTTCACTTTATCAACACGTCATTCGTGGGTCTCTCGTACGCCTTCCATGGGTACCACCACATGTCAACCGTGCACGTCCATGTCTATGAGAACCTTGCATCACACTATTATTTAGCACCATTAGCAATATTCCTTTGTTGGCCTTTTTTTTTTTTTTTTTTTTTTTTAAGGATCTTTGTGTGTGGGCCGTTTAGGCTTTCTCTATCCCCGCTGTGTAGGAACCGTGAACATCTCACCACCTTCGCTGCACATCACCATGGGTTGTGATATGACTTGTTGGGAGAATAAACACCTTGGGGAACTTCCTTAAGTAATTAATATAACATATAGAGAAACACTTTAACCCAAAAGGCCTAAACCCAATGAGTATATGCTCAATTATGTTATATTAACTACTCATTTTTTTCATTTTTATTCAATGTGGAACTTCACTTTCACGTGTAACCCAACAATATACGAGGAACAAAAATTGAATCGACCAAATATTTAAGAGACCAAAACCAACCTAATCCCATATTTTATGGGATAAATTGTTTTACATTTGAAATATTAAAAAAAATTACTGAATGCCTCCCCATACCGTTGAAGCACTTTGGGCAAATAAGGTTAACATGAATCAAATAAGGTAAAATAGGTTATATTTATTTGTATGACACCCTAACAAATTTCAATTAACTTTTTTATTTTGGGTGTGTGTTGGGAAGAGAGAGATGAGGTTTGAACAAAGACAAGAAACACTATAAAAGATAGCGTGTCCACTCCTGATGATAACTCTTTATCATCAGATTAAGACACTGATCAGTTTTTGGTGTAGGCAAAAATCGAACTTCGGATTTCTTATTTAACTATCAAAGACTTTACCAATTGAGTTAACTAGAACCTACAATTTCACATATCAAAATGATAACATTTATCTTGGGCTTTTAGCATAATAATCGTAATAATAACAATTTTGCGTTAAACAGCCGAAAACAATGTGATACCTCTTGTTATACTGGTGCTTGACTGATTGCCCTGAATGCAAGCAAGACATTGACGTTTTCCGGCCCTATGCAAAGTTGCATAAAGCAAGCTCAAGCCTTTGTAATACAAAGATTATTTGGAAACCAATCAAACAAATATGCCTCCAATGTCCGTACTCCATAGCATAGGGATTGGTTTGTCATGTCAGGAATAGTTATGTAAATTAAACATGACCAAACAATATAGACATTGTCTCTCCATTTTTCTCTTCAAAATATGTAACTGGTGTCGGTTTATTTCTGTCATGTCGAGTCGAATCTACTGAGTACTGACTGCATGATACTTATCTAAAATGGGAAATGATGCATTTGGACACCAAAATATCAATGGAAAATGAAATGGAGCTATTCATATCTTAGACCTCACATGCCTGTTACACTTATGAAAGATTGTGATGGCTTGCTGGATTCTTAGGGATATTAGCAGTGCATTTTCTTTTTTGTTTTTGCTTTTGTTTTTTGTTTTTTTTTTGGGTTTGTTTTTATTTGGCCAATACTTTCACTAGTATCTGGGGTAGGGGAAGATTTTGTTGATTTTTTGCACAAACATTTAATAGATATAATTTCTTCAACAAATAATAAATTGGCAATTACAGTAGACATCTTATGGGTCACGGACTAGCTCACAATATTTTACTATGCAAGGATAGTTATTGGCGCATTTTAATATTAATTATAATTGGTTTCAAAAAAAAATATTAATTATAATTTTTTTTTTGTAATTGTGTTATTTATTTGGATCAAAGTGATTTGGTAATTGAAAATGTGTTAAGAGTTTTAATTTCTTTATGGAGAGAGCATCTCCAATAGGCCCCAAAGCAAATTTTTCTCTCCATTTTAGAGAACAAACCTACAAAACAAAACTCCAACAATATCTTTGAAGGGAATATATACGAAATTTCCAAATCTGTGAGATGTAAAAATAGAGAAAAAAATATACACCGAAGAAAAATAATCACACAAGACAGTATTTACATGATCTGACAATTTGCCTACGTCTATGGAACTATTCATATCTTAGACCTCACATGCCTGTTACACTTACGAAAGATTGTGATGGCTTGCTGGATTCTTAGGGGTATTAGCAGTGCATTTTCTTTTTCTTTTTTGTTTTTGTTTTTGGGTTTGTTTTTATTAGGCCAATACTTTCACCAGTAAATGGGGTAGGAGAAGATTTTGTTGATTTTTTACACAAACATTTAATGGAAATAATTTCTTCAACAAATAATAAATTGGCAATTACAGTAAACATCTTATGGGTCACGGACTAGCTCACAATATTTCGCTATGCAAGGATAGTTGTTGGTGCATTTTAATATTAGTTATAATTTTTTTTTATAGTTGTGTTATTTATTTGGATCAAAGTGATTTGGTAATTGAAAATGTGTAAGAGTTTTAATTTCTTTATGGAGAGAGCATCTCCAATAGGCCCCAAAGCTAATTTTTCTCTCCATTTTAGAGAACAAACCTACAAAACAAAACTCCAACAATCTCTTTGAAGGGAATATATATACGAAATTTCCAAATTTTCGAGATGCAAAAATAGAGAAAAAAAAATATACCCCAAAGAAAAATAATCACACAAGACAATATTTACATAATCTGACAATTTGCCTACGTCTATGTAGTTATTCATATTTTAGACCTCACATGCTTGTTACACTTATGAAAGATTGTGATGGCTTGCTGGATTCTTAGGGATATTAGCAGTGCATTTTCTTTTTCGTTTTTTTTTTTTTTTTTTTTTTGGGGTTTGTTTTTATTTGGCCAATACTTTCACTAGTACTAGGGTACGAGAAGATTTTGTTGATTTTTTGCACAAACATTTAATAGATATAATCTCTTCAACAAATAATAAATAGGCAATTACAGTAGACATCTTATGGGTCATGGACTAGCTCACAATATTTTACTATGCAAAGATAGTTGTTGGTGAATTTTAATATTAATTATATATATTTTTATAATTGTGTTATTTATTTGGATCAAAGTGATTTGGTAATTGAAAATGTGTAAGAGTTTTAATTTCTTTATGGAGAGAGCATCTCCAATAGGCCCCAAAGCCAATTTTTCTCTCCATTTTAGAGAACAAACCTACAAAAAAAAATTCCAACAATATCTTTGAAGGGAATATATACGAAATTTCCAAATCTGTGAGATGTAAAAATAGAGAAAAAAATATACACTGAAGAAAAATAATCACACAAGACAGTATTTACATGATCTGATAATTTGCCTACGTCCATGGAACTATTCATATCTTAGACCTCACATACCTGTTACACTTACGAAAGATTGTGATGGCTTACTGGATTCTTAGGGGTATTAGCAGTGCATTTTCTTTTTCTTTTTTGTTTTTGTTTTTGTTTTTTTTTTTTGGGTTTGTTTTTATTTGGCCAATACTTTCACTAGTACTAGGGTACGAGAAGATTTTGTTGATTTTTTGCACAAATATTTAATAGATATAATTTCTTCAACAAATAATAAATAGGCAATTACAGTAGACATCTTATGGGTCATGGACTAGCTCACAATATTTTACTATGCAAGGATAGTTGTTGGTGAATTTTAATATTAATTATATATTTTTATAATCGTGTTATTTATTTGGATCAAAGTGATTTGGTAATTGAAAATGTGTAAGAGTTTTAATTTCTTTATGGAGAGAGCATCTCCAATAGGCCCCATAGCCAATTTTTCTCTCCATTTTAGAGAACAAACCTACAAAACAAAACTCCAACAATATCTTTGAATGGAATATATACGAAATTTCCAAATCTGTGAGATGTAAAAATAGAGAAAAAAATATACACCAATGAAAAATAATCACACAAGACAGTATTTACATGATCTGACAATTTGCCTACGTCCATGGAACTATTCATATCTTACCTCACATGCTTGTTACACTTACGAAAGATTGTGATGGCTTGCTGGATTCTTAGGGGTATTAGCAGTGCATTTTCTTTTTCTTTTTTGTTTTTGTTTTTCTTTTTTTTGGGTTTGTTTTTATTTGGCCAATACTTTCACCAGTAACTGGGGTAGGTGAAGATTTTGTTGATTTTTTGCACAAACATTTAATGGATATAATTTCTTCAACAAATAATAAATTGGCAATTACAGTAAACATCTTATGGGTCATGGACTAGCTCACAATATTTCACCATGCAAGGATAGTTGTTGGTGCATTTTAATATTAGTTATAATTTTTTTTTTATAGTTGTGTTATTTATTTTGATCAAAGTGATTTGGTAATTGAAAATGTGTAAGAGTTTTAATTTCTTTATGGAGAGAGCATCTCCAATAGGCCCCAAAGCTAATTTTTCTCTCCATTTTAGAGAACAAACCTACAAAACAAAACTCCAACAATCTCTTTGAAGGGAATATATATACGAAATTTCCAAATTTTCGAGATGCAAAAATAGAGAAAAAAAAATATACGTCAAAGAAAAATAATCACACAGGACAATATTTACATAATCTAACAATTTGCCTACGTTCATGGAGTTATTCGTATTTTAGACCTCACATGCTTGTTACACTTATGAAAGATTGTGATGGCTTGCTGGATTCTTAGGGATATTAGCAGTGCATTTTCTTTTTTGTTTTTTTTTTTTTTTTTGGTTTGTTTTTATTTGGCCAATACTTTCACTAGTACTAGTGTACAAGAAGATTTTGTTGATTTTTTGCACAAACATTTAATAGATATAATTTCTTCAACAAATAATAAATAGGCAATTACAGTAGACATCTTATGGGTCATGGACTAGCTCACAATATTTTACCATGCAAGGATAGTTGTTGGTGAATTTTAATATTAATTATATATTTTTATAATCGTGTTATTTATTTGAATCAAAGTGATTTGGTAATTGAAAATGTGTAAGAGTTTTAATTTCTTTATGGAGAGAGCATCTCCAATAGGCCCCATAGCCAATTTTTCTCTCCATTTTAGAGAACAAACCTACAAAACAAAACTCCAACAATATCTTTGAAGGGAATATATATGAAATTTCCAAATCTGTGAGATGTAAAAATAGAGAAAAAAAATATACACCGATGAAAAATAATCACACAAGACAGTATTTACATGATCTGACAATTTGCCTACGTCCATGGAACTATTCATATCTTACCTCACATGCCTGTTACACTTACGAAAGATTGTGATGGCTTGCTGGATTCTTAGGGGTATTAGCAATGCATTTTCTTTTTCTTTTTTGTTTTTGTTTTTTTTTTTTTTTTTTTTGGTTTGTTTTTATTTGGCCAATACTTTCACCAGTAACTGGGGTAGGTGAAGATTTTGTTGATTTTTTGCACAAACATTTAATGGATATAATTTCTTCAACAAATAATAAATTGGCAATTATAGTAAACATCTTATGGGTCATGGACTAGCTCACAATATTTCACCATGCAAGGATAGTTGTTGGTGCATTTTAATATTAGTTATAATTTTTTTTTTATAGTTGTGTTATTTATTTTGATCAAAGTGATTTGGTAATTGAAAATGTGTAAGAGTTTTAATTTCTTTATGGAGAGAGCATCTCCAATAGGCCCCAAAGCTAATTTTTCTCTCCATTTTAGAGAACAAACCTACAAAACAAAACTCCAACAATCTCTTTGAAGGGAATATATATACGAAATTTCCAAATTTGTGAGATGCAAAAACAGAGAAAAAAAAAATATACGTCAAAGAAAAATAATCACACAAGACAATATTTACATAATCTAACAATTTGCCTATGTCCATGAAGTTATTCATATTTTAGACCTCACATGCTTGTTACACTTATGAAAGATTGTGATGGCTTGCTGGATTCTTAGGGATATTAGCAGTGCATTTTCTTTTCTTTTTTTTTCTTTTTTTTTGGGTTTTTTTTTTTTTTTTTTTTGGCCAATACTTTCACTAGTATTGGGGTACGAAAAGATTTTGTTGATTTTTTGCACAAACATTTAATAGATATAATTTCTTCAACAAATAATAAATAGGCAATTACATTAGACATTTTATGGGTTATGGACTAGCTCACAATATTTTACTATGCAGGGATAGTTGTTGGTGAATTTTAATATTAATTATATATATTTTTATAATTGTGTTATTTATTTGGTCAAAGTGATTTGGTAATTGAAAATGTGTAAGAGTTTTAATTTCTTTATGGAGGGAGCATCTCCAATAGGCCCCAAAGCCAATTTTTCTCTCCATTTTAGAGAACAAACCTACAAAACAAAACTCCAACAATCTCTTTGAAGGGAATATATACGAAATTTCCAAATCCGTGAGATGCAAAAATAGAGAAAAAAATATACTTCAAAGAAAAATAATTACACAAAACAGTATTTACATGATTCGACAATTTGTCTACGTCTATGGAGTTGCAGGGATTTTACTATTCTTAGGAAAAAATACAAGATGCTACAATACAGTTTTTTTTTCTCAGAAACAACATAAAACCCTAATTTCCAAAACAATAGTTTTTATATATCTTGCACACAGTTTTCATAATGAGCTACAAAATGAGCAATAAAATTTTCTCGGGGACATTGCCTTGGACCCTCAAGGAGGCTTGTCCATAGAGCAGAGGCTTAGGCCTATAATCACAGAAGAAAAATAGTCTCTCTCACTCTCTCATATGGATAGAAAGCAATAGATAAAAAGGATACAGGGAGAAAAATTATAAAAATATTATTTTAGTAAAATTTAACAAAAGATAGAGAGATTCTTGGAGATGTGTTTAAAAACTAGATAGGTAAAATAAAAAGGACATTTTTTTATAATTTTTTTTAAAAAAAATTTCCATTCAATATAAGTGAAAATTTTAAGAGACTATTGAAGATGCCCCAAGTGATCTGTATTCTATCACAATACCTAAACACAACAATACATTATCAATATATGTATATCCAATGATTTACAAATAATACAATGGTGCATATTTGAACAATTTTGGAAAAATAATTATTTTTATTTTTGTATGTCCAAATGATTTTTTTTTTTTAATTTTGAATAACTTTTGAATTTTATAAAATTTTTAATATTATCACTAACAAATTTAAGAAGATTCAAATTCAAAGCCTTAGAGGTCGTCAATGGTAGACATCTCTACAAGCTCTCGAATGAAAAGCAATGTAAGAGGTAAGAAATTTTGAGTTTGCGGTAAAGTATTTCTAAAAAAAAAAAAAAAATTATTTCATACATTGATACCATGTGAGAAAACTTTTGTTCACAAGCTCTTATAAAAATTGCTAAGGGCCTATAAATGTGTATATCTATAATTATGTAATTTTCATCTTAATTATATAATAATTTGTATGCATGACATATAATTTGTATCAAATGATTAAAATCTATTGTTGTAATTTGATTCTAGGAAAAAAAATCATTATTTTAGTTGTTAGAGTTATTTGAGAAGACTAAGTGGAATGATATGAACAACTACAAATATTAGAAAGGGACTTGTGCAAAATATCCGACAGACTTACGTGGTATTAAAATCGAGGTGGCAAATTTTTTTTGCTCTTAAACAAAAACCTTTCATGGAAGAAAACCCAAAGAAACAGCAGAGCAACAAGAAGCATACACCAAAGAAAAATCCAAACAAACATTTATCAAAGCTAGAATAATACACCAAACTACCTAGGAAAGCAACCACAACAGAAAAGAAAAAAAGACAAACATGAGAAAACCAACACAACAAAACGGCATAACAAGTAACAATCATACTTAATAAAGTATCTCTGAAAGCACCAAATTAGTGACATGATGTGGGAGCATCATGGAAGATACAGAACCAGTAAAACAATGATAAGCACCCCATTCAACAAGAGTGTGAGCTATCCCATTCCCCTGTATTTGAACCCATGGAAACCTAAACTCTGAGTTCATCACATACATCCATAACTATGGCTATAACATTATCAATTACTTTACAACTTTTGACAAGAAAAATATTCTATTGCCTTCTTAGTGCCAAAGCTTCAACTACTAATGCTGAACAAGTCAACTTCTTTCCTATCCTGGCATAAGTAGCTTTTCCATCTCTCCAAGAGGCATCCTCATTGGTTTCATTCTAAATTTTGTATCTCTAATTGATTTTGTTCTAATTTTGAATTTCTTTTTAGCTTTTATTATTATTTTTAAGTGTAAATCACTAACAATAGTTCTGCAAACACACACAAACCTAATTCTCCATTCTAGTGACAACATGGTGACAAAAAAAAAAACCCACAAATTTCCCTTTACAATTGAAATGGAGAAAATTCATTTAATGATAAATGTTTAGTACTTTACAAATCAATTTCAAAACTTATAGAGAATTCTATGTTAGTGTATGTGTTCTAAACACTTGACATTTTCATATGAGTTTATATATTATTGTGGATTTTCCTTGGTATTTTTAGATGTGGCGGCTTAGTTTGGGTTTAAGCCTTATCTGTATTACACATGTACGCGCTTACTGTGTAAGTTAATAAGTTATTTATAATATTTTTGACTAAGTGGCTTACTTAAAAGCTCACCAAACCAACATAACTCGTCAGCTTTCTTTATACTTGAATAGACAAGAATAGTTTCACTCGACCTTGATCTTCTCTCTCACACAGTGTGCTCATCTTTGTCAAGTAAGAACAAATTGTTTAATTTGTTGGGTGAAGACAAACACTCGAGGAGTTTTCTTGAATAATTAATATAATATATAAAGACATACTTTAACCCAAAAGTACTAAGTCCAATAGATATATGTTCAGTTATGTTATATTAACTACTTTTTTTTTTTTTTATCATTATTTAATGTGGGACTTTACTTATACGTATAACCTAATATAATTCTCTCTTTATCTTAAAGGGAAAAACTGTTTATAAGAGGTTGTTCTTGAATCTTTTGTATGTGGAAGTACGCCCAACACAAAGGTAAATATTATAGTTTAATCATGGGAGTTTGTTCAATCAAAGAACTACTGAATCTTTTTTTCAAGTGACAAAAATCAAGTTTCAAGGACAACAGAATTGGATGATTCAATAGCTTAGATTATTCTTAAACTTTGATTTAACTTTATGTTTTGTTACTGATTTTTCAAATTAAACTCTTTTTTTTCGATAAAAATTTTGTGCATCCTCATAAAATATTTTCAACATGCTAATCCCAAGTACAAATAAAATAACACACAGCTGGGGCTTGATGACAAACCTAATCTATGGTTTCATCTCCCACATATGTGATAAAAACCATGAAATTATTTCTTACCAATTTGGGCAGTCAAAACGCTAGAGTGAGGAAGCATGAGAAAATGTGCATTGTATGTCATTTTGTGGGTTTTCACAACCATATGTAAAAGCAAATGACGAGGTAAGGCACATAAAGAAAAGTGAAACCCAACAAACAATTAGGCAATGATACTCCAACCTAACATTACTTTTGTACCTATCCCAATCATATCAATCCGGCCCCTATAAAAAAAAAGTGAAACATGGGTGTCAATCATTAATCTCTTACTCTCAAAAAAAGTTAGTAAAATAAATTCTAAACAGTGAAAAAAAATTCCACTATTTTTTCACCATATAAATTAAACTAAGTTGAGTGATTGGTCATCCAGTTCATTGATAGAAGAGAATTCCCCATCAATTTTTTAACTCATTAAAGAGAAGAAAAAAAAAATCTATAAATTTTACACCAATGAGATAACATTATCTTTGGTTTTTTTTTTTTAATTTTATTTTAATTTCTCTTGGTATTTCTGCAACTAGTCCTCCGAATGCACGTGATCCTATGGAGACCATTGGATCCAAGCTTCAGTGCTCAAGATAATTTTGGTCACGAGAGACGATGTGGAGCAATATTGGGTACTAAAGGGTTTTGACTTGCCTTGATCAAGCTTTGATAATGATGCATCGCCTGACCTGATTATTATATAATCATGGCTAATTAATGAAGCATAACAGTGATAGATATTTAAAATTAGAGCAAAACTTATGTGTAATACATTAGTCATTAGGTTAATTATATTAAATTTTCTAAGTACATGCTATTTATTTAAAGAATCAGGTCAAAATTTCATTACTTAGAAACTATGATATGTCATTAATTACAATAGGAGCAATATCCGAAGGCGTGTCTTCTAAGTTCTAACCATACTTGGAGCTCATAACTTACCCTATCCTTCCTAGCCAAAGCATGGAAAACAAAATAGCCAGTTCGTTTTACATTGGAGAAATCCGAAGGATGCCAAGCTTGCATTGGTGCTTTGAATTTGGTTGATTACCACTTCAGAATCACCCTCCACAGTAATTTCCATAAGCCTGATTTTTACAGCAAATTTCACTGCACCCCTGCATGCTAGAGCTTCAGAATCACCTTGGCTTTGTCCATTGTTCAAATACATGGTTGTATTGACTAATAAAATAGTATCTAAGTTTTACTCTTAAAATTATAAAGCGTGAAATGATTAATCTTTCAATGTAATGTAGTGTGTCTTTCAACCACAATTGTATTGACCAATGCGCCACAAATTCCTTGGAGATGGCAGATGGCTTCAAAGTTCTATTTTAGAGTTTTGAACCTTAGAACTCATGCGATCTCATGTGAACCATTAAGAACCAATAAACCAACTTCTTAGATTTTATATTGATACCTTAAACTTTGCACTTTTCTACCTACCACGCTTATGTTTTTAGTAACTTATGTACAGAAGAAAGTGGTCTTAAGCAAATAAGTTGGTTTCTAGCAATGTTTTGTCAAGGATTGCTTGCCAAATAATGATGGGACAATACTAGGTGCTGATGCACTGATATTGGTTTCACTGTTTTATAGGAGGTCCCTATCTCAAAAGTAAAAAATGATCTGAGTGTCAACCAGAGATGTTGTAAAGAAGAATCATACTATAACGTCCAAATTTTTTTAATGCCAGCTTCTTTTACTTTTTGATCAAGCTATGATACACTCATATCTGCACTTCCTTTAATGAAGATTAGAGGGGAAGTTTGGGGCCTCATAAATTATTGAACATTAAATCTTTTGGTAAAGAGATTGATTAACATATGCATGAGATTGTTTAAAATATTGATACGGATGGGTCACGGTAATCAACACTATCATGGGTGCTTATCGCCACCAGATCTCATATTTTACCTTTATCTCACATCATTCACACATATCATCCAAGCCGTTGACCACAATATCCAATGGCCTAAAAATATTTGATTGAGGGACATCGAGTAGACCCAATAAGCCTAATCATTACTAGATTTTGAAGGGAAATGCTTTTTTATTATGTGGGGATTAGTATACCAAGTAAATTGTCTGGATTATAGAATGTAGAAGAAGATGCAGTTGGAACTTGAAAGCAACTTCTTCAAATGAAAGAAATCTACTGTACGTGTATAAAGTAAGCTCTTTTATTTCAGGGGTCACTTCTCAACAAGGTTTATCTATCACCCAATTAGACAACACAATGGAAAGGCAAACATCTATCACTATAAATCTTCTTTAGTGAAAGGTAAATCAAAGACAATCTTCTGTCCATTACTTGTTGGCTGATTAGTAACTGTAGGTTCCACCCATTCTCCAAGATTAATATATGAAAGTGAGCCTTTCAAAGAGGTTGAAAAGAGAAGTAAAATCGTAGATTTTGGAAAAATTCAAACTTTTGCCTCCTATACTAATTGTAATTGTATGAACTTTGAACTAAACTCTAGGAAGTTCAGTGAGCACTGATAAGTGACAAGTTCCAACTGCGCCGTACGACTCCAAATCTAACGAACTTCCATACGTATATACATACTTCTTTTAGAAATTTCATTCACTATTTGACACCTACACTACCCTCCAAAGTTTGCCACAAGATCATTTCCTCTTACAGGTGCATGAACTTTGAACTGTTCACTCTAGGAAGTGATTAATTCCAAAATAAGCCGTATGACTCCAAAATTGAATGAACATTCATGTGTATACTTTCTAGAACCTAAAATTACAACAATTTGCGTGCATTTGCTACTTATTTAAAAATTGGCTAAAGTACAATACTTGAAAAAAAAAATAAGGCTTTAAAAAAGTACAATTGAACAATTCACTTTAATTAGTAATCAATTCTAAATGCGTCGTATAACTCTAAAATTTAATGAACATCATGCGTAAACGCACTTGAATCCAAAATCCTAACAATTCTATGTGTGTTTGTTAAAAGACTTATTTGTTTAAAGTTGACAAAAGTACAGTTGTGCTTAAAAAAATAAAGAGGAAGACTTTAAGAGGCTCTATATAAGCTAATAAGCTAACGAGAAAATCTCAATTCAAATGCATTAAAGATTTGAGTGCATTTGGATTTTACTTAGTTACCTTAGTTTTGCATCAAATAATCTAACTTTTAGATTTTTTGAAAATAAGCTAGGGTTTAGTTTTTTTTGGGGTCATATTTAACATAAAAAGTTATTAATGCTATATCTTTTAATAAGCACTATACAAATAAGTTATCAGAAATAAGTTGCGGCTAAAGGGAAAACAACATTCTCACATTGTTGAAATTGAACAGGACATTAACATTGTTAAAATTGAAAAAGAAAAAAGAAAAAAAGAAAAAGAAAACTACACATTAACCTTTTTGGAGTAGTAGTGTTCATGGCCCATTAAGCAATGATGACAAACAAAGTATACAAATTACAAAGTCCATCCACTATTTTTTTTCTTGGTTGAGGACTAGTCCATCTGTTTTCAAATTTTGCAGAAATATTATGATTGTAAGCGATGTATTATTACCTCGTTATGACCCACCCAACGACGGCCCATCTATTGATCAGGACCATTGACTTGTTCAGTTGGTGGGCCGTCCCTAACCCAATTTACATGCGAGGTTGTTGAAAGGCACTATCAACCTTTTAATTTTCTTGCCATCACAATATCTACTTTTTGCCTTTGGGTAACTATTTAGCTTGAGATTTTTTTTCACAAGGGGCTTTATTGAAGTTAATAATTGAAGGGCTAAATAAGTTTGTGAATTGTGATATTTTGTGTATATAAATGGCTATGGTCTATGGAGTTGAGAGAGACTATCACTATGAAAGCATTTAAAGAGAGAATGGTCTTTTGGGGTAGTATAATATAAGCCTATATCAATGGTAGAGCTCAAGAAAAAGTGGAGCCCTGTCTTTATTAGACAAAATTAAAAAACTGTTAAAAATAAAGACTCCCAAGAAGCCATAATAAGCCACATAGCCTAAAACCCTTATAAATTTCTCATCAGTAACTCAAATCTCACCTCACAGTTCATTTCTTTCTCTCTTTTTGTTGTTGTTGTTGTCACATATCTCCTTTGTTTTTAGTGTGTGCTAGTAAAACAACCAAAGCAAGCAACAATGGTGACCAAGAAACCAAGCATTGTGATAATTGGAGCAGGAATGGCCGGCCTTACTGCTGCCAACAAGCTCTACACTGCCACTGGTTTTAAGGACTCGTTTGAGCTGTGTATTGTGGAAGGTGGGACAAGAATTGGTGGCAGAATTAACACTTCTGAGTTTGGTGGTGACCGTATTGAGATGGGTGCAACTTGGATCCATGGCATTGGAGGCAGCCCAGTTCACAAAATTGCTCAAGAAATCCATGCACTAGAGTCTGACCAGCCATGGGAGTGCATGGATGGGGTCTCTGAAGAGCCAAGTCAGCCTACCACCATAGCTGAAGGAGGGTTTCAGCTTAATCCATCTGTAGTCGACCCTGTGACTACCCTCTTCAAGAAGCTGATGGCTTACGCTCAAGGCAAGCTGGTTGGAGACAGTGCTGCAGGCTGTGAAGAAATTGACTACTATACTAAGCTTGCAGCTAAGGCTTTAAAAGTTTCTTCTACAAGCAATGGTGGTCAAGAAAAGCTCAGTGTCGGTTCTTTTCTAAGACAAGGCCTTGATGCTTATTGGGTTTCTAAGAAAGACGAAGAAGAGCTCAAAGGGTATGGTAACTGGTGCAGAAAGTTGCTACAAGAAGGAATCTTTGCAATGCATGAGAAGACCCAGAGGACTTATACTTCAGCTGGTGATCTATTAACTCTAGATTATAGTGCAGAAAGTGAGTACCGTATGTTTCCTGGTGACGAAATCACCATTGCTAAAGGCTACTTGAGTATAATTGAATCACTAGCTTCTGTTCTACCACCTGGTTTAGTCCAATTAGGCCGAAAGGTCACAAGAATTGAATGGCAGCCTGAAGGTGATGAAGTATCAGGCATGGAAAATGGAAGTGCTACTGCTACTAGGCCTGTGAAGCTACATTTCTGTGATGGGTCAAATATGTTGGCTGATCATGTTATTGTAACGGTTTCTTTGGGTGTACTTAAAGCTGGAATTCGTGAAGATTCAGGTATGTTCAATCCTCCCCTGCCTTCATTTAAGGCAGAGGCAATCTCAAGGCTTGGTTATGGTGTTGTCAATAAGTTGTTTCTGCAAGTGGAAGGCAATGATTGCAACAACTTCCCATATCTCCAAATGGTTTTCCATCGACCAGACTCAGAATTCAGGCATAAGAAAATACCATGGTGGATGAGGAGGACAGCTTCTCTGTGTCCAATTTATAGCAATTCAAGTGTCCTGCTATCTTGGTTTGCAGGGAAAGAAGCATTAGAGCTTGAATCACTTCAAGATGAAGAGATAATTAATGGGGTTTCAACAACAATCTCTAGCTTTCTACCACAACCCCACAAGCTAGTGAACTCTAACTCCCATGAGTTGTGCAATGGAACTGCCAATAAAGTGGGGAACTCTCATGGAAGTGAAGTGAAAGTCACAAAGATATTGAAGAGCAAGTGGGCTACTGATCCTTTATTTTTGGGGTCTTACTGTTATGTTGCGGTTGGGTCAAGTGGTGATGATTTGGATAAAATGGCTGAGCCATTGCCAAAACTTAGTACTAGTAAGTCTGCTGGTTCCCCTCCACTTCAAATTCTGTTTGCAGGGGAAGCAACACACAGAACCCACTATTCTACAACTCATGGAGCTTACTTTAGTGGTCTTAGGGAAGCCATTAGGCTTCTTCAACATTATCAATGTATTGGAGTCTAAGACACTAATTAGTACTTTTTAATTTTTAATGAACATTTGTTTCTATGATATCATTCTCATTTTCAACTAAAGCATCTTTCTCTTTCTTTAGTGAGTCAGTGTGGGAGGAAAGGAAAAGATATTATGGGGGTGAAAGAGAGAGAGGGAGAGAGGAGGGAACATATTTAGATGTACTGCAAGAATTAAAGAACTTTCTTTCATTTTTCTGTTGCTTTCTCTTTGTTTGGGAGTGTGGTTTTGCTTTTCATTTGATCTCATTATCTTCAAAGCTAACCAACTGAGATTGTGTTTGACATTGAATATTTAAAAGTAACGAAGCAAAAAAAGCTTTGGATGCCCCGTCTCTCTCTCCTCACCAAGTGTGTGGTGTGTATTTATGTGTGTGTGTTCGTTTTGGTTTGTTCAGTGGACAGGATCCTATAAACCCGGCTCTTTCCAGCTTGGACTGACTTCATCAATTCCTTTCTTGACCCGAGGATTGTTTCACTGCCCATGACATTGTGTTCATAAATCCAAACAAGCCTCACACCCTTTTGAGGAAATTCCAGGGCATTCCTCCGTTTGAGTTAACAGACATGTGACAACTTGGAAAATTTTTAGGTACGCAACGAATTCCATACACATTTTTACAATAAATAAGTAGTAAGTTCATGTAAAATTAATATGTATTTAGTCATAGTTTTTAAGATAATTAGTCACTAACCCGTGCAATGCATGGGAAAATTACTGAAAATGAAATCTAATGAATACAAAGCAGTTATGCAAAATACCATTTAAACTAAAAGATAAATATTAGTGAATGCCGTTATTCTTAGCTGTTTGTGTTGTATCTAAAGTTTCATATCTAAGTTACTACAATACTACTTGTAGCAACTAATGCTCACAATATAAGTATATTATATGAAGTCAAAACTTATATTATCTTCAAGCTCCCCTTAACCTTACAGAATCCCTAACAAAATTTCTTTTGTATTAAATTTGATTTCAGAGGACTTATTCAAAATTATTTGAATTAAACCTCACAAATTGGAAGAAAAAAAAATTAAATAACATTACAACGTTGTAGCTGATTAATATACAAATAAACTACCAATTTAACATGATAAATTACTATTAGTAATTCAGAAAGCAAAAATTAACAAAATTAAAGTTGTTACCCACTTAACCTAAAACATTTTATATTCTAAAGTTGTCAAACACCTATTAACAAATAATTATTGATATAAAATATTATGTAATTACTTTAATAATGCAAGCTGTTCATGCTGTAAAAAATTTGAGAGAATAACACTGCAAGCATCTTAAACTCTTTCTTGCTTGCATGGATCCTACAAAGCAATATATATATATATATATATATATATATAGCGATTGAGACAGAACATGTCATTAAAGAGACAACCAATTATGATAGTGTTGGAGGCAAAGTAAAAGATTAAAAAAAACTGAAGAAGCAAGCGGTTTGGCTAACATACCAGCTGGTTAATTTATATCAAAAGACAAAAAAATCTTACAATTAAATAGAATCCATAAGTAAATAAATACATGTGGTACAATCAGATAAATAAAAGGTTTGTCAAGATGATCAAGTTTGGCAATGAAGAAGACGCAACAACTATTGATGAGGGTAATCTCTATCTTAAACTTGTGATAATGATGAAGATGCAACAATTACTAATTATGCAGATCTAGCATAATCTTATTTTGATTCAACTACAACAAAAATGACGATAATTACCATAAAAAGATTATGTCAAAAAACAGTCTTCTATGATATGGCCAAGAATACAATCAAAGCTAATAGAAGGAATTCTAAATCAATTTCAATGATGAAGGAGGGATTTACTTAAATGAGCAGACCAAGATAAAAGGAGAAGTATCATGTTCTGAGTATAGTATTGAATTTAAAACTCTATAATTCAATTTGCTAAGGTATTTTAGTAGTTAGCAAATTGAATATTTACAAACACGAATTACATCATTCAATTGAATTTCTGTAGGCACGATACTACTAAAACTCTATCATTCAATTTTCTAACTACTAAAACTCTATCACACGGATACTACAAAAACTCTATCACACGGATTACACAATATAAACCAATAATGTTACTGTCTCAAACATTAATAAAAAAAAAAAAAAAAAAAAACCAAATCAATTTTAAACGTAGAAACAAAAAATCATCTATCAATACAAATACCCAACTTGAATACATATAAACTCATATATGACCCACAACACAAAAGAGGTAGTAACAAAATTAAAAAAGAAAAAAAATATATCAATAAAAAAAGAATAACACTATTGATCTAATCCCTACATTGAACTATTATGTAGGCAGCTACAAGAATAGAGGTCAAAAGGAACTGAGATTTAGAGATACCTAAACTAAATCATCCAACTTTTCAGTATTAATATAGTGTGAGGAGAGGATGAGATGAAGGAGTTAGAAAGCCAAAGTCTAGCGTTAGGAAGCTGGAGGGTTGTTGTTTGAGATTGTAACTGTAGAACACAAAGGGTTGCTATTTAAAATTGTAACTGTAGAAGACAAAGGGTTGCCATCTAAAATTGTAACCGTGGAAGATAAAGGGTTGGGAATTATTTTCTTTTTATTAGTATTTTTAAATTTAAGAAAACTAATTTTAAATTGTAGGAAAAATTCAGGAAAAAGAATGGTAATGACATGGCAACTGATGTGGCTCAACCTGAGCATAGCAACATTAAATGCCTCGCTTCAGCTTTTAGTAATATATAGATATAGATTAGTCGTAAATCTGCGCGTTGCGCATGATAATATTATTGTTTTAGTTATTATTAGTTAATAATTGGTTTTTCATTTTCTTTCAAGTTAATATACTGACTTTTAAAAAATATATAATCTAATATATTAATTCAACAACAACAACAACAATAATAATAATAATGTTGAATAAAATAATATGAGAAGAAAAAAAGTAAAAATAAAAGATATATCAATAAACACCAAATTAATTATCTCTAAATAAATACCAAATTATTTAAATCATATTATGTAATATTATAATATTACATTCTTATATGCTATCTTTAATTCTTTACAATGCAATATGATAAAATTTAACAACCAAAGTGAAAAAAAAAAAAAAAAAAAAAAAACTTAAAACAAATTAAATTGCATCAACCTAAAGTAGAGTTCTAAAAAATACAAAAATTTCTCAACCTAAAGCAAAGATGCAAAATATACATATATCACCAAAAATTGAGAGAGAAAGAGAGATAAATAAATTTTTTTGTGAAGAAAACTTATGCATATAATAGAAAAGAGAATGCCAAATTTATACTAAAAGGATAACAATAAGAAGAAGCAAAATAAAGGGAAAGATGAAAAGTAATATTAAGAGAGAAGGTAGTGGGGAGATGAAAATGTGAATGGAAAGAAAAAGATTTGAGAAAGTGTAAATATTTAAAAAAGTGAGTACAATTTAATTTATTTAAATTTAAATAAAATATTATATGTTTAATTAAAAAAAGAAAATATAAATAATTTAATTATATGGAAGATGTGACTGAGTTTAAATATTGAATAAAATAAGCTGAAAAGATTAAAAAAGTATAAAAATATTTATATATATATATATAACAATAAACACTAAATTACCAAAATCATATTATACAATAGAATAATATATATTATATTCTTATATATTATCTTTTTTAATTTTTTTATAACGCAATAGTATAATATTTAATAATCAAAGAGAACAAAAAAAACTTAAAACACGAAACTAAATTGTACCAACCCAAAGTAGAGTTATAACAAACACAAAAATTTATCAACTTAAGCAAAGATGCAAAAAAAAAAAAAAAAATACTCCAAAAATTATTGTGTGTGTGTGTGTGTGTGTGTGAGAGAGAGAGAGAGAGAGAGAGAGAGAGAGGGAGGGAGGGAGGGAGGGAGGGAGGGAAAAATAACTTTTCTGTGATGGAAAACTATGTAAAGAATAGAAGAGAGAATAACAAATTTGTAGAAGATAGTGTGAACATGAAGAGACAAAATAAAGGAAGATGAATAGTGACATTAAGATTGAGAGTAGTGAGGAGATGAAGCGGCAAGGGAGGGAAAGATGTAGAGACCAAATAAAGAAAGATGAAAAATGATATTAGATTGGGTAGTGGGAAGATGAAAAGGTAAAAGGCACGTTGGAGAAAGTGCAATTATTAAAAAAAAAGTAAGTGTTAAAAAATAATTATAGAAAAATTAAAAAGAAAAAAGATAATGACGTAGATGCTGGTGTGGCTCAATATGAGCACAATAACATTAAATACTACGCTTCATATTTTGGTAATACATAAACGTGAAAAGCTGGAATTGGACGTAGAATTAACTGTAGTCCGAGAATAACTCGGGAAGTTGTGACAAAACAATGAGCTGGCTGAATTGTATCTTCATCACATGAAAATAGGATGGAGCCATCGATCTTTAAAGGTCCCATCTACACTACACCTCCTTCCCTATTGGCCAATAGGAGTCAGTCAGGGCAGTGACCAAAGTGTCCTTAACAACGAGACAGAGTTAGAGATGCTTATGGTGATCTGATTGCTCCGATCTTTTGTACCCATTACAAATGTTAGGTCCCATTCCATTCGTAACATGTTATAATCCAGACTGCCAGACGTACACTCGAGACAGTTAGCTCTTAGTAGACAGCACCAGTAGCCTACCCACTTGACATGGTACTATCTAATATCTCCACAAAGCTAATCCTAGCTAGATATAGAGAAATTGACTGTTACATAAATAGCATAGATTCCCTTCATATCAGTAACACTAATAACGTGCTAATCCCAATCCCATCCTTTTAATTTGCTTTATTTTGAATGTAATCAATTGCAATGCTTGACCATCATGCAGGTCCACATGCCTTGATAAATTTCTTTGTCAGATTTTCCAAACATTGTTAAAAAATGTTACGATACCGACTTCAGTCATTCACTTATTTTGCACACAAAGTTGATGGGAAAGAAAGCTATTGTTTAAAGAGTTTTAGGCATCAGAAAAAAGTTTTCACAGAGGAGGAATGACATGTGGCATGCTATGACATCATCTTTGTAACATTTATTTTTTCCTTCCATTTCCATACCAAATAAGCAACAACAAATCACATGATTTAAGGCACTGGTAGGTTTTTCCCTAGTGACCCTTGAAATCTGATGAGCTTTTTGCCTCGGATTGATTTTCTGGGCATATTTGATTGTGAACACTGTATGGTCAAATCATGATCTGTTCATGTTTCATAGTGACTCTATTATTGTAAGATTTGCTAGGCTCTCCCCCAAAAAAACTGGAATGCCCCACCTGCTGTCCCTTTTTGCCTCCTGTGGGCTTCAATAACCCTTCGATGATTGTGCATATCACAGACCACTCTGTCAACAAGTCCTTGTCTAATTCATAAACAAACAAATGAGAATCTGAATTCCCCACCCACACCTCAGTTAATGGCTAATTTAACCTTGTTATTACACTTAGCCTTTTCCCTTCTTTTTCCTCTAATCATCATTAACAACTCCTTTATTAACAATAGTGCATGTTGAGTTTAAGTTGATTAATTCTCTAGCCTCTAATTACTTAAGCCATTTTAACTTTTGGGGTTCCCACTCAATAAGCCATAATCATAATTCACTTTGAGTGATGATGTGATTTATTTGTTTGTTTTTAACTTTAGCTTAAGATAAAAAAATTTTAAAAAAAGAAAGGTAAAGATGAAATTAGAATAGAATTGCTTTTAAATAAGTTAATGAAAATCCATTTTAAATATATACCTTTTGACCATTAAGCTACAAGATTCTTTGGATTTGGAAAAAATATTGAATTGATGACACGTGCTAATTGGGCGGTTGATAATGCAAGATGTTACATCTCACTTCCTAATGTTGTAAGTAATTTACATGTTGGCTTCATTTCATACTCACAAATTTGGACCAATTATTTCCAATTGAGGGTGACTAAAGTAAATGTTATTCATTTCTTGGGATTGAATAAAGTTTTTAACATGATCCAAAAGAGTGAAACTTGGATCATGGGTTTAAATTCATCGTCTAATGAGGTCAATCAAAGAATAATTAGGTTGTAGATAATTTCTTGAAAGCTTTTTAAAAAACAAAAGTTATCAGATTATAGATAGTAGTAATAAGGTGCTTAAATCAGTTGATTTAACCCTTTGCTTTTCTTTTTTTTTTTTTATAAAATTGCATCACCTTTCACCATTGGACACCATTTCTTTTTCTTTACCACGTGTAAAACTACTATAATCTAATGACCCATGTTTTGCGTTTTGGAAAATCTTAGATTTAAAAGTCTAATGATGCATTAGGAGCTGTCTGCCTGACTTATTCTTTCAAAATCAGAGTAACTTTCCTATCCTTAGAGAGCCAATGATGTCCATAGTGAAGATAACTGATTTAAGTAGGTTATCATTTTGGTATCTTAACCATTTGCTTTAAAAAGGCCTTGTTGTAATGATAGGAGGAGACCCTTTAACCAAAAGAGCAACTAGCATGTCTAAAAATTTGTGTAAGGGAATCTAGAGCTCTAGTCATAGGGTTCTAGGGTCATTGGATGGTTCCCAATTCCCAAATACTCACAAACTGATCATTGAAAATTATGATCCTAATTGATACTATCTTTTGCCTACAAAGCTCTACTTGTTGAAGCAAGAGAGCCATGTCTCATAGTCATAGATATGTCCTTCACTACAATTCAAAAACACTATCTTCTGGGATTTGTACTGTTCATGAATGGTCCAATAATGTCAAGCCAGTTGGGAAACTATCAGTAGAGAACAAAATTATGATTTGAACTTTGATGCTACGTTGGCAAGAGGGATTTCAGGCAACTGTAAAAGTAACCTGTAGGTAATAACTAACAAGGTAGTACTGGTACCATTTTTTTAATATATTTTTCAGCAAAAATAAAAGAGTAGTACCAGTACTTTTAAATATATATATATATATATATATATATTTTACATTCACAGGTGTTGGTCAAAATTCACCTATCTGAGATCTGGCCAGAAGCAGTATCAGTGAAATCAGTAAAGAGAGATGCTTCAAGCCTCTCCGAAAGTGCTTGTCCCATACTATCATTTATTACTGCATGATAATCTGTAGGTTAAGGTATTGATATCTAGTAATTGAAAAATTTTTGTGCCACACTAAAAGGAATAACATTGGCCACCACTCACTTATGCGGCAAATTATGGTTGGTAGGGGGTGTTTTTACATAGACTCACCATCGCGCTTCCACTAACCACAACTCGCTACATGGGCAAATTGTGACTAATATTGTATCTTTTGGTGTGACACAATAATTATTCGTAGTAAATAGTAAAGGTAATCTTGCCCTGATGCCAATGTACTCCGAGCTCATTATCAATTCTATAGGATTAGTCACTCATTAGAATGAGTAGTTTGAGTAACATGTTTTAAACAAGCATGAAAGAACCCAAGGCCCCTTAAAAAAAGGGGAAAGTGGAAAAGCTTAGTGAAGTGTGGAAGTTGAAAGTGGAGCAAATTTCTTCCTTTTCAATCACTAATTATTGTTGCACACGTTGCTCATACACACTCAAATTGAAAACATGATTTCAATTTTGTATCTTGTACACACAGTGTGTAACTATTACCATCCATTTCCAATATTGTATTTCCACCATGAAGATATTGGAAAATTTAGATTTGGATTTTTGCACTATACTGCTTTTAAGAAAATGTTCGAATTCGATGTGATATACTAATTGTTGGTTGAAATGTTTGGCCCTTGAAAAATTCTCCTTTACATGCCTCATTTGAAACTCTGAAATGCTTATTCCAATATTAACATACATATTTTAGTGGAATATGGTCAGTGGTGGCTTTACATGCAAAGCTAGATTGGTCACAGGATCACCATGACTTGCAAAAAAATGTATATATACCCTTACCAAAAAAATATTATATGTTAAACTAATATATTGTGACTACCTTAATAAAAATTTTGAACACCCTAACTTGAGAATTACAAAAACTAATAGTAGACCCGCGCGATATGCGAGAAAATTTAATATGATTATTTTTTATTGGATAATTATTGAATTAATATATTAGGTTGTATATTTTTAAAAATTCAATATGTGTTATTTGAAATTGTGTTTTAAATTAGAAGTTTTTTTGTAGTGTAACAAAATATATTTTGTAGTCAAGTATTATATATAGTGAGATATGTATGAAAACACAATGCATTATATATATATATATATATATATATATATTTCTTTTTCTTTTTTCTTTTTTAAAAATGATAGTATGAGAACTATTAGACCAAGTTATAACTCTGTATACTTTGTTTATTATTATACAGATATATGCGATTAATTCTTATAGGTATATTTTTCTCCAAAACATATATCCGCATCGATCTCTTTCTTCCTCACAATTGAAACAAAGTGAAAAAATAAATAAATATAACTATGCAATAGATCATTATCAATAAATCATATATTATAAAGTGGAAATATAAAATAAAATAAAATAAAATAAAATAAAATGTAAAAAGAAAAAGTTCCTTAAGTATCTACATATAAAAACATTAATAGCATAATGATGTTCTAGAGTAAATTATTATTTTATCTAATTCACTGTTAGGTATTTTCAGTAAAGATGATCAACTAAGCAAATTAAAAGCTTACCAAGAAAGTTTAAATTAACTAAAAATTTGATGGTGGAGATGCTAATTATTTATAACAAAATGACCAAAATAAAAATAACAAATGGATTTGAGAACAACGCATAAAATTTCTAAAAGAAATTTTACCAAACACATGGGATGCGACAAGACAAAATTACTACACTAAATATTTTTTTGACTTTTTTGATACGCTACAAATAAAACAACTTTATTCACTTTTTGTTATAGTATAGACTATAGAGCAATTACAACCCCTTAGAGGTTATTTCATAAGCACTTTGATTGAAATCAAAATATGCCTTTTATTTCTTTTTCATTTTTTTTCCCAAAGGCAAGTTAGCCTACTAGATATCAAACATTTGATGATATTTTAGGCTTAGATATCATAGATCCGGCTTCTCAACATAAGCTGAATGTCTCTCCATGATAAGTCTAATCAGGGGATTCTCCACAACATCACCATCCTGAGTCTTGTAACAGCGAACTAATATCTTTTCATTGTTTGTAACAACTACAACCTCATCTTTGTCAGTTAAAAGCTCATTTGCCACAACCATATGCATCTTGTACTTTTTAAGAACCATATCAGCCTTCTCTAAAAATATTTGTATATCTGTCTCTAGCTATTTAGTCAGACAAAGGAAAACTTTCAGTTCCATTTCATTATAAAATAGAAATGCAAGGAACTTATAGCAAAAGACTTTCTATACAAAATTTCAGTAAAAAAGAGACTAATAGGCCCTCCACTTTCTTCAAGACATAGAGGATTATGGAAGACCATACATCCTTTACCTACCATTTTATCTTTTTCAAATTCACATTACCAAAGAAGTATATAAAGCTAAAAACATTGTGAATTTCAGTGGAAGTCCATTGATAGGCACATTCAAATTCATAGCCATGTATATTTTGTTTTGATATAAACTCAAATTTCTATTTAAAAAAAAAAAAACTATGTATTAACCCAAACCAAAATTCAACCAAAGCTATAAGAGTGATTTATGATGGAAAATTTAAAAAAAACAACACAAAAATTTTTTTTTTAAAAATCTTCAATTTAAATTAGAGTTATAAGAAAAAACAAACATCAAACAGGAGAGAGAGAGAGAGAGAGAGAGAGAGAGAGAGAGAGAGAGAGAGAGAGTACTCATAGTTTTTATGTCGAAAAAATATGGATTGAATGGAATAAATGATATTAAATTTATACAAAATAAGTGGGGAGAAAAAGAGTTAAAATATAAGAAAAAGGAAATGATGCAAAAAGTTTAACAGTAAAATAAATAGTAGCAAGGAGATAAAGAGGCAAAGAGGGAGGGGAAGTGTTGGAGGAAGAGAAGAAGAGTTTTTTTTTTTTTTTTTTTTTTTTTTAGAATAGGAAGATGAAAAAGTTTAATATTCAATTTTATCAATTACTTGAAATTAGAAAGAAGAAAACGAAAAGTTGAAATCAATTTGAGTAGCTGAATATAGTCAAACATTTGCATCTAATTAATAGTAATATTTGTAATGAATAGTCAAACATGTATATATATCCACTAAAATAATAAAAAAAAATTTAATTTTAACAATTACTTGAAATTAGTATCCAAAAACAATTACTTGAAATTAGAAAGAAGAAAATGAAAAGTTGAAATCAATATAGGTAGCTAAATAGTCAAACACTTGTATTTAAAACAAATGAATAGTAACATGTTGAGTATTAATTGAGTGCATTAACAAGTTTGTTCACGAACAATATTTAATTATTTAAATAAAATAATCATAAAGGAATTTTTTTTAAAGTATGACGTGGCTAAACTGTTCAGTAGGAGTATAGTAATATTAAACTTTACATCTCAGCTTTTAGATATATATATATATATATATATATATAGATATAGATTTGGGTTCAAGAGTAGTGCTAATATATTCACAACATTTTCACAATAATTTTACAACAAATCTAATGTAGTAAGCTGTTATTAATTATAATTTGGGTCAAATACTAATATTATTTTTTTACTCACTAATAACAGTTTTTTGCATAAGATTTATTGTAAAAATGTTGTGGATGTAGCATTACTCCAAAATTAATTCTGCCTCCAAACATAATTCTTAATCCCTATATTTTTTTTAAAGCTTAAATAACAACAATAAATATTAGCTCAAATAACAACAAACATGAACCAAACAAAAACAAGACAAGACCAAACAACAAAAATAAAAAATTATTCAACAAAAAGATAAAATTTGTAGCTCATTCAACCTATTCAATAAAAATATTTTATAATTTTATTTTTCTTTAAAAAATGGTATCAAGAAAAATATTGTGGCAATTTAAATTTCTTAGTGACCACCCTAAAAAAAATTTCTAGAACCACCACTAAATATGGTGCCATCATCATATGAGCAATTTCTTCATTTTCGATCGTTAATTATTATTGCACACATTGAGTTATTCATTGTCATACACACCTAATTGAAATCGTGTTTTGAAAATATGATTTCAGTTATATATCTCGCACACACAATGTTTTCAATATTGTATTCCCACCATGGAGAAATTGAAAATTTTAGATTTGGATTTTCATACTATATTGCTTTTAACAAAATGTTCAAATTCGATGTGATATACTAATTGTTGGTTTAAAAGTTAGGCCCTCAAAAAATTTGCCTTTGCATATCCCACTTGAAACTGTGAAATGCTTATTCCAATAATAACATACATATTTTAGAGGAATATAGTGCCAGCATCATATGAGCAAATCTCACTAAGAACAAATTCCAAATCAAGGATGAAGGGACAAACATAAGTAGATATGGTGCTTACCCAATCTTTTGATACTAATTGTCTTTATTCGGACCATCAACGTTGTTCACATTTCTTATATGATTTTTATATAAAAAAATTCAACCATAAAATCCTACTATCAGCTCATTTTCATTAGTGCCTGTTTGGGATGCACTTCTAAGTTATATATTAGTTTATTATTTATTTTTCATATTATTTTTGGGTTCTACATGAGTTACTTACTTATTTTATTTATCTTTTACATTTTATTTATAGTATTTTTAGAGGAAAAAAAGAAAGAAAGATAAACTGTTTCCAAATAGACACTAAAATCTAATGGTTGGGATTGCATTGGTCTGGAAAAAGAAGGGGGAGGTATTTTAGTCAAGTTAATGATTAATTGTTTTATAGGATATATCAAATTGCCCCTACAATTAATAATTACTATTATACATAATTTTTTTTTATTGAAATGTCCATTGAACATATTATAACTCAAATTCAACCAAATACCTTGTGTATTTGGTGCAATGTAAATCTTTGAACTTTTAAACTATCCAAATAAGATATTTTGATTTAAGCACCCAAATAAAAAATTCACAAGACAAAAATCCTGCTATTTGATACATAGGCTAATATAGATATATTCTAGGTTTTGTAGAAAGATGATGCTAAATTCTACAAAATTTACTAGTTAAATTTTAGAAATTGATGTGTTAACTTTACAACATAAAACAAAGAGTCATGCTACAAGTACTACAAATTTTATTGCATTACCTTAAAAAGTTTATGTGTTAGCTTTTAAAATACACAAAAAATAATAACTAGGATGTTTATTTATTATGTTATTGATTTGGCACCACTCATATTTTTAGTCATGTCAATTTGTTAAATTTTGTAGTAAAATTAGTAGAAACTTTAACATTATTCTAAACAAATAATAAATAAGATATTTATTTATACAAACTTTGTTTTAGTCAATGGCTACAACTCTCAATAAAAAAATTAGCATGAATGCATATTTTGATAATCTAATAGTTGGATTGTATGTTTTTAACACATATGTCAAATTTCATATCAATCTATATTATTTATTATTTGATCCGTAAACTTTTTTTTTTATGCATAATTTTAGATTGCAAAAATTTAAAATATAAATAGTTGAGTGGTGACATAGTTATTGATTTGTGACATAATTATTGATCTTTGATTTTCTGAAAATTTTGCAAACACGGAGGATATAAGAAGAATATATAGTCCAATGGTGAATTTGTCAAAATTCACATCTCATAAAAAGATATTTTATGGAGTTGTAACTATTGGCTATAACTAAGTTTGTAGCCAAACTTTGTTCTTTATTTATTATATTATGTTATTAGGTTTCATTAATCACATGTAAAGGATTTTCCTATGTTGGAAATGGAACCCTGCCGGCTAAACTTAATGATTTGAATGAATTGCTACGGGTTGAATAAATCCTCAACCCCATAAAAATCGGCCCAACGTGAGCCCAAATTTGTTCTGTTCGCTGGTATGTGATCAAGTCAGTAGTTCAGAGCAAGATCTTAAGCCCATAACCAATAGAATGAAAAAAGCCCATATTGGAAAAGGGCCAAATGGGCCTGTACGTTTCTCACTTTCAGAAAATCCCGGATTAAAGAGGTACATCGGTTTCTTATGTCAAAGAAACATTCGAGCAGAACACTAGGATTCAACTAAAAAAAAACTAATACTTTCTGGCATTTTCACCTTAAACGTTTAGGATTCAAATTCTTTTTCTTTTTCTCCTACAATTATCGAATTATCTAAAAAAAAAAAAAAAAGCCAAAAACCTTAAAAAAAAAAAAAAAAAAAACCATTGCCCTGATCATGAAAAGCTATAGGAATAAAATCAGATGTCCCCTCTCCCTTCTCCATTATCTACTCTAAAAAAAAAGAAAAAGAAAAGGAAATTGGAACCTTATTGAGATGTCCAAGATCACTTTCAATGCAGGAAACATAATTAGTTAGTCTATACTCCGAACTAATAAAATCAAGTCATCCTTTAAAAAAAATTAAGCCATTTCATATAATAAACTTTTTTCATATAATATTTCTCAAAAAAAAAAAAATTTCAGATAATTTTTTTTAACTTGTCATATTAAAAATACATCTTATCATTTAAATTTAGTGGTAACATTTTACTTGCTGCAAGTTACGAAAACCATTAGATAAAGCGTGTAATTTTTTTTAAAATTATTATTTTTTTAGACTTAAGGTGTTATAATTGCTCTTGAAAGTTTGAAACAACAAATGGCGTTTGTGAGGATAACAAAAATTCTCCATCCTGTTTGATTCATCATATCTTACCTATTTCACAAAAGTTTTTCCCGATTTAAAGATATGATAGGGGGATGGATTATGCTTACCCCATCCGATCTCGCTTTGAATGTGTGTATATACATTTTTATTTAATATATACTTAATTTTTTATATGTATGATTTAATCTTTTGTTTTTTTATCTTTACTTTTTAATATCAAAGCCACCTTATTAAAATAGCAAGTACCCCCAACCCATCTTGCTTGGACTTGCTCCAATTCTGCATTATATGGGTTTCTCCTATCCCAAGAAGGGAATGAGGCATGGACAGCAGGAACAGAGCTAAGCTTGGACTTTGCCCCTAATTTTTTATTTATAAAAAATATTAGTATATATATGAGTATTAATTTTAGCAATTTTGTTTTATAAAATTACACTTTTCTCTCCTAATAATATTATTGATTTTTTTAAGAGTAATATTATAGGCACAAACTTTTCTACAATATTTTTACAAAGTATTGATATAGCAAATTCTTATTAGTTTGTATCTGAGCTCATCACTTATATAATTTTTTAACTTACCAATACCACTCATCACATAATTAATTTATAAAACAAGTTTGTATCCTTAACATTTTTCTCTTTTTAAAGGCCATAAAAAATTTATAGATTTAAAAATCTAAAACAAAATATACAAGTCCAAAAACATTAGCGCAACAACAAAATTTACCTATAGCAAAACTAAAAATATTAAGTCTAATAAACAAATTTGACCCAAAACAAACAACCCGGCTCTTTAAAAAAATTTTAGCAAAAAAATTTTGTCCTTACCTAACAGCAAACACACACGTCAAATACAAAAAAAAAAAAAAAAAATCCCTCAGCATCTAAGTAGCAAAGTTAGAGGTTGGAGTTACCGCACGTAACCACTAGTAGAGCCGCCCCCTAACTCTAAGTCCTGGCTCCGTCACTGATGGACAGAATGACATAACACGTGTCCAAAAATAACCATGTATTAAAATTATGTCTCGTCCAGTGATCCATTGCAATTGACGGAAGTCTTACCTTTTCCAAAAAAAAAAAAACTTTTTCAATGTCTTTTGAATTAACCCTTGATTTATTAAAGGAAGTGAAAAAAATTGGATTTCAACAATGGCATTGCTCTTAACCCATGACAGATATAGTCATATTGATCCATGCCAACGTCAAGCATATGTAATGTAACTTTAATAATAATATTAAGGGCAAAATGCAAAACACCCTTTGCGGTTTGGACTAGGTGCAAAAACATCTTTGGAGTTTCAATTCTTTCTTATAATTCCCTCATGTATTTATATTCGCTAAATTAACCATTGGGACTAGCTTTTATTAGCTTCTTTGGACGGTAAAACCATGTGATCATCACGTGACCACATTAAGAAGACTCACCAACTTATTCATGTCATTGCTTATGTGATGGTTATGTCATTTTTCCATCCAAAGAAGTTAGCAAAAGTTAGTCACATGGGTCAATTAGAAGGATACAGAAACCTTAAGGAGTTATAAGGAAGAATAAAACTATAGGGGTTGATTTTGCAACTGACCCAAACCCCAAGAGTGTTTTTGCACTTGGGCCTAATTTTAATAATAAAAGGTCCATCATAATTTCTAATATTCCATTCTGCACCTGGCTAAGGCACTTTCTTTTTACTCCAATGAATGAGTTCAAGGTAGCTGGATTACTCTCAACAAAAAAGAAAAAGAAAAAGAAAAAAAAAGAGGTAGCTAGATTACTCTTATTTTTTCTTGGGTTTTTTTTTTTTTTTTTTGGGAAGGGGGGGGGGGGGGGGGGGGTTTGGGTGGGTTGGGGCGCGGGGGAGGTATGTTGGGGATGCACAATTTGCAGTACTAGGAAAATTGAATTAGTAATATGCCTCATAAAACTTTGCTGTACATAACTCATAGTTGGATTACCATATGTCATGCAAAAAAGTCATGGATTTGTGTGTATGTATTAACTTCTAGAGAAGGTTGTTAGTCTCTTAGTCTCCTATACATACCTTTGCCTTATAAAAAAAAAAAAAAAAAAGGAAAAAAATCTATCTATTTCTATTTCTATTTCTATTTCTATATATATATATATATATATATATGGAAAGTTTTGAGCCCCTCAAATTGCGCATTTTTATTTATTTATTTAACTTTTAATTGTTCAAACAACAATTAAGGTGAAGCAGTCAAAGCCTCTTCCCAAACTGTACAAGCTTCTTCCAAAGCATACGGCTGATTCTTTCCTTTCCTTGGGTTTATGGTCATCCGCCAGGAGTTTCGGGTTTAGCTATACCTACCATATCTTTTTTGGCGCCAACATTAGTAATGCAGAATGGCTAGAAATGTGTGAAGTGTATGGCTAACTTCTTGAATTAACAAAAAAAGTTATTAATAAATACAGTTACAATAATGAAGCAAATCAAGAAAGAATTGACTCCATTAACAACCACTTATGAATCTTTTTTCGGATTACACCCCCTATCTCAAGTTTTGGATCGAACTAAACTCTAAGAACCTTCTAAAATTGGCAGGTCATATGGATATTTACATTTCTTAAGGGGGTTACTTGGGGTTGTTTTTTAGATTTTGTATCTGCTTAACCAAGTTGTCTGAGTCGAACACCTTTGTTGTTTTCACTTTTCACTGGAAAACAAGATATGTTGCCACTTATTTGTTTAAATTGTTAGCTTTGTACCTTTCTAAATCATATTTTGGGGGGCAAAGCTATGGAGAGAAACTGCCATTAGAAGCTATTTTAATGTTCTTGAATGTCACTTAGCTTGTTTATGCAATTGTTGTACCTTCTTCACTTAGTTTTTAGATACATGTAATATGTAAACGATAGCTTGCAAAACCTTGTGCTAAATATACAGAAATCATAAGATCGGCTCTACGATCTAGCAAATGCTCCAAACAAAGCCAAGACATGGTTCAAGGTTGCTATAGGAATATAATTTCGCACCATATAACTTACATTGTGTTATCCGTTTATTCTACTGCATCAGAAAGCTTGCACTTTGAATTTTCTGAGTACAGCCTTTATGTGCATCTATACATGCGGTATGTGTATGAAAAAGAAAAAAAAATCATCTCTTCTTCTTTACAGCACCCAGACAATGGTCTTTCCACAACAACTTAGTTTATGTTGTTCTTTTGACCAAAGAAATCCCCCTTGGGTCACCACCCCATTCTTCAAACACAACCAGTAGGTTCCCACTGGGGTTCAGCCATGAGCGCGGAACATGGTACCTGGAATTAGTAGCCTCATTAGAAATCTTTTTCAAATTTAAGATGTGGAAGCAATAATGGATGATATTGAAACAAATTAAAATTAGTCTCACCATTTTTGGGTTGACATTCCACAACCACTTAGGCATTTGTTTTCCTTAAATATGCCTGTATAACTGCATGTGCCACAGGAACCAGATGCTTTACTTGCAGCAAAGTGGCGCCCAATACTTTGGCCATTTATCCATATCTCACCTTTTCCCATGCTACTCATATCTAGAGCCAATGGCTCAGTTCCTCCTGGTGCATCAAAAGTAGTCTGCAAATTCCCACCATCAAGTCAAGATTTCTTTAAAAGAAGTCTGCATATTTTTGTCCCAAAAAATTCTTGAAGAGAACTGGAAAGGGTATAAGTTGGATGGTTCTCACCTTATACCAAGTCAGGGGGTATTTGATGGTCAATGAAGATCCGCCCGCCCACTTGACAGAGGAGCTTCCTTGGAGTGAATAAAGATTTAAAGTTTCACCTGCTAGACCTTTCTGCTCAAAACCAAGCACACCGGTGAGTACTTAGCATGACTTGCTGCCTATCATTGTCCTAATTCTTCTACTTATTTGTTTTTGTTAACAATTATCGCAACATCATTAATCATACATAATATGATTTCATGTACTAATTGTGTGGATTTATAATCTGTTATAGTTGTTTGTTGAATGACATTGTGTATTGCTTTCATCTTAGCATGCTTGCTTCAGAAAAATTTATTATCCAAATCATTCTAAAAGTTACCATCGAGTGCTCTTTTTTTCTTTATGGCTCAACAATGATCTGATTCTCATTTACTTACTAAAAAAAAAACAGTGATCTGATTCTCTTTTGAATTTACGTTCTTATTTACTACTTGTGTTGTGAACAATTCACACTTCTTGTAGCCTTGAATTCCAGATTTTTAAGTGTGATGTTTGAGAACAGTACAGCGGGATTGAGGAAACTAACCTTGTAGGACCATGTCCATTGAGACATGTCCCATGTTCCTGTATTGAGACCGCCCAAGGTGACTGGGCCAAGAACCCCGACTTTCCATTGATCAAAATGCAGGCCAATATTCTGAAATTAATCAAATATAGAGACCAGAAAAGTACAACAGTGAGGTTTCTTGGCATCAAGAATAAAGAAGTAGACTTATCAGGAATGCAAATACCGACCGCGAGACCAACACCTGCGCTTAACAAAGCAATCTTGTTGATACCGGCTTTCAGGTTCACCTTGCTACTAAATGTTAGTTTTGGATCTGCATTACTCCCATATGCAGTTCCTGTCAAAGAATGTAAAAATCCATAAGTTAGAGTATGATGATGAGTAGGTTAAACTCAGGTACACTCAGCTTTATTTGCCAAGAGCTTTGCTTGTGTTGCCAGGATGTATACCAATTGATTGACCATTGACAAAAACTTGCAAAGCATGGCCTGCTGATTCAACAGTGAGGACAGGAAGGTTTCCTGTCTTTAGAAATCCTTCATTGGCTCCTATGGTGACACTGTTGCAGCAAAAGAAGATCCAAAAGTGATAAGCAATAACTACAATTTGATAGTTTGGCAACTCTCAAAATGTATTCTGATCAAAATTTCAAAGAGCACCATGATTAGTAGGTAACTACAGTACTCACTCTGTCATGTACCACAAATAGTCTGTGGTGTCCCAGGTGACACTTATTTGCTCCTTTAACCCATTTGCTGTGAATGCATTCTTATCATTGGCAGTTGCAATTCCCTCCGTGTATGACTGCCACCCGAATGCACCACCCGAAGCCACCATTTTCAAATGCAAGCCATTGATATTAACCTGAATACAAAATTTGATCTGATGTGAAGAGTGTACTTAGGAAATTAAATACTATAAGAAGATAATCTAAGGACAAGAGCTAGAATTTGTATTTTGCAATGTGGAAGGCATTGAGTCACAAGTTGCAAAACTATAGATGATCATTATTAGTTACTTATGTTCCAGAAAAGATTGTCTCCACATAACTTGAAGTTTTCTCATTTGCTTACCTTTGCAGTGTTAAAACTTTCAGTTGTGCAGTCAGGAAGAATGCTGACAGACCAAGGTGGCAGATCATATTGACCATTTCCAAACCTCACTTTTACCGAATATGTTGGGTCATAGTTTGATAGGAATGCGGCGCAAACCCCAGATTTTGAACTAAAAACATGAGCCTTTCAACGAATAGAATCGATAACTCAAGTTAGTTTTAAGAAGAACTAGAAATCAGAACATTAACTGTGACAAAACTCCTTGCTTTACAAACACAAGATAGCACAAAAAGTGTTTTATATTCAGGGTAGCTAATATAGAAGAAAACCTCTTGATTCTTCCCTAGTGATGCCACAACGGGATTGTTGGAGACTAGAGCTGGTTCAGCTAGCTTGATGGCTCTATGCAAATTTCTCAAATGTGTAAATTTTGGTTCCCTAGGTAGACCTGCAATGATATATTTTAGATGATCAACTTAAAATATAGCACAAAAAAATTATGCAGGAGTACTCCAATGCTGTAGATTACTGTTCCTGAACACTCACCATATTCATCAATTGGAGCATCATAATCATAACTAGTTGCAATAAAAGGACCCCCAGAAGTCCTGCCGAAGTTTGTTCCTCCATGATACTTTAATAAAAAAAGGGGCAAAAAAAATTAAAGCATGATTTCATTTAAATTCAAATCAGACTTTTTTTTTTTGGAGAGAAATTCAAATCACATTAAATTAAATTATAATCAGAAATATTTGGAAGGATTGACTTACCATATAATAATTAAAAAATGAACCATTATTTTGTATGAACCTTGTCACTGCATATGCCAAGTCTTCTACCGGTCTATATGGAACTGGATCACCAAAGCTTGAAAACCTAGATGAAAAATTATATTTACAAAGGACTTTAATGACTAATTAATGTCATTATAATTTCTAGATAGGTTGGAAACCAATGACATAATAAATTAATAATTGAAGAAAATAATTGAGCCATATTGGAGACATCTTTGTGAGTGTGACTTACCAACCAGTCCAAACTTCTGTCCACATTTTGGGTTTGTAGTTTTTATTTGGCAAGAAATTTTCACAATAGAAACCATTGCAGGCGTTTATCTGTAATACCAACATAAAAAAATGGGCTTAATAGAGAAAACCATAATTTCCTTATTTTGCTAATGTGGGCTAGACGTGACACTTTATTTAAAATTTTTAATAATACGACATTAGATACATTTTTAAATTTGTAATTTATGGTAATTTGAATCATGAAATGAATCAATTTTATATAGAGAAGATTCTTAAAAGAAATTCTTACGACTGGATCGGGTGCATCCGCTTGCTTGCACATGACCCAGGGGACTCCAGTGCCTAAACCCACAGCCATTCCTGCTGCCCAATTCTTATAATCTACACCAGGACGACCAATTTGATATTCCACTAGTTCATACTCATTCTCTATCTGCCATAAAAATGTAGTGGATAAGGTTTATTAGAAAAGCTTTGTGCCATTATAAAATATAAATAGATAAATAAAAACCATTATTAATGAGCCACTTCCAAAGAAAAAGAAAATCTGATTTAGTAAAACAATTTACAAGTTTCTAAAAAATTGTAAGAGCATTTGCATCGATTTGTGCAAAATTTTTCGTTTATTTTAGCATAAGAACATATTTTTTCTATTTTACGTACTTATTTTTCAAAAAACTCTACATCAGATTATCTATTTTACACTACATTTTATTAAAATATTAATTTTTAAAAAAAATTTTAATTATTTCTCTTTCTTTACACACAAAAATTACCATTTACTGTCTTTCTTGATTCTCGAAATCTATAAAGAAAGAATAAATAACTAAATATAAAATGAATAGTGTCAGTGTAAATTATAAATATTGATTTAGGTAATTTTTTGATATAACTATGTAAATTTTACATATTTTTCTATTATATACGGACTAATTTGAATGCTCTAAAAGGAGCACTATCTTTCTTGATATACATATGTGAACAAATATACACACATATATACGCGTGTTTGTGTATATATGTATATATATAAAATAGTTGACTAAAAGGGTTGAAACTTGACTGTACTTTTCCCCCTTCAAAATCAATCTTTTTCAATCTTCGTAATTAAAAACAATAATTTTGATGAGGTTTCGTAAGGATTATGTTAGGGGCGGCTTGATGCATTTAGGGGCCTAAGACGAAAATTGATTATATTGTTCTAGATGTAAAATTACTACTAATTAACATGAATAACATTGAATTTTTTTTTCTATTTTTAGAAATTTTATAGACATAAAAAATTTGACAAAACTTTTCACACTTTTTGATGTGACAGATTGATAATATTAAGTAAAAGAGTGGGATTAATGGTAGACCTAGATAAAAACTAGTAAAAATTTACTAACTCAACTCTTATTATTATTTTATTTTTTAGAAGTGCAATATTCATAATATTTTTCACAACATATCCTAGGTTTTAAGTTGCTTTTTGTTTTTTTTTTTTTTTGAAAATACCACTATAACTATTTTTTTGTCATCGATAACAGGCTGTAACAACCTATTATTTAGCATTTGTTATAAAAATGTTGTGAAAAATATTGTGGATGTAACATTTTTCTCTCTTTTTTGTTTGTTTTTCATTTGATAAAAAAATTATTTTATTTATTGATTATAAATAACATTATAAATTTGAGGGCCTCTTTTTTTACTCAGAACCTTAGGCAACTGCATCTATTGTTTTTACTGTTCAGCCCTGTTCAGCCGGCCCTCGATTATGTGCACGAGAGGGAGACATAATATCATATACACAATCATGATGAGCAGGTGGCTATATTATAAAACTGGCCTAACGTAGCAATAATTATATGATAATAAGATTGGTAGTCTACCAATCGAATATATTTTTTCTCTCTTCTACGTTTAAAATTCGTTCACAACCAATAGATTCAATACTACAGACAAAGCTGGATATATTTGTTATTATTGTTCACACAAAATAATTACTAATATCATACCTGGCTTAGAATTATGGGGCCGCCTTGAGGTTCAAACAATTTTTCTGCCTTCATCATATTGACAATCTTCTCTGTGAACCTTTGCATTTCCGCCTACAATTTAGAATATCATACACAAAATAAATTAAAATCATAGTTAGTTGACTGTTTATTACAGATATCAAACAAGTTTGGACTCTGATACATTATTAGAAGTAATGTTCCAAACTTTAGTAAAATGAAAATTTCAATTACTATTATTTATTACAATTTACATATTATAATATTTTTGTAAGGGCAGAACTTAGGAACAGTATTTAAATGCTGAATTTTAAGGAAAAAAAAAAACTTTAAGATACAACACTTAAGATATTGTACTTAAGTTTTATCATTTTTGTAATATTGTATCAGTGTCATGTCCCAACTTTAATTTTAATCAACATAAATCATTCGGTTAAAAAAAAAAAAAAAAAAAAAAAAAAACTAACCTTGAATGGGGCATTGTCGGTTCTAAATGAAATTCCAGGAATGTACTTCAACCAAGTAGGAAAGCCCCTAAGCATTTAAAAACAGGTTGGTCAGAATAAGAATGAATAATAAACTAATTAAAGACTTGTCACAAAATTTTATTCTATGCTTTTAGTTTTTTGTAGCTATGCGTCATATAATTATATATGTAACTACTGTTATGTCTCTTACCCCAAATTCCATTCAGCACATACGTAAGGACCAATGCGAAGATGCACATAAAGGCCTGCACTCTGGACTTGTTTTATGAAGCCAACTAGATCATACCTTCCCTGAAAATTGTACTGGAAAACATAGAAACAAAAATATATATTAAGAAAAACATTAACTTTTATTTAAAGCTCCAGTTAATGCTTTTTAAGGCATTTGTTAATACTGGACCATTTCAAAAATTGAAACGATAAGTTACTCTTTTTTTTTTCTTTTTTTTTTTCCTTACAAAAAATTTCTAAAAATTTTTTCTAATCTATTCGCATCCATTAACTTTTTTCCTTTATTTGATATAAAAAGTAGATAAAGTTATAAAACATATGCTCTTGATTTATACTTGTCCTCGAGAAGGCTCATGTCCATTCCAGAAAACATAGGTCTGGATAACATCCAAGCCTCCATCTTTAGCTTTCTGAATTAGACCAGGCCACATCTGTAACCACAAAGAAAACCACATATCAATGTCTTTTTAAGGGTATAATATATACACATATACATACATATGAATATATAATTGATGTATATATAACCAATGCAATATAAAAGAAGAAGAAGAAGAAGTTTGCATATATTGGTACCTCAGGAGTGCTTCTTGGGTAGTGAATAGAGCCTGAAATGAGAATTCTTCTTTTTCCATCGATGAGGATAGCTTTGTTGTCGTAAGAGACTGTGGCTTTTACGGCCAAAACATATGCGAAAATTATTAGTACAAAAACCACGTTGGTTCTCAATGTTTGTGACGCCATAACTTTTGAATCCATCATCATCCTCTGACAGCCTTGCGTTTTTGTTTATATTGGTATAGAAACCATAACAAAAGCAGAGATATATATAGCTAGGAAAATGATAGTCTTGTTCTATTTGTGTGCGTATTAATACTTGTGAATTGGAAAGAGAGAGAGAGAGAGCTGTGTATTTATAACGAGTAATGACAATCAATGGGTGATGAGGATAATCAATGGGTGATGAGGATGCGTGAGCGAATTTAGGTTTGTTTTTACTCAGCTTATTTAGATTTTTTTTTTTTTTTTAAAGGTGAAATTTTAGAAAGTTAGTGCATAAACTAAGCAAACTGATTGAAGTAACAAATTATGAGAGAAAATAGGCAGTTGGATAAAAAAAATTTATTTTTATTCTTTGTTTTTTCAATCCAATTGGAGGAATGTTGGCAGATCTTTCTATATGTGTGTGAGATCTAATTAAAAGTTAAAGATATATATGGATAATTTTCTTACCTTGCACCCAATTATTTGTAGGAAATTCTATCCTATAGCGTTTTTTTTAATTCACTTTTCCCTATTTTTCAACCAAGACTTAAAGATTTGCCCATTCAAAGGTTCTTTCTCCACCTCAAAAAAAAAAAAAAAAAAAAATCCTCCATCCCACGCAAAATGATTCGAAAAACTTGGCTACAAAGACTGTATATGCTACTTTGTATGTACACCAAACATATAGTGTCTTTTTCTTTTAACAAATTAAACTCTAAAACTCCTAAGGCTTCATTTGATATTGCCTGAAAAATGAAATTAATCCAAATTATTCTTTTTGGTTTTTTTTTTTTTTTAACTTTACATTTCTTCAATTATAACTTTTTCTTATTAAGAGCATTGTAGTTTTTTTTTTTTTTTTTGAAACTTAAGAGCATTGTAGTTTAATTGGTTGATACTTCATAATTTAAATCCTCAATTTTCTATTGTAACTATGGAATTATAAATATATATATATATATATATTACAACTTATTTCCACTCCATCAAAATAAACGGCACCAAATAGAAAGAAAGTTGTCCTACGCCATCCACACTTGAAGCATGCATGTATTATTCCTTTCCTTTTGTTTTGATGCTAGCTAATATCTAATTGGCCAGGATCTTATTTAAGTTAATTAATTAATTGCAATATATATTCTGTTTATTTTTTATTTTTTTTTTTTTTTATGTTTGACGTATGAACATATTCATATCATTTATTAAAAATTTTGCACGCCCCTTAAAACACAAAGACAAAATAAACCTTAGGATATTGGTAGGGATATAGTTAATTAATGCAAAACTTATAAAACGCGTGATTGTGAAACCACCGTGAGATCAGTAATAGCCTCATAGGCATTCTTGCGGAGGATACAGAGAACATGATAACATCACGGAAAAAGATAGGCAATTAATCATTGAAAAAAATAGGCAATATATATATATATATATATATATATATATATATATATAAAAGATTGGGTTGGTGTAACTTTAAACAATGTTATACCACCCAATAACTTATTATTGAATTAATATATTGAAAATCCAACCGTTTAATTACATATTCTATATGTTCTTAACATGCATGCCAATTTTCAAAACAATCGGATATTAGTTACCATTTGATCCATAAACTCATCTTTTATGTATTATTTTAAACTACAAAAACTTGAATTTTAACAATTGGTTGATGACATGGCTATTAATCTTTGATCACCTTGAAATTTTGCAAGTATGGAGAATATATAAAGATAACGTAATCTAACGGTAGATTTGTCAATATTTGCATTCAATTAAAAAAAATTGGGTGGTGTAATATTGCTTAAAGTTACACCAGGTGTAACTTGAACCTAGCCCATATATAAAATACAAATTATTATTTTAATATAACATAAACACAATCTTATACTTGTGCCTGCAGGCATGCCATGGCCTAGGAGGTTATTTGGGTCCATATGCATGCTCACGTGCACGCTGCATCACCTCGCCTTACCCTTTGACCAGATTGGCTCATGCTTTTTTTCTTAAAATGTAAAATTAATTAAGAACAAGGTGATATAAAATACAATACGAGATAGAATAAAATGACAAAAAATAAATAAAATTTCCCACTGATGAGAATCAATAGAGTTGACTTCAATTTAATTGATATTATTGTAAGGACACAAATTATGCGATTGGGCCTAGTAACAGAATAGATGGAGACCCAAGCTGTATGTGATATCCTAACAATGAATTTGTAAAGAGTGTGGGCTGAAGATCACTTGAGTTGACACGTATGGGTTGAAAGCTCAAGCATGGTAATGACCAGATGTGTATTGATAAGATGAATAAGGGTTACAATATTCTCTTCGGCACTGTCCGAGGAGTGTATTCATACAAATATTGTTTGGGCTTTTCTCTTTCTATCTCTCTCTCTCTCTGTTACCTCTTTTTTTTTCTTCTTTCCCTTTGTTCTTTCTTCTTCTATTTATATCTCCTCTCTCCATTACGTGGGCTTTTTTCATGATCCTTGTCCCATCCGCCCCCTATCTTGAATCTTCATGGGGCAGCTGTAAAGGATGGAGGTTACTGTTCAGGAGTCTTTTCCCATTAATGCGGCCATGATGTTAGCTGCAGAGCCATAAATGCGGTGGCAACAGCCTTTTGCTTAATATCTGATCTTTGCCACCTGTCCTTATGATCAACACAAATCGGGGGATTCTTTGGGAGAGTTGAGACTGAGGTTGGTGCACTCGTCAAGGACAACCCTTTTATCATTCGAGCAGGTAGTATCCTCAGACCAGGCTCCCTTCCACTGGTCAAACTTCCTTCAGCTTCGAATCAGGCTGGGCCAACTCTTCAAGATATGTTGTTCTCGGACAGGTCTCCTCGGACAGGCCCATGGCCCAGGATCTGATGTTGGGCCTTTTACCCCTACAATTATGTTTTAGTTTTTTTTTTTTTTTTTTTTTTTTTTTTTTTTTTTTTTTTTTTTTTTTTTCAAGAAGAAGACTGCTTAGCTTTTATTAAATAGAATTGGCTAAATCAGCCTGAAGTACAAAAGATATCAACGGTGGAATGTCTTTTATCCACACAACAAAATCAGAGATATTTAAAACATATCAAGCAAGACTATGAGCAACCTTGTTACGTTCTCTCTTAATATGAAAGTAACGTAATTGATTAAAAGAACTAGAACAACTGAGTTGGATATATTGGTATTGTTATATATGTTACATATATGATATAATATTAAGGTTGGGTTTAAGTTATACCTGATCGATATATGTCTAAGTATAATTCTAAGTAATATTACACAGGGACGGACCAACAGAGGGGGTCAAGAGGGCTTGGGCCCCTTGGCCCAAAGAAAAAAAAATGAGAAAAAAAATTTGGGTCCCCCTAGCCCAAAGAAAAAAAAAAGAATTTTTTTTATGATTATATATATTTTTTTATTTCTAGAGTTGTGCATCACTCTTCCAAAAACTTAGATTCCCTCTCTTTTAATTAGCCTAGTCCAACTAGCTACTACCCAACTTAAAAACTTAACAAAAACAAAATTTTAAAATAAAAAATTCCAGTTAGCCCAGCATTAGAGTATTATCATTAGGTGTTCTAAATGGTAAGTATTTAGTATTTAGAACACCAAATACCTAAAACACTACTATACGAGACATTTCAAGTGCTATATTAAAGTCGCAAAAGTAAGTTTTGGCTTGTGAATGTAATTTTTTTTTTTTTTTTTTTGTAACAGTTGATGCTCTTAAGAAAAAATATTATTTTGTATTTTTATGTTTTTGTTGGTAAATGATTGCATCTTAATATATTAAAGAACAATGGTTTTTTGTATTAATTTTGGTTTATAGTTTGTTAGTACTGTATAGATACATATTTGGATTTTTTTTTCTTCTTCTTATACTTAGGCCCCTCTAGCTTGAAATTCTAGGTTTGCCCCTAATGTTACACCACCTAATAACTTGTTATAGAATTCATATTTTAAAAATTCCACAATTGAATTATGCGTTCTATATGTTCTTAACATTCATGCCAATTATATGTTATTTATAATTCGATCCATGAACTTATTTTTTATGCATTATTTTAAACTACAAAAATTTGAATTTAAACAATTAATTGATAATATGGCTATTAATCTTTATCACCTTGAAATTTTGCAAGTATAGAGAATATATGAAAATAATGTAATTAAACAGTAAATTTATCAAAATTCACATCTAATTAAAAAATATTGAATGATGTAACATTAGTTAAAATTATAAAAGATATAACTTGAAGCCAACTCATGATATTATCATGTTATATGTTTTTTTTTTCCAATTGTTATATGTATCATTGTTATCATTATCTCTACTTCTCTAGTATTACTATTACTTCAAGTATTGATGTCATACTATCATTATCTCTAGTTCTATTGTTACTTCTACTGTTGATGTCATACTATTATTGTTATACAAACACACAGCTTTTTCTTTTTTAATACGTACAAATATAGAACTTTAGTACCTATATATAAAGTGACGTTACATTCACAATATTTTTATAATAAATTATAGGTGATTAGTTGTTATTAGTTCAAATTTAAACCTAACAATAAGATTATTTTTTTGGCCTAACAATAACAACTAGTAACAACTTACCATTTAGTATTTGTTATAAAAATATTGTGTACATATCATTTCTCATATGTGTATATATATATATATATATATATATATATATATATATATATATTCCTGTCCTATCGGTAATCCCCTATTTTAAAGTAGAGAGGTCTTGATAACGATGGCCTTGAAATTTTATGAAATTTTCTTCTTCCAAAAGTGGATAGAGTTTCAATTCATTAGATACACGTTATTAATTTGACCAGATAACAAATCTAGAGGCATGCTGTATATATATATCTCCCTTTTTTAGGCCATATGAATAATACCCTTATCCAGAAAGAGAATAATATAAATAAAAGATTGGGTTGCTACGTACCCAATTTACTCAAACTACACGTTTTCTTGTGCATATCATCAGCTAATCAAAATTATTTTTTGTTTTTTTTTTTTTGTTTTTTTTTTTGAGAAACAAGATTATGAGATTTTAGATAGAAAAAATGGATTACACAGATTATACTTAGTTTGTTCTAACAATATCCCAAGAATTAAATCGGCTCATATATATGGGAAAAAAATGATAGTTCCACAGACTATTTTACAACTTGAAGTTTTTTAACTCAACTATGATGTGACAGTGTGTGAGTAGTGATAAAAAAATGGTAGATCCATAGTAATTGATAGACATTTACATTCTACCACGTCAGAATTGTAGCAAAAATTTGTGAAATAGTTTATGCTCTTAGAATTCCATCTTCTTACATTACCATCTTTAGAATTTTTTTTTTTTTTTTTGAGAATTTTAATCTATGACATCTGGTCTTGATTTTATTATCAGATTAAGCTACCAATTTGTTGTGTGTAGGTTGAAATTGAAGCCCATCTTATTCAACCCACAACCGAGCTGACTAGAGTATTTTTTTTTTATGGGCTTATGACATTAATGGGCTTCACTAGGGCAGACTCTACGCAACAGCTTTAAAGGATGCAAATTTTGGCGGGAACCCAGAATTCGTCGCCTCCGATTCTCTGCGCCAATGACCACAGTACCAGAGCTCACCGATCTCTTCGCGAAGCTCGCTTCACACCTCAAAACCCTAAATCAAGACCACGAAGAAGAAGAGGCTCTTAGCCTCTCAATTTCAAAGCTAAACCAATCCCTGAACCTCAGCAACGAAGATTCTAGGGTTAGGGTTTTGGACACCGCGCTGTCCCTAATGTGCTTCAAAGCACCGCAGGTAAGCTGAAATCAGAGCTTCTAGGGTCAGGGTTTTTTTTATTTTTTTTGGTTGGTAGGAAATGTGGTAAAGTTAGCTTCTTTTATGTCTAATTGGTGTGATTTTTTGTTGTTGTTTAGGTCTTCAATTCGGTGCTCCAGTATTTGGTCAACACTATTGTTACTGTCTTGTCATCTTCAATTGCTTGCCGGGTTTTCTGGTTTCAAAAAGACGAGGTTTTTCAGGTCGGTAGCTCGATTTCACATCGAGATTGTGCAGAATTGGTGGAAGCGTGTGCCGATGTTGTCGGAAAATTGGAGGGACATGGTAGGGTTGAATACTTGTCTATGCCATTTTGAAATCTTGTAGTTGATGATGTTTGTGTAAGTTAGTTAAATTTGTAAAAGGTTGAGCTTTTGAAAACCCTGGTTTTCGTGTTGGATTGTAAATTGAGTTTTTCATATTTTCTTGATATGTAGGATGGGTCTTGGTTTTGAGAATTATATGTCTTAAGTCCTTTTAGTTCATTGTTAAAAGTGTAATAGATTTTGTGATTGGAAAAGTTGTTAAATTTTGAAAACCCGTATTTTGCTATTGGATTCCAAATGAGTTCCTCATCTTTAAGATTTTTTATAATGTAGGATAGGTCTTGGTTTGAGAATTTTATTTCTAAGCCCTTTTAGTTCATTGTTAAAAATGTGATAGATTTTGTGATATGATGTACAAAGTTTTAGTGATGATATGAGTAGAGACTATGAATTAGAACTTGACCATTTGTGTAAATTTTACCAGGAATTGTATTTTTGTCTTTTGAATTATGTTATTTATTGAACAATTTTGGTCATTTTCATTGAGTTTGTGAACACATTTTTCATGTACTGCAGGGATGCTTTCTCAAATGTTAGCATGTGCTGTTGTAAGAGTAGTGGTTTCTGCATCTTGTTATCAACATTTGTTGCCATCAACTCCTGTTCTTAATGCAAAATCAATTGATAGAAGAAGTACAGAAGTTTCACAGCTGCTTTGCCATTTGCCCAGCGAGTTCTCCCTTAAGAACCATGAAATACCTTTCAGGTTTGCTTTGAACAGAGTTTACTTAACAATTCCTCCTCTCCTCAACACCCCCCCCCCCCCCCCCCACAAAATGCTTCACTTACCTGTCTAATTTTTCCACCTTATACTGCTATCATTCCTCTTTTACTTTTTGGGTTATGTTGAGTTTTACCATTATTCTTTAAACTTTAGTAAAGTACTCTCATCCAAATTAAAGAAAAAAAAAAGGCCATATTATTTGCATGAAACCTTATGGTCCGTTTGGATTGAGGAGAGAGAGGGGGAGTAGAGTAGAGTAGAGTTGGCCCAAAGTTAGTCTATTTGCAGCCAACTCTACTCTACTCTCCTCCACTCCCCCCTCAATCCAAACAGGCCCTTATTGTTTCAATGGCAATTTTAAGATTGTAACACTGTTCTACATTAGCAATATTTGTGAGTTGTAAATTTGTCATTTATATGTTATCCCTTTTCAGGTTGTTGTCCTGGTATCTTGACCCTTTAACTCTAAAGCATGATGTTTTGAGGATTTTACAAGACACTATGGAGAGGCCTTTCATTTGTTTAAATGAAGAATTTCATGAGAGGATGTACTGGCGCTCTACAATCGTTTGCTTGGTACTTTCTCCCACTATGTTTATTGAGACCAGAGCTTTGTTACATAACTGGCTTCTTGTGACGTGAGTACATGTTTCTTGATCCCATGAATACTTTAGCTATTTGCTTTGTTGGTTGTTCCCTCTATCATCCTTGAAGGGATTGAAGTTTTAGGTTAAGTTGTTTCTAAATGTGTTGTGCTTCTTGCGTGCATCTTACTTTCTCATAATCATTTCCATGACTGACTCATAATGATGTCTTTGATGCGTAGATTACTTTTTCCAAGCTATAAATTATAATCATGCTTTCTGTTTGTGTCAATAACACCTTGTCCTGTGACTACATTATTTGGAGTTTCACTGCTGTGTTCATTTATGTTTTCAAATAAAATTGTGTCAATTAACCTTTTATATAAACTTTAATAAATGTTGATAGTTTTGTAGTTGTAGTATGTGTTAAATGAGGGCTTTATTTTGGGAACAAAATCCTAGTGTTATTGAATGTGAACATTTTGAGATTACGTTGTTTGGATTTCAGAATTTACCATCTAAGATAAATTATTACAGATAAATCTAATAATGACATTTAATACTTATTTTAAAATTGTGTCATATAAGTATAAAATACTCAAATTAGCCAGCTTATCTAATCCAGTTTTCTAATTTACTTGTACAACAGGGGTCTGGCCTCCGTACAAGAGTTTCTAACTAAGTTGGTCTCAATAATACTAGATATAATCTCCAGACCAACATGGTGGGGCATATCAGTGGAATTGGGATTAAAGCTGCCTTTTTCTAATGCATATCTTCCCTACAACCACCACCACTTATTGAGGACCTTGGCTGGACCAATCTCATCTGAAACCTTTCTGCATTTAACTTCGTCTGTAAATGAACCAATTTCTCGTGCTAGAAAACATTTTGATTCTACAACCAAGCCAGCTGCAATGAAGATTTCAACAATTGATCACAAATCTTCTTGGTAATTTCCTACCCCATAGGTCCAAATGAAAGCAATAGGGCTCTTACAGCATCTTGATCCAAATTCCAAGACTCATCTTTAAATGTTGCATAGCAGGGCTCTGGCAATCAACTTCCCAGATTGGTTCTATTTTGCCTCTGTTTTGCTCTTCACTGAGGAAGCTCTTCCAGACAATTTTCGTACGAAATTCACACTGGGGACAGCCAAAATTGGACAAAGACATGACATGGAACCACCTTATTCTGCTGCTGGAGCAAGGTACATTGCATGGATTCTGAGCCCCATTAGTAAATCTCATCAGGATTTGCTTGTTGATTCTTTAACTAAAATATCAGAGTCCTGGAGGCCCAAAAAATTTGGTTCAGTTTCACATGACAAAGAAGCAGCTGGTTTTGGTAAGAAACTGAAGAAACTCAAATCTCGTGACAACAAGGATTACACTCTCACAACAGGGCATTGTTGTCAAACCATTGGACTCTGGCTGAAAGAATTCCAAGACATATGCATGTGGTATCAGGATAAAACTGTCAACGCCTATTCGTCATGTGAGGAAAAAACATCCTATGGTCTTAACTTGCAGCAAAGTGTGTTTTTCAGAAGAATCCCATTAGGCGTCTTGTTAGGGTGCCCTAATAATATAGATGAAGAGGGATGTCACACGCTGCTACATTTTGCTGCAACTGGTAGAATACTGCAGTCAATAGAAAGCAAGAGCACTACATTGAATCATGTCAAGCAGAGTTCTGTAGGGTCAGAAGAATCAGTTAGATGGACTGAAAGTTTTAATAAAAGGGAGGCTGTAGCAGGTGCCTGTCTTGTCTTCAGTTTAACAGATACTGTTGAGAGCATGTCTAACTTGATGTTTGAAACTGAAGAGAGTGGACTGCAATTTATTTTCCGGGCGAAGGTAAGGGTCTGCAAGTACTTGATTAATTGTATCAAGAGGCTAATTCATTTCAGAATTGATGAAGATGGAGTCCTGATGCTAATGGATCTCAGCAGTAGACTGGTGAAGTGGAGGAATCAAGGGCAAGAAGTATCACAGGTTAACAAAGATCTAGATGATGTAATTAATAGCTTGAATAATAAATTATCTTCACTGTCGTAAAGGAATAGGCCCCCTGTTCAGAAGTTGTTCCTAACCATTTTTGTCTCGTGTAGGGAAATGATAAGGTGGTATAAAAATTATTGCTTATTATTAAATTATTGCATGTATGCATGGTTGTCAAAATTGTGATGTGGATCATAAGATCGCACGATTTTACGATTCCACCTCGCCAAAACGTTTAGGATCGCACTAAGATCGTAAAAATGGTAGGATCGTAGGATCGTATGGGATCCTATCAATCCTACTGATCCTAAAAAAAAAATGGTTTTTATTTATTTATTTATATATATAGGATAAATTTTTGTTTTAATGAAACTTTAAGAGTTTTTATTTTTTTATGTTGTGATGGCATGACTTTTTATTTTATTTTTATAAAATTATGTTAACCTAAGCAAATGTTTTCTTGTTTCTAGTTTACTTGTAATCAAAATGAATGAATGCTTCATCATTTTTAAATGAAGAATTTGATGTTAGTTTTGCTGCTTTTTAAGCTATAATGTTGTTAAATTTGTTGATCAATATACTAATTTGTGTTATAATATTACTAAAATATTTTTTATATATAATTTTATTAGTTATGCTTATATTTGTATATTAATTGATTGATTTTTTTGAGCATGCTTTTTAATTGTTGCTAAGTGTATAACTTGAATAGTTAAATGTGAAATTGTATCTTGATGCCTTTTGTAACTCTAGTATACAAATATATAATGTCTACATAGATGATGAAATGGATTATGATGATTAGGAATTTAGGATGGTGGTTATGAGAACCTTAGAATGAAAATAATTAAATATTCACTTCATCTTAATATTCATCTTGTTTTTGGATTTCATATTATAGTTAGCTAGTTTCTATTTGCTAACTTATTTTGGATTTCAAACTTGGAACTTAGAACTTGGAAAAATTTTCCATATGTTTGGATAAATATTTTGGTATTTGGTTGCTAATTAAACATTTATTGAACTTTTTAGATGCATTGGGTCAAAACTTAAATATATTTGTTTCGTTAGTATAGACTTAGCGATGTATGACATGCAAATTACATCATATGTTGAAAATTTTAGTTTTTTTATGCATGAATTTATAATTCACATAATTATTCAACATATAAAATCATTATCAATGTGTTTTTTGCTTTAAATCTAAAAATATGTAAAATCTTACGATTTACAATTCGATCCTACGATTTACGATCTTACTTATCTTCAACGATCTTATGTAGGATCCCGATTTTGACAACCTTGTATGTATGTGATATAAAAAATTATCTAATTAGGTAGCAAGTGTGGGTCAACTTTCAAGTATAACGAGGAAGAAGATATTGTTCTTTTAGTTCAAGTAGGAATTAACAAATCAAAATGCAATGCAACAGCTGGGTTTTTTTTTTTTTTTTTTCAATTATTTATTACTTGCCAATTTATTGTTACAAGAACCGAATTGCTTTCTCCTACAATGTTACAATGTAACGTACCATACAAGCAAGCAAGCAGGTTAAAGCGCTTGCCCTCATACTTGTGTAGAGATTCTTGTGTTGTAATAAACCCTATGTATAGCGTATGAACCTATACTTGACAAATCACAGCTTGCCTATGCACAAGGGCTAAAGCATCTTTGATGCATGTTTAGAATCATCTCCTCTATCTACATTTGGTTTTGCCAGGTGGCATGTGGCGTGGCTCCATGCATATGTCCTCGCGCAAAGTAAAACCAGTTGCTTTGACAATCTGGTTTGTATAGATGTCTATGTACTGAAGATGAACAACTAGCTCATCATTTATTCTGTACTTAATGGAATGGAAGCTGCTGTGTTCAGCTGCAGACGCCCTCAAGTGAAAACTTCTTCGTGTTTCCTGGACATGGATCCCCCCCAAAGACTTCGGGAGCTACAGTTACTAAACAAGATTCCTTTCCAATACAATTCTGCAAGATACAATTCAGGTTAGTTGCGAAAAAAGCATAATAAGTTCACTAGCAATACAGATTCTGTAGTGGGACATAAATTATCAAGAATCAATCAAAGGAATAATTCAACAAATAAAAGGAAGACTTGAGGCCTGGCAATGAAACAGTGAGTACCCATGTTCTTTCAGTGACCACTGCTCTAAGATGAAGCAAAACTATAAGCTTCCAAAGGGTTTGTCACAAATGATTGATTAAAACGTCTTGGAAATTTATACATATCTTAGAAATAAAAAGGAATAATAATAATTATAGTTGATCAGATACCCTTTGTGGAGCATCATAGGACTTGTGCGCATGACAGCTCCCTTCTTTAAAGCTTCCACATGTTCCCTGAGGCAGGCCATAACTAGCAAACTTTATTTGAGAGATTTTCTGCCCAGGTGGGCACCATAGATGGGCTTTTGGTCTATTGATTTGGCCAGAGGTTAGCATGCCCCAGTTCTTCAGTGTTGGCTGCCCTTCATAGATATCAGCACAGACACTTCCTGTTGTTCTTTTTACCAATGAAATCCCAGTTGGGTCACCACCAAATTCTTCAAACACAACCAATAGATTCCCGCTTGGACTCAGCCATGAGCGTGGAACATGGTACCTGAAAAATAACAGCTTTATCACAGATATCTAAAGTGCATGAATATATAATAAAAAAAATTTTAGATCTTTCCTCACCATCTTTGGGAGGGCTCTCCACAATTAGCTCTGCATTTCTTATCATCATAAGTTCCAGCATAATTACAACTGCCACAATTACCATGTGCAATATATGCAGGCCAGTGGCGTCCGATGCTCTGACCATTTATCCATATTTGACCTTTTCCCATGCTATTCATATCCAAAGCCAATGGGTCATTGCCTCCTGGTGCACTAAAAGTACTCTGGAGAGATATCACAACATCAATTTAAGTTTGGCAAACTTGCTTTTCTCAAATCTCAAATCAGTTTATTGGAAGGAATGTGTTAACTGAGTATTGAAATTGTTCTAACCTTGTACCATGTCAAGGGTTGTTTTGTAGCCAATAATGATCCTTCCACCCATTCAACAGAGGAACTCCCACTAACAGTATGAAGGCTTAAAGCTTCGCCTTTCAGACCAGTCTGCTCAGGGAACATACAAAATAAGTCATTAGCTTCTTGTGACTATCTACTGACTATCATAGGTACAAATTTCTCATTGAAAAAATGTAAAACCTTTTAACCATGCCTAGATATCCCAATTTGTAATTTAAGTTATAAATTGTTATTGTTACTCACGTAGAGCATAGCTTAAATTTTTGTATTTATTTAACAAATCCTTGATTGATAAAGACAAGCTTATTTTCCTCTTAAGAATCCTGCCTTTTCAGAATGCTAGTTTGTTTTAATATTTACTTTTAATAAAATAAAAAATTCTTATTAAGATTTGATTAGGTTCTTTAAGTCTAATGGGGGCAATGATAGAGAGTGGAACATAAATCATATAGACAAAAACCTTGTAAGGCCATTTTTCTTTTTGATAAATACCTTGTAAGACCATTTCTGCTTCGACAAATCTCTTGTCCCCTCATTGAGACCCTTCAATGTGACTGGGCCTAAAACCCCAGCATTCCATGTCTCAAAATGCACGCCAACATTCTGATACGTATCAACAAGACAAGGTAAAGATCATAAACGTCACATCTTTCTATTGTTAATATTGTTGTAAAGAACATGAACCGTTGTGAGAGAACTAACCGGAAGACCCACAGCAACACTTAATAAAGAAATCTTGTTAATGCCAACCCTCAGATTCACATTGTTACTAAAAGTTAATTTAGGATTTTCGAGTCCCCCATATGCAGATCCTGCATTAGGAACAAGAAGCTGGTGAATTAATCAAATCAAAGTTCACCCAGAAGAACTGGGCCTAAATTTCCTTGAACCATAATTACCTGATAGTTTTCCATCGATGAAAACATGCAAAGCATGGCCAGCTGAAAATATAGTGAGAAGTGGAGATTGTCCATTCTTGATAAATCCTTCGTCAGAATCTATCTTGACACTGAGCAACAGAAGATTTATAAATGTTCAGGGATAAAATATATGAGTTCTAACATGATTGCAAGAATTTTTTTTCCTCCAATACCTCAAAGAAGGCAATGCAGTGATTGGTTATAAATTACTTACTCTGTCATGTACCACAAATAATCTGTAGCATCTCTTGTTACATTTACTTGTTCCCAGAGCCCATCCATCACAGTTGCATCATCGTCATCAGCAGAGGCAGTTTCTTCATTGTATGACTGCCACGAAAATGCACTATTTACAGGCGTCATCTTCCTCTGTGAGCTTTGGGCACCAATCTGTATAGAATTTCCATTTACAATCAGATATTAAATTTCATAATTGGGAATCTTCAAACAGAAATATAATATAAAGCAGAGCTCAACTTGACATTCCAAAATAAAATTTACACTTCAAAATTTTGTTAAAAAATTCCGTAAAGGCTTTTAGATTAAAACTTTTTACATTTACGTACATATACATTCTGTAAAGTGTTCTCTTACCCTTGCAGTGTTGAAAACTGCAGTTTTGCAGTCAGGAAGAATGCTGATGGACCAAGGTGGCAGGTCATATTGTGCATTTCGAAAGGACACCTTTGCAGATGATGATGTGTCATAATTTGCAAGAAAGGCAGCACAAGCACCAGACTTTGACTTGAATACATGAGCCTAAGATATGACACTGAAGATGAGAAAAATACTGGAAAAAAAAGAAAAAGAAAAAAAAAGAAGAAGATAGTTAATGCATAGTTTCTTTTGGCTCATTGAAAAACCTTACCTCTTGACTATTTCCTAGTTTTGTCACTGTGGGATCTGTTGAAACTAAAGCTGATTCACATAATTTGATGGCTTTATGCAGATCTCTCAAATGTCCCCATTTTGGTTCCCTTGGTAGTCCTGGTATAGAACAGAAACTTGTTGAGACTATTGTGACATATTTGTTTTAAAGTAAATAGAGCAAATATTAGTCAGCTTCCTCCAATATACAACAAAGCCTTGTTCCCAAATATTTGGTGTCGGCTATGGATACTGGATAGATTAGTTAAGATCGGTCACATATATTAAAAAATATTAATGAGGCAGGCAAACAACTTTAGCACAACCTACTCTAGCAACCTTATCCTAAATGCATACCAAATTCATCAAGAGGAGCATCATAATCATAGCTGGTTGCAATGAAGGGACCACCAGCTGTCCGACCGAAATTAGTTCCTCCATGGTACTGCAAAAAAGTAAAAATAAATAAGATTATATTTACTCTAGGTGGTCATACACCAGGTAAATTAGATTGAAGTGCAAACAGAATGAAAGATTGTGTACCATATAATAGTTCATGAAAGAACCACCGTTCTGAATGAACCTTGCAACTGAAAATGCCAAGTCTTCTGCTGGTCTATAAGGAACTGCACCACCAAATTCTGTGTACCTGGGGATACAAAAGATATGAGAGGAAAATTATATCTGAAAACCTTTTTTTTTTAAGATAAAAACACAACGTAATTGCAGTCTCAGATACTTACAGGATAAGGTATAGAATATAAAATTCATGTAAAGAAAAGCAATAAATTTTTGGCCTACACAAGCAATATGTCTGACTTACCAACCAGTCCAGTTTTCTGTCCACATTTTTGGTTTATAGTCCTTGTTTGGCTTGAAGTTTTCACAGTAGAAACCGTTGCAGGTATCAATCTATCCCATCATAAACAAATATAGATTTGGGTGAGAGAGAGAGAGATGACAGGAAGCTTTGAAAACTGAAAATAATTGGTCAAGTAGTTGATAATAGAAAGTCCAATTACTTAAAAAATTAACCCCCAAATACATGGCCTTTTAAACTGTATATTCCTTCCCCTAGAATAAGTAAATATTTTAACTTAAACTCTCACGGGACAACAGGAAAAAATTTGATGAATTGAAAAGGAGACGTGCTCATCATTGAATTCATTACAAACCTCAAAACCCAAATCCTAGAGAAATTCAAGAAAAGACAAAACTGTTGAGATGTATAGATCATAGGACCCCAAATAGTTGTGCAGGAAAAGGACAACTATGGCCAACAAATCATTGAAATCAAATCTCTATCAGTTAAAGCCACAACCTTTGTACATAACATACTGTTAGAAACCCCTCCAATAAAGTTGTGACACTAATAAATGACAGACACGTAGAATGCTAATTCGAAAATGACAGATATAGGATAGCGTCCACGTTAACTTGTGTGTTTGGCTAAAAATTACCTGCGTCTGACGTTACTGTTTATAAATCCGACAAAAAGAAAAAAAAAAAAAAAAAAAAAGCAGATGAATTATTTTGTACGGTTTATGTTACTATTCTGAAGTTACAGTCCTTTTAGCCAAAAAAATTAGCATTTCAGTAATAAATTTTTAGTTTATAAATTATTTTATTATAATACTTTCACCGATGAGTTTTCAAATTTTAATAAAATAAGCGGAATTCAGACATGTCCAATAAAGCAAAAAAAAAGGAAAACGTTGAAAATATGAGACAGAATAACACTTACAACAGGGTCAGGGGCATCCTCTTGCTTGCACATAACCCATGGGACACCGGTGTCAAGAGCAACAGCCATTTGTGCTGCCCACTTAGTATAAGCTTTACCAGGGGCACCAATTTCCCATTCCACTGGTCCAAATTCATTTTCAATCTGTCAACATTTATTTCAAAAATTAACTAAGATATTAACAAGATTGACCGGCCAGTGTATGAGAAAACTATAGTCCATACTTAAAAACACAATTTCAAACCCACTTCTAGAAGAGTGGCAAAGGATAATTCAGTCAAATTTTTCTACCTGAGACAGAATGATTGGGCCTCCTTGAGTTTCAAACAACTTTTCTGCTTTCATCATACTTACAATCTTCTCTGTGAATTTTTGCATTGCCCCCTTGATTTTAGTGAAAACAAGAAGAAAACGATTAATAATTCAGAGAATATGTTAAAAAAGTTAAAAAGAACAAAATTTCACAGTGAGGAATTCGAAGTTCCAACCTTGAAAGGTTCATTATCTGTTCTAAAAGCAATGCCTGGAACATATTTCAGCCAAACAGGAAATCCCCTGCATCAGAAACAGACCAAAAACAGAACATATGAAATACAATAGAATTTCAATTTCTTGTTTTTTTTTTTTTTTTTGGTGGTAGAAATTTTCTTGGGATTGAAACTCTTTAGTTAAAATTGCATAGATATTATCGACATTATTACCCAAAGTTCCATTCAGCACAAACATAGGGCCCAATTCTGAGATGGACATATAGGCCTGCTTGTTGTACCAGCTTGATGAACTTAACCAAATCATACCTATCCTCAAAATAATACTGAAAATCTCAAAACAAGGAAATGCCAGTGAGTATTTTCTCAACCTATAAAAGAGAACAATATTTACAATCAGAAACAAATTAAAATGCATTAGAAGAAGTACTTTTCCAGGAGAAGGCTCATGTCCATTCCAAAACACATATGTTTGAATAACATCCAAGCCTCCATCTTTGGCCTTCTGTATAAGATCAGGCCACATCTGCAACCACAAACAGAAACCCACAAAAAGTCAAAAACTTTGAGCTAAAGAATCTGCAAATTACCAAAACCCCACATAAACCCATCGACAAGAAACACATGAAAAAACAGTACAAACAAGAAACAACTAGAACCCGTGAACCACATTGGCATACATGATGATAAAAACAGTACCTCGGGAGTGCTTCTTGGATAGTGAATTGACCCAGAAATTAAAATCCTTCTCTTCCCACCTACTATGATAGCTCTGTGGTCATAACTCACAGAGGCTGTAGCTGAACAAACCAAAGTGCTAAAAAATAGCACTAACATGATGAACATGTTTGTCCATAACATGTTGCACACTAGAATTCTGAAACTCATATTAACAAGCAATTTGGTCTCTCAAAGTAAAATGGTCTTCGGTTTGTGTTCTTAGCTACCTCACACAATATAAATTGTTTTAAATCCTTACAGAGGGGCAGAGAGAGAGTGAGAGAGTTTGGTTTTTTGGGCTTTGTAACACTTTCTACTTTTATTCTTTTAAAGAATGAAAAGAAAGCTAATAATAAGTTGGCAGGTCATAATAAGTGCATGGAAGAATGGATGGGTGAGATTTTTGGAGTAGTGTGTTGATGAAAGAATAAGAAGCTCCACAATTGCTTTTATAATAAAATATTTGAGAATGTGAATATATGGGGCCCAGTTTTTTCAACCTTTTGGGGTCCTCACCCTATCTCGCACGGAACTTAGCTCTTAGGCTGACCCTTTTAAGTATTCTTTTAAGCTTTTGCTTTGGGAAAAGTAATAAGTAGTAAAAATAAAAAATAATCAGATTAGCATTTAAGACAAATGCCTGAAAAAGTGAGAAGTCGCCAAATTGAGGTGCAATTTGTTCCTGTTTTTTAATTACAGAAAGATTCCCTCAATCCCAATAAATTTTCTTTAGCGGTGTCCTTGATATTTGACGTGAGAAATGATATTATTTCAATAAAATATTATCACGTTAAGGAATTATTTAAAAAAAAAAAAATTTCTAACGTCTAACTTGTCGTATGCTTGTTAATTGCAATTTTATGGATGGCTTAAAATTCGTTTATTTTGTTAAAATTAAATTTATTTTTTAAAAATATTATAAATATATTAAATAATATTATTTTAATAAAAAATTGTCACATTAAGGAATTATTTAAAAAATATATATTTCTAACTTTTAATTTGTTCTTTGTATGCAGTATGCTTGTTAGTTGAAATTTTAAGGGTTTGTTTAGGATTCGTTTATTTTGTTGAAATTAAAATTTTTTTGTTGAAAGTATTGTAAATAAAGGTAAAAATTAGTTAAAATAGTATAGTAGAACCCATAAATAGTATCAAAAAGTACAGTGCGGTCCATGAATAGTAAAAAAAAAAAAGCTGAATAGTAAAATAAATTGACTTTTTAATTTAGAGCTAAACACGCACTAAGTATTTGTTTGTGAATAGTTTATTTAGTTGAAATTGAAATTTTTTTGCTAAAAGTATTGTAAATAAAGCTAAAAGTTAGCTGAAATAATACAATAGGAATGATATTCATGAATAATAGCAAAAATAAGTTGAATAATAATAAAAATAAGCTAAGTGTTCGTTTAGCAATGATTATTTTTGACAACTTATTTTATTATTCAGCTTATTTTTACTACTATTTATGGGTTTCACTGCACTTTTTTATACTATTCATGGGTCTCACTATACTATTTTAGTTAACTTTTACCTTTATCTATAGTACTTTCAGCAAAAAGTTTTCAGTTTCAGCAAAATAAGCAAATCCTAAATGGACTCTAAATAGTATAAAAAAAAATGACTTTTTCAGCCAATGCCAATTGCAACCTAAATAGTTCACAATGTTACATATGCATTCACAATATTTTCATAACAAATTTTACAATTATTGAATTATCAAGTTATTATTATTTTTAATTTGAACCCATCGCTAACATTACTTTATCGCCTACTATTTACTATATGTCACTTCAACGGTTGTGAAAAAGATTATGGCTGTATAATTATTGATATAGTTCATTTCAATCAAGAATAACAAGTGTAATATGATGATTAACTATTCATTCTTTAGTGCCTTAGTATAGAATTTTTTTTTATAATTTAATAGTTACAACAATAAATGGGTAAATAGTTAAAAATATTAAAAAGTATAGGTATTAGAAATTTTTTTTAATGAAAAAATAGATTTATTGTCATTAGGCTAAATTCTAAGTTGAAAATAAGATTATATATTTTGGATATTAAGATGCACCAAAAAAAAAAATAAAAAAATTCCTCTTCCCATCCAAAAGAAAAAATCCTCTTTATTTTTTTTTTTCTCATGATTTTTTTTTTCACTAACCTCTATTCCAAAATCAAACTCGTTCTTACTTTCTAGACACTATAAGAAAAAAAAAGTCCAATTTGTTCATGATGAAATCTCACCTTTATATGCGAAGGGGTTCTTCTAGATGATTCAATCCTTGCCATCAATCAGACAATTTTAAGAGAGAGAGAGAGAGAGAGGAATATATTTAGAGCTGGGTTTGTGGCTTTGTGCAAATAATGTCAAAACATTTCTGATAAAACTAAAGGGGTAAAAAAAAGAAAAAATGAATTTAATGTGAGCGTTTTTTTGGATTTGTTTTTTTATAATTTGAGATATTTGTTTTAGTATAAGTTAGCTAGGTACAATTTTTTAAAATATCATTTGTTGCCAAAATTAATTATTTTTTATTTAATTTATTTTTTAAAAAAAAATATAAAAATAAACTAACCCAAAATTTTTTGTTGTTGCAGTGGATAAGCAACAGAAACAGGCAAAACACACAAAACCCGACGTTAAAAAGAGTCAAGTTGCCGCATCTTATTACTTATACGATGTGACTTTTTTCCTTTGACTCCAAGCGTTATCCTGTCCTGGTCCTGTCCACCCAACCTTTCCTTTGGACATACCCTCTCTATCTGCTCACGTGGCAATCTCCCATTGGCCATTTGATAATCCACGAGATTATTAGTTTCAAATCAGAGAAAATATTCAAAACCTCACTGCATGGTGGTTGGGTTGGGTACAATTTTTCTTTTCTTTTTCTTTTTTTCATTTTCAGAACAAACAAATTATAGAACACCAATTATAGTGATGACTATAGTGCGTGAAAAATCATTACCCATTTTTTCTAAAATTGCAGGCTACGCACACAATATACCCTTTTGATTCTTATAAATTTTTTTCTTTTCTTTTTTGAATATATACACCCTTTTGATAAGACACAAGTTTCAGACAAGATTATAGATGTTTAATTTAGTGTTGTAAGTTGAATGTCACTATGTTTTAATTTATTCAAATTCCAAACATATGAATCATTAAAGATACTCATTAGTATTAATCATGAATACGTTCTCAGCTAGGAAGAGTTGGTACAAAAGCTTTACTCGTTTGCTTATAATATACTCTTGACTTGAGTGAAAATATCTACTGAGCTAGATTAAATTGATGTGAAAGCTAACCCCAATAATGCCTCTTAAAACTAATATAAAGCAACAGCTTTACTAATTAATCATAACTTGAAAAGCAAGCCATTTATTTTGTAAGAATTATTATCATCAATATTGTTGTTGATGTATTAGTGTATTAATCAACAAAATTCTACCAGCAAAAAAATAATAGTCAACAAATATCCACGAGAGTAGTAGAAGACATAAATGTATCAATCACGGGGGTTGTTAAAGAAACTTATGATTAGGTGACCTAGTACCTACCCACGAAATCTCCCTCTAGCAACTTAATTAACAAACCTTTACATTATAGTAAGATCGAATTCCTGTACTTTATTTAAGTAAATACTATGTTAATCATTTTGTGTGTGTGTGTGTGTGTCCCAATGTCTGTGAGACAAAAGGGGATGTTTTTCTATTGCATGAAGTCATTCTAGAACTCCATTATGCATATTGAAAGCACCGACCAGTCCACATCTTCTATTATATACCTGTTTCCATCAGAATGCACAACTTCCGAGCCATTAAGAATGTTGAATTTGAAGGCCTTCCGAAAGCACGATTAGTGTAAAAACATATGTTAGAATTTTTAAGTTGCGTGGCTGTATGTTAGCTTTCTTCTTTTGAACTCACTATGCTCCCCCTTTCTTTATGCACTCTCCCTTGCTCTGTAATGCTCTTCTCCTTACTCTATGATATATTCACAATATACATAATAAGCTCTCTCTCCCATTTTGGCATGAATAGCTAAAGGTCTGCCTCGAGCTTGCGCTGAATCTCATCCAACTGTGTCTCAATGGTGGTCAAGCGAAGGTGAACATGATTATTGTGAGAATACATGACATTTGCAAGTCCGGAAATGCGTTCATGTAAACCCTCCATCAAATTCATCATCCTATCCAAGTGAGGGATAGATGATCCAAGCTAAGAGTGAGTATTGGAAGGTTGAGGCTCCGAAGTGTGAGGAGAAGATGTCTCGGGAAGTTTGGAGACACTAGGAGTAGCTGAGCTTTTCCCAACGGGAGAGGCATGAGAGGAGGATCCACTCTTAGGAGGTTTGGAGGGGCTCTTCTTTGCCATTTCAATAGAGGAATGAACCTTGCTGCTTTGGAGTGAATACAAGGAAATCGGACCTAGCTTGATGAGACAAGAGCGTTCCATCTTTAGGAGGATGGACACCCTTGAGAGTCATGATCTTCATGATGAGGCTGCAAAAAAGTAAACATGTCCTTGCAGCTGATCACCCCGCAATTCTTCCCAAAATTTGAAAGATATGAGCACAAATGTCGATTTGAGCTCCATTAATGAGATCACATAGGAATTTGGCTCTTCCAAGGTTAATGAAACCTATGTTGGTCAAAGGGTACAAGTTTGAATGCATAGTCAAGATGAGAGTCTTCATTTCCAGCTCAAATCTTGAAGTGCCAATTGATGTACCCGTGGAGGAGACTTCATGGTGCACTTCTAAAGTTTCTAGAATTTTGACAATGGGAGCCAATCTGTCATCATAAGGGGATGTGTCCACATTTGTCGGACGATTTATGTGAAGGATCTTTGCTAGATAGAATTCTTTGACCAACTCTTCAATAAGATCTTCAAAGCCACCAAACAAGCTAGCCCAATCTTTATCAGCAAAGATTTTAGGGATAAAAGTTGATCCCAATGTGTCAAACCTCACAATCCTTTCCACCACCGTAGAGGCATTCTTGAAATTGTTGTTGAAGGATTGAGAGTCTAGAAGAGTCTTGAATCTCTTGTTATCAAAGTTCGCCGACGATTGACGGGTCCTCTTTGATATGGAAGATGATGTGAGATCAATCAAAGGTTCTTTACCACGTGAAGATCAATGAGGCATCTACAAAATAGCCACACAAGCACAAACCATACACAAAAATGGTAACAAACTTGATTAGATACAAGTTAGTAAAAAAAAAAACAAGCAAAAATAGAAAGAAAAAAAAAGCCCTAAAATAGGATCAAAAGATCATAACAAAGACACATGAACATGTTATATGTACTAAAGGGTTTAAACAGACTTAACTAGCATGAATGTATGCAAAACATGTCAAGTGATAGGGTGTGTGCATCAAGGGTGCATCTAGGTCACATGAAGAGCATATGCCCGAAACTAAAGAGTCAGTGAGTTTCGCGACTCATCTCGTGACTTGTCCAACTCGCGAGATGACTTGTAAAATGCACTAACTGCTGGGATTTTAAGTGTGACTCTTATACCCTTCACCCATACTATATATACTCTCTTTATCCACAAAATTGTAAGGGGGTTATTCAGAAGAAAATCCTAGAAAGGTTTCTACAACACACCCACCATCTTAGAGAGAGCTACTCATCCTTGAGTGAGAATTCCTTAGTAGTCTCTTCTCCTTTCCCTCTCCCATTGTTATACCTTGAGAGGAGATTTGTACTCAAATACAATCCGCATCTATTTAAGGTGTAGAGAGTGTTTTGGAGCTTGGGAAGCATTTGAGATTTTCTAAAAGAAGCCAATGAGGCTTGGCTAATGCAATCAAGCGGTATTGCAGAATTTGGATAACTAGTAAAGACAAGACTTCGAGAAGTCCACTAGTAGCTGGAGCTTGGAGGGTTTAAGTACATTGTGTAGATTAGGCTTGGAGGGTCTTTTTGATATTCATGTACTCCAACTTATTCATTAGTGGATTGATTTCAACTTGGAGGGTCGCGAAGAGATTTTTCGCTGAGTTCGTCGGTTTCTTCTTCGATAACACATTGTTGTGTTATCTTGTATTTGCATCTCTCTTCTCTTACTCTTTGTGCTTTACATTTATTGTTTATTACTTGTTCATGCACTAGAGTAGTTCCAGTAATTGCGTATCATTTACTCTTATTACGTTATTGAGCTTTCACCTTCTTAATTAGAAATACTGTAATTTAATCAACGGAGTAAAAGAGAGATCATAACCTTCTTAATTACAAATACTGTAATTTAATCAACGGAGTAAAAGAGAGATCATATATATATATATATATATATATACACATTTGTGTGTGTGTGTGTGTGTGTGTGTAATTAGGTTTAAGTAATGTTACACTACCTAATATTTTTTTAAATAGATGTGAATTTTGATAAATCTACTGCTAGATTACATTATATTTGTATATCTTCTATGCTTACAAAATTTAAAGATAATCAAAGATCAATAGTTATGTCATCAATCAATTATTTAAATTCAAATTTAAAATAATGCAGAAAAGATGAATTTATAGATCAAATGGTAAATTACATCTGATTGACATGAAACTTGGCATGCATGTTAAGAACATATAGAACATATAATCCAACGGTTGGATTTTCAAAATATGAATTTAATAACAAGTTATTGGATAGTGTAACATTACTTAGAATTACACTTAACTTGAATCCAACCCATATATATATATATATATATATATATAGAGAGAGAGAGAGAGAGAGAGAGAGAGAGAGAGAGAGAGAGAGAGAATAAAAGGAATAGAGTTAAGTTACCATTGGGAATTTTGGAAAATCCCAACGGAAAAACATAAAATGAAATATACATATATGTTATGTTTGTTTGGAAGTAAAATATTTTTCCTTTTTTAGGTATTTGTTATAGGTATGATATAGTCAAACTTGTAGAATATTTTTCATTAACTATAAAATCCTTTATAAAATGTTTTAATATTTGAAAATTTAATAAAACATTTTCTAAAAACACACAATGGCTTTCCCTTTCTCATTTGGTTGCTAGGTCACCGGTTTGGTGGCTGGAGACATAGATAAGGTGACTTGTGGCCAGAGACTTCACTTTGGCAACTGATGACCAAAGACTTCGCTTTGGTGACTAATGCCATTAGTCCGGTGTTCGGTGACTCCACTTTGAAACTGGTGTCGGTGGTCTGGCATCTAGAGACTACACTCCTGCGACCTGTGCCGGTGGTCCAATGTTCAAAGACTCCACTCTAGCGACTAGTATTAGTGGTTTGGTGGCAGGAGAAGCCTCACTAGCGATCGATGCTGATAGTTTGATGGCTGGAGACACCACACTGGCAACTAGTGTCGGTAGGGGTGTCAATGTTCGACCCAACCCGCGAACACGACACGAACCCGACATGGGTTTTTTCGGATTAGGGTTAGGCCTTAATGGGTTTGGGTCATAAACAGGTCGACCCGAAAGCGACACGATAAGAAATAGGTCATAAGCGGGTCAATCCGCGTAACCCGCAATAGACACGTTTGACACGCCAATTTATTTGTGTCAAACCCGAAATGACCCACTTAACACAACCCGTTTAACTCGCATAACATAACATCCATAGATTTTTATTTGTTTCATTAGTTATTATTACTCTTACATTATTATTATTATTTAGTTCTTATAAAACTGTTGAGGCATGATCATATTTTGTAACACTACTAATACTTATTTATTTTTATTTTTTTGGCATAAAACTTGCACGAATGAAATTGGATGAGCTTGTGGAAGATGTTATGAATTTGGACATCAACAAAGAATCTATGGATGATAATCGTGGTCATAGTCAGGATTAGAATACTGTTTGCTCAAATTCTTTTAATATTGATATTTAGCATTTGGCGAGTTCCAAGAATATTATATTTTTGTTGAACTATGTTATTTTATTTTTGTTAAACTATGTTATTTTAAATTTGAGTTAAAGTGTTACACTTTTTTTGGAGTGTAAAGAACTTATTTCTAGATGAATGTTATATTTTTGTTGAACTATATTATTTTGAATGTGAGTTGAAGACATAAAGTGTATGCACTTCTTTTTGGGATGTAAAAAAAAAATATTTCTAGATGGATGTTATATTTAATATTATGTAGGTTGAAATGGGTTGTGTTACATTCGTGTCAATCCAACACGACTCGTTTATTAACCATGTCAAATGGGTTGGGTCAGGTCAACCCGCCTTATTAACAGGTCGGGTTAGGGTTGAAGGATCCTGACACGATTATTAAATGGGTCAGGTTAGGGTTAAGCCATTTAGTCGAATACCCCTACCTCGACACGACACGAACCCGACACGCTAACCCGAATTGACACTCCTAAGTGTCGGCAGTCAGGTGGCCAAAGATGCCGCATTGCTACCGATGCTGGAGGTTCGGTAACCGAAGACTCCTGGTGTTGGCGGTCCGATCACCAGAGATACCGCATTGACGATGATCTTTTTCTAACCATTATTTGTATGCATGCATGTATCTCTTATGCAATGTAATCACCTATGAAATCTATGAGAAATCAAAAACAAAGAAGACCGTATTTGATTCAAAAAATTATTTGCAAGTTTTATTGCGTTGGAGTTGAGTGACTCCTTCTAATAATCAAGCGTGTGGCTTTGTCGTGTTAAGTGGCATTCGTGATTAGAAGTATTGAGTGGAGTTTGCTACCTCTAGTTAAGTGGCATCCTAAAACTATCATTTTTTTTTCTTTGGTCAAATCTTTGATTTAGCCAACCCAGCAGGTCACAACCTGCGCCAGGTTGGCTATGACTTGTCATGGGTTAGAGCAAATGCAAAAGTTGTGCAAATGTGCAGGGCAAGTGACAACATCCAGATGTTGCAGTGCAGTTATCCAAGTAGTTGACATGTAAATATGGTTAGAGATGTGTTAGCAGCATAGAAGACCTCCAAGACAGCAAATAGTTGGTCTCAAAGAGCAGTTCAAATTGGGTAACAAGTCCAGGGAAGTTACTTGGCAAAGTAACTTCCATGATAATTATTTCCTACATGATTAAAAGTTATTGAGGAAGACAACAACACGTAGAAAAGGATGCGTTTAGATGGTAAGGGAGAGTGTTGTGAGCAGTGACAGCATTAAGAATTTTTTTTAAGGTGGTCACTAAGAAATTTAAATTATTTAAAATTTAATAGAGAAACAATTTGAATATATCAACGTCACAAAAAAAAAAAAAAAACTCGCAAATACATGAAATATTACAATTTTTTTGTACTAACAAAGAGAATAAGGAAAAAAAAAAACTAATAAAACATAAAGTGCAAATTAAAAATGCTGATACGAGAATATTAAAGTGACCACAACAATTTTATAAAAAATTTTATGCAACAAGTTGTTAGCCTCTTATTGGTGGGTAAAACATGTCAATATTGAACTCAAATTAGAGTAACAGCTTACCACATAAGATTTATTGTAAAATTATTGTGAAAATGTTGTGGATGTAACATTACTCTTATATTTATTGAACTCAAATTTTTATGAGTCTCAAGTAAAAGTGTTCAAAATTTTTATTAGGATGGTTAAAATAAGTTCATTTAATAAATAGTATATTTTTTTAAAGTATATATATACAATTTTTTCAAGTCAGAGCGGTCACGGAACATATTAGTTTAAAATAATTATTTATATAAATTTTTTTTTGCATGTATAATTTTTTTTTTCTTGACAAGTGGGGTGGTCCTAGGACCACCCTTACATGCAAGTAGAGCCGCCAGTGGTTGCGAGAGAGAAAACGTGTTTTCCTTAACTGTTGGGGTGTCAACAGCATGCGTAAGAGGGAAAACATAATGTAATTTGCGTATGTTTTTTAAGTGGCTGGTTTAAACTAAGGTAAAATCCATAATTGAGTATTTTGTGAGAGGGCGCCTTAGTTGTCGTTTGTACTTGCGGTAAAATTATAAAGGTTGTGAGTATTTTTTCCGTATGCTGTGTGTTATACTATGCACTCTTTATTCATACAAACAGTAAGACGATTCCTTTGTATTGGCGGTGAGTTAATGGCTTAAACTATGCTTACTTACTGCCATCAGAGACAAAAATTTGTTCTTATTATATTTTTCATAGTTGTAAAATTTCATAAAGATAAAAAATCAATAGCTATATCATCAATGACATGTTTAAATTTCAAATTTTTGTAATAAAAAATTATGCATAAAAAATTAGTTTATTGATCGAATAGTAAATAATATTTGATTTAAACGAAATTTTACATACATGTTAAGAATATAAAGAACATACAATCGAACAATTAAATTTTCAAAATTCACATTCAATAAAAAAAAAAGAGAAATGCTACGTCCACAACATTTCTCACAACATTCTCACAACAAATCCTAGTTGGCAAGTTGTTATTTGCTATTACTAGTGCGTAAGAAAGTAATTTCAGTGTTAAATTTAAATTTAAAACCTGTAACAACCTGCCAACTAGGATTTGTTGTGAAAATGTTGTGAGAAATGTTGTGGACATAACATTTCTCTAAAAAAAATATGAGAAGTTTAAAGAGTTTTTCTCCAAATTGGTTTGGAGAAAAACCTTATCTCTTGAGAGAAACCTTATCTTATTATACTTGTATTTGTGGGTGTGTTTGACCTTTGAGAGTGGAAATTTGTTTTCTTTCTAAGTGGTTGGTGGTAGTTTAGTGGTGTGTAGATGTGCTTGCATTCAGTGGGTTTTGAGAAATATTTTTTTTTTCATTTTACGGCAAAACAAACATTGAAAGATAATTTTTCACAACATTTTTATGCACACAAACCAAATACTATAAAATGAAAAAAATTTCTTAAAAAAATTTTTAATATAAAATATTTTACTCCAAAACATAAAATTCAAATAATAATTTAATAGTAATGACATATTTTTTCTGTGGGTCCTAAATTTATGAATCCAACTTCACCACCTCCTTTTTCCACTATCTGCATATCTAAGAAAGATATTAGCATGAATTTTGCTGTACTTTTTGCAGTTGTCAAACTTCAATGGATCAAATTAGGCAATAGATGTGTCCACAATTTTCCTTCTTTAAAATTTATGGTCATTAAGAAAACGTAATGACTTTATTTGCTCTTATCAGGAGACAAGAGCTTCCCCTCAACCGCCCAAGCATGCTTCTTCCACGAATACTCAAATCTCACTAGTTGACCTATAACGTCTGTATCCATTAGTATGAATGATACTATGATGATAGTGTTTTATTTTTTATTTTTTATTTTTATTTTTAGGATATTCTGGTAGTTGTCAACTCGTTATGTCGTCATTGTCCACCTAAAAAAATAAAAATAAAGAAAAGGAAGAAGAGAAAGAGAAAAAAAAATCTAAAAAGGTAATTGAAAAAAGAAAAAATTATTATCAACTTTACCATGAAAGTTTATAAAATAAGCGTTATAAATTGACAATAAATATAATTGAATCATAATAGTAATTTAATAATTATATGTTTGAATTCGTTTTTATTTAAAAATTATGTTTTTATATTTATTGGTCCTAATTTTTACTATATTTTTAGCATTTCCTACAAATAAAATTTGTCCACATAAAATTTCATGATGGGACCTGATGATATAGACCCAAATAAAGAAAAACAAAGTTGGGAACAAAGAAAATAGGCATACAAGGCTTTCAAGCCGACTTTTTCACTGTTACTATCATCAAAACAACAAATATAAGGAGTATTGGTACTTTATAAGCATTATGGGTTTCATATCCTTTGCGAGGCCAAAATGAGAAATTAGTATCATTTTTCAAACAATATAATTAGTAGGCACTGTTTTCAAACTATATTTTTTACTAGCATCTCGAGTCAAAGAGACTCGATTTTGGGCTTATAAATCGAGTTTTTGATGCACGATTTTCATGGTCCGGTGAGTCTGATGTGGCGTTTGGTCTGATGTAGTGAATACTTGAAAATCGAATCTTAGAGACTCGATTTTCAAAATACTCAGCACCAACAAAGACACAAAACAAAGACAAAAAAGACAAGAGAGGAAAAAAAAAAAAAAAAACAAAACCCACGTAAAACCCAACATCCAAAAGGACCAAAACCAAAAGAAAAAAGAGGAAAAAACAGGACAAAACCCAAGACATTTACGCGAGAAAGAGAGGAAAAAAAAAACAAAACCCAGAAACGGAAGGTGAAGAATGAGAGAAAAAAAAAAAAAAAAAAAAAAAAAAAAAAAAAAAACCAGACCTGCCTGCAACCCAGACGGAGAAAAAGAGAGAAAACAGAGACCGACCTAGACCCAGACCGGCGACCCAGGCCCGCGGCGACTGACCTGCGACCCAGACCCACGACCACCGACCGGCGATCAGAAACGTCTTCTTCTTCTTCTCCTCCGACCATGAAGAAGATCAGATCGGAGAGAGCTCAGGCCGCGGCGCGCGAGCCCAGGCCGCGGCGCGCGAGCCCAGGCCGCGGCGCGCGAGCCCAGGCCGCGGCGCGCGAGCCCAGGCCGCGCGCGCGCCCAGGTGAGCTCTCTCCGATCTGATCTTCTTCTCCTCTGATCATCATTTTTTTTTTCCCTATCTCTTTCTTCTTTGATGAGATGAGAAAAATGATGCTAAAATGATGAGAAAATGCTGTGGGTCGCCGTGGGTCTGGCTTGCCGTCGCAGGTCTGGGTTTTGCTTGTTTTTTTCTGGGTTGGTGGGTCGCTTGTTACTGCTGGGTGTTTGTGTTTTTTTCTGGGTTGTTTGCTCGTTTTTTTCTGGGTTGTTGTTTGCTTGTTGCTGCTGGGCGAAAATTATTTTTGGCTTAGAAATCGAGTCTTAGAGACTCGATTTCTAAGTGTAAACCACCTGGCACATATGCCATATCAGACAGATCAGGACATTAAAATCGAGTCTAAAAGACTCGATTTACAAGCCCAAAATCGAGCCTCAAACATTCGAGATGTTAGTAAAAAATATAGTTTTGAATCTGTGCCTATTAATTATATTGTTTAGAAAATGGGTTTAATTTCCAATTTTTGCCTCCTTTGCGATGCATAAGCACTATGAGTGACTCTAATGCTAGTCTCTCAATATATATATATATATATATATATATATATATATATATATATGTTCTTCTCTTTAGGTAACTTGTGATTATTTTAATATATCACTTTATGTTGGCGTAAAACGTTAACCTAAATTTTAGTCTTGTAATCAAGAGTTGTTATAGCTCAATTAAATAAAACTTTTTGGTTTTTTCAATAAAGATATTTAGGGTTCAATTAGAATCACTAGCTTTGTAACTCAATTAGTTACAAAGAAGACGATGATAACAATCATAATATCACATAAGATGACTCAAATATCTAATGGATTTAAAAAAAAGATCAATTAAAATTATTAAATAATTCATCTGGATCTTAGTTTTATGCTCAGGCGGTTACATAATTAGATTGTGAAAAGAATCCCTAGCTATTTGCTTTTAAAAATGTTTTTCTTTTCCTCAGAATTAAAGAGGAGGAGCTTTAGTGAACGACACTTTGCCTAATTTGTAGGCACAAAAAGTAATAATCGAATAAACCTTGCTTACCCAGTTACCCCAACGATGTGGAATTTAACCTTTTTGTACCATACTTCTACTACTTAACATTCCTTGATTCGATAAATAAAACATTAAATCTCTTTTTTTTTTTTTTTTTTTTCTTGTTGTGTGTGTGTGTGTGGATATAAACAATATTTTAGTCATGCATTAATTCTATATATTTGATTTATTAAATTATTTTTTTGCTTATTACTAATTATTATCTGGAATGGAAATCTTAAGTAGGGTAATTTACTTTCTTCTATTTAATAGTGCTTTGCCTTGTGGTAGCTTACTAGTTTGACATTAAAAAAATAATAATAATAAATTGTAATGAAATTATGAACATCACACTGAGTAATTTAGTTCTAATTTTAACAAAGGGAGGAGTGAAAAAAAAAAAATAGAAGTCTATATTAGAAGGTGTGAAAAAAGTATGTATGTTTGTCTGATGTTTGTCCTTATTTGGACAATCTTCTTCTTTCGTTTTCATCTTTAAATCAAAATCAAAATCTTTGGCAGCCCCCCACTAATAAAATGTGAGAAACGCTATAGATTTTTATTCCCCAAAATAGTGCCAAACCTCTTTGAATCTTTGACATGCAGTGTATTTTACTTAACAAAAGAATTTAACGAGGGTCCCTAATCTCTTTTTTCATGGTTTAGTGACCCTTCTATAAAGAAATTTATAGTTCCCCACGTCTTTTCTCAAAATAAATAAAAAGTTTCCGCGTCAAGTTCCATGATCGAGTAATATTTTAATTATAAAGACAAGAAAACCCACGTTAGTAGTCAAAAGTAAACTAAACCGTACAAGTAAATTTTCGTTCGGGACCTCCTTTTTTTTTTTTTTTTTTTTTGTTAACATGGACTATTTTTTTATTCACTGAATTTCCAAGTTAAAAAAACATGCTATTATTCTTCTTTTCCACTGAACTTTTTATTTTAGTTGGATAGATAAACCTCTTAACTATTATTAGACAAATAATTTGTGATGAACTCTATCCTAATTATTTGCTATTAGGCTTGTACTCTTCAATGATTTAGGAGAAATTAAATAATTCTGGTTCCTCTTCTTTCTTTTCTTTTCTTTTTTTCTTTTTTTGGGGTTATATGTTCTTCTTCTTCTTCATCTTCTTCTGCTTCTGCTTCTTCTTTTCTCTCTCTTTTTCTAAAATTTATCCCTCTTTGTAAATAAAACCTGATGATAATAGAATAGTAATTATCACACATTTATTATTGCACGTATTTTGTATACACTCATTTGAAATCGTGTTCTGAAAACACAATTTTATAATTTCACAATTCTAACTAAATCATGCATTTAATCAAAACACGATTTCAAAAGAGTGTGTACAGAATATGTGTAACAATGACAACGTCACTAGTTTTAACCATAAGAAATGACGATTTCAAAAGAATGTGTACAAAATATGTGTAACAATGACAGCGTCACTAGTTTTAACTATAAGAAAAAAGGGAGAGGATGATTTTATCTAGACTCTCAATCCATTTTTCACTTCTTATAAGAAATGATGATTTCAAAAGAATGTGTACAGAACATGTATAACAATGACAACGCCACTAGTTTTAACCAAAAGAAGGGAGGGGGTGGATGATTTTATCTAGACTCTCCATCCATTTTTCACTTCTTAGTTTGGGGCCTATCATGTCAAGAAAGTTGAGAACCCCACGCTTCATCCATTCCGCAGCCCAAAGCAACAACCCGTCCTTTTTTCTTTTAGGTATATATTTTTATGCTTGAAAAGAACGTGTCACTAAGCGTACTAATAGTCTAATACTGTACTATCTAACCCCCTTGACAATTCGATATGTGGCAGAATTCAAATGCCTTTTGGAAAAGCATAAAGCTAAGCTTATCAGATCTCTTAGATGATACGTTGCTTGATAAATGCAAATTTTTTTGGCTATGAAGATGATGAGAATGGCACATCAGCTTGGTCTATGGAACCCACTTTCTTATCTCCCTCACTCTATGTTTTTCTCTTTACCACAAATTCTAACAAGGCAATCTTCAATTGCTTTCATTTCATGCATGCAGCATAGCTATTGATATGAATGACACATCCGAGAGAATATAATCTTTTCATGATAAGGCAAAGGTTGATGACTGTTTTGTTTGGTCTTTCTTGTTATGTGGATGAGTGTGCCACGTTTTTACACACATACCCACTTGATTTGCAACCAATATCCCAATTTCTTTGATTGGATGGGGCTCCAAGTGATGAAAGACTTGGGATTATATCCAAAATCAATTACTCGTATATTAGAAGTGTTCATAGTTCATACAGTTGCAATTTGCAAGCTACTTGCTCAAGCAAAGGTTCAATGCATTATACACCTAACCTAACAGCCTTGCGTAAGAGCAATAATGAGGTTAGGACAAAACATTTCATAATTGAGGTGGTATGTTGTGATATGTGCTAATAAAATATATTATTGATACGATAATATGAAAGTGATGTTACTTCAATCATAACTTGTCAACCCAGGTTATATGAAAATATTGAAGAATTTTGTGCCTCTTAACGCATTGTGATTTTAAAAATAATTAATCATAAATTCACCCAACTTTCAATCGGTTATATATATGGTTTTTTAATTTGTTCTTAATTTGGAGAATATGATTTTCTAGATCTTATGAACTAATTAAATTACACAAAATAGCATAAAATCTTTTTGTCTGATATTCATTTTCAAGTTCAATTTAATTTTAAATCCACCGACTCCCTCCTCCATATTTGTTTTCTAGAATTTTTAATCAGGATTAAAATTTTGAATGAAGGAATTGAGCAGCTGGGAACCATTATTATCAATGGGAACCAGCTGGGAAACAAATTAATGGATCAATCATAATTGATCAATAATAATTGTTTCTCCGATAAAAAATAATTATAATAATTGTTTCATTATTAATATAAAAAAATTAATGATAATCCCCCGCTTTTTCCTTTTCTTCTCTCTCTTCAAAAATTCAAAGGCAGAAGCCTAAAAACACTAAAGAAATTGGTGGAAAGTTGAAAAACGAACTCATGTTGACAAAAAGGTAACGGATTAATTAATATATCCAATGAAAGGGACAAGAGGGATCATAATTCTATCTGATCCAAAGACAAGCTTTAATATTGTCTCTCTCTTCTTATCTAGGCTTTGCAGTTTCCACACAATGTCTTAGAAAATTTTCAAGTATATATATGTTGGTTTAGTTTGCTTGAATACTATCATGAATACATCCATATATGACGGTATTATAGTATATGGCATAATACATATAGTTGAGGCTCAAAGCTCAATTTATATCATCAACACCATCAATTAATTGCAAGCTAATTAAGTTGGTTAACCATAGCTATCCATTTATAATGTGAATGTTGCTCTCTCTCTTTTTGACTCATCCATGCTCTATAGTCTATATCACTTAATTTTTTGTTTCTAGTTATTTTTATTTTTTATTATCTTGATTGTCTACTTCAAATAACAAAAATAAAAACTAAGTGTGACCATATATTAAAATAGATTTTTAGCTTTGAACAAGATTCAAGAACCGAATGAGATCATATTTTCAATGTTAAAGAGTTTCATGACAAGCAAGTCGTACATGTCCTAATTCATCTTTACATAAATGATATATTAATAGTATTAACAACCATCTAAGTTTTAGGTATTTGTTAACTTGAATTAATGTTTTTGAGAATCTTCTATTCAAATTAAAAATAAGGAGTAGTTTATCTTAATTTTAGAGTGCTAATTAAGCTTCTAACAAACTAAATCCATTAAGATGTAACCTCGGCTAACATGTCCACATCTCCTTTAGTGAGAACCAATGCACTAGCCCTTGTCCCTTTCTGCCTGGTTGGATTAGACCACTAGTCACACTAATCCAAATTTATTTTTATATATTTTTTTTAAAATTGGGTAGTCCAAGATTAACATATATATAAAGATTTTACGGGAGTGGAGCCAGAGTATTACGTATAATATTTTAGCCATAACTTGGTAACAAAATTATCCATATAGAATGATATAATTATTTGACTTGACTACTGTTATTTTAGTGATTAGATTTAGGTTAGCTAAATTGAAGTCTTAACAAACATTTAACTTCTTTGTTAACCTGAATGTCTCTATCCTTGTTTAGTTATGGCTTAGTGAACGACATAAATATATTGACATCGACTACTATTTCTTTGAGTAAGTAGCATTAGGTTTGCTAATTGAAGTTTCAACAAAATTATATTTTCATTGTTGAACATGATGGCTTGTTGCATTTAATTGTTTTTGTCCGCTAAATGTCCTAGATCTTTCAATATCCAATGCAGGTCCGCATGCTTTGCTTGACATTGAAACTATAGCAAATATTTCATTTTTGTTCACCCACTACCACCTACATCACATTTCTCAAGAGGTCTACAACTAGTATTAGGCTCACATTGACAAAATAAACTCCATGTTTATTATTGAAGGAGTCCTCACCTACCTCTTTCCCAACCGAAATGCATTATTTTCTCTTATAGGAGAAGCTGTATAGGCTCAAAATTATTAAACCTCCCTATCCAACCCAATATGTACATGGGTGGTTGGCTATTGGGTCAATGGGACCAGACCCATGTCATAAATTTTGTTGCAATTGGGTCATATATACCAACTGCCAGGGACAATGGGTTCAAGTTCAACCCCCTGACTCATGCGGACATGAGTAGCTTGCATTCCCCATCTCTCAAAAGTTAGATCGGTTTGCAGCTACCCACCACCCCCCCCCCCCCCAAAAAAAAAAAAAAAAAAAACTTATTTCATGTTTTTATCTGTTTTGGTACCCAATTTACTAAATTAATTCTTAGTTATTAGAAAGCCAATAATCTTTAGATCAAATGATGGATGTTCAAGGTTCGAATTCTACTTGATATCTTCATTAGTAGGCTTGATGTAAAAAACTACTTGATATCTTCATTTTAATACCCTATTCATGGAAAATATAAAAAACTACTAAAAAAATCAGTTGCTCTTTTCTTTTTCTATCAAATGTTTCTAAAAACATTTTTTAAACCTATGAGAAAAGTTTTTGGATGCCCTAAAGATATTGGTTTAAGAAATATTTTTAAAAACTTTGTATAAGAAAACAAAAATAACAATTAATTTTTTGACACTTTTTTATATTTCTCATAAAACAATTTCAAAACTTTCCTAAAATAGTCTATTAACAAATGTTCTGAGAGCACTCGTAACCTATTGATTTAATGCAAAATTTATCAATCAATCAATTCAAGTGTTTCCACCTTACTTTTCTAACTTATAATTTTACAGACTTGATTCTCTGTATACAGTCAAATGGTCATTGCTATGACCTTGAAGACGTTTTACCAGGGGAGCAAAATTTAGGTACAGTACTTAGGTGCTGTTTCTTAGGTTCTTTTTTTAAGATTCTACCGTGTGAATTTTTTCTCATGGGATAGAAGTGTATATTTTAGTTAAGCAATCATTTGGCTGAATCATAAAAAGAAAACTTAAGAAATAACACTGTAGTACTGTAATACTTGCCAAGGTTACCAAAACCTTGAATACTTCAAACAGTTCAACTATATCATAAGGTGTATCAATCCAATGTATCTACGTACTACATTATCCAAGATGACTCAGATCTACATGTGTGTTGACTCTCTTTTTTTAATACTACCAATTAATAAGAAAGATGATTGCTTAAGATTGACTCAAGGTCTTAAATGCTGAGGCAACGGTCTTGTATCAGTTATCATCATTTTTTTTTAATGTAATAGTACTTTATGCTTTCCTTGCTTAAGCTTCAACGTTTTTGTGCCAAGACTTTTATATTTCAATTGACACTTTTAAGTCTTGTGAGTGAAAATTAATGGGTTAAAGGTCACTATTATTTTCTAAAAAGAAAGTAGCTGTCATTGATTTTTCAATCTCTCTAGAGAAAACAAAAACAAAAACAATTTTTTTGCTGGAATTAAATTCTTAAGACTTATGTGGCAGAAAAAATTGGAAAGCTTGGGTTCTTATTCTAACATTTATAAGTTCAACAACTCAATATTTCTTCATGCAACAAACTCATTAAAATCTGGAGATTGTGTACTGATGGGGTTTAGAGGCAAATTAACATCAAGCCAAAACTTTGTATATGCAGATTGAATATGACAGTCTTAGTGATCTTTAAGTTTTAACTAACATTAACTACTCATCCTTTTCAATGGAATATATGACACATCAGCTACTTATATGAGGCTGAGATATCATAAAAGTCAGGACATTGAAACAAAACAAGAGTCTGTCACTGTTCTAAGGTGACAAGTACAGCCGTTATAAATGAGATCAACATATTATCATTTGCATATTTAAGAGATAAGATGAAAAACACAAAGACTAATCATTCCAACTCATGCAAAAAGAGGTTCCTTATCTATATAGATTAATATGTTTGATTAGGTGATGAGTACTTTGACACGCAAAATGGCCCTAGCTAGGCCGGTTAGCCGATGATAGCTCCACATACATATATTCCTATCCTTTACAAGTATCCTCTTATGCATGCAGCTTCCTAAAGGTCCCACAAGTTAGGAGATGTTACTTAGGGTATAAGTTTTTATTTTCATATTTTAATACGAGAGAGAGAGAGAGAGAGAGAGAGAGAGATAACACATGCAACTTGTAATCAATCAAACAGGCATCTTTCATTGCACATTTATTTTTTTTGACATATTTATACATAATTCATAAGAGAAATACTTGGAGTATATTATTATTATTATTATTATTATAGACACAAATGGATATGATTGTTGATTTGTCAAGTGAAACGTATCACATTTTTTGCTCAAAAAAAAAAGTATCACATTCACTCACCATCTTTGATATGCTACATTCTAAATAATTAGTCCTTTTATATTTATTTTTGCATAATAATGAGTGTCATTCGTCACACTTGGTATAATCATAAATGATTATGTCAATGTATGATAAATTGTAGTAACAACTATAGTATCTATACGTTACTTAATTCATAATAAGTATTTGAAGAAGGGTCTTTAATGACCTTTACCAAAGAATAAATTGGATATGAATCCGGTTTACAAGTACCCTTAGAGCGTTTGTTAATAGACTATTTTAAAAATGTTTTGATAATACTTTCATGTAAAATATAAAAACTATCAAAAGGTCAATAATTTTTTTTCATAAAATTTTTTATAAAATATTTTCTAAATCAATACTCTTAGGACATTCATTAAATTTTCCCATAGCATATTAGTAATATTTGGTATGAAAAACGTAGTAAGAAATTCCATCTTAGAGCGGTCTGAATGGGGGTCTAGAAATTAGAAGTCCAGCTGAAATATGTGGACTGGATAAATTGCCAATTTATTGCCTTATACAATTTTTAGAGTGGGTTGGGCTTAGGAGGGCTCAAAGAACCATTCAATCCAGCCCGATGAATATAAGGTTTAATGACATATTTTCAGTCATTGAACCTATTATGAATCATAGCGCAACAGTTATACCTGCTCAATCCAACTTTACCTGAAGGCATGCTTGCGATTTTACCTGCTCCGCTGCTCGATCCAATTTCAGCACTAATGCCTTCTGATATTTGAAATCTATTCAGATTCATATTATCCTATTTTTCTTGAACTTCCTTAGTAATCAAACAAGCAAATTGAGAGTAAGAGAGAGAGAGATCACCACCAGAACAAAGAACCACCAAACTGGCCGAAGAAGAAGAAAAAGGGAAAAATAGATAGGATGGTTAAAGAAGAATTAATATATACTATACAGTAATACTACATATCATTGACCCAATATTGCCTTCTAAGTAATTTCTCAATAAATGTATTACAAGTTACAACCAAATTATTTCATAGAATAATTTACCAAGGGCTTTATAATTAAATTATCACCTCCCCTGCACAAAGTACCCGGGGTGTAGTAGAAGAAGGGTTTGAACTGTGGGGTTAGCAGCATATTATAATTATCTCTAAATATCTATATATATATATATATTTATATAATTAGATGATGAGTTGTCATAATCTTAAAGATCAGGCTACATACCAATAAGCTCTATCCCAAATGACATTCCACCTCTAATTCCATCCCTCTAATGTGTGCAAATTGCCTTGAAATAGAAAAAGGAAAAAATTATCGGGTAAGGGCCAGCAGAGCCACCGACAAGCACCATAGTGCCTCTACAAGCCATAGTCCAAGGCAGAGGAGTAATAATCAGGCCCTCGGATCCCTTAAGCCATTTCTAGTTATTCCAGCTCTACCTACATCCACACTGCTCTTCCAAACCCAAGTCCAAACATATGTCACCGTCCAAGTCTTCATCATCCTAGCCAAGCTCCAGCATACATTTTCATCATCCAATTTCTCTACCAGTGCCCACTGGCCCGTACTCCACACTAAACAGTTAAACATTCAAGGGTTGTAATCGGTAATCACCTATCTAGCCTAGTACTGAGAGCATCACATTTCAAAGGCAAGTGAATGTAGTACATTAAAAACAAAATGTATTGCATTTTTAAATAATTAATATAACATTATTATAAAATACACCAAGAGCATTACTGTCCAACTTTGTAAATGCAGATCCCGCAATCTCATAATATAAATCTTGTAATACAAATTTCTAAAGAGCAAACCTTTCTCACAGATTCCACCCTTGTACCATCAGACTCACTGGAACTCCCAAAGCTGAAACTATAATTGAACACAAAGAATTTGGCAACTAAATTTAATATACATTACCACTGAACACTTCCATTATTATTGGTGTCTAGAAAAATCTTCGAAACAGATAATGAACTCAGAGTCAGCACTGATCACACAAGATTGATTGTGAAGGAGACATATGGATGGGAATCAGCATCACCTGCCAGACCAGCCACCCCTCCCCCGACTTCATCTTCAGTTTTCCAATATGTGCTGCATCCAAACATCAGAGGAAAAACAAAATGAGGAAACATAAATCAGATTACAAAACAACTAAGCTATACAAATGTACAAAAACTTTCCAGAAATACAACATTGCAATTAGTATCATCCTATGTATTATTGCATAGCTGAGCAAACAAAACAATACACATCATAATGGAACTGAAAGATGTGCTCCCAATTTTTTGAACTTAAAGGCATAAAGAATTCAAGTGTCAGAAGTTCCTATCAAAGTTTAGAAAATAGTTTAGAGTTTAGCTTTATCATCAAACAGTTACTGAAGCAATGAATCCTCTTAACAACCTTCATATTTTTCTTCACCATACAGAGTAATATACCCTCCCATGACCACCAAATCAGGTCACAATCTCAAATAACATGCTCTCATTAGTTAACTAAATAATGGATCTTGAGTTCACCTGCATCTACACTGAGTACATATGGCCTAGGTAGTTAAGATCATGTCAACCTTGACCTTCTTATTCTTAACTGTAATTATTGAGGTGTACTCATTCTATACCATAAGACATACACAAAGGCTTATGGACTTGCCTGTTTGCAGTGTCACACAACCCTTCAAGGATTGAGCGCACTTTCTTCTCACTTTTTACCGATGGAGCTAAAACGCATGCCTGAAATCATTTCAACAACCCATGGTCTGTCAAAAAAGGCAAATTCTTGGTTGGAAAACCACAAACAAACATAAGAGTCTACATACCAAGAAAGATGGCGGCAGACCATATCTCAAAATGCTCTCTGTGAAGACGCGCACAGCACAAAAGTGCATCCAGGCGCTAAAAACCTACAGGCAGGAAACCTATTCAGTATAAAAGAAAATTATGAAACCTATTGCAAAGGGCAAGACAACATCAACGAGAACAAGTATAACAACAATGTATACCAATAATAGTAATAATAATAGATCAAACAGCAAAACTAAAAAATTGTAGTTCAAAACAGCAATTTGAAAGATTCTGAGCAAAAAGGGGACCACATATAGGCAAATAGGCTACAGTGGTGCACACATAAGTCAGATGCATCTTATAGATAATAAAACAAAACAAAAAGAAAAATACCTCCCCATAACTGTTATAGCACCACTGCAAAAGAGAACTTCTCAAACTTCCCTGATCTTCAATTAACTTTTCTAACTCCTGCTTCCGACTCTCTTGTGCTTCTAGACTATGTTCAAATTCACGAATCTGAATCACATATTAAAATAACAAGCCACTAATTAGATATGCTCCACCTAGTCAAATGCTGAAATTAGCATAAGTGCAGCAAATTCTTTATGCATTTCTGCTTTGCAGACAGCAAAAATGAGCATGCCAGGATATAAATTTTAAATGACATGATGAAGATTCACTGTTATAACATCCCTGGATCATGCCGCTTGTACAACATACTCACCTGAAAACCTTTTTCACGTGCAGCTGTTCTAAAATTGTCTGCAACACGTCCAAAGAGTGTCACAGTATAAAGAGCATATTCATTATCCTCAAACAACTTCTTGGATGACCTGGGGACCTGAAAGCACATAGCAAGATTAATCAGACTTGAGGTAAGATCACGATAAACTAAAAATAAAACAATGTGATTACAACTATTGCACAGGTAAAGTTTTTTTGTTTTTTGTTAAACAGGTATGATAGGTAAGTTGGATCAATTGAAGTGACCCATATCATATTGTCAGAAAGGTAGCACAACTGTTCCACAGATTTAAGGGGCATGATGGATAAGTTGATCGATTAAAGTGAACCCATATCAAATTGTAAGCAATGTAGCCTACTAAATCACAACTCTACCACAATATCAACAAGGCCGAACCAACAGGAACTAGAATATATAACCAGAAATAATAATCCATACCACATAACTAGTCAAAGTCTCATAGCTGGCTAACCAGTCTTTCTGTGAATACTTGGGAACAACTGCAAGGAGAGTCACTAGATGTTCTGAGGTAATTATATCCTCTGGTTTCACTAGATTTGAGAGATCCCGTACAGCCAGGCTGAAAAATGCAGAAAGCTAGGTCTGATCAGAAACCAGAATCAACTATTTTGCATATATGTGCAATGACTTTAAACAAACACACCCCCCACCCCCCACCCCCCCCCCCCCCCCCCCAAAAAAAAAAAAAGAAGAGAAAAAGAGAAAGAAAGAAGAAAAACGTGTACCTTCCACTTTGCTTTCGGTTTATAGCATTAAGCTGACTACGCACATTGTTGTATTCCGCAACACGAACCTAATATAAGAGACAAAGCTTTAAGACCCATATATATTCATCTAAAAAATAAAGATTTATTTATTTATAAGTCAATCTAAAAAACTAAAGAGCTTTGGCTTAATTATGAGGTTTACTTCTTCAGTCAAGAAACATAACAGATCTAATCAATCCAAGTGGAGGAAAAAAACCTACATGATAAATGACGGGGAGAAAACTAAAAGTTTGTAAGGTGGTAGCCAGTCAAATTAAAGTAGAAATGAATACATGCCTAGAAAATATGAGGACAGCCAAGTAAACAACTGCTCTCATGGTATCAATTGTTGTTATTTCCACCACAATAAAAAATCATAAACACTCATGCAGCAATTTACTACACTCTACTTATCACAAGGCGTTAGGGAATCAACATTCTATGCTCCTCCTTTTTTGTTACCTCCTAGTATGATAGTCTGTGCCAAAACTAATCAGTTGCCTAGTTCAGTGCATGACTGTGCAATATAGCCTAAAGAAAGCAGGTGAAACAGACACTCAAGTTTCATAACCATGTACAAAAGATCTAACACACTAAAGCCAATGACTCAATGAGCTCTAGCTCAAATGACACATCCTTCCCTCAGAAGAATAGAGTGGAAGCTGAATTGTGCTCCAAGACCCACTAGATGTGCGGGTGACTCACCAATTAAAAAAAAAAAAAAAAAGTCCCTATACACTAAGAAGAGTTCTTGGAAGGGTTTTGTATCTTAATATGAGCCACAGGAGTTCACCATACCCATCATTCTCTGAAATATCCTGGCTTTACAATTGTAATTCTCTATGCTTTGTACACAGATGCTCATCCTTCCTATTTTTGGCATTCTCCCAAGCAATTCATCCAGATAACCCCACACTTAAGACATCCACAATCCACAGATATCATATGTCATAAGCTAAACAGAAAACAAAACACATTGTAGTCAAGTGCAGTGAACAGCTGATTTACTATAAACACCTAACCAAATCACATAGGTCATTGTAAAGAAACTTATTCTATATATTCTCTCTCAGCTGATTTCGAAGAATCTTAACTATACAGTGTTGTCAAGGCTTGGTTTACTAACAAGCAATGCTTCCTTGTATCTGCCTTCAAATAATAGATAACCAACAGATCAAATCAAGACGAAATTAATTATTACCTTGAGATCATCCTCAATCTTTGACACTTGACTATGGATACTATCCACAGTCTCCCTCAAGGGTGACATAGTCGGGTACTTGGCTTCGTCCCAAACAAACCTTGTCCATTACAAAACCATAACAAAAATTCTCGGTTAATAATACCCAGATCCCTCACAATAACAGAAAAAACCAAAATCCTACGTCAAAATATCTTATTGATTTTACAGAATTGTGATTCACCTAGTGAGGTACGAATCAACTGGTACTCCGTCAACAGTGAGAGCATTGCTCTCCACACCCGATACCCTCTCTAATTCCTCGATTTGACGCCTGATCTTGTGTGACACTCCTTCCACAAAGCTGTTTGACTACAAAATTCCACAGTAAAACTCCAATTTAATAATAATAATAACAACGAAAATCACGGAAATAACAGATCAATTTCCAATTTGCAATCGAATTGCCACAGACAAAGTTGAAGAAATTTCAAATTCCATGAATTCTTAATAATTCATAAAATATTGATAAAAAAAGAAGAAGACAAAACTACAAAATTTGCACTTAAAATTAAAAGAAAGACATTCTGTGAATAAAAAAGTTTTCGAAATTGGATTCAGATCAAAGCCAAATTTTCAATTAAATAGCCACAGAAATAAGTTCAAGAAATTACAGATTCTGTGAATCAAAATCAAAATAAAAAAAAATTTACAAAATTTGTATCTAAAATTCAAAAAAAAAAAAAAAAAAAAAAAAAAGAAAAGAAAAAAAGCAACACATTCTGTGAATCAGGAAAAAAGACCTTCAAAATTGGATTCAGATGTTGGAGGAATTACCTTTTGGAGATCGTCACTGAGAGAGAGAAGTGAGTCTAGGGTGCCAACACGTAGATTAGGAACATTGAACTGGAAAAATCAAATATAAAAACGAAAGAAAGACTATAATGACATGAAATTGAAGCAAAGAGAAACAGATCTTCCAAGGAAATGAGAGAATGAGCGAGTACTCTATAGAGAGGAGTGTCAAAGGAATGCTTGGAGATTTGCTCTTGCAATCGGTTCCACAAAGAAGTTGCAGAGTTCTGAACTGGAAGAGAGACCACCCAGTATCTCGTCGCCATTGAAGCTTCAATTTACAAAATCTCTGACAATTACAAAAAAACCAAAGAGAGTTGTCTTCCCGGCTCTAGCAATGGCGAAGCCAAAGCTTCACAAAATTTAGAGAAAGTTGTAAAAGAGCATTCACGTCAGGCTGAATAAAATTTAAGCCAAATTCAAACTAACACCCTCTACTATTTCTATTTCAGCTAACCCACCATTCACATACACTAGCATCAGACTCTCTATTCTTTCTCGCTCCAATTAAATATTATTTCTTTATTCATCAACACCCAGAATAACATATGGAAATACAAAGAAGAATCAACACCCCGAATGAGAAATTAACACTGCATTCTGATCATCATTCAAAGAAGAACAAATTTTCATTACAATCCTGAAATTTTTCTAATTGGTGTCTATGATATACTCTTACAATTAATCAAATCTAACTTTTTTTTTTCTTAATTATTGGCATAACATAACAAATCTTAATGGGTGACAATAACAAAAAATTTAGTAAATATATATTTATAAGACCCAGATTCTATGATGTTTGATTTACAAGCCTATGTAGAAAATAAAAAATCCTAGGAAATGTTGAAATTAACCAATACCCTATTATCAATCATCCAAAATTTCGCGTACATTCATCAGATCACAAAACAAAAGTGCAACAAATTTTGTGCAAACCGAAAGCAAAGTGAGTGGAAAAAAATAAAAGAAGCGAAGTTAAAAGGAAAAAAAAAAACAAAAGAGAAAAAGAAAAGGGTCTCACCGATCAGTGGCTTCGTGATTTGTTCAGGTTGTCTGTCTGGCTCTGGCGAAAGAGAGAGAGATGTACATGTAAATGTAAGAAGTTTCTGAACTCTCTGTCTCTGGCGAAGTACTGAGTGGTGCTTTTTGGGTTGGGCTTGGCATAGTTCGGCTAATAATTTGGCATTTTGGGCTGGACAATGCAAATAATGAGTTTTTGGGTTACTTTTTTAACATTGGGGTTGGGTGGGTCTACTCTTGGAAGCCCATCTCAAATTCAAACTTTTTATTAAAAAAAAAGTATTTATAATAATTTGATAATTGGGGGAGGTGAGATTTGAATTCTGAACATCTCATTTGGAATCATCAATAAGCGTTAATTGAGTTATAAAGTTTTGGCCAAATTTTATGTTTATGTCGTACGTGCATAATATATTGGTAACAAATCTTTGTATAACAGGTTGTGCGTTGACACTCAACCATCATTATAATGGAATTTGTGTCTTGCACTTAGCTAGAAAGAACTTAAAGCATGTTTGGCATTGCTAGTTAAATTTTTTCGGTTTCTCTCAATTTCTCTATGAAGCATAACTAGTTGCAAACTCTTCTTAAAAAATTAAAAAAAAAAAAATTAGTCGCAAACAATCATAAGCTACCTTTAAATTAGGTCTAGCTAGCAACCCATTTTGTCCTAGTTTACATTTGTGATAGCTTTTTTTAATTTTATAAGTAGTACAATTATATCTATAAAATTGTGGCTTTATAATAAAAAAATGTTCATGAGTAAGTAAGTTAACAGCCAACAATTGTTGCAAAGGCACACTTGCATTGAGCTATATGTGTCCATTGTCTCTCAAAGTGACTCTAACTCCAACCAACTTTCGAGTAATTTTACCCCCCCCCCCCCTTGGAGCTGCACTCTCATTGTATTTTAGATAAACATATAAATAAAAACTTTTATGTGCAAAAGAAATTATTTGTTATTAATTTAGGAACTTCCAAACGAAGTGTAAACTTCAATTGCAACATAAGATATATATACTACTCTTTAAATAAATACTTCTATAAGTTAGAATATTATTTCTCAAGATTTTTATTTTATTTTATTTTTAAAAAAAGTGATCTAAAGAATTGGCAAATGGGTTTGGGTTGATATGGTTTGGGTTAGAAACAAGTTGTCTTAAACAGGTTAACAAACCTATGATCCCAACTCGGTCTTGTAAGGGTTGAGTTGACATTGTATGACCATTATTTTTTTTCCGCATGAAAGTGAGTGAGTGTGTGTGTGTGTGTGTGTGTGTGTGTGTGTGTGTGTAAAAGAAACTTAATCACATTGTTTATGTCTTCCTTTCAATACAAATAAGAAAACAAATAAACAAAAACACTCTAAACTAAATATCAAACATTACATAAAATCTGAAATTTACATAGTTCAAGCTAAATAATACATAACTACTTAATTCATTACATATTGCAACATTATCATACCCTAATCCATTGTAAAATTAAAATCGAAACATTCTTAAACCCATAATTTCAATGCCCTAAAGTTCAAAATCCATAAAATTGCAACATTTGCAAACTCTAATTTACTAGATTCTAATTATAATAATATATACATAAACAATAAATCATTCGATCAACCTAAGCTTATAAAATTGGGGATTTTGACTTTTGAGAATATAATGGAGAAATTTATCCTCACTAGATTGAGAGATCTTAGATTAGACTGTGGGTCGGTAGGTGGCAAAAGAAGAACTGACTAACAAAGTATAGGAGACTATTGAGAAGAAAGCTTTGGGGGTGACTAAAGCTCCAGCCAATTAGCCTTGTATATGAGTGTGGGAGAGAAGCTGAAGAAGAGAATAAAAAGTGTAGAGAACTGAGTTTCTTAAAAAAGTGAGGAGGGAAAAAGAGCATAAAAAAAAAGTAATTCACATGTCCAAAAAACTCATATACCCATATTTTTACTAGATTCAGGCTGGTTAACAAGTTTGAGTCTAGTTTTGACAGATCTAGGTAAATGCAAAAACACTCCATAAACTGTAGATCAAAATCAAATCAACCCCCTAAACTTTTCAAAAATACCCAAATTGATCAAAAAAGATTTTTTTTTTCTTAAAAAAATGAGACAGAAATGTAGATAGGGTATTTTGAAAATTTAGAAGCTTCTAATTTCAAATTATAAGATCAGGGTGTTAGTTTCAATGTTATAAAAACTATATCATACTAGCAGTTCACCCATAAAGTCCGTAATTCTTGATGAACTTCGGAATGGTACACACCTTTGTCCCATTTGTGCATTTTTTCGACTTTGTACCCATGTAAAACCACAGGAAGTAAAAACAAGTTCATTCAACCCATAGATAAAAAAAAGGTCCTGATGGAATAAATAATAGCAAACAAAATTTACAAAACAAAACTTCTCAAAGTTCTAAGTCAATGTATTAAACTAGTCACACAGTCACTTTACTAATCCAAATTTATCTTCTTCTTTTTTTTTCTTTATAAATTTTTTTGGTTTTTCCCTTGTGTTATTGCTATGCATGACACTCTAGTTTCCATTATTAGAAACCGACCATAAAATTTCACCATTACTCCCTTCCTAAAAAGAAAAAACCACCAAAACTTGGTCAATAGACTCAATATCGAGCACCTAGCCACTCTAAGTTGTCACCTGCTTCAAACCCAAGCTTTCATCACCGCTAAAACCCCACATGTTGTGGATCACAAAGAGTAAGATAGGATTTATTAGGTAAGGTAAGCAGAAAGATCGAAAAAAATGATGAGAGAAAGATGAGAGACAAAAGATGAAGAAAAAGAAATTGAGAGATTAGGGACATTAGGTCCATATCTTGGGATGGAGGTAATTTTTATATTCATATTTCATTCTATTATCTATAATCTATTTTTTTATTTATATATATATATATATATATATATATATATGTAAGGACCCAAAAACCAAACGTCCCAGACCTACTTAGAATGGTGGAATCTATGCAACCCAACAAGACCCAAACCAATAGATATTTGTAAAGAGAGTGGGATAAAAGAAGGGAAGGGGGCTTAGCCTGAGAATCTAATCAAAGAGGAAATGACCAAAAGTTAAAGTTTATGTATATAAGAGGTTCTTTACAAGTTCGTCTAAGGACAAAGCTCTTGCACTAGATAATACATTGTTCACTCTCTTTCTCTTACTGTTCTTGCTCTAATTTTCTATCATTCGACTATTTCTCTCTCTCCCCCTCACCTGGAAGTTCCCTTTCTTTATATACTCCTTAGCCCATCGCATCCTGGCCCTTCATCCCCACTTACCCAGACTCTCCCTATGACACTTATCCCCTTAAACTTCAATTGAAGGTGATAGAAGAAGCTGCTTAGCTATGAATTCCACTATTCATGTCACTTCTTCATCAATGCAGTTAATAAAGTTGTTGCCAGTCATTTAATGCGAAGGCAGTAGGTGAACTTTCACTGGAAACCTCCTTCACCAACCATGATTCTCTCTCTAAATCCTATCCTTCTCATTCGAACTTCCCAGAAGTCTTTTGTCTCTTCTCTTTCTATCCTCGAGCAGATTCCCTCTTTGAGCTCATAATGCCTTTGTAGTGACAACCACAGCTCGTTGTACCCTTCCTCGGTCTTGGGGCCCCTACAATAGCCCCCTAAAACTTTACTATTAACTCTGAGAAAAAAGGCAAGGTTTTAGTTACACAACCTCACTTGATACTTGCCAAATGCGTTCCCATGTGGTAATGTCCTTTCACCTATCTTCAGCACGTTCTTGACGCTTTGGTATCCACGATCTTGTATTTATTGTGTTAGCAGCTGCTTGTCCCCCCGCATTCTACGGTACGATGGTGATCCTACGCCCTTATTTACCCAGATTTACGAGTGGAAAATTTACTGCCCATTTTTCACCCCTATATAAGGAGAGGTTGAGGCTAGCTTTACTCCATTTATTCATTTGGCAATTTTTCATTGAAGCGGCAGCCCAATAAGAGATTCTTCTATTGCTTGTAGGTGCGTCTAGATTCATATTCTTTTGTACGTAGATTTTTTATTGCCTACACCATAAATTTCCATAGGTAGATTTGCTAGGCTAGTAGATACCCCTGAAGGCATGGCCACCATTAGGGCTCAATATAGGATCCCTAATAGTGTTGAACTCCAACACTGTGAATTGGGCGAATGGATGGTTATGAACAGACCTCCTGGCTCAGTAGTGATTCTAATGATCGCCTTCATAGAAGGCGGGATGGAGATTCCCGTGGGTAAGATCACTAGAGAGTTCCTGATGAACTATAGGCTGACCCTCACACAATGCTCCCCTAACGTTTTTAGGGTCCTCGGTAGTGTAGATATGATAAATCGTAAAATGGGGACTAACCTCACATGGCATGATGCGAACTGGGTATACAATTGCCAGAAAGGGAAGGAAACCAAATACTACATCAAATGTAGGGTCCTATCTGTTAGTTTAATATCTTGTATACCTGAGTCAAACAAGGGTATGTACGAGGACTTCCTCATCGTCTCTGGAGACTGGCATGATGGATTGCACTGTCCCACCCAAGAAGGGGAACCAAGTAGGGTTCCCACAAATATTAGATGCGTGTAAGTTTTTTATATTTACATAAAGAAAAAATTTTTCAAAGTTTTTTCTCTAACTTGTGACTTATGCTACTTCTTTTTTGGTAAATGAATACCACATCGCCCCGAAGAAGAACCTTGTGAATTTTCCTGACCTAAACCGGATCCTTAGGTTAGAAATTTTTCTACATAAAGACGACTCCGGGCGGTGCATATAATCCTCGGGTTTGAACCCATCTCTAAATGCTTCCAAATCCCGAAGAACGTAATTAGAGCTAAAGACCCACGGTTAGCTTTAATTGACGTAGCAATTCTTGGTTTTCTGTTAACAGATCCTCCTCTAGCTAGAACCTAAGACACTCAACTTTTAGCCCCACTCGTAACCAAACTCCTTTACTCTAAGGAGCCGCTCATACCTTCGGACGACGAAGCTGAAGAGTCCACTCCCGAACCTATCCTAGAAGTGATAGATAAAGACTTTAAGGTTTTCTACCAACAAGAGGACCCCGAAGACCTTCCCGGCCTCTCGCAACGCCGTTTACCTCCTGCCCACGTCAGCACTAGCCCAGAGGAAACTAACATACCTAAAGGGATGGTGCTCGAAGAAAAGACCCCAGGCTTGCTGGCATTGCTTACAACCCATGCTGGGGGTGCTTCCCCAGCAGTCTTAGTGGTTCCCCGACCACCAACTCCTGCTCCCACGCATGCGTCCTCTGGTGACGCCATAGATAAAAAGAGAAAAATAGGCCAAGGAGGTAAAAGACCAGAAAGTGCGAAGGAGGGGGAAATCACACGCCCGTCTCAGCAGCCCCCAGCTAAGAAGGACCGAACGACCAAAGCCCAACAGAAGAAGAACGTTTCCTTTGAGACCTTTAAAGGTTCTAAGGGGGAACAGTTGCCAAAGGCCTCTGCTTGGAGGCTTTCATTTATGCTAAGCTTGGGGAGCCTTGTCATGGACGATGCCAACCTTAGGGATCCCCAGAAGGGTAGGTTGGGCATTCTTGCTAAATGTCTGGAAAAGGCCCTTCTCCTACCTAAAGACATTCAGGAGCTTCAGTCCTTTAGGAAACGTGAGGTCTTCTTGTCTCTAAAGAGAGACCTTGCCTAGGTATGTAATTACCTTCTTCTTTTCATAAATTAATGAAACACGTGTATAGATACTAACCCACAACAATCTTACAGTTTGTGCAAGCAGCCTTTATGGCTAGGAAATGGGTGGACCACGCCCTAGGCCAAGCTCGTGAGGCTGAGGGCAAGCTTGAGAAAGTTGAGAAGACCTATATTGAAACCGAGAAGAGGCTCAAGGACACTCCCTTCCACTTGGCTGAGGTAGAAAAATCAAGGAAAAATGCTGAGTCTGCCTTAGTTGGATTTGAGAAACAGGCAGAGAAGGCTAGGGCTTCTTAGAAAAAGGCTGAGACTCACCTGGCCTTGGCAATAGTAAAGACTAAACAACAGTAGAAGTAGCTGGAGGCAAAGGATGCCGAGAAGGTTAAGCCAAGCAGGTAGCCTATGACGCGGGCATAACCAAGACTGCCCAACTCAGAGACGTCGCTTGAGCCTTTTGCCTTGAGGTATGGGGACAGGCCCTTATTGCAGCTGGGGTTAGTACTGAATTAGAGCTTAAGGCTCCTGATAGAGTATACTACGCCTTGCCCCCAGCCTCCCTCAACCTTTAGCTGACCCTAGCTCTACCTCTGCCTCGGTCCAGCCTACCACTACTCCAGCTGGCACACCTGCCACGAAGAAAGGGCAAGATCAACCACCTCCAACAGCTGTTGTGGATGTGGAGTCAGAAGAGGTAGCTGAAGTGGGGCAACTGAAGAGGAAGAAGCTGGAGAAGGAGAAAGAAAAAGAGAAAGAGAAGGAGAAAGAGGCATTAGCATGACTTAGTCCTAAGTTAAGAACTATTTAGTCAATTTTGTAATCGAGCTTAAGTTTAGTTGATGCCCCCTCTTTCTTTTATTGTAATCCAACTCCTAAACTTCAATGAATATAGCCAATTTTTACTTTACACTTTTTCATATATTTAAGTCTAATTTGTCTAAGTATATCTTCTGCTACTTCCTTTTTTAGTATTATTTGAAACATGCTAACCTTTAACTAACTTAATCTATTCCCTTCACTATCCTATTCAATCTAAAATAAACCTTGAGAAAGTTATTGGACTGACATTTAAGGTAATTTGTAACAATATTCTGACACTTAGCAAAAATTTCAAGCCAAAACTTACCTTACTTTGGACTTAGGATGCTAAGAGACCAATCTGCCTTGTACTTGTAATCCGAGGAAGCAAGCAAGACTTATGATTTTATTCAATGCTTAGAAAATTTCACATAAGCGTTAACCTGTCCAAGGTTTGTGACCCGAGGAGCCTAACAGGACTAAGATTCTATTAAACACTTAGAAGTTTTTAACATAAAGGTTAATTTACCCAAGGTTTGTGACTCGAGAAGTCGAACAAGACCAAAATTCTGTTTAACACTTAGAAATTCCTTATATAAAGGTTAATTTACCCAAGGTTTGTGACCCGAGAAGTCGAATAAGACCGATGTTCTGTTTAACACTTAGAAATTCCTTACATAAAGGTTAATTTACCCAAGGTTTGTGACCCGAGAAATTGAATAAGACCGAGGTTCTGTTTAACACTTAGAAACTTTTCCATTTAGTAATTACCACACAACTCACAACCACAGTAAAGCACAAATGAGCTAGACATTAATAAAAAGAACTTCATATCATTAGTCGTATTAACGCCATAAATTATTTACATTCCAAGGACGTGAAATCACATTTTCATCTAATTCTTCCAAATAATAAGCCTCAATACCAGCCATTGACGTTATTCTGTATAGGCCTTCCTAGTTGGGACCCAACTTTCCCCAGGCTGGTTTTTTTGCTGTCCCCACCACCTTTCTTAAAACTAAATCTCCTGGGGCTAATGGTCTTAGCTTCACTCCTTTGTCATATCCTTGCTTAAGCCTCCGCTAATAATGTGCCATCTTCACTACAGCAACTTCTCTTCTTTCCCCAACCAATTCCAAGCTGGCTGAGAGCAAGCAATTATTCTCCTTAACGCTGAACTGATCAGTTCTTAGGGTTTGGAACCCTGACTCAATAGGGATTACTGCTTCTGCCTCATAAGTCATTGAAAAATGAGTCTCTCTAGTTGATCTTCGGGGTGTGGTGCAATAAGTCCACAACATGTAGGGCAATTCATCCACCCACCTTCCCTTTGCATCATCCAACCTTTTCTTCAACCCAGACACTATGGCCTTATTTGTAGCCTTGGCCTGACCATTCCCTTATGGATAAGAAGGAGTAGAATACCTATTCTTGATCCCCAACTCCCCACAGTATCTTCGAAAGGCTTTATTATCAAATTGAAGACTATCTGAGATTAATGTATGCGGTACTCTAAACCTAGTAATGGTATTTCTCCATATAAATCTCTTAGCATCCACATCCTTGATATTGGATAAAGATTTAACCTCTACCCATTTAGTAAAATAGTCTGTCCTGACGATGAGCCATCTTCGGTTTCCGTGGCTCGAGGAAATGGTCCCACTATATCCAAGCCCCACTGAGCAAATGGCCAAGGGCTGGAAAGTGGGTTCAGAACGCCCCTAGGTTGGTGAATATTCAGGGCATACCTCTGACACTGATCACACTTCCTTACATAATCCTGAGAAGTTTTTTGCATGCTCGGCCACTAATATCCTTGGGTAAGAACTCTATGGGCCAAAGACCTCCTTCCTATATGACTCCCACATATTCCTTCATGTAACTCTTCTAACAAGGGTTCCACTACCTCGAGATGTACACGCAGTAGATATGGTCCTGAATGAGAGCACTTGTACAACTTCTGTTCCTCGGATAACCAATAACGGGGAGCCTTTCTACGTATCTTATTTGCCTCACCCCCATCCTCGGGCAACAGTTCTTGTTTCAAGAAATTAACCAAGGGATCCATCCAACTTGGCCTGACCTAAATACTGTGCATACCCATCAAGGGCTTCTTCACAAAACTAGAATTAGCCATGTATTTAATAATAACGACCCGAGGCAAATTTGACCCTAGAGATGTTGCCAGCATAGCCAAAGAATCCGCATGAGAGTTTTGTCCTCTCAGGATTTTCTTTAGAGTAAAGCTCTTGAAGTGGACCCGAGCTTGTCTAACTCTAACAAGATACCCCTGCGTGCATTCATCCCAAGCCTCAAACTCTCCATTAACTTGTCCCACCACCAGCCGTGAATTTGAATATACCTCTACGACTTCTCCTTTTAATTGGTTAACCATTGCCATTCCAGCCAACAAGGCCTCATACTTAGCTTCATTGTTCGTAGCTAGAAAATCTAATCGCAATGATTTTTCTATCACTAGCTTCTAAGGGGTTATCACCATAATTCCTACCCCTGCCCCTTTTTGGTTAGCCACTCCATCCATGTATACCTTCCAAGTGGGAACAGTAGAGGCCGAGACTGTCAAAGTGTCAACTATTCCTTTTCCCTCACCTTTTACGCTCTTAGTAAACTCCGCCATAAAATCTACTAGGACTTTTCCTTTTATGGCAGTACGAGGCATATACCTGACATCATAAGCACCCAACACGGTTCCCCATTTAGCAATCCTGCCCGTGTAATCTGATTTTCGTAAGAGTGCTTGCAAGGGGAGCTGGGTGAGCACCACCACAGTATGTGCCTGAAAATAATGAGGAAGCTTCCTCGTGGCGTGCCTCAGCTTCATGCAAGGACTTGCTAACATAGTAGACAGGTCTTTGTACCCTACTTTCATTTCTGACCAGAACTAAACTAACTACATAATCTGTGACTGCCAAGCACACATACAAAACTTCCTCTTTCCCGGGTCTAGAAAGGATTGAAGAGCGTGACAAATATTGCTTGAGCTCCTTAAAGGCCAATACACATTTCTCAATCCATTGAAAGTCCTTCCACTTATGGAGGAGTTGGAAAAACGAACGACACTTATCCGCTGATTGAGAGATAAAACTATTCAGAGCTGCTGCTATCCTTGTTAATTTCTATACCTCCTTAGGATTCCGAGGAGGATGTAAGCTATTAATGGCCTAGAAACTCTCTCGAGCTGACCCCAAAAGAACACTTAGATGTATTTAAGTGCAGCCTATGTTCCTTCAACACCGTGAACATCTCCCCCAAATTTGCTAAGTGCTCTACAACCTACTTGCTCTTTACCACCATATTATCAATATATGCCTCCACATTCCTCCTTTTTGTGACTCAAATATCTGTGTCACTATTCTTTGATATGAAGATCCTGCATTCTTAAGGCCAAAGGGCATCACCCGATAATGGTAATTTACAGTGAGAGCGTGCAAAGCAGTTTTTTCCTAATCAGATAATGCTAAAGGTATCTGGTGATACCCTTGGAAGGCATCCAAGAAACTCATCCGAGAATGTCCAACTGTTGCAACCACCAGTTGATCAATCCGAGGCACGGGGAAAGGATCCTTCAGGCAAAATTTATTCAAATCCATGAAGTCCACGCACACATGCCACTTACCGTTTTTCTTCTTTACTACCATGGTATTAGCCAACCACTCAGGGTAAAAGATCTCTTTGATTGCCCTGCTTGCTTATGTTGGTTCACTTCTACCCTTACTGCCTCAGCATGTTCTTTTGATGAACGCCGAGGAGGTTGCTTTCGTGGGATCACCTCTGGTGACATATAAACTCAGGATCAATCCCAGGTATATCATAAGTACTCCAGGCAAACACATCAATATTATCTTCCAAAAATTTCTCCAATGCTGCCTTTTCCAAGGATGGCAATTGAAACCCCACCTGAAAGTATTATTCTTCATCTTGTCCAATCACAACCCTTTCCAATTCCTCAAACAACACTCCTTGCGACTCGGTCCCAAGTCCCATTTCGGGACCCTTTAGTTGTTATAGGATTCGCTCCTCTTCTATCACAACAGGATCCACAGGATGCTATGTGATGGCTGCCACCAGACATTGCCTAGCCATTGCTTGGCTACTAACTAGTTCCCCTACTCTTTTTTGTGTGGGCTACTTAACTTTCAGATGCAAAGTTGAGGACACAGCACCCATAGCATGAAGCCATGGCCTAGCTAAGATAGCTGTGTAAGAGGAATAGGCATTAACTACAATGAAACTGACCTGCACCTCTTCGTCCCTAGCCTGTACAGGCAACCTTATCATCCCACGGGGGACTACTAACCTTCCATCAAAGCCCACCAACGGCGAATCATACTTCTCGAAGTCCTTGGGCCTTAGCTTTAACCCTTTATATAGATCAGGGTACATGATCTCCACTCCACTTCCTTGGTCTACTAGGATCCTTTTTACATCATACCCACCGATCCTTATGGTCACTTCGAAAGCATCATCGTGCGGCTGGAATGTTTCCTCCTTATCCTCCTTTGAAAAACCCAAAGTGGGGGTGGCCACCACCTTGGCCTTTTTGAGAGCCCAACTACTATCTCCTGAATCGGAGCCCGCAACCATAGACATGACCCCTGAACAAGTCCTAGCATCAGCCCTAGGCTTAGCGAAGATCACATTAATTGTGCCCAATGCTGGCTAAAGAGCTCCATCCCTCTGATACCTAGCTCTCGAATGCCCAAATTGACTATAGGCTGGTGCAAGAACTGATTCATTTTCCCTGCCTTCACCAGTTGACCCAGGTGATCTTGCAGTCCTGCAATCCTCTGTTGTGTGCCCTTTTTCCTGATGATAATGGCAATGAAGGCTCTAATTTCTTTTGGACATATCCCCACCCATTTTATTGGGTCATTTGAAGTATGGTTCATTTTTTATCTTTTCCAGTATCTGATATACTGGCTCTTTGAACAATAAATTAACCACTTGAGCCCTTGCAGATGATCTCTGATTGGGAAGTCTCTTCTAGAATGGTTATTATGATATCCTCCTCCCTAAGGATCTATTTTCTTTGAGAAAACCTTAACTTTACCCTTTTGCTGGGTCTGATCTTCATCTACTCGCTTATACCAATGCAATCAATGAGCTGGCGCATATTAAGGGCAGGCTTCATTGTTAGTGACTTCCTCAATTCGTGCTCCTTCGGGAGCCCTACCTTAAATGTTCTCACTGCCACATCCTCGAAATCTCCATCTATCTCATTGTACATTTCCCAATATCTGTCTGAGTAGGTCTCTAGAGTTTCACCTTCCCTCATGACCATGGACAAAAGAAAGTCTAAAGGCTTGGGGACTCTACTACATGTTACAAATCTTGCACCAAATGCCCTCGTTAACTCTTCAAAGGATCTTATTGATCTCTCTTCCAAAGCATCAAACCAGCGCATAGCCACAGGCCTGAGGTTGGAAGGGAATACCTTGCACATAAGGGCTTCATTGCCAAAATGAATTGCCATCTTCTGATTGAAATGGTTTACATGCTCCACAGGGTTAGACCTTCCATTATAGATGGTGAAAGTTGGCTGTGAGAACCAGTGGCGAAGCCTGGCCTTATTGATTCTCCTAAAAAAGGGTGACTTCGAGATTTGTCGAAGTGCTTTACTCATTGCCTCATTCCCCATGCTATGATAAGATGACCCTTGCTTACACTTGTACTTGCCCTTTTCCAGTTTATCCTGGCATGAAGATGCTGAGAAGGACTCACTGGATGGGGTTCTTGACCTATGGTGATATGAGCGATCCCTACTTTCCCCTGATCCGTCACTTGATGGGGGTGATGGATTCCTTTTGTCACGTTCCCTTCGCCGCAGCTTCCTACGCAAGAAATCTACCTCAAGCTGCAATTTTCGCGTCTCCTGATCATGTGAAACATGGCTCCTAGTCCTTAAGTGACTCCTCTCTGTACATTCAGTATGGTATGACTTCACTATAACACTTGGTGTAAGATGCCTATCCCTCCTTCGCTCCAAATTAACAAACTGGTTTTCCCTTTATGAACCAACAGACTCCTCCTTATTCTGCTCCAAGTTGGCCATGACTACTCAAGATAAACCCACAATAACACCTTGTTCCCCACAAACAGCGCCAATTGTAAGGACCCAAAAACCAAATGGCTTAAACCCACTTAGAATGGTGGAATCTGTGTAACCCAGCAAGACCCAAACCAATAGATATCTGTAAAAAAAGTGGGATAAAACAAAGGGAGGGGGCTTAGCCTGAGGATCTAATCAAAGAGAAAATGACCTAAAGTTAAATGACTACTCAAGATAAACCCACAATAACACCTTGTTCCCCACAAACAGCGCCAATTGTAAGGATCCAAAAACCAAACGGCTTAAACCCACTTAGAATGGTGGAATCTGTGCAACCCAGCAAGGCCCAAACCAATAGATATCTGTAAAAAAAAGTGGGATAAAACAAGGGGAGGGGGCTTAGCCTGAGGATCTAATCAAAGAGAAAATGACCTAAAGTTAAAGTTTAAGTATATAAGAGGTTCTTTACAAGTTTGTCCGAGGAAAAAGCTCTTACACTAGATAATACACTGCTCACTCTCTTTCTCTTACTGTTATTTCTCTAATTTTCTATTCTTCGACTATTTTTCTCTCTCTCCTTCATCTGGAAGCTCCCTTTCCTTATATACTCCCCAGCCCATTGCATCCTGGCCCTTCATCCCCACTTACCCAAACTCTCCCTATGACACTTGTCCCTTTAAACTTCTGTTGAAGGTGGTAGAAGGAGTTTCTTAGCTGTGAATTCCATTGTTCAGGTCACTTCCTCATTAATGCAGCTGATAAAGTTGTTGCTAGTCATTTAATACAGAGGCAGTAGGTGAACTTTCACTAGAAACTTCTTTCACCTACCACGATTCTCTCTCTAAACCCCATCCTCCTTATTCGGACTTCCTAGAAGTCTTTTGTCTCTTCTCCTCCTATCCTCAGGTAGATTCCCTCTTCAGGCTTACAATGCCTTTGTAGTGACAACCACAGCTCGTACCCTTCCTTGGTCCTCAGGCCCCCACAATATATATATAAATTATTAGTTGAGATTAAATTTGATTCTACATTAAACTCTCTATTAAAATCTTGTGACAATTAAAATAAAAGACTATTAGAAGTTATAACTACCATAAATATAACCTTAAGGGGTTGGCCAAGCGGTTGGGCGCTTGGTCTCAGGATGCTTGTCCTGGGCTCGACTGGGTGTGCTCCCCAGTTCGAGTCCTGCGACCTACATTCTGAAAACATCCCTCAGGCCAGCATTTTACACCCTCGGGGCCCATCCAGTGCGAACAGTGATTAGTCTCTAGTTGTCCGCCTTGAGGATACACTGTGCGTCAAGCAAAAAAAAAAAAAAAACCATAAATATCAAAATTTCTATTTTAAAAAAAAGGACTATTAATAACTACCATAATTATCAAATTTCATATTTAGATAAAAATAAAATATAGAAAATAAAAAATGAAAAAGAGAAAAAAATTATATTTTGTTAAACTTTCTTGTGAATTGCACGAGTTACTGACCAGTTTTTATTTAAAGGTGAGAATTTTTTTTTTTTTTTTTTTGTGAAAGTAAAATTGAGAAATTGATGTGACTATTTGCACCACTTATAACACTTGTTCATTTTTATGTCCTTTAATGGTTTTTTTATTATAATAATTGTGTGACACATAACCATTATGTGATTGTGAGTCATGTAAGTAATTTTTCTTGGATAAAGTTTCTCTCCAAACTTATGTGGAGAGAAATCCTTCAAACTCCTTTATTATTATTATTATTATTATTATTATTATTATTATTATTATTGAATGTGAATTTTGGAAATCTAACCGTTAGAATGCATTTTCTTTATGTCCTTAACATACCTTTTAAATTTTATTCAAATCAGATGTTATTTACTATTCAATCAGTAAATTTATTTTTTATGATAATTTTAAATTACAAAAATTTGAAATTTAAACATTTGATTGATGACATAGCTATTGATCTTTGATATTTTAAAAAAATTTGCAAACATGGGGATATAATAAGAACTTACAATCTAACGATTAGATTTTCAAAATTCATATCTAATAAATAGAAACCTTTCCCTTTCTCTTAGCCAAGTGCTGACACAAATAACAATGAAATTAAATAAGTTGGTGTGCAATAGCAGCCATGTTGCTCTTTGGGATGAAAGTGATAATTGTATGACTAATTAATCTCTTTGAGTATGAATCTCCTCTCAAAAACACTAGTCAGCGGTCAGAATTTATCACATTCCCCCAAATGATATGCTAATAATATTTGTAGAAAAAGGGCAGACATTCCATTTGGTCTAAGAGCTTATTTGGTCAAACTAAAACTGAAAAAAAAAAAAATTTAATTTCCTCCAGGGTTGGATGAACAGTCAACATATCAATCTACATTTGATCAAGTGAGTTGGGGATTAACTCATCGATATCATTAGAGATATGTGGGTTAGCAAAGGAAAACGAGTTTTCAAAATGTCTCACAAAACACTCTCCATTAATGGAATCTCGGCCTGAATTTCAATTTCTTCATCTTTCATAAAGTCAATGCTCAATAGAATTTCGCCTTCTCCTGATGATTAGACATGGCAAAATCGGCGGGTCGGGTCAGGTTTGGGTCGGGTTAAACGGGTTACGGGTCAAAACGGGTCATTTTAAGCGGGTTAAAAACGGGTTCGAGTCAATTGGGTTGCAGGTCGGGTTGACCTGTATTTTTCACAAGATTTTTTTTTTTAAAGAAAACAACATGTATTTGCTATTTGGAAAGTCATGCAACAAATTACTTGATGTAAAATGCATTACCTTGAATTCACCACTTATATCAAGAATGAATTACACTTATTAATACTTATTCAATAATTTTAAAATTATACAAATCTTAACATTACTATCTAAAACAAAATAATACAAAGATAAGTAAAACAAATTGTGAGTTTGTTTAGACCCCTGTAAACTAGATTGTTTAACCTAAAGAATTAGCTAAGTGATTTACTTAGGTAATTTAAACAAAACTAGGTTAACACAAATAGTCATAAACAATAAAGCAGCGGAAAAATAAAGAACACAAAGATATGATGACCCAGGAAAACCAAACCGGTAAAAAACCTGGGGAGGATTTAACCTAGCTATCCTCAAAGTAAAACTGAATTCACTATGAAAGAATTGAAGTTTACACAATAAGACTTAGACCACTAACATCCTATTGCTACCCAAGTGTAGAAAACTTACTACCACGACCCCATGATAGCTCTGAGATCCACGGACTCCTTCTTTCTTGAATTCTTCAGCAATCCACAAGCGCACCTGCTTGTATTTCTTTAAGATCTTTGATTCCGCAACTGTATGATTTACCAAGCTCTAAACATAAGTCTTGAGTTTGTAAACTCTAAGTGTATGTGAAGGTAAACACATCTAGATCTCACAATGAGATTCACAAACACAGCAAAACAGAACTCTAAAAACGTGGCTAGGGTTTTCCCTTATATACTTAGGGCAAAACATAAAACCCTATACATTAAATGGACTAGGGCTGAGTTGGAAAATTCTGCAGAAAAACAATCTGCACGACTTTCGATCGATCGAGTCTAATTTTCAATCGATCGAGTCAGGCAGAAAGTGCACAGTGAATTCTGCATAAAACTCGATTCCAACTTTACATGAAGAGCCAAACTTTGAGCAAGTCTAACACACAAAAATGAATTTTTTGAGCAAGTCTAACAAACTGGAAAAATGAATTTTTTGAAAATTGAAACAAATTAGCTCAAAATCTCCTCAAAGCATTAAATTTTATGAAAAGAATGCATGAGTATGAGATGAATTGTTTTTCCAAAAACCCATGTTTTCAACCCAGATCTCTCAAAGAAGATTTTCTCATAATATCTCTCAACCAATCAGACAAGCAAACATGTTTTGCATCAATTTCCATAAATATTCAAACTCGGTTGGTCAGGCTAAAAACACACACAATATCATATACATAGTTTAGCAAAGAATAACTTGTGTAGTGTGTGCAACTAGCATAAGCAAGAGAAACATGTGAGGTGATATGCACATATTGATTAATCATAATTTCTACAAAATCCATCACATGAAATTGAAAGAGACTATTACTTAAAGAGTTACATCATATAACTCTCACATCTCCTAGAATAAAAGCTTGCAATCATGTAAGTTTCTTGATTTGCCTTATTATTCAATTTAATTGATTAGAAACTTAATAATATAGCCGGGATAATGTACACACCAATTTTATTTGAATTTGTGAGATTATTATAGTCCAATAATGTACACACCAATTTTAATAGAGGCTACACCTTATGTTCTTTTTGTGCATGTGCTACACTTTCTCGAGCACAAAATCTTACGATATGCACTAAGGTGTTCATGATTGGCTAATAAACAGTGGTGAGATGGTTATTTATGCCTTTCTCAATAAGAATAAGTCCGACAATCAAAGACATGAGACTTCAAGATCAAGATCATGTGATCAACAAATATAGCATCTTCTCACACAACATGCACAACAAAACTTTAGCTAGTAAAGTGCAATCGCCATAAGTGCATCAAAGCTAAATAAGGTACATAAACATGTTATGCAAAATTTGATTGACCAACCTTGTCTTCAGATTCAAAGAAAAATAGCAAAAACACAATTTGCAAAATTTTTTTTTTTTTATTATAAAAGAAACACACATCCTAGAATGAAATGCATGAATGGTATGCAATGCAAATCCTAAAAACAAAGGTCACAAAAGATAGAGCAATGAAACACAAGGACCATGACAGACAGACTCAATTAGATTGAGCCTTTTGCATCCAAAACTTTTTAGATGCAATTCTTGCATTGGAGTTATGATTTACATTAGAATTCTGAGCAACTCCAGGATTGGAATAAATGTTTAACACCTTTACCAATTCACCAATAAGTACCATAGGATCATGTGCTTGGGGCACAGGTACTTTAGGTTTACTTGCTCGCTTTGCAGCTTGCAACTTAAAATAATTTGGACGTATGTGTCCAGGCTTTCCACAAAAATGACAAACCCATGCAGGCTTATCATGCAACTTGCCCTTAGTAGAAGTAGAAGCTCTAGAATGAGAAGCTTGAAGATCAACCCTAATCTTCCTAGGTGGAGCAACATCTACAGATTTGACAGGTTCACTCACCAAGGGTTTGACAATCTCACTCTTAAGAGGTTCAGAAGAGGAAACAAATTTAGTGGAAGAAGATTCAAGCACAGAAATACTTTCCTCAAAACCTAAGCCGGTTTTGTCAGAGGGAGACTTTTGAAAACTCAGTATGTGATCAAGTTTGGAGCTTGCAGACCTATTAGTTTGTTCTCTAACAACAGATAATTCAAGTTCCAAACATTTGACTTTATCAAGTAAAAGCATGTTCTCAGTTTTCACATTATTCAAAAGCTCATTTGCATCAAACAATTTCACAAGTAAATATTTCTTTTCAAGTTCCAAAGATGCAATTTTCTTCAAGCCTAAATCAACATTCATGGCATCCTTTGCAGCAATTTTGCAAAATTTATTATAGGCTTCCTGTAAATCTGCATCCTCAGAGAGTTCCCCATCAGAAGGGTTCTCTTCAACAGACATGCTTTCATTAACTACAGTAGTAGCAGTGAAAGCAATGAAGTTTCCATCCTCATCACTAGCGGATTCATTGTCAGAAACTTCATCATCACTAAGGGTTACAGCCATAGCCTTACCCTTGGACTTCAAGTATGTAAGACATTCAGATTTCAAATGACCATACCCTTGACAACCATAACATTGTTGTCCCAAAGAATTATTAGAAGGTTGACCTACTTTCTCTTTAGGTTTTTCAGTGTTATTAACCTTAGTGGGATCATTCCTCCTAAAATTTCTAGGTACAACAGTGTTCTTGCCTCTTGCCTTTCTGTTATTATTCCTAAGAAAGTTTCTAAAGTTCTTGGCAAGATAGGCGATCTCTGTAGCAGAGAGTTCATCATCAAATCCACCATCCTCAACATCATCAACAGACTTAAGAGCTATTGATTTGGATTTGTTAGTCTTAGGGAGGTCTAACTCATAGGACTGAAGAGATCCTATAAGTTCATCAACAGGGATGGAGTCCACATCCTTGCTCTCAGTGATGGCAGTCACTTTGGTTCTAAAATCCTCAGTTAAAGATCTAAGAATCTTCTTAACAATTTTAGGTTGATCATAGATTTCACCCAAATTATATGCATAATTAACAATGTCATTCAGTTTAGCATAGAACTCATCAAAAGATTCATCATCATTCATTCTAATGCTTTCAAATCTAGAGGTTAATTGCTGCAATTTATTTATTTTAACTACTTTTGTGCCTTCATGCACAGTTTGGAGGATTTTCCAAACAGTATGAGCAACCTCAACATTAGAAATTCTCTTAAATTCCTCCATGGAAACAGCATTAAAAATAGCATTCATAGTTTTGCTATTGAAAGCGGCTGCCTCCTTTTGAGAAGTTTGCCACTCACTCACAGGAGTAGTGGGCTTCTCCCATCCGTACTCAACGGAATTCCAAACTCTCTCATCAATGGATTTCAGGAATGTTTTCATCCTTACTTTCCAATAAGCATAATTGTTTCCATCAAAGTGAGGTGGAACAACAAGAGAGTGTCCGTGTTCCATGACAACAGGGGTCAAGGATCAGCTCAAAGATCAAAAGATCAAAAACAAAAGCAACCCGCTCTGATACCACTTGTAAGTTCGTTTAGACCTTGTAAACTAGATTGTTTAGCCTAGAGAATTAGCCAAGTAATTTACTTAGGTAATTTAAACAAAACTAGGTTAACACAAATAGTCATAAACAATAAAGCAACGAAAAAATAAAGAACACAAAGATATGATGACCCAGGAAAACCAAACCGGTAAAAAATTTGGGGAGGATTTAACCTAGCTATCCTCAAGGTAAAATTGAATTCACTATGAAAGAATTGAAGTTTACACAATAAGACTTAGACCACTAACATCCTATTGCTACCCAAGTGTAGGAAACTTACTACCACGACCCCATGATAGCTCCGAGATCCACGGACTCCTTCTTTCTTGAATTCTTCAGCAATCCACAAGCGCACCTGCTTGTATTTCTTTAAGATCTTTGATTCTGCAACTGTATGACTTACCAAGCTCTAAACATAAGTCTTGAGTTTGTAAACCCTAAGTGTATGTGAAGGTAAACACCTCTAGATCTTACAATGAGATTCACAAACACAGCAAAACAGAACTCTAAAAACGTGGCTAGGGTTTTCCCTTATATACTTAGGGCAAAACATAAAACCCTATACATTAAATAGACTAGGGCTGAGTTGGAAAATTCTGCAGAAAAACAATCTGCACGACTTTCGATCGATCGAGTCTAATTTTCGATCGATTGAGTCAGGCAGAAAGTGCACAGTGAATTTTGCATAAAACTCGATTCCAACTTTACATGAAAAGCCAAACTTTGAGCAAGTCTAACACACAACTTAAAGAATGTTTTGATCATGGTTTGCCAACATTACAAATTGAAGTTCTAATACATTAGTTCCTAATTCTTAGAACCTAATACAAATACACAAGTTTTATTTCTACACAAAATCAATATTCCAAAATATAAAACAAAATTCGAATGACTTATTGGATAATTCATTTGACAAAAAATAAAAACATATAAGAAATTTATAATCTTGAAAATTAATTTTATAATCTATTGTTAATTGTGGTTGTCACTCTATTTCAATTTGAGATATACATTAAAGTTTGATTGTTTACTTATTTATGCATTATCTCTTTTATGAATATCATATCATTGTTAAGCAACATATACTCTAGAAAAATATCATAATTTATTTTGAAAAATCATTTATTTTGGACATAAATTGTTAAAAAAAATAGGTCTAAGCATTTATAATTTTTGTTAATTTGATATTTTGGCTTCACTATTTTCACACTTGTGAATATTTCTCACACATATCTATAATTTTAAATTTATGTTTTTAATTGTACTGTAATTAAATTATCTTGGCATGTACTTTGCTATTTGATATCTAAAAACTTTAGTCATTACAGAATGCTCAACTATTCATCTTTCAATTAATTTGCATGCAGTTATGTAAATGTCTCAATTATTTCCTTAAAACTCACAACAAACAATTAAACCAATATTGCCTTTATTTTATTTTATTTTTTTACTAAAAAAAAAGTTTTAAAAAATGGTTCGAGTTCGGGTTGAGTCACGGGTCAAGTCGAGTTGATCAGCAGAAAATATGGGTCGGGTTACGGTTCAACCAGTTTTTGCTTTGGGTAAAAAAATTGGGTTCGAGTAAGGTATTTTTCGATTCGGGTCAAAAAAATCTGGCCTATTTTGCCATGTCTACTGATGATAATGGACAAATAGAAGAACTGGGTGTACATTCAGCAAAAATAAAAATAATAAAATAAATAAATAAAAGAAAAAGAAAAAGAAAAAGAAAAAGAAAAAGAAGAGGCTTCAAAAGAGTAAAGAATAAATTGAAAAATATATTAAAAAAAATTGTGAAGACTAAAATGAAGTCACTGTCAGAAACATATTTAAATATGCACAAACACTTATTCGGAGGAGAGAAGTTACTGCAAGATTTTTTTTTTTTTTAATTTTTATTGTCATCCTTTTTATACATAAATGCTTCAAAACCAGGATATGCTATGTGTGTTTTGTTACTTTTGTCCCATGCATTATGCATAGGCATTGCTCTAGCAATGCTTCTGCTCTTTAGTTTTTTCCTTACAATAATATACCCCTTTTATTACCAAAATAATAAGAGTACTACCATCAAATGTGTCAAATGCCAAATATTTGGCATTTGACAAACCAAACATCACTATTTAAGTCTTATGAGGTGTTCCAAATGTGTCAAAAATTTACAACATGCTACAGTACTGTGATAAGTTTGGCATAGTACCAATATAGCACATCTCTTTATTTTTTTTTTATTCATCTTTCTCTCTCATCTCTCCGTCAGTCTCTTCCTCTCTCTTTTTCTCAAACCCCAATCCTCTCCTCTCTCTCAACCTCTCATCTTTTGTTCTCTCACCCTCACTGCTCTTCCACGCCAACGTCGACGCTAACGATCACTTCCACACCGATCTCTCTCTAGCAATGGTTTTTCTTTTTCTTTTTCTTTTTTTTTTTTTTTTTTTTTGGCTGTGGTTTGATGAGTGGGTTTAGATTGTGTTGGCTGGGTTCAGTTCCGACAGAGGTGGGTGGGTTAGGCTGTAGGTTGATTCGGGTGGATTAGGCTATGGGTTCCAATGGATGGGTCGGCAGTGGGTGGGTATGGGTCCGAGGTCTTGGTCATTGAAGCTTTTGTGGTTGGGAGTAATGTCGGTGTTGATGATGGCGATGACGAGGTCGGAGCCAAAGTCGGACTCTTTAAGGAGGCCAGAGTTGCCATTGGTTTTGAGGCCAAGGAATTGAGGGGAGCAAGTGGCGTGGAGGTGGCAGAGAGTGTTGGGGGGGGGGGGGGGGGGGAGAAGATGGTGGGTTTGGAGTTTGGGTTGACTTGGATTATGAAGGTTTTGGGTTTGGAACTAGGTGTGGGTGAGGGTGTGGAGGCAGTGGGTTTGTCAGGGTTTGTGGTTGAAGTGGTGGTGATGGTGGTGGTGGTGGGGCTTCCGATTTGGTGTTGGTGGACTATGGGTTTGTTTTGAATTGCGTTTTAAGTTGTAGAGGATGTGGAAGTTGTGTGGTGGTGATGGTTAGTTGTTGGCACCTGTGTGGTGGCTGTTGATTATGTTTGATGAGTAGTGAATAATATTTTAATATGTTGTATATATTATTTTAATATATAAAATTAAAAAATAAAACATGTAATAAATGACTTATTGTAAAATAATGTAATAAAATAATAAAATAAATATTTTAATATGTTAAAATAACATAATTTTACAATAGCGGGCTGGTGATGCTCTAATCAAGCTCAATGCATGTCTTCGTCAATAAAATGTTCAAACTAAACAATCAAATTAATTAGTTCGCCGTTCTCAACAAAAAAAAAAAAATAGTTCTCAGTCCCACACTATACGTTCTTTAAAACCAGCCCATGCCCGTGAGTCTTTTCTGCCACAACCATAAATGTAATTATGCACTCTGTAGAGTCCGTACTCTCTGGAGAAAGAGAGAGAGAGAGAGAGTGGGGCCTCTGCAATTGAGGGGACTGTGTCATGTAGCTCAAAGTACGTGGCCCCAAGAATTGCAACCAACAATTTAATAAGTGAAAACTACCTATTCTTGGACTTACTCCATATTACTGACAGCATATACCTGATAATTTTTCATAATGTCCACATCGATGTCTCTAGCTTTAAACAATGCACAGGAGTGACTAAAAAACCAACTACGTAGCCTGCCTCGTGATCGTAAATATTATTTTTTAATTAAAATTTTTTCATTCTCGAGCTAGCAGATATTATCATCTTGCAGTCTACACTATAGACAAGGAAGATGTTCCTTGTCCCTCGTTGTTTTTAGTCGGATAAAAACTGTGGCATATATATAAGATTGTCGAAATCGAGATTCTACGTAGAATGATCAAAGATAAATAAGATCGTGAATTGTAAAATTAGATTGTAAATCGTAAGATTTTATATTATTTAAAAAAAATATTAGTATATTAAATAATCACATAAATTATACATTTATTCATAAAAGATCAAAAATTTGCATCCATTTAATATAATTGCCATACATTACTACATCCATTTATAAGTATCATTTAAAAAGACCATAAATCTCAAAACGAGACACTTTAAGATGTAATTTTTTATTTGAGTCCAATTGACCCTCTATCTCTCTAAATTAGAATAGCAAAACTTGGTCTATTAGGATGTTATTTTTCATTTTGGTCCAACTGAGTCTTCTGTCAAGTTAAAGAAAATTACAACAAATCATGATCGTTTGGGATTATCAAAATCATACGATCATACTCATCCTGAACAATCACAAAGATCTTGGAAAGATCTAGATCATTTTGGACAAGTAGGATCATAAAATTAAAAAATCATAAGATTCATATTGGGATTTTGACAACCATGCATATATGGCTGTGTTGCTAGCTCTATGGGATATTTTTTTGCTGTAGCAGTTGAATCAAATTGTTTAGCAGTACAATTCCAATGTGGAAAAACAGAAAAAAACCATCTAGTTTATATGGTCAATGGCTTGTTGCAAGGCATGTCTTAATTAATATATATGTCGCTGTTATTTTTGGCAGAAAGACATGCTCATTTGATAAAGACTTCTATATGTAACGTCTTTGTTTCTTTTATTATTTATTCATTTATTTTGCTATTGTTATTACATTTTTTTTCGACAATCTTTTTTAATCAATTCCATGAAACCTAGCTAGGAGACCATTCTTTTTCTAGGGTTTGTATAGTTACTTCGGAAAACTGTTTTTTATTGTGAAACTATGGTACCGTGTTTCTCTTAGTGCAATACCTTAAACGACATGGGGGCATAGTTGTTAAAACATAAATCTTATTTTGAATCGATTTTTGATTTTTCATATCATGTATTGTATCGTATCGTATCATGTATCATAAGATACACAAAGACTTAATAAAACCTATAAAAAAATTATAAATATACATATATTAAAGGTATATTCATTATAAATTTTGAATATATTCAACTAATGAGTAATTTATTCATCACTTATGTAATAATATTTAACAAGTTAACTAAATAAATCGAAATAACACATGTTTATAACATACATATTCAAATTTCTTAAATTCAAAAATGATAATATATTACAAATGACCCAAAAATTAATTTATTTTATCATATTCATCATATTGGCTAATCAACCCCATCTAAGTCAATGCTATCATCATGTTTATTATTTTGCAGATTTATTTCTTCATTAATATTTTCTTCATCGTCATTAACATTTACTATCTCTTCTTATTCTTTTTATTTTAATAAGTTTCTTTTTGGCATTCTAGTTTCTTGTACTTATAACAATAATTAAAAAAATAAAATAATAATTATATTTTCAATTAATATCTTATTCATTGTACAAAAAATAAATTTGTAAATATTAAAATGAACTGTAAGTGTGTACAGTGTAGTCCAAATTTTGTAAAAGAAAGAGAGGGAAAGAAACTTATAAATATGTTATTTTATTAGGTTAAATTAAGTAACTTAATGATTTTGTGTTTAAAACAAGTTGTCAAGTTTAACAACTTGTTAGATTCAAATAAAAGTACAAATTTTAACAAAAAATCTTATTTTAAGGCATTTTTCTATATATCGTACGATACGTACAATTTTACGATACAATACGATTCATACGATACACGTACTGTATCGTACGATTTATGAGCACTTACGATACGTCGATATGATACAAAATTTTTTACACATGATACGATACGTATCGCGTATTGATACTAACAACTATGCATGGGGGAATATATTCATGTAAGACAACTATCTTTGACTAGAGAACAAGGAATCTATTTGCAGAAGTGACTCAACTTGTTAAATGACAAAACAACCAATTTCTTGGAGATATTACCCCTCTCTCATGTCCATGCAGCCACTTGTTGGTCAATGATAATTATATAAAAATTATATTTTTCAATATCTTGCTACAAAATTTAGGTATAATCCCTATTTGATTCAATGGAGAAAATAGTAAGTAAAATGTTTAGTACTTGTTTGGGATATTTTTGTGGCCATGATACACGTTATGAGTTGATATATTAGCAGTTAAATCCGACTTCTTTTAAGGTGGATGAGTTTGGTATTCATGCCAATGGGTCACTGGCCTATTGGTCCCTACCGTTGTGTTTTCTCCTAAGCAAAAAGATAATGTAATAAGTGAAAAAAATTAATAAGAAAAATAGTATTTCCTTTCTCATGTGTAGGTAATTTAAGCTATGAAGCATATACAAATAAATTATAAATGTGACAAAATGTGTTAAGCTCTTATAAGAAATCCAAAATAAGTATATTTAACGATATTAAGCAAATATATTTGTCTATGTCCAAGTAAGCATATTCTAGAAAATCCAAGCTAATGAATGTATATAGCAATATCATTAAAATTATTTAGTAATAAATGAGGAGAGTAAAATAGAAAGTGAATGAAACTAACTTAGTTGCACGTGTTTGATGAAGATAAGGAGTAATCGATCTCTCTCTCTTTACCAAAACAAGTGCAAAGCATATGGAAGAGATTAGGCCTAATCAATACTAGCAACTGTGAGTGACAACAACCATATGTGGGTCTTCGTCCCCTATTATATGATAATGATGTACAAGAATAAGAAAATACATGAAAGATGATATACATCAAATTGATCATTAGATATAAGGGAGATTCCTGTGTGTGTTTTTAGGCCACTGTATAGTGTGTTTTTCATGGGCTAATCCCATTTGTACGTAGGATTTTCAAATAACTTAATAGCCAATAGGTGAGAAAAATACTTTTATTCAACATATTAATGAGATTCTATGTGTAGCTTGGCTTGCAAGCATTCTAAACCAATTTGTAAGGCTACTCATGGAGTTCAAGGACAGTTTTTGAAATGTCCTGTTATGCACTCCAAACTACAACTCTTATATCTTCCTCAATAGAAAGTATACACGGGCTTGGTCCATGCTTTTGGACTTCACCCATTTAATTTTAATTTTTTTTTTTTTTTTGTAAATGAGTATAATAGTATAAGTAAATAGTTGATCATGCATTATGATATGAATACATTATTGCAATTGGAGTCACCAATATTAAATCTTATAAACACCATGGGTGAGATTAGGATCTCTCCATTTGAAATGGATAAGTTTTAAATTAAATATTTACAAAATTTAGAGGAGTATCTAATGCTATGTCATTTAAAAATTTAAATGATATAGCAATATATACATTGTTAGATTAGATATATATATATATATATATATATATTTTTTAAAAACACCTGAACTGTGAACTGAACTCCTCACATGTGCATACTGCCTGGGGAGGGTAACCCTACAGTTCAACCCCTAGGCACTACCTAGGGAAGTACCACTTGGACCACATATCCGGTGGTATAATATATGTGGTTCATAACATATGCATCCAATATATTGAAAATGAAAATGCCAATAGAAAGGACATAACTAAAGGATTAAGGAAAAAAATGTGAAGATCATTAATGAAGATGAAAATTAGCTATATGTCAATTATAATGATTTTGACCCTACAATTCTCACTTCCCTTATTCTGTCCTAAGTCCCTCGCTTGTTTGGACCCTTCTCTTCTTGCCTTACCTTATCATCCAACTTGTCACCACATCTCATCCTCAACTCATTTCATAATCAATTGTTGGTGATGACAGAAATGCTAGGTCTAATATCAATCAAAGTAAGAAAATTGCTGGAATGAAAATGATTTTACATAGGTCAAATACTAATCAGTTTTATACTTTTTTTTTTCTAAGAAAATGTGTGTGTTAACAGATCTATAAGGGAAATATCACCATGTATCTGACAGCACGTCATTCCTACATTGTTCTATATAAAAATGACACAATTATTAGCCTTCGTTTTAAATTAATAAAATTGATTATTGATTCAGCAAGTTGTTCATTTCTCTTGATAAATATTGCATGTTTGGGAAACTATAAAATCTGTTCAATTCTGATACAAGCTGAACCAAAAATAAATCAATTCAATTTTGAATTGGTTTTCATTTCATATTTAGTTTCTCTAGAATCATGTTAGAACTAGGTTTAGTTAGTGATGATGCCGAAAATCGTCAGTTAGGCGCACAGTCCTCACGTGCTTTAGACAATACCTACACAACAAAGAAGAAAAGAGCCTACAGAGAGTACCGGTGTGGTACCGGCCGAATACCCTCCGAAGATTAAGTCAGAACTTTTCACAAACTCTAGAGTGCCAGAGCTTGAGTGAATTATGCATACCTTGTTTTTTGAGAGCTTGGAGTTTTTATAGTAAAGTAGAACCGACTTTAGTTTCTTGGGCCAGAAGGTATTTTCTTATGGAGAAGATCCTAAAAAATGCACATATTTTGGTGGGATTCTTCCCATATAGGGGTTCCTTGACCAAGGTTAAACGTAGAGTGCAAGACATTTCCTTTTGGGATTCCTTGGAGTTCACTTAAGCCATGTGGGCGACACGTGGTCTTGACATCAGTCGTCCTTGTGTCCACACACCAAAGATCCCGTCCACGCAAGACTACCCGTCATGTATTTTTCTGTCGAGTACCTCAATCCATTGTCTTACAAAAATCGTAAGTTTAGTGCTATCTGATTCAGGAGAACGTACCCATCATGCTTTGACTTTTTATCCCCTTTAGTTGCCCCTTCACTCCATGGGTCCGTCACTTTCCTTTATGGACGAATCCATGGCGTGACGGTCTAACTTATCTTCTGAGAAACGTACTTTGATTGATAGACTAGCCTAGGGTCATAAATGCCGTAGGGGCATGTGGCATGTTTCTAGTGGTCAATTACTCGGATTGAAGCGTCCCTTCATCTTCTGTGTCGTTCCCTCTATATATACATGCTCCTTTACCTTTCACTTTTTACTTTTCGCAACAAATTCACAACCAGAGCACTACCGTCATCCTTGCTAAATTGGCATACCGTCTACTTCGTGTGACTGTCAGCCATTAATTGTTGCTTTCTTCAATTGGTGAGTATTTTTTTTTTCTTTATGTTGAATTTCTTTGTTACTTATTTAAATTTTTGTACCCCCGTCGTCTATGTAGACTCGTCAGAGTCTTAGGGTTTATCCGTCACGTGTAGGTGATAAATGTCTAGTGTGTCGAGTGAACAGTCGTGTGTTCGCGAGGGAGTGGGCTACGATAAGGTGTTTCTGTCAGGTCTGGATGACCCCAGCACCTCAAGTGATGAAAGGGAACCGTCGGCCACCTCTCCTTCCACTGGGGATGAAGACATGGATGGTTCGGACGGAGACTCAAATAATGATGGTGTAGAACCCCCTATTCAGTCCGTCGAAGGCCCTGATGGATTTGGGAAGTTCATTATGCTTCTGTTATGGACAGTAAATGACTTCAACTCCTCCGTCAAACAAACACACTTCAACACACTTAGGGAGTAGTACCAAATACCCGTCAACGTCCCAATGCGTCTACCTTTTAAGTATGAAAAGTGCTACTACAAGGGCATAAAAGATGTCGGAGTGTACGAGCAGCACCTAAAAGCAGGACTTAGGTTCCCTTTAAGTGCTCTTCACTGCCGTCTACTACAGTACTTTGGACTGGCCGTCACCCAAATCTCTCCGAATGCTTGGAGAGTCTTTCTGGGTGTAGAGGTCCTATACGGGGTCATGTCTGATGGGGCCTGCAGGATGACGGTGGAAGAATTCTTCCATTGTTACCGTTCATCCGAAATAACTCAATCAAAGGGCATGTACGGTTTTGTGCCCAGGAGTTTGTTGCTCAGGCTGGTGTGCGACACTCGAACTCCAACAGAAACTGGAAGAGTCGTTATTTCTCCCTTCAAGGGGACAATGGATGTGTCATCCAGGTGACTAAAAATACATTCCAGTTGACAAAACCTAGGGTATCATGCCTCCGTTCGGTATGTGTCCTTCTATATTAGGCTTTCATTCCCTTGTGTTTTTTGGATATTCTAACCGTCTCTTTTTGCAGCTAGGGACCGTCCATAAGTTACCCTTGAAGAGTGGAGTTTTTTAGAGAGGATCTTCACGACCATTAAGCTGTCAAAGAGGTCGTGGACTAAATTGGTAACCTTGGATATACTTCACTGGTATTGTGACGGTCCTGAATGATAGGCCAAGAATGTATTGACCCATTGTGATGAATTAATTGATTAATTAGTCAAGTTTATTAATTAATCAAATTAACATGCAAGATGCGTGGCAGCACAAACAAATCACCAATTAAACTAAGTATGCAGCGAAAAATAAATTGACATGGTGATTTGTTTATGAATAGGGAAAACCTACACAGAAAAAACCCCACCAAGTGATTTTAAGGTCACCACTCTCGAGAATCTACTATTATCAAAACAAGCGGTTACAAGTAAAGAAATCCCAGTACCTTATACCAACCTACAGTTGAACCCTTACTCCAATACCTAATTGGACTTGTTTTGTAGTAACTATCTCTCCTTTTTAATGCACGGCTCCCAGTACGTAACTAACTAATTGCACGGATCCCAGTACGTGACTTAATCACCAACTTGAGAAGGATGTTGGTTGCAAAGTTCTTCAGTTCATCACATGATGAAGATTATGAAGTTGTTCGGTCATAAAACCCTACGGTGTACAAAACACAACAGCTTCTTCAAGAGAAAGATGAACTAGGGCAAATTCCTTCTCCGGTCACAATTTGTATGAACAAAACTTTGCTTCACACTCGCACAACCTTTGACCGCCCTTAAAATAATCCTTATATATGTTTAGAGTTGTGAGAAAAGAAATCTCAAACATACATTCACGGATTTGATGAAAATCAGAACTGAAAATCTGAATTTCATAAATCTCGATAGATACCCTAGTTGTCAAGCAGCTGTCGAGCCTTGGGCTGAAACAACTATTTTAAGTCTCGATAGATACTAGCTGTCGAGTTTTAATAAATAATGCTTCTTCACTTGATTCTTGGACAGACTTGCATGGCGTTAACACTTAAGCTTGAAACCTTATTTCTTGAAGTATTAAACACATCCTAGATCTACTCAATTACAAGTAAAGTGCATTTTGTCAAAAGATTAGCCAACTACACAAAATAGTGATATATGTTCCTAACATCAAATCACATATGTCCTAACACTAAACCAACTGAAGCTGCCCGTCGCTACGACAAACGAATGCGCACACGCGAGTCCGTTGCCTCATACTTTCTTTTTGATTTTTTGATAAATTACCTAACTCTTTTTATCCGATCTTTATGCAGTAATGGAGAAAAGCAGGAGGAGGGCCTTCATAAAGCGGCAAGCTGCCGTGAAGAAGAAATAGGAAGGTAGCTTGCCTCCTAAGGCCAGGGCTAACTCTTCTATGAAGAGGAAATTGTCGGTGAAGACCGAACGTCCTCCAAAGAAGCCCTATGTTACTCCAAAGTCAGCCATCAGGGCAAAAGCTGAAGCAAAGAAGACGGCTACTCGACCCATTCAAGGGAAGGGCAAAAGGCTTATAACAGGTCATGTTCCCGTCATAGAAAAAACCACCCATCCTTCTCCACGAGGATTCCTAGTATGCATTGGAGCAACTTTCTTCTATCATTACATTTGATGATTATGAGGTGTAACGACTCAAGGAAAAGCGCTAGCCATATCTACGCTATACCTCAAAAGGACTAGTCACTATTGAGGCTCCTTGTAGTTGTTAATAAAACCCAGATCTACCCAGTAAATACCCGATGTGGGACTCATCACACATCCACACACATCACACAATCAATCAATCAAATTGGGGCATCACAATCTCCCCCACTTAAATCCCTAACGTCTTCGTTAGGGCCCACTTTGTGGGGTAGTGTCTCCGAGCCCACACGGGGTTACTGGGCCGGCTCTGATACCATATGTAACGACTCAAGAAAAAGCGCTAGCCACATCTGTGCTATACCTCAAAAGGACTAGTCACTATTGAGGCTCCTTGTAGTTGTTAATAAAGCCCAGATCTACCCAGTAAATACCTGATGTGGGACTCATCACACATCCACACACATCACACAATCAATCAATCAAATTGGGGCATCACAATACATATGTAACGACCCAAGGAAAAGCGCTAGCCACATCTGCGCTATACCTCAAAAGGACTAGTCACTATTGAAGCTCCTTGTAGTTGTTAATAAAGCCCAGATCTACCCAGTAAATACCCGATGTGGGACTCATCACACACCCACACACATCACACAATCAATCAATCAAATTGGGGCATCACAATCTCCCCCACTTAAATCCCTAACGTCCTCGTTAGGGTCCACTTTGTGGGGTAGTGTCTCCGAGCCCACACGGGGTTACCGGGTCGGCTCTGATACCATATGTAACGACCCAAGGAAAAGCGCTAGCCACATCTGCGCTATACCTCAAAATGACTAGTTACTATTGAAGCTCCTTGTAGTTGTTAATAAAGCCCAGATCTACCCAGTAAATACCCGATGTGGGACTCATTACACACCCACACACATCACACAATCAATCAATCAAATTGGGGCATCACATGAAGACTTGAGCAACCATGCAACCGAGGCTAGGGGGGAGACGGGTCTTTTAGCATTGCACAGGTAAATTTGTCCGTCCTCCTTTTCTTTTCCTTTAAATTGCCTCGTTATATTTTAACCTTCTTTTGTTTTTAGGCAATGCTAATGATGAAAGGGTTAATAGGTCGTTGCCTATCCCGCGAGACAGCTCTAGACCATGTAAGGGCTAAGGCAGAAGCGACCGAGGCAGAGCTGGGGGAGTTGAAAGTCTGGAAGATGGTCTAGGAAAAGAAGCTTGCCTTGTCGAAGCAAGTCTGAGGTGAGCTGGAGAAGCAGACGGAGTTATTGAAGTAGGTCCTTGAGGATAAGGAAAAAGAGATAGAAATTGTCAAGGACCAGCTTTGTCATGCGAAGGTAGATGCGATACGTGAGTATCGTGACTTCGATGCCCTTTTAGCGGAGCTTGGTGGCTCATTTACGGATGGCTTTAACGACTGCTTCCGTCAAGTCAAAGCATCTTTTCCAAACCTAGACCTGTCCCATATCTATATTGATGCTTAGGCACAGACTCCAGCTTAGCTCGTCCATTCCGAGAGCACAGATGAATTGTTTGTTGATGATGCCCTTGTTGACGACCCTCAAGGTGACGGTGAGACAGCTCTTTTTGACGGCCAAGCCAAATCAGCCAATGATGAAGGACGTCCACTTGATGGGGACCAGACAGTTCAAGAGATCCATGAAGAAAACCCTGATACTCAACAGTAGTTTTTTGTTATCAAGTCTTTTCGCTTTGTATAATCACTTTTTGTTTATTTTGGAACAATTTTTATTTATTCTGTCACCCCTGCTTCTGGGTGTTTGTAGACAATTTGCCTTTCATAGGCTTCAAACATTTACTTGGATATATTTTGCAACCCAAATTTTGATGTTTATGTTTGCTTTATTTGATGAAGTTCTTAGTTGGACTTATCATGTTTTCAATTTTTACTGCACTTACTAAAAATTAGCTATTCTTAGCTTGAATATGGGATGAACTCGTTCATGCATTGATTTAACGTGACATGTTCACCCATTGAAGTGAATCCGTTCATGTGTGAGCATAATGAAAGTTCCTTGAACCCGTCTGCTATGAATGACCCTTTGGATGAATCCGTCCAAATATTCTGGGGTAACACCTTTGGGATTAGCCCGTTTGCTTTGGATTACCCATTCGGGATGTGCCTATCTGTTTTGGGGTAATTATATCATTTACCTCTTTAGGATAAAGCTGTCCACATTGGGCTTATTATTTCAAATCATCCATTTGGGATGAACCTATCCACTGTGTGGACTTACTATTTCATATCAGCCCTTTGGGATGAACCCATCCATTGTGTAGACTTAATATTTCACATTACCCTCCTTTGGGATGAGCTCGTCTATATTGGGCTTATTATTTCAAATCACCCATTTGGGATGAACCCGTCCTCTATGTGGACTTAATAATGAATATGTTAAAACGTAGATAGGATGAACATGGTATTTTCTGGATAACTCCTCTTATTGTGTGATAAACATGCGTATAAAACTTGTTCTTAAAAGATAAAAATCCTACCCTTTGGGCTCAAAAGAGACTATAGATAATAAAAACCCAATAAAAAAGAAATAAAATGGATATGAGGAGTGTTGTTGTTGCCCATGCTGCTGTCTACTGGTAGTTTTTCTTCAGGTGCTCCGTGTTCCAAGGGTGGTGCAATTTTTGCCCATCCAATGTCTCCAGGTGGTATATTCCCTTTCTATGCCATGCTGTAATTCTATATGGTCCTTCCCAATTAGGTCCTAACTTCCCCTGGACGGTGTCTTTTGTGGTGCTTGTCACCTTCCTTAAGACCAGATCTCCAGCCTTAAAGTCCCTGCATTTGACTTTGGAGTTGTAATGCTTGGCCACGAGGTCTTGGTACCATGCCAAATGTTGCTCAGCTGTTGCTCTTACCTCGTCCACCAGATTAAGCTGCAGGCGCATAGCTTCATCATTTCTTCTCTCGTTGTGGTTCCCCACTCTATAGCTTGTGAACTTCTTTGGTTATGGCCCTATCTCGTTCCTGAGTGAATACCCATTTCTTTTGGCATATAGAATGATGGCGATACGTTTAGCTTGTGCACAATGATGGAAGGATCAATCTCGGGCATGTCTTCATGGCTCCAAGCGAATACATCCTGGTTCTCTTTTAGAAACGTCATGAGTTAGATTGGCTTGCTTGAAAGAGTGCCGATCTTGGTTGTTCGTTCAGGCCTAGAATCATCTAGGATTATCTCCTCCAATCCTTCCATGGACTCTGCCACCATCCGCTGTACTTCTATGCACATGGTCTGTAAATGATCCTTCATTTTCAGCATAGCAATGTAGCATTTGAGTGCTGTCACATGATCTCCTCGTACTTCTCCCACCCCGTATTTAGTTGGGAACTTGATTATTAGGTAGTAAGTCAAAGTTACGGCCTTCCATGAGTTAAGGGTGGAACGGCCTAGGATGGCATTGTAGGCAGACGAATAGTCGACAACCAGGAAGGTGACATCCTTAGTAATCTGTTGAGGGTAGTCACCAACCGTTACGGACAGAGTTACCGCACCAAGGAGATATACTCTTGTTCCTCCGAATCCAACGAGGGGTGCGTTAACTAGGACTAGTCACTCCCTGTCAATTTTCATCTGTTGAAATGCTAAGTAGTAGAGTATGTCAGTAGAGCTCCCATTATCCACCAAGACTCGGTGGGTGTTGTAGTCCTCCACTCGTATGCTTATTACGAGCGCATCGTCATATGGGTGGTGGAGACGTCTAACATCTTCCTCTGTGAACCCAATGACGGGGTTGTCAATCCATGTCATTTTTGGGATGAAGCCTATCAATTGGACATTTTGAACCATCCGTAGGTAGGTTTTTGGTGCCTTCTTTGATAAACTGGATGCTGTGGCTCCCCTTACGATCATCCTTATTTCTCCCAGTGGGGGTTTTAGACGCTCGTTTTCTCTCCTTGCAGGTTTCTCCTGGGGCTGGTCTGTCCTTTCCTTTCCAATGAATTTTTGTAACTTCCTTTGCCTAATAAGAGCATCTATCTGCTGCTTCAATTCATAGTAGTCGAATGTATCATGACCATGATTGTGGTGGAAACGGCAGTACTTGTCTCTAGATCGTTTGCTAGGGTCTCCCTTCAACTTGCCGGGGAAGGTCATGGCTCCTTCGTCCTTAATCTGCATAAGGACTTGATTAATTGGGGTGTTCAGCGGGGTGAAGCTCGTGAACCTCTTTGAGGGGGGTTTGGGGCCCCTGTCCTCCAGCTGTTCCCCGATCCTAGCCATTTTACGCCCCCTATCCTACCGTGTGTCTTCTTGTCTTTCCCTCTTCTTTGGTTTTTCTTCTTAAGCTAGTAGTGCATCTTTCGCATTGATGTACTTGGTAGCCCTGTAAAGTACATCCGACATGGTTTTAGGGTCGTTCTTGTATAAAGAAAAAGAAACTTACCTTCTATAGTCCATTCTTGAATGCCACCACGAGTATCTTGTCGTTAGCTTCATCGATCGAGAGGGCCTCTTTGTTAAAGCGGGTTATGTAAGACCTCAGCGTCTCGTCCTTCCATTGCTTAATGCTCATTCGGCATGCTGTTGACTTCTTGTTCTTGTGTCCCCCAATAAAGTGTGAGGCAAACTGGGCACTTAACTCCTTGAAGGTACTGATCGAGTTAGGTGTCAACCTGCTAAACCAAACCCTTGCGGGGCCCTTTAGTGTAGTGGGGAAGGCCCTGCACATGATTTCGTCTGCCACTCCTTACAAGTGCATCAGGGTCTTAAAGGACGCCAAGTAATCCTTGGATCTGTCGTAAGTTTCTACCTGTGTCGTGTGGAACTTTGGTGGAAGGGAGAATGAGGTAATTGGTGCAATAAAGGGCAAGTTGGTCCGATGGACTAGCTTGTCGAGGTAGCTTGACACTCCTCCTCTAAGGGCATTCATCATGAGGTCCATCATTTCTTTCATCATTTGCATCTTCCAGACCATGTGCAGTGGGACGATATCTACGGCGGACGGACGGTTAGTATCTTGTCAGTCCTGTCTGCTCGAGGCGTTGCTACCTTCCGGCCCCTCTTGGTTCCTTTTCTCAACGCTGGTTCCTTTTTAATCCTCCTCTTGGGTGTTAAGCGCCGGGTTCTTCTGACGCAACTACTCTTCTAGGTCATGATTTTGCTAAGTGAGACATTCTACTGCTGCTGCGAGAGTCTGAATCTGCCTCTCAAGGGCAGTGGTGTGCGATTCGACCCTTTGAATGTTATTGGTGGTCGCCATCGAGCGAGTAAGTACCATGCAACATTTTGTCCGAGAAGTGGTAGTATAGCTTCCTATCGTTTCCCACAGACGGCGCCAACTGATGATGTCGAAAATCATTAGTTAGCCGCACAGCCCTCACATGCTCTAAACAACACCTGCACAACAAAGAAGAAAAGAGCCTACAAAGAGTACTGGTGTGGTACCGGCCGAATACCCTTTGAAAGTTAAGTCAGAACTTTTCACAAACTTTAGAGTGCTAGAGCTTGAGTGAATTATGCGTACCTTATTTTTTGAGAGCTTGGGGTTTTTATAGTAGAGTAGAACTGACTTTAGTTTCTTGGGTCAGAAGGTATTTCCTCATGGAAAAGATCCTAATAAATGCACATATTTTGGTGGGATTCTTCTCATATAGGAGTTCCTTGACCAAGGTTAAATATAGAGTGCAAGATATTTCCTTTTGGGATTCCTTGGAGTTCACTTAAGCCATGTGAGCGCCACGTGGTCTTGACAACAGTCGTCCTTATGTCCACACACCAAAGATCTCGTCCACGCAAGACTACCCATCATGTATTTTTCCGTCGAGTACCTCGATTCGTTGTCTTACAAAAATCGTAAGTTCAATGCTGTCAGGTTCAAGAGAACGTACCTGTCATGCTTTGACTTTTTATCCCCTTCAGTTAGCATACAATTTGTTTAAATTGAATCTTTGGTTGTTTGAAGCAATATTTTGAAGCAAAAATTATATTAAAATAAAAATAATTAAAACCTCAGTTATTTACTTAACTGGTCTAATTCTATTATATGCCAAGCAGCCTCTTATGGTTGAGAGGGAAATTGTTACTTATATTTCCTGTACAATAAGTGGGGGAATAGAGATTTAAAGTTAAGGTCTCTATAAAGGATGAATCAAGCAATATTATTAAACTTTAAAGCTCTTGGAAAAAGAAAATTTGTTACTGTTTAGAATAATAGTTTTCAATATAATACTCCAGATTAAGATATATGATTTTTATTCGACCATTATAAATAATATGTATGACAATAGCAAGATTTTTATTATTATTATTTAAGGTTAGCGTGCACAAACATTTATTATATGAGGATTATAAGAAAAATTATTGGAGGAAAAAACTCTAAGCCCAAGCTCATATGGTCCCTAAACAAACCCTTAGGGCAAAGGTTCCATTCAGGCTAATCTAGCCCAAGATCACTTAACCCTAGGACGGCCTATGAAGCAACATTCTCACGCATTCATCAATATCCAAGTGTAACCCTTGTAAACAAAGAGCACATGGCACAACGAGACCAAAAACCTAGAAAGCCAATACCCTAGTTGGATCTTGGTCGAAGATGCCTAAAGCTTAATGTCGGAGAACCCCCGCCTCAAAAGAAGTGCTCAAGGAAGGTCCTTTATTCCATCTTGTCAACATTAATTGCCCTTGCCAACTATATATCACCATTTTGTATTAATACAGTAAAATGGGTCATCACTTTATAGCATTGGAAATAGTATCCTAGGAGCACGTCCTCATAGTTGACCTAAGTAGATGGTGCGTAGTCAGAACCTCTCCCACTTTATAGGAAAATGGTTACCAACCACACCCATAAAACTATACAAATACCGCCTCAAACCATCACAGAGGGTTTACATTCCAGATTAATGTTACTTTCCAATTTTACCCTTGAAGGTTTTTGATAATTATTGTGTTTACTTAAGCTCTGTTTGGTTGGGAGGATAAAAATATGAAAGAAAGGAAAATATTTGTGTTTTCCACCATGTGTATTTTGTAGAGGATGGAAAAAAAATGATAGAAAATTAATTACTATTATGCTCTTAGCTTTAAAAGTAAAGGGATGACAAGGTAAGGAAAATCTTGACATTTGGTCTCCCTCAAGTTTTCTCCCCATGTTTTCTCTTCGTTTGGACGAGAAAAAGATTTGTGAGCCTGGAGAAAAAAACTGCCTCCACCATACCTTCTTACATTACCTAGCAAGAGAAACTGGAATTTTCTCTTCTTTTAATTTTTCTCTTGATATTTTCCAACCTCCCTAAAACACCTCCAGGATCCAACCAAACACACTTTTTAAGTTTTGGAGTGCCTCCTAAAGTGCATTGATAATAGCTTAATTTTGCATATTTATATCATTGTTAGAAAGCATTATTATACTAATTTTGAGTTAATTCATGCATTTTATATTTGGTTTTGGAATAATGCTGAATAATCAATGTTGTGCTTAATTGAATTTTATTATGTGAATTTGTCTTTTGGAGGAAAATGGAATTAAATAAGTTGATTTGTGCAAAGAAGAAAGCTAATGGACTTTACTTTTACAAAGGCCATGATGATTTTAAAAAAGGCCAATCCAATTAAATTTAAGTCCAATTGGAGCAAGGAATCAAAGGAAATTTGCACTGAATCCAAGTCCAATTCAAATTAAGATTCCAACCTACGCATTAGTTAGTATTTTTGGCATAACTTTCGAATCAGATGTCCAATTGAGATGTTTCAAGATGGACTGGAAAGTTAACTTAAATGGATACAATTTTTTAGTTTACCAAAAGTCTGAATTCTAAAGTTAAATGGGCCAAAATTGTCGGTTAAGTGAAGCCTGAAAATCTGAGATTTTCTCCAAATGAAAATTCAACTTGTAATAGCTTTGACCTATTTAAAGGCTCTTTAGGGCAAAATTCAGGGAGGCTAGAGTTAGGGCTGAGATGCAAAACATAAAATTGGAGCAAGAGGCAGTGCCGCATGTGACTTCTCTGTAACTTTTCTCCATGATAGCGTTGTGACTATTTTTTTCTCTATTTTATTTATCTAGTTTAATGTTTAGTATTTTATTTTTGTGTTTTCTTTCAATTACTATGAGTAGCTAAATTTATAATTAAGATTGAGGATGAAACCTTGTTAAGGATCATCAATATTGTTTATGTGATTTAATTTTTTCCACAATAGTTGTTCTTTAATGATTTAAATTGTTCTTGCTTCATATCAATTGACTAAGATGAGATTCTAGATATGAGTTCAATCATGTTTTTCTCATGAATTAGGATTTGTCTTAATTAATTGAATGCTTGATTTTTTATTTCTTAATTTTAAAATTGGATATCTCTTGTGATTTGTTTGGCTACGGATATAATTGATGATTTGATTTTATATACTTAGGAAGTGAAGAAAAGCATGCTTTAGATATTTAAATAGAAGTTTTAATGACAATATTCTCCATGGTAGCAAGATTGATTTCTAAATTATCATGTAGTGGTTGGGAAAAATTAATGATTGTAAATATATGCTGATAAGAATTAATAAGGCGGATTCCAAAATCTTAATTCCTTTCTCTAGATTGTTTACATCTCTTTACTCTTTATATTATATCTTTACTTAGTTTAATTATTTGCTTAGTATATTTAATTTCAAAATAACCAATTTTTATCAAACTAGATTAGGATTAATTTGGTTAAGATTTAATTAATTTTTCTACGTTCATTCAAGTCTCTGTAGGTTCGACCTCGTTCTTGTCAAACTATATTTTAGTATGGTTATGGTTCGTACACTTATAAGTATTTTAAAATTTCACAACACCTCCAACCAACACTATTGGTTGGTTCAATTAAAGCTTAGGAAGTAGGTTATTCCTCTATTTTAGGTTTTCATTCAAGTGTTTCGGCAGAAATCGTTGACATGACTCATGTTCTCAAATTCACCCAACTGCATTTAAATTACTTACATGCTCTTGTGAGAAAGAGAAATAATTGCCGCTTGCAATCATGTATATCTCTGAAATAATAGGTTTGAATATAGGAAAGGTAAAATTCTAAGAAAAATCCAAACCTGATACCAAATTCCAACTAAAAAGTCAATAACTTATGCCTTCCTTTGGTTGGGTTCTTCTTGTATTTTTATTTGCAATTGCCTAATTTGGGGCTTTTGACAAAACTTTTCCTTTGTCTTATTTCTTTTTGAGTCAGCCACTGCCCAATGTTTTCGTCCCCATCGGTCTTTCTTTTTTCAACGAGCTTTGACCAGCTCATCCAAATCCAGTAACTTAACTGTAAAAGAAAAATTACCTTTCAATCATCTATTTGAATTAATTATGGACAAAAACTGAAAGGAATATATATATAAAATAAGACACAGGTTGATGATGGCAAAAGTAGCGGTGACGGTAATGAACACGTCCCTTTGCCTGCAATACTAGCTATTAGCTGCACAAGCATTCAATGCCTTTGGCAATACTATGGTGAGGATCTGTTGGGTTCCATGCCATCCAAATCCATCTCTTCTAATCTGGATAATGCTTCGATTTCCCTTGTCGTTCTTAGATACCAAAACCACATCTACGGTGAAGTCGTGAAGAAAATATACAATGCTGTAAAACCATCAATGAGTGGAAGTGATTGTGCCCATTTTCCTTCGAGAACATTTTGTTACTCAGAAAGTTTTTTTTTTTTATTTTGAGAAGATTGTGACTTAAAATGTAATATCTATTCAATGTACCAAATCTGCTCTTATGAACTATTAGAGAGAAAAAAGAGAGTGACCAAATGAAAAGGTAAAAATGGAAAGAGATAGAGATGATTGGAGAATGGGAAAAAAAAAATTAGAATCGGGATTCACTTTTATACCTAGGAAAAAAAAATAAAATATCTAAATTCCTCAAATCTATATTTTGCTCCCTTCAAACCACAAAAACTTAATCTATTTTTTTATTATCAATAGTTTTCCAATTGCCTCGCCAAAACCATATTTTACTATTTTATACTTTTTAGTGTTTTTCGCCATATATTTTCTGTTTTTAGAGTTATTTCAACCAATTTATTTATCATATTACCTAAATTCATATTCACATGATCAGATGTGAATATCTATTTTAGAATCTATTACAGCATATCAAATGTGCCCTAATACTTAGAGATAGAGTCAGTTAGAGAGAGAGAGAGAGAGAGAGAGAGAGAGAGAAGTGAAATCTCGATATTCAACATTTGGATTTGCATTGATAAAGAAAATAAAAAGTAGAATCTAGATATTAGTTTTAGGAGTTAAAAACATAAAACATTGGAACTTTGAATGTTGAACACTTGGATTTGCTTTTGAAAAGAGGAAAAAGTGAAATTCGGACATTCAACATCGATCCAAATTCACTTTTAAAAATGTTAGAAATATTCGAATCATTTAGAACCCTCATATCTATAATTTATTTCTTTCAAAAGATTAATTTTTCTTTTTGATATGAGATAGAAGTTCTATTCTAAACTAATCTAAGTATATACGTGCGAACTGTGAAACTTTTTTTTTTTAATTACTTGAATCTCGACTATTGCTTTTCACTCCACAAAAACTTGTACTTATGAAGTGATTATCATGTTAAGGGTACACGATAAAAAATATAAATTTATTTTTCTATTAACAACATTTTGCCAAAATTACATTCACATTTTGACAAACAGATGCGCCAAAAAAATGATCACAAGAAACGAGGAAAACAATTATTTCAACGACCCAAATTGTTTAATCATGTATCCATGCCATTTTTTACTCTCTTGACAGCCTTCAGAACCTAGATGATTGGTCTAAGATGTGTAAGTACATCAATAATTTATTGTGTGGCTAGCATCCAATCTTGTCCGTATTAATATAATTATTTATTTATTTCGACTAGGGTTTGTGGGGGTGAAATTTTTGGAGATAGGGTTTTGTCATATGAGGCTGTGTACTGTACGTGTAGTAGCATCCCACACATCTCTTTGTGGTTTGTCTCTTTTAACTTGTTTGTTTGGCTGTCATGAGGTCACGAGAATGTCTTATAGTTACAGCTTTAGGCCCTCTGTCTGCCCTGGTTCCCTCTTTTAAAAAGACTTTTACCACTCTATCATACAGGCCCTTTTTGCATTTTGTAGTTCTCTATTTTCTCAATCTTCCTCATCTCAAACATCTTCCACCTTTACCGGACAAGATCAGCAAAGGTGTTTGTCCTTCCTTCAATCCTTTCATCTCTCTTTCTTTCTCTCCATGACTCCTCCTTATCATAACTCACCACCTTCTCCTTTTCCTTTAGAGCTTAATCAAGATCAACACCACCAACTCTTAATAAGTGCAACACCTCAAGTTTCTTCTTCATCTTCTTCTTTTTCAAACCCTGTTTTCTTTAACCCAGTACAAGATCAAGGAGGGTGTTACTACATGGCATTAAACCACTTCCAAAATGATCAAGAGGTAATAAATATATGTACGATTTCGTGTCTTTGAACTTTATATACAAATATGTGTACTTAATTATAATTTTCACTTCTAATGCTTTGTGTCTGAGCATACTTGCATCGTCTTCTTAATTTTTAGGTTGATAAACTTGTTGCGCATAGTGGATCATCATGTGATCATATATCACTGAAGAATGAAAGTGACAGTGAAAATAAATTCAGTTTTTGGAACAAAGAGAGTAAAATTGAAGATCAAAGTGAGACTTTTTCTGTTAAGTGGATGCCTTCAAAGCTGAGAATGATGCGGAAGATGATAAATTCAGAACAAACAGGTCATGCGGATATACCACTTAACTCTATGAAGAAGTTTGAATATCAGAAGCAACCAATGGCTCCTGCAAAGACTGACAACAGTAGCAACAATTCTTTCAACAACAACAATCCCACAGTTAGGGTTTGTGCTGATTGTAACACAACAAAGACCCCTCTTTGGAGGAGTGGTCCCACAGGACCTAAGGTATATTTTTTATATGCTTGTCGTCTCAGGTCTCATGTTGACATAGCGAAAAATATATTCTTTTATTTTCTTTTCAATTTTTATAATTACATGCGCTGATATGCACTTGATTGGTCTTGAACCTTATTGTTAGAAGGGAAAGAGGTGCTATTTGACTTAAGAGTTCATTATCAATGTTGTCTAGCTATCACAATTGCCGTACAATTATCCGGCTGGGTTGGAGAGCAGTTGTGAAGAGATAATTAAGAACCAAGCATATGCTAATTAATTTAAATTATTCCACCTGATTGAAAATGCGAAACTTACACATTTTTGTACAATTATCACGGTGCAGTCGCTGTGCAACGCGTGTGGAATTCGACAAAGGAAGGCTAGACGGGCCATGGCAGCAGCTGCAGCAGCAGCAAATGGCACAATTCTTGCAACAAACCCCCCATCTATGAAGCGCACTAAGGTGCAACACAAGGCTAAGAGAGCCAGTAAAAGTTATGTTCCAAAATTCAAGAAAAAGTGCAAGCTCAATACCCCAGATCATGGCAGAAAGAAGGTTTGCTTCGAGGACTTCACAATAAGCTTGAGTAAAAATTCAGCCTTTCAACGGGTTTTCCCTCAAGATGAGAAGGAAGCTGCAATCCTGCTAATGGCTTTATCTTATGGCCTTGTTCATGGTTGAGTTCTCAAAATATCAGTATGCCAATTTTAGATATATTAGAGCTAGAGAACATCTGTATGAGTGGGAAAAAGGGTGCGAGGATCTAAAATCCAATAAAACCAAAAAATAAAGTTGTGTTGTAACCTTGTGAGGCTATATATGGTGGATTTGAACAGGTTGATAACCAAATAATGAGGTCTCTTGTTCATCTACATAATATTTATTATAATAAAATATCCAACGTTTTTTTGTGACACTTGTTTTGGTGTGCTCTTTTTTTTCTTCTAGTTTTCTATTTATGTTGCATATCTTGGTGCTGATCTATGATGAGCTAAAATTAGGGTTCTTCCATTTCATAACATTAACTCGAAAGGAGGTTTCATATTTTGCTAATGATTGTAGATAATCACTTATTAATGATTTTGTTTTGAATATATGTTAACAATATGGATGCCCGGCCCCAAAGTCACATGCAGCAGTTGTGGATATTACTTAATGGAGTGGTATATAGCATATTACAAATGGAGGCAATGGTGGTTTTGACAACACTGTTGGGGTTTGCCATATATTGACTTTAGAACATGGCTTTTGGCCAAAGAAAGCAACAACACAAGTAGCAAGTTCTCTTTATTGAGCTGGCCTATCAATCATGATGGTGATGATTCGTACTAGCTAGGGTTTCAGCTTTTCTGTGCCCTAAAAATTAACTCACCTAAACAGAGTATGTAGCTTTTATGATTATCTCAGAAAATGTCGGAGTTCGGAGTCTTCGGACAGCCAGAGTCATGGGGTTGTAGTATGACAATATATATAACAACAGCCAACAGGAATTGTACTGAAAGATGACCAACCTTAATTAATTGATGATGGATCGACGGCATCTGGCATGCACTGGCAACAGAACTTCAAACGGACAGTACTATGAGTATAACATCAGTTGGAAAACAAACTTGAGCTTGATTGGATGTGTGTTTGTCCTAACATTTTTTTCACTTGATTTTATTTTTTTAGCTTAATCAATTTTTAGCAAAAATACAAATACGGCCCGGCATATATATATATATATATATATATATATATATACTTGTATTATGAGTATAACTTTATGGCGGAATTAGAAGCCTTAGCTTGGTTGAAGGCTGTTCAGTTTGCACTGGAGATTGGCCTCACTCGAGTGGTGTTTGAAGGAGACTCTGCAGTCATCATTAATGCTCTTCTTCAAGGTTCAGGTAAGATGGCTAGTTTTGGCAACATTTTAGATGATGATATTAGGTTGCAATTGGCTGTTTTTCAGTTTGTAGAATTCGTCCATGTTATTCGTAGCTGTAATTCTGTTGCTGATGCTCTCGCTAAGAAAGCTAAGTCAGATGTTGGGGTCCAGGTTTGGCTGAATGACTTGCCAGCTGACATTGCCCCATTAGTGTTGCATGATGTTCATTAAGTTTTGGTTTGGAATAAATTGCCCAGGTCTTTGATCTGGTTTCTCAAAAAAAAAAAAAAAAAAAAAACTTTAAATAAGTTGAGTAAAGAATGAAAAAAATTCAAAATTTGGGAAGTAGCTAAATGTCTAACTCTATTGAAGCTTTTTTTTTTTTTTGATAAACTACTCTATTGAAGCTTATTACAGCGCCAAATGGTCACGCCTAAGAACACCATATACAGTTCAAAGACCAACGTATTTAATGACCTTTAACACGCACATAATGTCTTTCTCCGTGTACAATTCTCTGATACTATCACTTAGAAAGCCCCTCTTCGAGCCTCTATTGAATTCTGCTTACTCTGGTCCTTAGTAGTGTTGACTTTGTTCAATTAATTCTATTTTGAACGTGAATTGAACTCTCATATATATATATATATATATATATAGAGAGAGAGAGAGAGAGAGAGAGAGAGAGAGAGAGAGAGAGAGAGAGAGAGAGAGAGAGAGAGAGAGAGAGAGGTTAGGTTCAATTATACCTAGTATAATTCTAAATAATGTTACACCACCCAATAACTTACTATAGAATTCATATTTTAAAAATCTCACAGTTGAATTACAAGTTTTATATGTTCTTAATAATCATGTCAATTTTTATGCCAATTGGATGTTATTTACCATTTAATACATAAACTAATCTTTTATGTATTATTTTTAATTACAAAAATTTGAATTTAAAAAATTAATTGATGACATGATTATTAATCTTTGATCAACTTGAAATTTTAAAAGTATGGAAATTATACAAAGATAATGTAATCTAACGATAGATTTTTTAAAATTTGCATCAAATTAAAAAATATTGAGTGGTGTAATATTGCTTAAAGTTACACTAGGTGTAATTTGAACCCAACTATATATATATATATATATATCTTTTTTATACTTTTTTTTCACGTTCTATTACTATTCCCAAAACACTAATGCTCTCTCTCTCTCTCTCTCTCTCTCTCTCTCTCTCTCTCTCTCTCTCTCTCTCTCTCTCTCTCTCTCTCTCTCTCTCTCTCTCTCTCTCAATTGTTCTTTGCATTTCTCCCTAAACACCAACAAAACTTTTTCTCAAGCCAAGCCCTAATCATTTTCAAAAATAGCTCAATTCAAATAGAAATCATTTTCTTTTTATTGGTAAAGTAAATATCAAAATTTTGTCCAAGAGTAAAGTCCACTAAAGCTAGTGTTAACTAAGGTTCTAAATGATCCAAGCTATTTATGAATAATTAGTGGTTAATTAGGAAAAATATTATTTATATATATTTTTTAACAAACAAGTTAAACTCAAATATGTTTGACCATTAAACAAGTTAAACTTAAATCTAATAATGTGTTTATGAACCATTCATGAGAATAGAATTTGATTTTAAGTATATATGATATTGTGGGGACAGGGGCCCAAGGTTGTGTATCGGGTCTCGTAGAGCTTGAGACCCCAAAATCATGTATTGGGCCTCGAAGGGTTAAAGGCCCAAAATCACGCATTGGGCCTCCAGCTATATCCGAGGATGAGGTAAAGTCCGAGGAGAGGAAAATGGACACGCAAAATCCCAGATCATAATTTATCACGTTCGGGATAAGTAAGGGCAATCCGAAGAGTGACCCTAGCTTTGGAGGAATGGAAATCTCCGAAAATATCTAAGGGAAGGCTGTTACCACCGCATTAAATGTGCCGCACCTACTCTTCTAACTGCATTTATGTGGAGAAATCCTTGAACAGTGAAACCTTGGCCATCGCAACTCACAAGAGGTCAAAAGAAGATGCATAATGGGACATGTACTCAAGTAAAGACTTAGTTGACAAGTGTAAGGCGAAGATGATCTGGAAAGAACTATATAAGGTGAAGGGATCCTCCTTAGTGAGAGAGGAGGGGAATCTATTTCTAAATTAAGAACTGCAAGTGTTATAATTGACCTTCTCAAACCCTTGTGGAGAAGAGTTCTTTGAACTTGGGCTTTTTCTCTTGATCCATTGTATTGACTGTTTAAATCAATCTAGTCCAGTTTTCATTTCCCACTCTCTAAAAATTCATTATTTAGGGACCATTTGGGTCGTCTCATCCAATTTGAGCTGGCCCTCCGAAGTCTGTGTCCTTACAGATATTATATGTTAATATGTATACATGTAAATATATATATTTGTGTGTGTGTGTGTGTGTGTGTGTGTGTGTGTGTGTGTGTGTGTGTGTGTGTGTGTGTGTGATTTATAGATTTGAGATTGTACTATTTAAGTTTGTAAATAAGTTGGTAAAATATCAAATTATTATTTGTAATTTATTGATATTATAAATAATTTATTTTATAGTAAAAATTATATATGATTTTTTAATAATTTTCAAAGTCATTGTTGGATGATTTTTTGGTGCCTAAATTCAATATATGATTCATATGGCTAATAGCAAGGCTATTTTTTTTTTTAAACTAAAGTTTTAGCCAAAAATTTTGTTCTTGGTAAAAATTCACAATTTTTTTCCCATGAATGTGGGATTATTTCGTGAGTTTATATTTTTTAAAAGAAAAAAATAAAATACCACTGGGTTTTCATGTCATGGGTCTTTGGTGGTTACATTATACTTAAGTCGCAAGTGCATTTAGATTGATTTTTTTTTTGGACAATGTTTAGCTATAAAATTGGTTGTAGTCTAAGGCTACAATCTTACTCAATATCATTAACATTATTATATATTTTGAAAATCTAATAGTTGGATTACATGTTCTTTACGCTCTTAATACATATGTTAAATTTTGTAACAATTGGATATTATTTACTATATGATCTATAAGATTATATTTTATGCATAATTTTAAACTACAAAAACTTGCAATTTAAACAATTTATTAATGACATAACTATTGATCATTAATTTTTTAGAAATTTTTCAAGCATATGGAAGATATAAAAAGAAAATGTAATCCAATAGTGGATTTGCCAAAATTTATCTCCAATAAAAATATATTGAGTAAGGTTGTAGCCTTAAACTATAACAAATTTTGTAGCTAAACTTTGTCATTTTTTTTTTTTTTTGCTCCTTTTCATTAACAATAATGGTACGAGGGGATTCTTAAAAAAAAAAAAAAGACTATATGAGGGGAAAAGTGGCGAATTGAAACAATTTAAATATTTTAGAATTATAAATATAAATTTTTAAAAATTAGGGTTGATTTTGAAACCTCCTCTAAAATTACTGGGGTGAATTACCCTTTTTGTTTTTTTTTTTTTTTAAATACTGAAATGCAATGTTATGTAGTAGGTAGATAAAATAGTTTCACTTTCACATCAATACTTTTCGTTGAAAATGAAAATGTTAACACACCATTTTTTTAATACAAAAAAAAATTACTCATAATGACAGAAGGATCACATTGACACATTTTCAAAAACCAGGAACCAAAGTGACATTAATTTTTTTTTTTTTTTTCACAGAAAAAATTGTAATTTTGTGAATTTTCATATATCAAAAACATAATAGTTTGCCGAATTTTCATTAGGACAGAGGAAAGTGTCACCCATTGAAGTGTGGCCCAAAATAAAGGGTGGGGCATTGGTTACATAGGCTGGGTTTGGGCTTGTAATTTCACTTACCCGATATGACCCATGACCCAAAATAAAAGAAATTGACAAAAACTACCTCTCTCACTCAAGAGAAAAAAAAACATTGACTCCTCTTTTTGTCTTTTTCTTTTTTATTAACGACAATACCAGTTTTTTGGATCACATCCTCACAGGTTTTCTGTCTCTCTCTATTTTCCCACTATTTAATATAGTAATCTATATTATTTAAGAGGCTTTTTTTTTTTGTTTGGAATCTTAAATTTAAATGTCGAAAATACTTTTAAATTCATCCATTTTTTAGGCTTAAATCATAGAGTTAGATATATAAAATTAGTAATTTAAAAACTCATAATTTTTAGCTAAATTAAAAAATAAAAACGGTTTTTTTTCCACCTCCATATTTCTCTATCACGTTAGTTGTCAAGTAATAATATTTTATCAGCAAATTGATTTTTTTTCCACCTTCACATTTTTCTTTCACATCAATAGTTAAGTATTAATATAACTTTTTCTTGAAGTAAAAAATAAAATAAAACTACTATGAGTAAAACGTGTAAACTCAAAAAATAAAAAGCTTCATCGCATAGGCGAAGTGTATGTGGTAAGGCTAGTATCTATAACTTTATAAGTATAGGGTTTAATCTATTTAAGGTTTTATTAAATATACTAAAATACCTCCCTAAAAAAAAAGACTAAAATACCTTTATTTTTAAAGAGATTGAAAGGAAAAAAAGAGTGTGGGATACATAAAATGATTGTTTTTACCAAATGCCTTGAAATATTGTTAACGAGACCTATAGGTTTAAGAAATAATTTATGAAAAATGTTAAAAATATTATAAATTTTACTTTTACAACAAAAATTTTATAAATAAATGTAAATTGATATGATAAAAATATGATTTTAAGTCGTTTTTTTCAACAGCATAACAAATTTATTATGATTAAAAATATTAAATTACTTGAGTAATATATTAGCTTATAAGGTTTATATGGTAAATTTTATATTATTTTAAATAAATTACACAAATAATTAAAGATTCGTTGAGATAACCATTTTTTTTTTTCTTAAAATATGACATACTTGATTGGTCTGTAATAAAAATAATGGTAGTAGTGGTTTTGCTTAACTTAGAGTGATGTTACGGTAACCACCTCAACAATCTGTAAAAATCAAGTTTTATGTGTTTGTTGTTTATGGTTCTAATTTTTTTTACCAAGCCAAGTTCTGGTCAAAAAAGATAGAAGAGGAAAGAAAGAAGGATAACCAGGTCAAGAACGAACGACAGACTGGAGTGATCAACAAGTTTCTAAAAGTGGACTTTTTAACGAATAACGATTGCCATGAATGGAAACCCCACCAACTCCAAGCAAAGCACCATTGAGTTGAGCTAGTCCCAAAAGACTCGCTTGCTCATCATTCAGATTCAATTCAGAGACACTGATACAGGCATACAGCAGTACTCTAGTAATAGTTGTAGTAGTAAGAGTACCATAATATAAATGTCGGAGCCGCTACCACCACCTTTGCCTCCCAAAGAGTCCCTCATTAAGCGCTACAAACTCATTTGGCGTTTGCTCTTGAATGCCAATCTTGCTCTTGGAGGTCAGCCCCTACATTTTCCTCTCTTTCTTTGTGTGTGCAATTCGTGTTTGTGATTTTTTCATTGGAATTTGGCACATTGGTTGGCTCAAACTCTAGGGTTTTAGTTTCATTGTGGAATACTGAGAAATGGGTTGTTCACATAAGCATAAGATTCGTTGAAGTGATATGGGTTTTGGATGGTTTTCATTTTTGCCTATAATGTGTTTGACGTATTGACTGAGATGAGTCTTTTAGCTGGTGCTGAACTGTTTTTTGTTTTTAAGTGCTATTTTGACCTGTGACTGTATATATTTTTTGGGTGGTTGTTTTATGCTGCTTTAGTGGGACCCTTTTGTTGGGTGAAATTTAGGACTTAGAGTTGTGAAGGAAAATTTTTCAATGGAAAAAAGATAAGAAGTGAAATAGGGAAAGGAAATGTACCCAATGCTGTCAAATGAGAGTGTCTAGCAAGGCCAATAGTTTGATGGGGGTGTTTCCTCTAGAAGGTGAAATTTGTTCACTAGATTGATGTAGAACGGTTTTCTTTTCAATTGTAAATTTGGGTATGGATGGGCTTATTTTGATTAAAGAAGTGCACATGGGGCCACTAGCCACCAGTGGGTGGGTTACAGTCAGGAAGTGAGATAATTGAGTAATTTGAGTGAGACTTGAATGAAAGAGTTGGAAGGGTTTCCTTCTAAAGTACTAACTACTAAGTTGGATTTCAGCTTCAATTTTCAGTATTAAATCTGATTCTTTTTTTCCATTTTTCAACTATATCACCCTGAGGATGATCTAAATTTTCATGCTGCCAAATGCAAGGGTTCCAGCTGTCGCTTACAACTGAGTCTGGAATATTTAAACCTAATAGCTGAGATGCAAACCAATTATCACGAAACTCCACATAAAAAGTAGACTGGGCAAAAATTCCACCTCCTCCAGGCCACCTCTCAGGGAGAGAAAGGAAGCTTTAGCCTTTTTAGCCCATTGGGGAGTAGAATGCACTTTCAAACCTTGCCATTTAAAGGGTTAGTAACAGGGACAGAGCATAGAATGCTAGATGAACAATTTGAATGATGAAAGATGGTTTCTCCAAATTTTCAGTAAACATCATGATAAATGGATTTTGACAACTAAATAGGATTCCCATTACTAAGCCACTAAGTTGGTATGTGTGTGCGTGTGTTTTCCCTTTTTCTTTTTTTTACATTGGGCCCCAAGACCTAGTTATCTTTAATTTTTAAAATCTGTCTTGCCTGGTATTTGATAAAATTCTGATATGCAACAACAAGATAACCTGATCATTGGACTAGAAGATTTTACTACTTTACCAACTTTCAGAAGTTAGTTGTTGCTGCCTGAAGATACTTCCTATCATCCATACAATGTTGGTAATGAGTGGGTGGTCTGTTAGGTGGATATTAATGGGATCAAAATATTAAATCTCAAACAGCTTGATTTTGACCACTTAGAAGCTTAGAGATGTCACTATTAAGAAGCTGCCCTTGATAAAGTCGGTACTGAGTACCTCAAGTGTGCAAGTCTTAACTAGAGTATCTGGATCATTAATTGGATAGACTTCATCATCTCCTTAAGTAATTCGTTATTGGTAAGTTACACACACACACCTAGTGGGGCTTGAACTCACTACCTCACCTTTGATTCATTTATTATCAGCGGAGGAAATACGAGTTGAGCTATAGCTCATTGGTCATTATCTCCCTAAATATAGTATAAGAAGAACTATTATTGTGTCTATTGATGTGTGGTGCCAACTCACCAAGATGATGTTGTTATATTGGTATTGTTGAGTTTGTAAGGTTTTAAGTACAATTTCATGTGAGGAGTTGGTCGTGTGTATTTCAATTTTTTTTTTCCTTAATAGTCCTTAAATATAACTCTGCCTGTGTCTGTGCTTAGTGTCATTTATTTGCTCATAGCCAGTCCCAAGCCTAGAAAAAGGAGGAAGGTTGCAATAGGTTGATGGCCAACGTAAAATTTAGACACTATATTATGAATGGATCCAATACAGACAATCATTGGGGCATCCCCTACTAGCGACACGCTGCATCAGACCCCGGCTGCAGTGAAAAGTGGGCGAGGAGGAAAATAATAGATGTGGCTGATTCTCTCTATTGAGGATCCATTGCAAACCCCAAAATTTTGGGATCAAGGCTTGTTGTTGTTGTTGTTGTCATCTCAATATTCCTTAAATATCAATGGTAAAAGCTGCAAGGGGCATGGAACTTTCCTGGGCTATGCCACATAATACATCCAATTGGTCCAAACAGCATATCTTCTTGCCAATTCAGCTACAGTTATTGATCAATTTCTATAAGAAATTTTAAAAGTTTGGAATTAAATTTGGTCCTTCTCTAAGTTTGTTAATGAATGTTGTCACCAATATTTTCCTTTGATCATTTCTGAGGGTCAATGGTTGGTTAAATGAGTTGATATTGATGATGAGATCTGGACAATGTTAATGCTTTGGTTGATCATATCTGAACTTAAATAAGTGCAGTCAGGGCATGAACTTTAATATCTCCTCTATTCTTTATCTCTGGAGTTCCTGATGTTCCAACGTAATAATGTCACTCTATTATCATGTACCTTTTTATTTAACCACTTACAAATTAGCATTTCTTGCAGCTTACATGTTTGTGAGGGCAAGCAGGAAAGAATCAGGTATAGTTAATAGTAAAGCTTCAGAAAAAAGTGTGGGAGATGAGAAAGCAGCAGCAAAAGTCCCCTCTGATCCTATTACAAATACAGATATCCCAATTCCTGAGATATTGGATTTCCCTCCACCATTAATGGAGCCTGTGAAAGTGCGGCAGCCCATCCCTGAAGATCAGCAGCGTGAACTTTTCCAGTGGATGTTAGAGGAGAGAAGAAAAATCAAACCAAAGGATTCTCAAGAGAAGAAACAAATTGATGAAGACAAGGCAATTCTCAAACAGTTTATTCTAGCAAAATCTGTTCCAGGTCTTTAGTTGATGCTTGTCTTTGATCAAAACTCATTTTAGAGAACATGTTACAAGTGACAGGCTCTCCTATTTAGGTGCAAGTGTTGTGAAGTTGATTTGAACTGAGTTAGAAGACAATGGCTTTAACATTGTATTGATAGCTATACGATTCGGAAAAAGGATCCTGATTACAGTCAGTTTTTCCTCCACAAACGGTAAAGCATTCTTCATTGAAGGCAACCAAGTCCGTTGGGTTCGCTAATTTAGACAACAAAGCTATATTGAAGTCATATTTCCCTATATTCGTGGAAAAGAGAGAGAGATGCCTTGCAGGGCACAATGTGGCCTTTCACTAAACGTTTCTTATCTATGAACAATTATGGTTGATGACTATAATTTACATTTTCCCAATATGTGCTATATACGATCATTTATTCACTTATTTTCACAAGGCTTTGTAAAAGATAGATATGTTAAGGTGAGGCAAGAAAGAGAATGACGCTCGTTTGCTGAAGTGCGAAAGACGTCATGTCATCACTCCCTTCTTAGTTGTTATGTTGGTATATTGCATGTACACATTAAAATGCTAAAAATACAACTATTTACTACATAAAACATTCAAACTATTGATGTGGAAAAAAAAAATGATATGATAATAAATGTGATTGGTGGCACATCAATTAGTAATCTTTATGTAATCAATTTTTATAATATTTTTAGCATCATTTATAGTCAAATTCTATTATTTAATAATCAAAGTAATTATTGGAAGCCCTTAGATAGTTAGATCATTATTGATGGTCTTGATTTAGAACATTAAAGACTCAAAATCCAACCACAAGCACAAACCATGAATAGTCTAATGTTGATCAACAATAAAATGAAGCACATTTTTTAAAGGCTTTTGTTGACGGGTATTCTTGTGCACTTGTTAAGGAGGCTTCAAATGGGTTTCACACTCTCACTTGCATTAAGAAATAACAAAAGCTAATAGACATCTTTTTTTAAGTGAAAGTGACTCGATTTTCTATTAAAAGCCAATCGACTGCATTATAAAATTCAAAATTAACCCAAAATTTTTTATAATTTTACTACTTTAGGAAGCTGTTTAAAAAGTCTCGCTTAGAAGTGAGCGGCTAGTCTCCAGAGGACTCGCAAGCCATGAGTGAGACAAAAATTGGGATTTGCTTCACAACATTTGAGGTTGTTATTTGGTAAAAAATATTTTGCAGACCCCACCTTTGTTACTTCCCTGAAGTCCAACCATATCCACTCCTTCCAATCCAATCCCATGTCTCTCTATCTCTCACTGTGACAACCCGTGTTCTGCAGGATACAAGCCTTTGCATTTGCTTAAACCAAACATTCAAAACTTCAACTTGAAAGAAACAACTTTCTTGATCAAAATTGTTGTCATACAATGCCAGGAATCATCCTAGTTTCAGGTTTTAACAACTGTCTCTTGTAACTGTACTCATGAATTATTTTAATATCTAATTTTCATACATCATTAACTCCAGTTCTGGAATTCATGGGGCTACCACATGCATTAGCTTCTTCATCAATATGCATAAAAGGTTGGCTCTTATTACTTCTTTTTAACTTAATTTAATATTCCTTCATAGATGTCAACAATGTTCTTTTTGATTCTTTCTTCTTTTTTTTGGTTCAAAATTAATAAGGTATATATTTTGAATGCAGTTTCCATGGGGAAAATAGAGTACCAAATTTGGGACAAGGGAGACTTCTCCTTGTAATGTTTATATTATTCACTAAACATTGAACTTCAAAATAGTGTGTTGATTTTCATCTTTGTTACTTTATTTTCTTGGCCATGATGATAAAGTTGTGCCTGTTTTCACTTTTTACAGTCCATTAACATCTCTTCGTGACAATTTGATTGTTACACTTCAGGATGCTGATGGGATCAAAATATCTCATGCAGGTTTGTAGAAACTTTTCCCATTTGAAATCATTTACTTATTCTAGAATAAAAGCAGATGAGGATCAATGTGTTTTGGGACAGGGGTTGAGATCAAGTCTATTGTGGAGAAAGGTCTTTGGGATGACCTTTTTCCCCTAGAAGGAGGCGGTCACATACATATGAAGTTGCAGTTTGTCCTCAGTGAAGAAGAACGTAGCCAAATTCGTATGATGGTACAGTATCTTCTTTTGATCCTCATTTTCAATAATGTCATTATTGACCAGTTTCAAAGTTCTCCTGACTGCTAGTATATTTTATTCTATTTCATTTGTGAAGCATGATATCTACATGTATTTTTGTTTTGCATTGCTGTTTATCTATGTGGAATGAATTGTTTATTTTCGCTGTTGTTTAGTATGTCTTTTTACATTTTTTCGTAGAGAGAATCTGCATTGAAAAAGAAACAAGATGAGCTTCTCAATAGCAGTATTAGAACTTCACAGGGTGCTACTACTGCTTGTAGTATTGTTGCATCATCTTTGGGCTTCAGGCATGAGGTCTCAGGTCAGATTTTGCTTACCTGATTGCCAAAATAAATCAATAAATAAAACCTTAAAGGGCAGAAAAAGAAATGTAATAGGAAGAAATAATGACAAAAATTCTAGTTGTCAATGTGGTATTATATGCGTCTTTTCTGAAAGGCTTTATCTCAATGTTTGAGTGCTCCATGTTCTCAAGATTCTCAAAGAAGCCTTCTTCAAACTGAAGGAGTAAGTGTCAAAGAGGTAGCCTCCGAAGTGGTATCAAATCCTCTTTCTTTCTGCAAGGGTGAGAAATCTGGTGCTGAGAGCATAAAAGGAATTCATCATGATCAAAAGCAGTTAACCCCATTAAGTATTACCACTTTGTAGTGTGATCTTTTAATTCTTTTATAAAAAGGTACAGTATCATTGATTATTTTAATGGTTATTTCACCTGTTTAGAATGATGCAGATCGATATGAAGAGATTTCATCAAACATTTCTGTGCCACAAGGAGTTGATGTCCATCTAAGTCACAAGGAACTAGTTGAGAAGAATGAGAGCAAGTCATTGCCTGCTGACTTTCCTACAGAAGCAATTTCTTCCAATGAAACTTCCTTACCGTTGGGAGGTTCTCGATTAGATGTTGCTGCCTCAAACAATTCAATACCTCAAAATCTGGGGGAAGATACTGGTCATAACATTCAGAAGCAGAGTCAGCGAGGGAAATCTCCTAGAAATGTGAAGAATATGATAAGTGCATTTGAAAGTGGTCTAGCTCAGGTAAATTTAGTATGCTACTTCACTAATATTCTCTTTATATCTTGTTTCCTACAATTATGATTCGTAATTCTTGATTTCAAGCAGGATATGAGGTCTCCCATCAAATCACCACCAACAAGATCTCAATCAAATAAGTCTAGAATAGAGTTGAAAAGTCAGCACTCAAATGAAGGCAAGACACAAATTACTAAGACTGAACAGTCAATATCAGGAAGAGTCATTAATCTTTTTCTTGCAGAAGAGTTGCAACATACCCCAACAGATATCAGAAAAAGAGGAGAGCAAATTAATTTACTTGGTTCTTCAGATAGGAGTAAATTATCTCAGGACACCGGACAGTTAGAGGAGTTGAACACACAGAAATTTCAGATATTAGGAGCAAATTCAATTCTTAAGAATAAATTCAATATAGTTCATAAAGAATTCGCTAGAGAGGAAGAGAAATCTCATCAAGATTTGATGAGAATATCCACATCTGAAACGGCTACAGTATCATGGAGGATCCTTGATGAGTATTCAGGTGGACACCCTCTTAGTTTGTTCACCGGTAAGAAAGATTCTTGTGGCAATCCAGTTATAGAGGAGAGTAGAAGGGAAATTCAATTTACAAATTTACAAGAATTCAATCTTCAAGGAGCTTCAACCCATAAACTGGAATCAGTACATTATTGTAAAGATAATCATTACTTATTTAAAAGCTCTGGTGCCTGGATATTTCCAGATGAAGCAAGACACTTGTGTGTGACAACTGGTGGTAAAAAAGTCATGGATCTAATGGGAGGTTGCAGTACTAAGCCAAAGGTCCATCAAGGAAATGTGAATCTTTCTATGCAAGAAAATATGGAGAAGGTATCTAAATTTTCCCCCAATTCTTTTTTTTATTTTTATATAAGATAGAAATTCCACTCTAGTTTAATCTAAGTGTATATGTGTGTGAAGCTCCTTTCTAGAGACTTAAACTCCGGCCCTTGCCCCCTACACCCCACAAGCACTTATATTTGTGGAGTGACCATCGTGCTAAGAGTGCGCTTCCCCCAATTCTTTTGATTGCTTGTTACATTGGCAAATAATTGAGTTGAAATTTGTAAACTTAAATAAAAGGAATTAAAACTTTTCCCTTTTCAAGAAATTCTTCCTTTAAATAAGAAATTGGTACTTGATAAATCTTTCACTATATATACATCTATGTTTAAAAATTGAGAAGATAGATACCAAATACAACCACAATGTTCTGATTTTACTGGTGTCACAGAGTGTATGAAATAGAAGTAATAAAGCATAAGAATGGTAAACAAAAAAAGTGAATGATCTCTGTTGGTTTTGTCAGATGACGGGGGATGTTTATAGTGTTCATTTTTAAAACACAGTTAATGTGTCATGGAACTCCCCATCTAAGTAGACATTTGATATCAAATTGCTAAAGATGTTAAATATCATGAAAACATTACTTTCTTAATGTGAAAGAAAGCATAAAAGAGAGAGCACACACAAAGTTTTGCGTGGTTTAGCCTACATCTATAGTGATAAAGCCTTTGACGACTATATATTATATTAAGCACTTGTGTTACAATGATCCCAATGTAGGGTTTATATACTAGAGAATATATGACTAACCCTAAGCTAACTATAGACTAACCTAAGGTTAATATGCTTGTTCTACAAGTACATGGGCTTACAATTGGTATGGGCCACTTAGTCCATAATATGTCCACACTTAACATTGTCAAGATGGTAACCAATTGTTAGCTCTAAATCTTAATAAAATAAAATTCACTTTTGCAAGCTTACATCCTTCATGGCAGTCTGGGAGGCATTGATAAAATGCAACTGTCAGGACAGATGTCTCATGAGACCAGTTGTAGAAACAATCTTCTGATAAAGCAACTTAATCCATTTCTCACACATAGTATGATCCATAGTGAGCCATTGCCCTGTACTGTCCTGCTGCCAGATGTTGTAACAAGATCTTACTTCTTGCTTTGACATATGCTACTTGCATAGTTGCGGTATTCAGATTCAAAATATTGTTATACTTGCACATAATCACTCTTAGTATTTCTTATGAAGCGTTTCCATCAGAACCTTGGACCTGACATGTTGGAGAACGTTCCTTCTTTTTTTCCTTTTCAAAGCTGGTAATGAGATAATCTAATTAATGTGTTTACATCATCTTCAGCATAGTGTGGACGCCAGAACTGTTATTAAGGCTGATAAAGACAAGAAGGATTGCCAAAAAATAGGAAAATCAAAAACTGAGAATTCGGAGGATATCGAAACTTCTGGAGGACCAGTGGGACAGGTCATTTCATTTTTATTTGAACTGCTCTTGAATGACTTCTTCTCTGGTCCATAATTAAAAATGCTAAGATTATACTTGTCCTTTCTCAGGCAATAAAAGTTGCAATCATGCTAGGATTTGGAATACTTGTTCTCCTTACTAGAAAAAGAAATTACAGGTATGCAGATCCTTCTCAATCAATTTGAATTTGTGTTGTATGACTTAATCATCTATACCTTGGCTTGCCTTGAACTGACTGGATCCGCCAAACTTAATGCAGTATGTTACCATCATCTCCACTAAGAAATTGGATAAACAAATTGTTGTAGCATTTGTTTTCTTATTGAGTGACAGCCTAACTATATTTTGATACTGTCCTCACAGATTGCATGCATAAGTATCAAGTGCTCTTCCCTTACATGTAGTAGAGATTAAATACAAGTAATTGCAGTATATCTTTATGAATACATGCACGTGGACCATGGTTTATGTGGAAATAGTCCAAATTCTCAAAATGGAAAGAATAAGGTCATAGACTAGGTTCATTCCAGTACATGATAGACATGCCTCCTAACATAGTAACAAGTTTGTGATTTTAAGAGGTAACAGCTTATCTGCACCTCACTCGATTTATGCTAACATGATTTTCTTAACTCTGGAACTGCAGATAGAAGATTCTGTTAATAAATGTAACAACCATCATGCCAAGGGACTCTTTTGTATCCAAGATCTTTTACAAATCTTCTCTCCATTTTTTTCAGTTGAAAGTAAATGTGGACAACCAGGCCCAACTGTATTCATGAGAATTTTCTGTTCTTTACACTAAATGTAAAATGCTTCAATGTATTTTTCAATTTCAAACACAAATTTCTTTTAAGCCAATATAACTACATTGTAGACATGTTTAAAAACAACAAAATACACCACAAATTATCTTCAAGCAACTTGTATGTGATTCTGTTTTTAGAAATCAAACATAGGTAATATCATCGAGTCCAACACTTCAGGACCTCTAAAGGAGGCAGCAATATATCATGACAGCCACAGCAACTTGTGTCCTAAGTAGCATGGACACGGACACATACACGACATGACATGACATGAGACACAGTAACATGAAAATTCTTGAAAATTAAGATATAACACTGTAGGGATACGACAATTAATTTATAAATATTTTTGGATATATAATTGGAGTTCACTATTACTTTCACCATGTTCAAGCCCCTAAAAGCCTCCTTATTACTGTCAGATATTTGTTTCTCGGTGCATAAAAGGTTTATCGGTGGATAAAGACAAATATATAGTGTCACGTCCAGGTAGGTCTCACCGCTCGCTCCTATTTACCCTTCTGATTAGTGGGAAAAAAGGACTAAAATGCAATGCTATTTAAATTTGAGATAATTTTGAGCTTGATCCCTAAAATTTTAAAATTTATATTTTAATCCCTAACATTTTAGAGCATTTTGAGGGGGGGTCACCCTTCTACTCACTTGCTCATCACAAACCTAAGTTTTGCTTTAATCTCAAATAATATTATCTCAAAACTAGCTTAGGTGTAATGCACTGGACCCGTTAAGATGCTAACACGTGTCAAATATTTGTCACATGTCAATATTTCAACAGGTCTAATGCTTTATACACTGGACCCAATCCTTACCCTATCATCTCAAAATGTTTTCACTAAAGTCAAATTAAAAGAGACAAATTCTCATCATTTCAAAACCCAGAAAAACATATAAATTCAAAAAAACATATAACATTGAATTCAAAACAAATTTATCAATGTTTTTTGACCATAAACTTAATCGATTTCATTTCTACAATGCCTTTTTTCTTAACAATTTTGTGTGGAAACAACAAATAGGAATCAACGGGCTTGGTCAGTAACAGATTGGCCATAACCCATCCAAGCACAAACCAAATAACCTTTCGACCATGAAATAGACTGTTACAAACTTGCAACCACCAGAAACCCTCACAACTGAACACCCCCCTAATCTCCAAACCACTAAATCAATCACAAACGTTAAGCTAAAGATTTAAGAAAAATGAGCCAAATCAAAAGATTGTTCCGAGCCCAACGATGGCAAAGGCTAGCCCAAAGGGTCATCACTATTTAAGAATATTGGCAACTCAATGCAACCCAAGTAGAAAAAAGGGTAAAGAAAATAGAAGAAGAAAAAAAAGAAAAAAAAAATGAATGATGTGAAGCTACGTGTCATATACTCATATGTTGAATTTATAAAATAAAATAAATAAAAAAGAATTATGTGATGAATAAATAAAACAAATGTTGATAATTGATATGACTTAAGCATGAATTAAAATAAGTTATTTTAGGACCACAACATTTATCACACATTTTTTTCATAATCATAAATTGTGACTGACTGTTGACTGTTTGTCACTTTCATATAAATCTATTACTTTTTTATAACCATTTACGATCAGTTATATCATATAATTATGAAAATAAGTATAAAATAAGTTATAGAACTAGAATTTTTCTTAATTGGCATTCAATGGTCGCATCATTAACATTTACAGACATATTAAAAAGGGCTCTAAAACATTAGGATTAAAAATCCTAAACTTTAAAATTTGAAGGACAAACTTCAAAATTACCTGATTCTAAATAATAAAAAAACTTCAAAATTACCGCAAAATTTTTTTTGAAATAAAAATGACCTCAAATTTAAAAGTGTATTATTTTGTATTTTAAGTCGAAAATAATTGGGAAAAAAAAAAAAACTAAATTCGAAGCCCTTAATAGTCATTTAGTACAAATGTATGTAAACAAATATAATACCACAAAAGATAAAGGTAACTCTTACAAATACCCAAAAATATTGTGGTACTTCTTCACAAGCGTATAAAACAAAAACCCTAGCTGAACCAAAACCCTTCCACAGCTCATTCCTCTGCATAACTCTGCCTGCACCACCATCGTCCCCTGAAAGAAACCCAGAAATGGTTCGCAGCCTAAAAAACCCAAAGAAAGCCAAGAGAAAGAACAAGGTTGAATATTTTTTCTTCCTTACCGTTATTGGGTTAGTTATTTCAGTTAATGGGCTTCACTTTTTTGACAACCATCTGTGATTTTGTGTGCAGGACTCGAATAAAGGAGATGGGTCTTCGTCGTCTTCTTCGATACCTTCAATGCCGGCGAAGGTGTGGCAACCAGGTGTGGACAAATTGGAGGAAGGAGAGGAGCTTCAGTGTGACCCTTCTGCTTACAATTCACTCCACGCGTTCCATATTGGGTGGCCCTGCCTGAGGTGCCTTTAATTCTCTTTGTTTTCTGTTTGGTTAATGGGAAAGTAGAGGAAAAAAGGGTAGGATTTGGAGTTTTTAGTGGTGGGTTTTTGATAAATTGGGGAACTCAGAAAGTTTCAAATTGAACAGAAGCTTAAATAGACATAAAAAGGCGATCTTTTTGTTGAATACTAGGTGGGTTAAGGAAAATATACATTTTTAATTCTCTTATTGATGTGAACAAGCTGAAAATTCAGTAAACTTGTTATTTAGTTTTTGATAAATTGGGGAACTCAGAAAGTTTCATATTGAACAGAAGCTTAAATAGACATGTAAATGTGATCTTTTTGTTGAATTCTAGGTGGGTTAAGGAAAATATACATTTTTAATTCTCTTATTGATGTGAACAAGCTGAAAATTTAGTGACTTGTTATTTAGTTTAGTATTAGAATTTAATTAGTTTTGAAAGATTAGGTTTTGTGCATGATTGTTAAGATTGATGCAAACATTATTTTCACACCTTAGCAGTTCATTCTGACTAGAGATTGCAGGAAGTGAAAAAGAATGTGTTAATTTTTGATATTTTCTTTTCTAGGACCAATCAAAACTGCTTGTTGGTCATATAGGAGGCATAAGCTCCCCCCCCCCCCCCCCCTTTCTCTTGTTTAATTAATTTTTTAAAGAAGTCTTATTTACTGTTAGAATGAAATCATTTTTGACAGCTTTGCTTATCAAAAAAAAATTTGTTTTGACAGCTTTGATGTTGTACGTGATACACTGGGATTGGTTCGGACAGAGTTCCCACACACGGTGTATTTTGTAGCGGGGACTCAGGTGAGCTTTGTTTTTTGATGTCTTTATATATGGTTATGGAGTGAACATAAATATACTTCTGGTATAATCATCTCTATGTGGAAACCTATGTTGGTCTTTGCAAAGTGTTGGTGCATCAGTACGTATTTATGTTTTCCTTGTTTTTTCCTTAAAAAAAAAAAATTAAGGATTATGTTACTCCAATATGCTGTAGCAATTTTTTCCTGAATATTTTGGAGAGGCATGTTCAAGTTTGTTTGACCTTCTGATTTACTCATTGATAATTCAGCCAAAACAAGAATAACTCCTTTGATATTTTCTATGCAAATATTACCCAAGTTCTATCTTGACATCACCGTTCTTTTCTGCAGGCAGAGAAACCTTCTTGGAACTCTATTGGAATATTTAAAGTATCTAACATCACTGGGAAAAGACGTGAATTAGTGCCTTCCAAACCCGCAACTGACGATGCTGATATGGAGAGTGAGAGTAGTGATAGTGATGAAGATGGTGAAGATGAGGAGCTGGGTGGATCTGGGACACCAATTTTGCAGGCAACATATTGTGTTCTTTGACATTTTGTTAATTTCATGACTGACCTCTATCTACACTGCCTGTTCTTCTCCTCATCTATATATATTTTTCCGTTATCTTGTTTGCCTTTACAGTTGCGAAAGGTAGCTCACGAAGGATGTATTAATCGTATTCGTGCTATGTCACAAAATCCCCATATATGTGCATCTTGGGCAGATGATGGTCATGTGCAGGTCAGACTTTGTGTCCATATATTGTGGTTTCTTCGTGATTTGGATACCTTTTTTGGTTAGTTTTCTTGTCTTGCTGTCAATGTAGCAGAAGTCATTGTGGAATGATGGCAATAAAACTTCAGATTCTGGAGTCTCAAGTTTAGGGCATGAAAATAACATTTGCATGCATATTTATGGGGTTGTTTAGGTTTGAAATCATAAACCTAACCGTCATCCTTTCTTCACTCTTTTCCCAAGAAAGGTGCTAATTAAAGAAAATGTTTTAGGAATCCCAAATACCTTAGATTAATGAGATCCCAAAGATTGAATTACATTAGGAAAGTTAGTTACATTTGGATAAGCAAGAATGGGTTGGTTAGGAGTCTAGCACACTAATTAACTATCGGGGAAAAAAAGGTAGTAGGCTAGCATGCTAATCACATCTATCACTTGTATTTCGTATAAAACAGTTGGGATATTAGTAATAGCACATTGCAGATTAGTTAGTCAATTAAAATACATCATTGTAATTCACAATTAAGCATTGAATAAGAATAACCAATTTGTTGTTCTCTCTTAATCTTTTATTGTCTTTCTCAACTCTAAATTCTTTGGAGGGGGTGACTACCTTGGATCAAGTCAATTTCCTTACAATTCCTATTCATTTCCATGCACTGCCCTTCCATCCCCTTTAGGAATCGCCAGGTTCCTAACAAAGTGTCCAAGTTGTGGTTAGATATTCATGAATTAGATACTCAATAATGAACTGCTTATAATATGCGGCTATGTACATTTGTAGGAATAGGCCTTAAAATCTTTTATTTATTAAAAAAAATACTAAATTGCAAATTACATCACTAAAGTTTGGGCATTTTTCATTTTCCTCCCTAATGTTCGTAAATTCTGATCCACTCCCCAAACATTAGGGTTCATTTTGATTGGGAACCCTTCTATCCGTGCTTGTGCCTAGCTGGCAGTTAAATGCCACCTAAGGCACATATGAACTTATCAAAAAAGACTATCACATATGACAGTTGGTCCAATGAAAACATGTCATGTCATTTAATTATGCCACATCAACTAAATAGCCTAGAAAAACTTTTTAAAAAATCTTTTAAAATCCAAAAATTACATAAACTAGTGAAGTAAAATAAAATTCTAACATGATTTTCTTTGCATCTCGATCTAAAGTACCCATTTATGAAATAAAATAGAACAAGTGGAGTTGGAAGAAATAAGATCTCAATCTAAACAACAAAAACAGAAAATACGAATACAGAGGGCCCTGCACTTTCTTAAGGTGCCACAACAAATTGCAATAGAGGAGCAAGTGAAAGTTGAAACCCCAAAAAGAGGTCCTCCGACAAGCAGCCGAGTACTTATTCCTTAATACGGGACCTCGGGAAGCTGTCTTTGCACTTATTGTTGCAGAGGATCTGATAGAAACAATGGCATCTTAGACAGCCAGTGCTATGGTCCTTACACTAGGGACCCCATTAAGCTCTTGGCTCACTATGGTGCCTACACAGTTCACACATATCCATCCGATTTTCTTTTTCTTGAAATCTTATCGTTTTTTAATTTTTTTACACAAAAAATTAACATTATTATTTTCCCTTTGAATTTGAATTTTCATTCACAAGAGCTAATATTTTCTTTTCACAACTTTTCTTTCACAAGATCTAATGTTTTACATACATTCTTTGATTTTTTGCATCTTTGATTTCTCATATTTAATTTGTTGTTTTACTTTCCAATATACCTTTCAAGCTTCGTAGGGAATTGTTTTTGGGGGGTTTATAGTTAGTAGATCTAAATATTGTTGTGTGGGAAGTAATTGCGTTTGTGCTAGGGTGTTTTTGAAGGTTGGAAAAATAAATTCTGTTTGGATGTCCACAAAATGTTGGAAAATCCATTCTATTTGAGTTGTTTGTGTTTGGTAAAGAAAACTTTTTATGATTTTTTGAAAATGAGTAACTTACGGAAAATGAAGAAATTTTCTTAAAGATAAGGGTAATCCCTATTGATGAAAAGATGAAGGAAAGTACATGTCAATTAGGAAAGAAGTAGCAGAGAGTATGATTTAAGGTAGAATAGAATGGAGGAAGACATGTGGCTGACCCTAACTACATTGTTGAGGATCCATAGCCGACCCCTAAAATTTGGGACTAAGGCTTTGAGGTGGTGGTGGTGGTGGTGGTGGTGGATGAGCTATGTTTCTTATCTTGATTATTTGGGTTTGTGTGTGGGTTTGCTGAGATCTGTTTCCTAAGAAATCAAATGGAAAATGAAAAAGTGATGATAGAGAAAAAATGATTAATTAAAATCCAGAAAAATAAATAAATAACGAAAAATAAAATAAAGTATTAAATTATATTTTTTTACTGACATGGACAAAACAACATCGTTTTTAGATGAGGTGGCACTTAACGGCCACCTCAGCACTGTCATGGACAGGACTCCGAATCAAAACAAACCCTAATGTTAGGAGAGTGAATCAAATTTTGGAACATTAGGGGTGTAATGTGCAATTTAGTAAATAAACTGAACATTCTTTTTAGTGGGAAAAAAAAAAAAAAAAACAACCCCGTGATTTTCCCACAAAAAAGACCCCCCCCCCCCCCCCCCCCAAAGGAAGTTCTTAGTGTAATACTTAACCCTATTGTTTTATATCATTATGTGTACATCGTTAAACATCCATGAAAACAAACTGTGAGTTGCTCATGTGATGACATGCTTTCATATTATTTTCGCATAAAACAGTACTACATGGGGTATTGTGTTGCACTCAAAAACCTGGGGGGATTTAGAGTTACATTCATTCAAAACCTCTGGGAGGTTAGATTTAGTGTTACATAATTAACAGTTTACACATAAAATAATACCATAGGAGGATTAAGTGTTACAATTGAAAATTTAGGGGGGGTTCAGTGATTTAAGGGGAAAGCATAGGGAGATTTGTATATATTTTCCCTTATTAGTAATATACCATTATAAGTGACAGACTGACTTTGGTGCCTCAAAATTTCAGAAAGTGTCAATGACCAACAAAGATATTCAAGATAACATAAAATAGTCTTTGGAAATTATGGCACAGTTTTCAAATAGCACTTCCCCCTGCTAAAAGAGTGGGTGGAGGGTGAGTTTGTAGGTTGAAAATCAACTAGGTGTATGTGTAACTTACCCAAAAAAATTATGACATGATTAATCCAGTTTTTATATGAACTTTTTTTTTTTTTTTTAAGTTTTTGGAAAATGAAAAAAAAAAATTGAATTAAACAATATGAACTTAAAAATTGAACTTGTGAAATTCGTTTTTTGTAATAATTGCTAATCTATTGAGCAGGTATGGGACTTCAGCTCTCATCTGAATAGTTTAGCAGAATTGGAATCGCAAGGTGCCCAGGGAGCTTCTTCAGTTTTCAATCAGGCTCCTTTAATGAAGTTCAAGCACAAAGATGAAGGCTATGCTATAGACTGGAGTCCTCTTGTCCCAGGCAGGCTTGTATCTGGTACTGTTAGATAGTATTTTTATTTTTGGTCGTGCTTCTCCACTACAAGAACTTTAATTGCTAGTTGTTTAATGTATGAAAAATGGTCTAATGCTTTGATGATGTTCCTCATTGTCTGAAGGGGACTGCAAGAATTGTATTTATTTGTGGGAGCCTACATCTGGTGCATCATGGAATGTTGATACTACTCCATTTATTGGTCATGCTGCAAGTGTTGAAGATCTGCAAGTATGTATTTGAACCGTGCATCAGTAGTTGATTTGTATCTTTTTGGGTTTTAACTATATGCATTTGAAGCTAATGATTCAACTTCAATAGTTTTCTTTTATTTTTTCATCCTTGTAACCATTCTTGTTCCAACTCTTTTCTGTGCAGTGGAGCCCTACAGAACCTCATGTGTTTGCCTCTTGTTCTGTGGATGGGACTGTTGCAATATGGGATACCCGTTTAGGGAAGTCAGCGGCAGCATCTTTTAAGGCACATAATGCGGATGTGAATGTCATTTCATGGAACAGGTGTTTAATAATCCCAGTTTTTCCTTGAGCTGAAAATCCTTACTTGTCTCATATTTCATTTATTTAATGAAATTTTTGGCATTTTCTTGATTCTGATTAGGCTGGCTAGCTGTATGTTGGCATCTGGAAGTGACGATGGTACATTTTCTATTCGCGATCTCAGATTGCTCAAGGTATGCCTGGTCTGACTTAGGATATTCTTTCATATTTTCTTGAGAAAAATAGGTTGATAAATTCTCAAAGTAAGGCTTGTTAGTGTATTACAGCATCAATCTTTTTGCCTTTTCATGTGCCTCATCTGAAATAACTTCAATCTCCTGTTCTTCTACTTCAATTTTATGATTTGCATTGCTAAATCTATAATTCAGATCTGTCACTGGCACACTCCTAAATGGGGCTGTTATTAGTCTTGATAAAGCTGGCCAAGTTGATCTGTAACTTGGTTTTTGATTCTGTTACTCTGCTTAACTTAGTGTTCTTTTTCTTCTCTCATCCTGCTCTATTGTTATATGTGTGTGTGTGTGTGTGTGTGTGGGTTTGGGTGGCTGGGGGCGGGGGTGGGGGTGGGTGCGTGTCTTAGTTGAGCAAGATAGCAAGAAGTGTATATATATGAAGGCCTTGGGTTTTTTTCATTTGACTGCAAGTTTCTGTTCTACTGAAGAAGGATATTAATTTTGATAATGCCAATGTGAGATGTGATTTTTTTGTGAGCAGGACGGAGATTCTGTAGTAGCACATTTTGAATACCATAAACACCCTATCACATCCATTGAGTGGAGTGCACATGAGGCCTCTACTTTGGCTGTTTCATCATCGGACAATCAACTCACGTAAGTAACATGTAATAATGCAATGGAGGCCTGAAAAACCTGATAGAAGGGATCATCCAAACATAAGTTTGTACTTTTGCTATTTTTCTTCTCTGAATAGATGTTTTGCTTTCTTCCGTTAAGCTATGTTTTTCTGAAGTATAAATGGTTTGTTCCCTCATTTGGCTTCTTCGTCTAGAATATGGGACCTTTCATTAGAAAAGGATGAGGAAGAGGAGGCAGAGTTCAAAGCTCAAACAAAAGAACAAGTAAATGCTCCTGCAGATCTACCTCCACAACTTCTGTTTGTTCACCAGGTAAATCCCTCTCTTTCCAATATATGTATATCTTTTGTTTGTTTTTGAAAAGTTAGTTCAGCATGTTAAATCAACTGTGCTTTGACTTTAAACAGGGTCAGAAAGACTTGAAAGAACTTCATTGGCATTCCCAGATTCCAGGAATGATTGTATCTACTGCAGCAGATGGTTTTAACATCCTGATGCCTTCAAACATACAGACCACTCTCCCCTCAGAGGGTGCTTGAAACTCACATACGGTCATTGGTATATGTTTCAATGGTGTGATAGCATGCATCAGTTGTATGTTTCCAGGTGGCATTGATGCGATGGCAGAAGTCAGCTGCTGCCTTAATGCATACATCGCCTGGAGCTCGGATTAGGGTTGGTTGAACTGCCCTTACTATGGCCGAATATTTCCGAGATTTTTTTGTTTATTTATAATTTTTAATTTTCTGGGTGTATTGTTACTGTTGCTCCCAAAAGTTTTGAAAAGCCTCAGAGTTGTTGCTTCAATTTTGTAATTTTTAATGTATTTGTCATATAATGAAGACTGCGAAAGCAATGCAAGATTTAGGAGCAATCTCATGACCAGTCACCAGCCACAATTGTAGAGAAACTGCGTCACAAATACAAACTGTAGATAAGATAACCCCATTGGCCATTGCCACTTAAAGAAAAAGTAGTAAAAGATACGACTTTATCTGCAACTGGCCTCCAAAATTCGTGTACTTGGAATCGGTGTCGGAGCCCAAATTTGATTTCAGGTGGACAAGTTTAAAGGGGACTCACGCATGTACACATGAAGGGTATGTTTGGTACATTGAATGTAGATTACATTAGTAATTGTAATCTTTATTACTGGGAATAGAAGACATTGTAATGGAATAATTATTACTATTCATAAGTTTGGTTGTTACATATGAAAAACTTGTAAAAGATGATGTATAAGGAAACTTTATATTTTTGGAAATATATTAATTTTGAAACTTATTATATGCACTAAGGAATAGCTATTACATCCAATTTAAAGAGGAATAGCTATTCTTCAATTTAAAGAATACTCATTCCAATGTAATAACTAATCCATGTAATAAAGATGCAACCAAATGACCGAATTGTTATTACACATGAATAACTATTCCATTACATGAGCTATTACAGCATACCAAACGTACCCGAAAAGTAGCATATTTCTTATACCGTGTTGATCTATTAGGGGTTTAATTACACATGAACTGGTTATTTTGTGATTTATTTTTTTAAATTCAAAATTCACTTACGACTCACTAAAAAAGGAAAAAAAGAAAAGAAAAACTAGTAGTTAAACATATTAAATGATCAATTTTGTACTATATTACAAACAAATTTGCGAACTTATATGCACTTGAAAATTCAAATTTTAACTTGAAAACAATTCTAAATTTTTGAATTTACTATCTAATAATTATATTTTATTATTCATACAAAAATTTTATTGAGGAAGATAAATTATAACATTAGAATTTTGCGATATTTTTTTATTACTTCAAATGTAATAATTTTGTTTTTTTTTTTTAATGTTTTCAAATAAAACTTGTTCTGCTTTATTTATTTTATTTCAACCTTTGTTTTTCATTTGTAGGTTTTGAGCCTTTAGAAAACCTTGTTAAAATATAAATGATTTCCTTTTTCTTTTATAAATGTAGTTTGCATATATAAAAAATAAACTATACATTTTTTTTAAAGTTATCATGACTTTTGAGTGAAATTTGTATTATGTCTTTGCTTTGAAACATCATTTCTTCTCCTTTACGGGTGTTTGATTCTAAAAAAAACCAATTGTTATTAACTTATTATATAAATGGAAAAAGAAATACATAAATAGAAATCTATCAAAAAAGAAGAAAAAAGTTATAGGAAAAAAAAAAAAAAACTCTAAAGATGCAAGCAGAAGAAAAAGGGAAAGAATTGAATATAGCAAATCGATTACAAGACAAATTAATAACCTTCGGAATTTCTAGGCAGGCAAATTAAACCCCCACCCACCCTCCCTCTCCCACCTAGATTCCTTAACTGTTTCAAAAAGGTGAGACTCACCATGACACTCATTAAGAATCTATTTAAAGGAAGTTTTTATTCACTTTTATGAGAAATATAAAAAACTGTTAAAATATTAATTATTTTTTTTTCATTTTTCATATAAACTTTTTTAAAATAGATTCTTAATGAGTGCCCTTAAGGCACTCGTTAGCATTTTTCATAGTTTTTTGGGCAATTGTACATAATGGACAGACTCTTGTAATCAACAAGTGCAAGACAAATATTGTAAATAGTTAATAGCCATTATTGTAGTCAATAAATTGTAAATAGCCAAAAGCCATTATTATTATTATTATTATTATTCTTTTGTATTATCATACCACAAGACATGTGTCTCCGCCTTCTCAAAAAAAAAAAAGACGTGCCTCCGCATTTGTCTGTGCTTTGTGGCAAACATTTTATTCACAACCTATCTCAAGGCTAGGAAAAAGGAGGACGAAGACAAGTTGACAATCAATGTGAGATTTTAGTCCCTTTATTATAAATGAATCTATTCTTATTGTAATTAAATAGGTAAGTAATAAAAGAATACGTGTAGCCGATGCATTTCAAGATTTTAGGACTAAATACTTTGATTGATTGTTGTTGGGATGTTCTACTAATCAGAAACTATTGATTGAACATTTATTTTTAGGTAAATTTGGGGCCAATGCTTATAAGTTTGAAACCACAAATTATCCTGGCATCTTCATAAGCACCTATGACTTCCAAAACTAGTTAAACACTAATGATACCATTGGTTGTTCAGCTTACTTATTTATTATTGGCTTGTGAGCTTTGATATGACAAACACAGAGACACAAGTTGGTTGGTAGTGTGGTTGGTGAAAATAACTCCTTCTGCTTAAAGTATAATATTTTGTTGACTAGTCAGGCCGGCGGAGACAAAGGTAGGACAGAAGCATTTATCCTACACCAACTGCTTTTGATTTTTTAAGTGTTAGTACTATGCTCTTGGAAAATAATAAGCAACTTAGATTTTTCTTCTGTCAGATTAAAAGCGGGTGCTGCTGAATGCCTATAAAAATAGAAAAGGATTTGGATAATAACTCAAATTTGTTACATGAGAATTATAAAAATTTGATTGAATAATTAATATAAAAATTTAGAAATTTTGGTGTATCTCATAGTATGTGAAACTCACAGATTTTAAACTTGCATATACTATAAGGGATAGGAACATGAAATTATCTCATAATATACTTTTTCTATCTAAAGGAAGGGTTGTGCCATGTAAGATGACCATTTAATTTTATAATAACTCTTTTAGACCCAAAATTTCAAAATATTTGATGTCTCTTGGTATTGAGTCCATGATTTGAATTTGAGTTCAAATTATCGTGGGCCATATGTAAGGTAACAAGATACTCAAGGCTTTATGAAATCTTTGGTGAAATTCTTTGTGTAAGTAGACTGAGTCTTTATTAATTTATGATTTGCAATTGACTATTATTATTTAAAATTATAATAATAAAAAATAAATAAAAAGACTTTGATTATTATGTGGATTCATTTGCTCTTGTTGTTCCACACCTGAAGTATAGTTTCTTAGATATGAATTGACTAATACCTAAATACTTCGGCGAGAAAGTTTATAGACACAACAAATTTGACAAAAACTTAAGATATATTAACGTGACAAATTATTAACAGTAAATGAAAATGTGATGTCAATAATGAGCTCAAATGAAGATCAGTAAAAACTTATCAACTTAATTGATATGAAAATTATTTTCAAATTTTTTGTGTACATTATGTTACTTTATTCAGGATGGTCTCATATTGCTGAGTTTCCAAAGAAATTTCAAGGTTGATTGATTCTGGCTAGGGTGCTTGGTTGGTAAGTAATTTGCATCATCAGTACGTAGCATCATTATTATTATTATTATTTGGAGAATATTAGCATCACCCACCGAACCAATGAACTGCCATATTTTATAAACATGTGAATTTCATCTTGTACATGTAATTTGGAGCAATTATACAAACGCTCACACATTAGCATGATGTACACAAATGATTAACGGATAAATTACATTTTCAATTCTATTATATATGGGTAGTTTAAAATTAAACCTCACATTTCAAAAATCTCAAAATAAACTCTAAACTTTCAAATACGTATAATTCAAACCATAAACTCATTTTATGTGACGCTGTTAGTGAAAAGTGATTAAACAAAACAACATCAAGGGTTTTTTTTAATGAGAATCGACATTGAAAGTGAAAGAGTGAACTAATATTCAAATATAATATATATATATATATATATTGAAATAACCACACAAACTTGCTTTATTTATTAAACATTTTTCTATCAATAACATCACTATAAATAGGTGTATGGTTTTAATTTAGGATTTTTTTAAAATTTATTATTTATTTGAAACTTTTAAAACTTTAAAATTTGTTTTGAATATTTGTAGCTTTTAAAATATAATAGTTAATCAAATTCTGTTGTCTTAGCCAAAAAAAGAAATTCATTCAACATCAAAGATGATTGGGAATCTTAAAGTCTGTTCAAGTTAAAAACTCAAACAATAAGCAAAAGTAAAACTGTATATATATAAAGTAGGAACTTCATATATGAAAGTATGAGATTTTGTCATGTGACACATTTGGTGAGAATTCTTTCATTTGAAATTCCTCATTATCTTTTAATTTGTTATATGTATTACTCTTTTTTAAAAGTGAAATAGATACTATTTAATACTCATTTAAATTTCCAACTAAACAATTTTAACCTTCCACCTATAAGTAAAGGTTTTAATTACATCAACAAAAAAAGATAAAGGTTTTAATGAATTACTTAATTAATTATAAAAAAATAATGATTTATTTTTATTATTTATATTCAACAATAAATAATTTTATTTCCTTAGTTTTAAAATTTGTAAAAATTTTGGGCAACCACTTAGTAGGATATATATAATCCCAAAAAAATAATAATATTGTGCACCATAATTGGCTTCCCTAAGTATAAATGCTAAGTATATGTAGATAAATATGTTGGCTGATAAAATTTTAAAATAAAAGGTGGCCAACATATGTTATTTTGTGCATCCGGGACATCTTCATTAGATTTTTTTTTTTTTTAAACAATAATGTAAATGATAAATTCTTATAACAATGAATCACAAGTTCACAACTCACAAGTCAAGTCACACCTTTAACAAGTCGTGGTACTAAGATATTTGGTGCCAGTTTCTGCAAAACGAAGGCTGGACAGATGTGACAAAATTCTGCACTGACAGAGAGATCAGAGCAGAGCCAATCCCGTGAATTGGTCACATGCTTGCCAAGTTTGGTAGAAGCGTGTGCACTTTAATTCTTTGTCCCTTGCCCTTATCATTAACGTGCACCGAATCTTTTGACCTGCGCATGCCACCAACTCCCATGATTCCAAAGAGATGCAGAGATTCTCTGAGGATCTCACAAATATGGTCCTGTTAAGAAGAGAAAATAATAGATAGTCAGATGAGGAAATCATAAATTCCAAAGACAGCTAGCAAAGAGTGGAGAAGTGCATGCATATTCTCTGCTATTGCTACAATTAGTCACTCCAAAACAGCATCAGTCCGTCAACAAATTTTAATTATCACCTGCATTAAAAATAAAGTATTAGTAATTGATATAAAATTAACAACAACAACAAAAAAATCTATAATTACAATAAATCTTTTTTTACATATTATAATATTTTCACAACAAATAAATTATGTATAAATAATATCTATAAAAAAAATTGTGCACAAATATAATAAAATATCACAATATTTTAAGAAAAATCTTATTTTGAGTGACAGTGGTTTGAAATATAATTTTATTTTATTTTGACACTTTTAACTTATCATGAAAATATTTTCACACATTAGAACTCTATCTATATCTTTGATTCCAATTCATAGGATGCTTGAGCTTATATATACTTCCTCTTTATTTAGATACAATTTTTTTTAATTATGAATATTTTAATAGAAGTGTTATGTCTCTCAAAAAAAAAAAAAAAAAATTTGTTATGTGAAAGAGAAAAAATAATACCAACCACCAACCCCCATTCCCCACTTTCGTATACAAGAACTTTACTGTTATATAAACATATTTATATCTCTCTCTTTTTCTCACCAATTCCCACTTTCATTTCTTTCTCAAAAAAAAAAAAAAAATTCCCACTTTCATTTCATGCAAAATAACTTAAGATAGCCCAAATATTTACTAGTACAGTCCATATCCTCTGTTTCCTTTGTTTCTTTCTTTTCATTCACCAACTTCCACATTCCTCTGTTTGACTCTATTTCTGATTCATGGACCGTGCTCGTCGGCTCGCCAACCAGGCGTTTCTCCGACGACTCGTGTCCGAATCAAAACACCCACGTCCTTCTTCTTCTTCTTCTTCTTCTCCTTCCCCTGTTTTTACATACTCTGTTTCAACCTCAAGGTATTTCTCATCTCTAGCTCCCTCGATCCCTGCAAACTCTCGCTCACTATTTCAAACCAGTGCCTCAATTCCAAATGGGTTTTCTCTTAACTCTCAAATCAGATCCATATCCGTGGATTCACTCAAACCCAGTGACACTTTTCCTCGCCGCCATAACTCTGCAACCTCAGAGGAACAAACCAAAATGGCTCAACTTTGTGGCTTCCAAAGCCTCGATTCTCTCATTGATGCCACAGTCCCCAAGTCAATCCGTATTGGGTCGATGGACTTTACCAAGTTCGATGAGGGATTGACAGAGAGCCAAATGATAGAGCACATGAAAAATTTGGCTTCAAAGAACAAGATTTTCAAGTCCTTCATTGGGATGGGCTATTATAACACATATGTCCCTCCTGTGATTTTAAGGAACATCATGGAAAACCCAGGTTGGTATACACAGTATACACCTTACCAGGCTGAGATATCTCAGGGCAGGCTTGAGTCTTTGCTCAATTACCAAACCATGGTCTCTGACCTTACTGGATTGCCAATGTCTAATGCTTCATTGCTCGATGAAGCAACCGCGGCGGCAGAGGCGATGGCCATGTGTAATAACATCCAAAAGGGTAAAAAGAAGACATTTCTGATTGCTAATAATTGTCACCCTCAGACCATTGATGTTTGCGAGACTAGAGCTGGTGGGTTTGGTCTTAAAGTGGTTGTTAACGATGTTAAGGATTTTGATTATGAATCCAATGATGTTTGTGGGGTTTTGGTTCAGTATCCAGGGACACAAGGCGAGGTTTTGGATTATGAGGAGCTTATAAAGAATGCACATGCTAAAGGGGTTAAGGTGGTTATGGCAACTGATCTTCTAGCATTGACTATTTTGAAGGCACCTGGCGAATTGGGTGCTGATATTGCTGTTGGGTCAGCCCAGAGGTTTGGTGTGCCAATGGGTTATGGGGGTCCCCATGCTGCATTCTTAGCTACTTCACAGGAATATAAGAGGATGATGCCTGGGAGAATTATTGGTGTTAGTATCGATTCTACGGGAAAGCCTGCACTTCGAATGGCAATGCAGACTAGGGAGCAGCATATCCGGAGGGATAAAGCCACTAGCAATATCTGTACTGCTCAGGTTTGATAGTTTTATTTATCCAGTTGGTCAAACTTATGGTTTTGATTTAGGCTGCCTTGCATATTTAGAATTAGTATAATTTTCAAGTAGATGATAAATTATTTTAAGTTTGCAACTCTTCAGTGCAAAGAAGTAAAAAAGGAATAATTATAGTGGTAATTTGAACCCGCGAAAAGGTTAAGTGCTAATTTTGGATAACTGATATTGTGACTAAACTTGTGGAGAAGTGAGTGATCATTGATTTCAAATTTTATTTGTTGTCATATGTTTGAATGTGCAGCTTTTGGAAATAATACTATCACAATGATGCATACCTTGTTGAATAACATAAGTGCCTTTATATTTCCTTTGCTTGTTTTTCATATAAAAAAGAAAAAATTGGAACCTAAAATTTGAATTGCAGACTATACTTATTATTAAAGGAAAATATTTTTTGAATTTTAGGCATTACTTGCAAATATGGCTGCCATGTATGCTGTCTATCACGGGCCTGAAGGACTCAAGACCATTGCACAGAGAGTTCATGGTCTTGCTGCAACATTTGCATGTGGCCTGAAGAAGCTTGGCACAGTGGAGGTTCAGGGGCTTCCTTTCTTTGACACCGTGAGGATCAAGTGCTCCGACTCAAAGGCAATTGCTGATGCTGCTTACAAAAAGGAAATGAATCTGCGGGTTGTTGATTCAAACGCGGTAATTGTGGTTTTAGATAACATTGTGATCACTATTGTTTTATGCTTTCATTTGATAGTGATATTGAGAAATCATTTTATTTGGGCATTCCAGATTACTATTTCCTTTGATGAGACAACAACACTAGAGGATGTGGACCAGCTTTTTGAAGTGTTTGCTTGTGGCAAACCAGTGAGAGCCTCCATCCCTCTTACTTATGATAAAATGTTTGATAATATTCCCATTATTTGGTTGTTCAATTTTAAGTGTTTCATATTGCAATTGTCAGGTGACATTCAGTGCTGCATCTCTTGCACCAGAGGTTGATACCCTGATCCCAACTGGGCTTATCAGAGAGAGTCCATATCTTACCCATCCGATCTTTAACACGTAGAAATCCTACTCTAATGACTCAGCAGTTGTTCTTTTCAATCCAAGAGCTGCTCTGACTTCTTCTTTTTTTTTTTTCTTTGTTTATTTTTTTTTTTATCAGGTATCACACTGAGCATGAGCTGCTCAGATACATTCATAGGTTACAATCAAAGGATCTGTCCTTGTGCCACAGCATGATTCCTCTAGGATCTTGTACAATGAAACTAAATGCCACGACAGAGATGATGCCTGTAACATGGCCTAGCTTTGCTAATATTCACCCTTTTGCTCCAATTGAACAAGCCCAGGGGTATCAGGTAAGATACTTCTTCTGTGGCTTTTACTTTGCTTTGAGATCTCAAATGTGTGCAGGCAAAGGTCAGCCATCATATTGACCATTTATCTTCCATTTTCGTAGGAAATGTTTGATGACTTGGGCAAACTCTTGTGCACCATCACTGGATTTGATTCTTTCTCTTTACAACCCAATGCTGGTGCTGCTGGAGAGTATGCTGGGCTAATGGTCATACGTGCTTACCATATGGTATATTGAAATCTGTAAACCTAAACTGATTGTTCCTTTTAGAAGTGCATATCTTCACATTATTGTTTTCTTTTGAGTTCTTTTAACACGGTAAAAAATGCTTCTTTTTTTCTAGTTTTCATACCCATCTGTCAATAATAAATGCAGGCCAGAGGAGACCATCACCGCAATGTTTGTATTATACCTGTTTCTGCACACGGCACCAATCCTGCAAGTGCTGCTATGTGTGGAATGAAAATTGTTGCTGTTGGAACTGATGCAAAAGGAAACATTAATATTGATGAGTTAAAAGAGGCTGCTGAAGAAAATAGGGAGAATTTATCCGCACTCATGGTATGTTTGCTGCATTTTTAACTGTATTAATTCAAAAAGAAAAAATGAAAAAAACCACTGACTTTAACAAAAGTTCCACTCCACATAGTCAAAGTGTATGATTGTTTACTCCATTACCAGGTTACCTATCCTTCAACTCATGGTGTGTATGAAGAAGGCATTGATGAGATATGTAAGATTATTCATGACAATGGAGGTCAAGTTTACATGGATGGGGCTAACATGAATGCACAGGTTTGTTCTCTCTCCTCTGAATTCATTTCATATCCTACAAGTGATTGAAGAGTGTTTCAAAGGGTAATTCATTATTCAATATTAAAATCTTCTTCACCTTATTGCTTTTACTTGCCAATTAGTAAATTTCCCTCAAAGCTGGATCCAATTTCCAGTAATTTAAGTAGCCTACTCATGCCTGTCTTTCGGATTACAAAGTGTAGATAAATAGAAGGTTGCATACATGAATCCTAGAAATTGGCTACCGCAGTTGGAATTATGGCTTGGATGAGTTGAGCTGTTTGTGACTATTGATTAATTTTAGGAACATATGCATCTCCTTGTCAATGATATTTCAGATTATTTTTCCTCATTACAGGTTGGTTTAACAAGCCCAGGTTGGATTGGAGCAGATGTTTGCCATCTCAATCTGCATAAAACATTTTGCATTCCTCATGGAGGAGGTGGTCCTGGTATGGGTCCCATTGGCGTGAAGGAACACTTGGCACCATTTTTACCATCACATCCTGTGGTAAGAGAAACCTGTCACATCACATATGACGTCAAAATACGCTAGAATAAGTCTTAAAATCTGTTCTGAAAATTTTAACTTTCTGAGTGAAGAATGATATAATTATATGCAAACCCTTAAACAACTGTCAAACATGTTGATTATATTGAACATGAAAAAATAATTATTCACCCCGGTATTTTGGTGCATCTGACATGAACCACTTGCTTTAAGATTCTCATTGATAATCCTAGAAATGTGTTCCCAACTTTTGGATTGCAATTCTATAAGATACATTCATCAATCTGTCGCAGTAATGTTTTTCCTTGCCTTTGCAGGTATCGGCAGTTGGTATTCCAGCACCAAAAAGGGCTCAACCTCTTGGTACCATCTCTGCTGCTCCTTGGGGTTCTGCACTTATTTTGCCAATATCATATACATACATAGCCATGATGGGTTCTAAGGGACTCACTGAAGCCTCAAAGATAGCAATCTTGAATGCAAACTACATGGCAAAACGTTTGGAGGTTCTTAAATCATCCTTTTTATTTTTGGTTTTATGTTTGCATATATGTGTTGATCTTGAAAAATGATTTCATTTGGCTTTCTGCAGCATAAAATAGAAGTTCAGTGTTTTCTTAGTCTAATATAATGATGTGGACATTACAGAGCCACTACCCCATTCTTTTTCGAGGAGTCAATGGAACAGTCGCCCATGAATTCATCATTGACTTGAGGGCTTTCAAGGTATCTCAAATCATACTCTTCCTACGGATTCCCAATTCTGTAAGTTTACATTGGCTTACCGTGAGTCATTTTAATTGCAGAACACAGCTGGTATAGAGCCTGAAGATGTTGCTAAACGTCTTATGGATTATGGTTTTCATGGACCAACAATGTCATGGCCAGTTCCAGGGACATTAATGATTGAACCAACAGAAAGTGAAAGCAAGGTACACCAATTGTTCCTTCCTCCTTTTCTTGTCTTCTTGTGTTGGTTAAGAACAAATTACTATCTTCTTTACAGGCAGAGTTAGACAGATTTTGTGACACTCTAATATCCATTAGAGAAGAAATTGCTCAGATTGAAAATGGGAAAGCTGATATTCATAACAATGTTCTCAAGGTAAACAAAATATGTTTCTCCACAAAACTCATTAGTTTTTTTACACTTCCAATATAGAATTACTCTTTGCAATTGGGGTTGCACAGGTCAAAGTTATGTTTTTTGTATGTAATAGCTTGGTTATTAGCACATATACGTACATGTATTTGAAACAAAATTAACTGAGAATTACATGCACAGGGCGCTCCTCATCCACCATCACTACTCATGGAGGATACATGGACAAAACCATATTCAAGAGAGTATGCCGCCTTCCCTGCTTCTTGGCTGCGAGCTGCTAAGTTCTGGCCTTCAACTGGTATGTCTGATAATGTTGAAAATTTTTGAAGTATTTGCTAAGTTGTCTTGTACTTTACACATAATGTTCCATATAGCTAACAGACCCTAAAACTCATGGCTTTAATGTGTACAAAATGGTATACCAAGCCTATGCATTAGCTATGTGCATATATTCTGAAGTGACAAATGATTGTTAAATACTAATTGAACTTCTTTGGATTTTGTTAACCAGGACGCATAGACAATGTGTATGGTGACCGCAACCTCATTTGTACCCTTCTTACTCCATCTGAAGTTGCTGAAGAACAAGTTGCAGCTAGTGCATAGACCTGTGGTTATGCCTTATGAAGTTTCTTGGAGATGGAAATACCATTACGTTCTCTTAACTGTACATGAAAATATTATTTTTCTTGGTTTGCTTAGGGGTGTGGATCAATTTGTGCCCACTTAAACTTTTATTGATAAAAAAAAAAAAAAAAGAAAATACGCCACTTCGATTCTGATTTATTTTTCGATTTCAATAGATGGGTTTTTGTTCTTTTTTATCCCTTTTAATTCTTTGCAAGGATCGGTGTTGTGTTAGCATTAGCTGTAGGTTGGATGAACCTTCATGTCGTTAGTTGGATACATATCATTTCAAGTTTTGATTTAAACAAAAAGATTAAATTGTGGTACTAGTTGAGTTCTCAAACAATATGTGATACAACTTATTATTAGTTTTTTCCAATATTTCAATAAGAGTTAACTTAAACTAGTTAGCACCTCCATTTCCAATAGATTGATTGATATCCCCAGCCTCAACTATCGATGTATAAAAAAAAAATTCAATAATTTTCCTTGTAAAAAAAAAAAGGTAAGCTTTAGTTATTTTATAAACAAAATATAAAGGTACTAAAAATAGTGTAGTGATTTGATCATACCATATGTGTGTATTTAAATTAAAAATTGCATGATGTAGTGGCTCATATAGATAAGCATGTTTCATGCCTACTAAAAAATGCAAATATCCTTCAATTATTTTTTTTATATTTTGGATTTTGGATTTTGTGTTAGCAAAGTTTTTTTTTTTCCCCTTTTTGTTAGACATTGTTTCAATTTGCAATGTTAGTAAAGTTATTTATTTTTTTCCTTTTTGTTGGACATTGTTTCAATTGTTGCAAAGAAAACTAAAATTTGAGTAAGAATACCATATTTCAAATCAATTGTTCCTCACATAAAAAAAAAAAAATCAATTGTTTCTCATATAAAACTTAGAAAAATGATAATTAAAATTTTATTATGCTTGAAATAATTAATATAACTAAATGCATTCATTCTATTAGTTATCTTTCTAATTACATAGAATAAACACTACAATATATATATATATATATATATATTATATTTATGTATGTATGCATGCACGTATGTGTGTTAAGATTAAAGGGTTGTCACTGAAAAGAGTTAGGATTAATTTTAGTGAATTCATAAATATATATATATATATATATATATTTAGTTTTTGTTGCAATTATTGTCAAAGCAACTAAACATGAGAAAGAATGTCATATTGTAAATCCATTATTATTCCAACTAAAATTTTTTTCTTAAATTGAGTTTACAAAAATAATCTTATATATTCATTTAATATAAATATAATTAATCAATATAAATATAAATGCAAACTTTGTTAAAGTAGAAACATAAATAAAATTAACTTAAAAAAATGCACCACATGGCACAATCTCATGTTCTCTAACATAAGGTCTCTACTTATATATATATACACACATATATTGATTCCTGAACTTTTGTTTTATTTTTCTTTTAACATGCTTGGCAACTTATAGACTATACAAGAGTGAGAATTATCAATGTCCACCTTTATGGAAAGTCTCAGAATTTTAGACCATTTGCAAATTGTAAGTGAACTCGTATTTTTTTATTACTCATGAGTGTGAAAAAACCCCTTTAAAATAATCAGCGCAGTGCAATGCTGATCCCTGCCCAATCAAAATTTACCAATTTTTCTACATCAAATACAACAGAAGCCATATGGCTAAACAAATGGAACCATCTATTGCCATTGAGATCCTATGAATTGACAGGCTTTCCATTTAATTTAGGGAATGGATCTTGCTTGCTTAGAACTACCACTTTGCTCTTGTGCGCAAAGTAACCTTTCACAAGATTCTTGTATATTAGTATCGACATTATACACTCCACCTACAAAAATTGCAACAGATATCTGATGAGATTTCCCACCAAGAAAAACTACCAATTGAGAGAGAGAGAGAGAGAGAGAGAGAGACAGAAGTACCTCGTCCACATCCATGTCCATCTCAAGCCATTTCAATGCTTTAACAATTACTTCCAACTTCACTTGATGAGCTTTGGTTGGGTCCTTTTGCTTTTGAATGATGTAACTGTACGACAAGCTTGTTTTAATCATGAGCACATCTTCTGACTAACACTTAAATTAATTCGGGAATAATGAAAGTGACATGGAAACTTACATTTTCTTTACCAATCTTTGGTAAACTTGGAGTTCTAGCTTCTCTAGGACAAGAAATACGCCTGATCTTAAGAAGCTGATAAAACAAAGGACTCAATGTTCACTCTCAAGAAAAATTTTCAATGCACCAATTCTCTAAAAAAGTGAAAAGAGAGAGGGTCAAACATACCGGTCTTCATGCTCTTGAAGAGCATGGCGAAGAAGTCGGAGATCTCCCCTTCTTAGAGCTTGCACAACATCCCTGTACTGTGAAAGTACAAAACAAAAACAAAAAAAGTTCATTAGATACGTAAAACCCAATCAGAAAAGCTTTATGTGCATTGATTCTTGCGAGACATTTAAAAGCTTGTTATCCAAGTTCAAACTAGTAAATGTGAATGAGCACATGCACAGATTGATTCTTTTAATTTAGTTTGCTCTCTGTTTGTTTTCTATTATTGTTGCACTAATCCAACAAACAACAAACCTAGGTGACACTAAGGTATCTCATGTCCACTGGCAAGAACTGCCAAGCGTTAAAAAAATGTCTTACGGAACAGACACTTAAATAAAATAAAATAAAAAATTAATAGGCATGCCATACCTCAACCAGGTTATATTTCTCCAGGAGCCAATCTTTAGGTAAGATGCCGATGGAAAGCTTCACAGGGATCAGATATTTCAGTATCATCCTATTCAAATGAAAAAAGGAATATGTAAGTCAGAATTATAAAGCTATTGAACAACCATGAATTCTTATTTTTCAAGGTTGACTTTCCCAATTTCATAAATCATCTTAATAAGTGAACTTTCTATGGTTAAAAATTAATATTCAGGAGTTGGTTTGGCCAATTAATCATACATGCTAAAATAGATATCTTGGATCCAAAACTTAACCAGCAATAAGCATGTATTTCTGTATATGTACATGATATTCTTATTATAGATAATGAAGAAGCCCATTAAAGTTTCTCTATCATGCAGATGCAAAATAAATGAAGCAAGCACATCTGGACCAACCTTATATTTGCCTCCCTGCGAGGATTGCAATGTGTCAAGGCATATGATAATTTATTATCAGCCTGCCAAATCAAAAAGTTAGACTCTGTCAATGAAAGAACTTACGAAAAAGTCAAATATTTAATTTCAGAAGTCTTGCACGCACAGAAATGAGCAGAAGTCAATTATTCCAATCAGATTAAACATCATAACAAGTAAGAAATTGTTTGCCCCATCAAAGTTAACAGCACAACAATAAGTGAGAAAAGCACTTTGGTGCTTTTCGTAGATAGATGACACAACTTAATTTTTTTAGGTGATTCATTAGGCAAAGATTTATTTCAGAAAGCTCTACAAATCTGGAAAAGTGATAGGCAATTGATAATTGGAGTGATGTGTTAAGCCAATGAGCTCTAGCTCAACTGGCAGCTCCTTCCATTATAAGTTCTAGGTGAAGGGTGAGTTCATGGGTATAAAATCCATTGGGTGCGTGAGTGACTTATCAAGGTGATGAGTTAAATTAGGCTATAAGAAGATTAAAAGGCAAGTTCTCTGGGGCTTGCAGCTCAAGTTGGCCCGTAATGTTCACCAAAAACAAAACAAAACAAATATATAAATAAATAATGCTAGCCTGAAATGCCCGTATTTATCAGATGTGGCCAGAAAGAAAGGCTAGATTCCACTAGAACAGCTTCAAAGAAGTGGCTTCTGTTTTACAATCCATTGACTCCATTGCAGGATGAAAAGGATGAGCTAAGTAGCCACCAAAAACCATAAAAACAACACAAGCAAGTCCTTGTGTGAGACAAGGGCACTTCTTCATCCATGTTATCAACCTATTTGTTCATCTATTAGTATTAACGGTCTTAGTTGCTGTTAGGTTGCAAGCTTCCTTCTTTTTTCATTTTCAAGTTGTGAGTTCCTAATCCACAAATTTTCTTTTCGGTGTTCCTGTTTGAAGCTATTGATATTTAATAACTGCTATTTTGTGCCAATATCTTGTATCCTTTCTTTTCCCTCTAGTTGATCAATAGTTTTTATTTATCATAAAAATTTTAAAAATTAAATAAATAATGACAATAACTTGGTATGAATTAAAGTGTCAAACTCAAGCCCCAAAGGGTCAGTCCCCAACCAAAAAAAAAAAAAAATCAACTTTATGTCTGAACAAGCAAGAAATATATGATCAACTTAAAAGGAATTTAATCCACTCACAGCAGGGAAATTTTCATTGAACACTTCCAGACGCCCTGTGTAATACATGTAGGTGACCTGCATAGCATATCATGATAGTCAAGGCCTCTGGGGGAAAGATTAGCACAAAATAGTGGCAATCTATTATCAACGTTGTAACAATAACCAAAAAAAAAAAAAAAAAATCTTTCTACATCCAAATTCAACACCAACCTTATCTCTTTTAGGAAATTCCTCAAAATCGAATATACGAGCAGTTTCAATGCTTCTGATCACACTGCGGCAAAGGTGAACTGTACCAAGCTGCAAAAGAATGGAAGAAAAGTCCCTCAGTAGTTGGAAGAGTCAAGACATTTTAACAGCTAAATTATGTCTACCTTCTACATTGCTCTTTTCTTCATGTCTTAATATAACATTACTACCGTTAACCCACAATAGCAACCTCATTTATCAAATCTTAAGTCACCACACTACCAAGAGCAAATTAGAAGATAAAATAAACACCAAGATACCAACAAACTACGCAGAAAGAAACATAAAAAAATATTACCTTAAAGTAAACTTTGAATAACTGGCAAGTCACATATAATGCTCCAACACGTTTCGGGCCTTTTCCCTACAACATAGAAATCATTCCAAACAGTTAGAACAAAAGGCAGCTCATTTAACCAAACCATTACAGAACAAAGGCATTTCATAAATATATATACCAGGTACCCCAAAGTTTTAGGACCAAGGCTTAGTCGTTGTTAATACGAAGATTGAACAAGTAAACAAGATAAGTTTCACATCTTATGGAAAGTAAATTTTTTTTTTATAATATAAGTACATCTCATGGTAAACATACATACATGAACATACACATATACATTGGTATATACTAGTTTAAGAGATTTTTTGAAAGGAGAAACATACAGCAAGAACCCCGAAGACTTTCATGAGGAACGAGCCGGCCGCCTTCAACTTCTCCGGCGATTTCCCGTTCGAAGCCAATTCTCTGTCGGCCTGCAAACACCAACACCCCAATTTAATACTCTCCCAAACACACATTGATAAAAAAAAAAAAAAAATCAAAGAGAACCAAATTCCATACCCTCTCAGCAAGAACCCTAATTTCGTAAGCAAGGGCATAGAGAGCTTCCAAAGCCCACGCCGATTCCCAATTCCGAAACTCCTGGATAAAAGCACTGCAAAAAAAAAAAAATTACATTCATCAAAAAAAAAAAAAGAGTGAAATTTTGAATTTTTAGAAAGAGAAAAGAGGGTTTTACTTGGCAGATTTTTCGAAGGCTTGGTAGGAATCGAAGAGGTTACCGAGGCGATAGGTTTGGAGAGAGCGGAAGAGGTTGAAGAGGATATCGGAGAACTGGGAGTAGTGATCGGAGTGCTTGATGAGTCGGCCGGAGTCCTGGAAGGTGTTGAGGGCGTCGGCGAGGGAGAGGAGGAAAGGGGAGTTGGAGGAGAGAGAGAGGAGGAAGCGGAGAGAGGCGGCGTCTTGGTTCGACACGGCGTCGGAGAAGCGGTTTAGGTATTCCGTTATTCTTCTGTGCGCCTCTCCCATGCTCATTCCCGGGTACGCCGCCATTGTTTGCTTTTGCTTTTGCTTTTGCACCCCCCAAGCTTTTGTTGTAGTTTCTTTTTTGCTTTTTCAAAATTGAATGAGTTTGGAGACCCAATACAAAGAAAGAAAGAAAGGATTTTTAGTTCAGTGTTGTTTTTCTGAGTCTGGTTTATAATGGGTTGTGTGACGATATATATAGATCATAGAGTGCTCTTATTTCCTTTCACCGTCACTGGAATGAGAGTTTCCGTTTACTCGTCGGAAAGAGTTGTTATAGAATAAAATAATAATAATTGGAATGAGAGTATCCGTTTATTAGTCGGAGAGAGTTTTTTGTTTTTATATACATATAGATAAGTCAATATTTCAAAAGCTTCTTAATCATTAGTAGTTCATTACAACTGGTTTTTGATGCGAGGATTGAATTTTATTATTTTGGGTAAATTTCCCGAAATACTCTTGAGGTTTGTGATAGTACCAATTAAGTCCAAAATATTTCAAAACCTATCAATTTCGTCCTAAATGACAATTTTATCTCTGAACTAAAAAAAAAATGTCGATTTTTTTTTCTCTTCTTCCTCTGGCTCTTTCATCTCCCCCTCTCTTCTCTGAGTTTCAAAATCTCAGAACTCCCTCACATTTCTTCTCCCCCGAATGTCCTCTCTCTCTCCTACTCGCCAACTCGGTCATGACTTAGAGCCAACTCATCGACTCGCTCACCTCCCACATCTCTCTCTACCATTCCCGCACCACCGCCGACTCAGATCTTCCTTCGCTCCAAAACTCAAACCCTAAGTCCTCAATCCTCAAATGGTTCTCGTCTCTCACCGTCCACCAACGCGAAGCTCACATCACCGCTGCCGATTCTAGGTTCGTCCAAGTCCTCATCAACATGCTCGGCAAGGTCCGAACCCATGGCTATGGCTGCTTCATTGTCCTCCTCAATATTCCTTCCTGCGACGACCTCCCCAGCTTCTGCTTCAAGAAGTCGCGCGGCCTTCTCTCTCGCGTCGCCGAGTCGAACCGCTCCGAGAGACTCGTGTCCGAGTCGGTTCGGCTCTTCTCTTCGATCGAAGGGGAAAGCGTCGGCCAATGCTCGTGCTCGGTTCGGAGCCTCGATACGGCAACGGTGAGCGAGGAGTTTGTGGAGGATTTGGAGAAGTTAGAGGTGGCGCTAAGATTGGCATGGTTGAATTGTAATAATGGGAGGAAAAGAGGGGTGAAGTTTTTTTTTTTTTCAGAGATTTTGAAACTCAGAGAAAAGAGGGGGAGATGAAAGAGACAGAGGAAGAAGAGAAAAAAAAAATTAACGACATTTTTTTTTTAGTTCAGGGACAAAATTGTCATTTAGGACGAAATTGGTAAGTTTTGAAATGTTCTGGACTTAGTTGGATATTATCACAAACCTCAGGGGTAGTTTGTGAAATTTACCCTATTATTTTCTATTTTATGATAATAGACTTAGGATAAATTCCACTAAACCCACTTGAGGTTTGGACTAAGGGTGCGCGTCTAGTGTACTGGAGCAGTGAACATAAGCTGCGCCCTTGAACTAATACCAATTAGGTCCAAAACTTTTCAAAAATGATCAACTTAATTCTTAAAAGACAAATTTGTCCTTGACTAGCCAAACCCTTCTCATCTTAGACCCAAACACTTCTCTCTCTCTCTCTCTCTCTCTCTCTCTCTCTCTCTCTCTCTCTCTCTCTCTCTCTCCTCTCTCTCTCTCTCTCTCTCAGACCTCTCATTCTCTCACTTACACCCACGGCGACTCCCTCTCTCTCACCCATACCCACAGCGGTTGAAGACTTTTTCATGGCTAAAACCCATTTTTTCCTCTACCATCTTCTACTCTCTTCTCAAATCAGTGCCATGGAGACATTTGGCTAGGGATTTTCGAGCTTTACATCACCGCCACTGCTATTGTTCCATGCCAACAGCTCTGATTTGGTGCCAAACATGTTTGGGTCTTCGTTTTTAGGTTTAGATCTCTATTTTTGGGTTTGGGTCTTTGTTTGTGTTTGGGTTTGTGTGTCAAACGTCAAGGGTACGTTTGACAAAGACCCACAAGCTCTACCACCACCATCAGCGACGCCACCACTAGTGGCCATCGATCTCCCTCTTTCTCTGTTCTAATTTTTTTTTTTCTCTTTTGGTTTGGTTTTTTGTTGGTTTGGGTCTTGGTCAATTTGTAGATTGGGTTTTCTTATGTGATAAAAGGATTTGGTAATTTTTTATTTGGGTTTGAAAGGGGGTTTGGGTATGGTCATTTGCAGATTTTGGGGTATTTTTGATTTATGGTTTGTCTCAAAATGGCTCTAATATGGTGATTTTGTTAGTGTGTGCATATGAATCTGTGTATGATTAGTAATCTGGGATGATTTTTGGGTGTTTCAGGTTTTGGAATTTGTATGGCTATGTGTGTATATTCCTGTTCTATGAGATAATGCAGCTGTGTAGTGTGATTTGTGCAGTTGTGTAATGTGATTTGTGTAATCACAGTGAATAGAAGAGAGGGTTTGAGATGAGAAAGAGAAGAGTGAATAGTGTTAAATAGGGATAAAATTGTCTTTTAAGGACCAAGTTGGTCATTTTTAAAAAGTTTTGGACCTAATTGGTATTAGCCCAAACCTCAAAGGGTTTAGTGGAATTTACCCTAGACTTTAACCATTGAACTAATTAGAACCCATTTATATTGTAATTTTTAAAAGAAAATTATTTTAAGAATAAAGAAGGCAAGTTTTAAAAATTTCTTTTTCTTATGAGAAATTTATTTTTTGTTATGAAAATTTTACAAACATATTAAGTTTGATTAGTTTTTTAAATTTGACTTTTGTCGTTAATAGTATTTTTAAGTTTACCTTCATTCTCACCATTAATCATTCCATCAAAAATTGCCTTTAACTATTTAAAATTATTATTTTTAATAATAAACAAGTTCATTTTAAATAAAATAATAAATAAATAAATATAGAAAGCTCCTTCCATAAAGCATTACCCAAAAGGGCCAAAACCATCTGTAAGGACACAAATATGCGATTGGGCCTATTAACAGAATAGCTGGTGGCCCAGACTGTATGTAATATCCTAACAATGAATTTGTAAAGAGAGTGGGCTGAAGATCACTTGATTAGACACGTATGGGTTGAAAGCCCAAGCATGGGAATGACCAGATGTGTATTGATATGATGATCAAGGGTTACAATATTCTCTTCGGCACTGTCCGAGGAGTGTGTTCATACAAATATTATTTGGACTTGTCTTTTTCTTTCCCTCTCTCTCTTTCTCTTTTTTCCCTTTTCTTCCGGATCCCCTTTTTTATTCTCCTTTCTTCTATTTATATGCCCCCTTCAATTGTGTGGGCTTTTCTTCATACTTGTCCCATCCGCCCCCATCCTGAGCCTTCCTGGGGTAGCTGTAAAGGAGGAGGTCACTGTTCAGGAGTCTTTTCTCATTAATGAGGCCATGATGTTAGTTGCAGAGCCATAAATGCGGTGGCAGCAGCCTTTTGCATAATATCTGATCTTTGCCACCTGTCCTTATGGTTAACACAAATCGGGGGATTCTTTGGGAGAGTTGAGACTGGGGTTGGTGCGCTCGTCAAGGACAATTCTTTTATCATCCGAGCAGGTAGTATCCTCGGACCAGGCTCTCTTACACTGGTCAAACTTCCTTCAGCATCGAATCAGGCTGGGCCAACTCTTCAAGATATGTTGTTCTCGGATGCACAGGTCTCCTCGGACGGGCCCATGGCCCAGGCTCTGATGTTGGGCCTTTTACCCCCACAATAGCCCCTCAAAGTTTCGGTTTTTTCCTTTTATCCGAGGAGAAAGGTGGGACTTTGATTTTCGCAGGGGGGAAATCCATCAAGCGCCCAAACTAATCCACGTGGATACGCCGTTTCGCGAGGTTCTCGATTTCCAAAGTCGCTTCGAAAATCGCAGCACATCATTCATAACTCTAGGTGGCGCTCTGTCTCCTTGATCAACGGCGAGGTGAAGATCGTGTGGCTGAGATTTCTTCGTGAAACTTTGAGCGGGATAACTTCCACTCATATTCACCTACTATAAAAAGGGTTCTTAAGAGGTACTTTTCCTTACTTCACACACGTTTAAGCATTTCAGCGCTCTCAAGTATCCTTACTATCATACGCTCATCAAACCTAAGTAGTCCGAGGACGTTTTAACAAAGATTTCTAGGCGTTTAAGGGATTTCGGAATCTGATACTTCGACTCCCCTTGTAAGTATTTGGTTCCCCTAATCAATCTTCCTCGGCGGGCACTTCGGCCTTATCTTTCTTTCGCTTGTCACTCTTTAGTGCCTTCTTTGTAGAATCCAATGGGTAGATTTAAGAACCTTGTTGATACCCCTATAGCTGTAGAGATCTTTAAGGAGAAATACCATATTCCCAAGGGGGTTAGTCTTAGGTACTGTTCGCCAGAAAACATTCTGACAGACAGGTGAAACGGTGAGGTGGTCATCCCCGTGATTGTTTTTTGGAGGGAGGGATGACCATTCCCATGGGTACCATAACTAGAGAATACCTTAGGAACCATAGACTGTGCCCGCACCAGTGTACTGCTAACATGTTCAGGGTTCTAGGTAGCGTCGATGCCCTTAACCAGATGATGGACTTGCAGCTCACCTGGCACGACGTCGTACATATGTACGAGTGCCATTCTCAAGCCGACGGGGGATATTATCTAAAATCTCGGTCTCCGGTTGTAAAGATGGTGTCGTGCCTTCCGAAGTCCAACAAGGGCATAAAGGACGACTACGTAATCGTCTCTGGGGCATGACACGACGGTCACCATTGCCCGGTCAAAGAGGGGAAACCAGGTGGGCTACCGTAGGGCTAGATTGAGTTATCCTAGAATTTAGGCTCTAGGTTTCACCTTTCTGTATTGTTTCATTGTTTGATTTCAACATGCTGTTACTAACTCTCTGTTCGGCGATTGTGATTGCAGATAGGAAGCTTGTTTCTCCTCGCCTTAGTCTTGTGAGTGTGTCGGGACTCAATAAGCTCTTAAGGTCCGAGTTGTGCATACACTCTGACGGTCAGCTGCGTGCGGTCCACCTCATACTAGACTTCACCCCCCTGTCCGACAGCTTTTTGGACGTCGGCAATTCCATCCGAGCAAGAGACAAAAGGATCAACAGGATCGACGTTTCGATCCCCGATTTTCTGGCCAAGAGGGATCTTCCACCTGTTGAGTGGCCAGTCCGAAAAGCTCCTCCTCAGCCCGCTGCTCAAAGGGAAGAGTCCACTTCGTCCCTACAATCTTTGGAGGAAGAGATAGACGGCTTCCACTTTAGCGGTGAAGAGGAGGCACAGGGTAAACCCAAAGGTACCCAAGTATCCGAGACTTCTGAAGAAGAAGAGGATGACATGCCGCTGAAACCTAGGGCAGGGCTAAAGGACCTCATCGCCGGCAGGACGAAGGGGGGTCCTTCCAAGGAGGCCCTTAAACAAAAGGAGCCTGCTCATCTTCCCCCGCCTCCTCCTCCTCCCACTCTTGGGCTCGGCCTCCTCCCCATGCCCGATCTTAAGAGGAAGAGGCCGGTTGTGGAGGTGGATACCGAGGAGGGTGAGTTGCCCCCACCACAACAAAAAGGGGCAAAACAACACAAAGGGGGAAGAGATGACAGGAGGTCCTTCTCGTCCAAGCGGAGGGGAGACATCCGGGCCGCCGAAGACCAACAGCCACCGGCCTGGGCTCCGTCATTGGACTTGGACGGCGCGCCCATTCCCTCCACGGCTTCCATCAGGGAGTTCCAGAGGGGGCGCTCGGGTTATATTGCTGAAACACTGGAGCGCCCTCTCCTGTTGCCGAAGGACATGGAGACGGTGAGGTCGTGGAGGCAATCCGACCTGTTCATGTCGATGAAAAGAGACCTGGCCATGGTGAGTTTTTGAATAAATTAAGTGCATGCCATGTATTTCCTTTACATGGCTAACGACATAATTTTTATTCATCGGTCTGTGCAGCTCGTTCAACAAGTCTATGTGGCCGAGGACTAGGTCAGGGATGCCCAAAGCTTGGCTAAGACCGAGACCCAGTCTCGACTTCAGGTGGAAAGGGACATGGAGGCTCTAAGCAAGGAGAAAAAAGAGTTAGCCATGAAGCTAACCGCGGAGGAGAGGGAGAGGCGAAGCGTCGAGGCTGGCCTTAAGAGCGCCCAGGATCAGGCCGAGGATCAGCGAAAGAAGTTATACACAACGGAAATAGAGCTAGCGACCCAAAGGCAGTTGGTTCTGGAGCTCAAGGCCAGTCTCGAGAAGGCCAAGGAAGGAGAAAAGGAAGCACGAGACGCCCTTCTGTCTGCTGAGGCCGAGAAGGAGGCAGAGTATCTCCGCGGCATCGAGGAAACAGAAATAAGGCTGGCGGAGGAGGTATTCGAGGTATGCAGGGATTACTGTCAGTTCACTTGGGATGAGGCCCTGAACTTGGCAGGAGTCCTAGCTGACTCAGACCTGAGGCAGCCGGGGAGGATCTATTATCATCCCCACATAAGCTTGGTCCCAGCTGACCCCGCCCCCTTGTCTTCTCAAGCTCCGGAGCAAACCACCCTTTCGCTTGTTCCTCGTGAGGCCACCGAGGAGGTCGAAGAGGGACTTGCCGCCCCAACAGTGCAAGTGGCTTCGGAGGTTTCTTCAGTTGTCATGGATGCCAGTACGGCCAAGGACGCAGTTGCAGTGGAGGTCGAGGCCGACGTGCCAACATTGGAACCGAGTAGGTCCGGCAGCCCTCTCCCTAAGACATGATAGGTTTAGAACTAGGTTTACTTGTCGCTGTAGTTAGCAAGTCTTTTGTATATAATAAGCATTTTGTGTGTGGAACCGATGTACTCCATCTTCATGATTCAATGAAAGTATTTTACTTGACTTCTACTGTTTTCCTTTCACTTTATTTACTTGCGCAAAGTTTATGTTATAGAAACCCAAAACTTTAGTTTTGACTCAACAAATGACAAGGAATTAGAGCAAGCATAATTAGCTGTCGTACCATTGACTCGTCAAATTAAGTAAACATAAGTGCTTAGAGCGTGCAACCTGAGTGAACATGGAAAATTAATTTGTTTTAAATAGTTCTATGTGTATGATCTGAGAGGGTAGACTCGTCTGAGACTTCATACAACCTTTAGAAGAGCGAGTGAAGAAACAATAGTTCACCCAAGATGGTTGATCCGAGGGGCCAGACCTGACGAGGATTACTCTTAGCATTTAGGAGCGTTAATTGGCCCAAGGTGTGTGGTCCGAGGAGCCAGGCACGACCAAGATTTTGTTTAACATTCAGGGGTGTTAATTTACCCCAGGTAGGTGGTCCGAGGAGCCAGGCTTGACCAAAGTTCTGTTTAACACTTAGAGTAGTAATTTACCCAAGGTGTGTGGTCCGAGGGACCAGGCACGACCAAGGTTCTGTTTAATACTGAGTGGTGTTAATTTACCCAAGGTAGGTGGTCCGAGGAGCCAGGCCTGACCAAGGTTCTGTTTAACACGTGGTAGTATTAATTTACCTAAGGTGTGTGGTCCGAGGGACCAGGCACGACCAAGGTTCTGTTTAATACTGAGTGGTGTTAATTTACCCAAGGTAGGTGGCCCGAGAAGCCAGGCCTGACCAAGGTTCTGTTTAACACTTAGTAGTATTAATTTACCCAAGGTGTGTGGTCTGAGGAACCAGGCACGACCAAGGTTCTGTTTAATACTGAGTGGTGTTAATTTACCCAAGGTAGGTGGTCCGAGGAGCCAGGCCTGACCAAGGTTCTGTTTAACACGTGGTAGTATTAATTTACCCAAGGTGTGTAGTCCGAGGGACCAGGCACGACCAAGGTTCTGTTTAATACTGAGTGGTGTTAATTTACCCAAGGTAGGTGGCCCGAGAAGTCAGGCTTGACCAAGGTTCTGTTTAACACTTAGTAGTATTAATTTACCCAAGGTGTGTGGTCCGAGGGACCAGGCACGACCAAGGTTCTGTTTAATACTGAGTAGTATTAATTTACCCAAGGTGTGTGGTCCGAGGGACCAGGCACGACCAAGGTTCTGTTTAATACTGAGTGGTGTTAATTTACCCAAGGTAGGTGGTCCGAGGAGCCAGGCCTGACCAAGGTTCTGTTTAACACTTAGTAGATAAGCAGTATAAGAAACTTTAATAAGAGAATTGAAACTTTCATTAGTAATAGTACCTTTTTAGGTTATTTACATTCCAGGGGTGTGGTACAGCCCTTTCATCTAAATCTTCTAAATAAAATGCTCCTATTCCAGCTACTGATAGAATACGGTAAGGGCCTTCCCAGTTAGGTCCCAGCTTCCCCCAGGCTGGATTCTTCGCGGTACCCACGACTTTTCGCAAAACCAAATCTCTTGGTGCTAGTGGTCTTTGTTTGACATTGGCATCATAACTCTGTTTGAGCTTGTGTTGATAATAGGCTAATTGAACTGCAGCGTTTTCCCTATGTTCAGCGATTAGGTCCAGATTGCTCCTCAGCTGTTCGTCATTGTTGGCCGAGGTGAATGAACTGGTTCTAAGTGTGGGGAACCCAGTCTCTATGGGAATGATAGCCTCAGCACCATACGTCAGGGCAAAGGGGGTTTCTCCGGTAGATCTCCGAGGAGTGGTCCTGTAAGTCCAGAGCACATGTGGTAATTCTTCCACCCACTTTCCTTTGGCGTCATCCAACCTCTTCTTAAGACCGCTCACTATGACTTTATTAACTGCTTCAGCTTGGCCGTTCCCCTGAGGATATGCAGGGGTAGAGTACCTGTTAGTGATGCCTAGTCTATAGCAGAATTTTCTGAATGCTTTATTATCGAATTGAAGGCCATTATCCGAGATGAGGGTATGCGGCACTCCGAATCGTATAACGATATTCTTCCATACAAACTTCTGGACATCCACATCCCTGATGTTAGCTAACGGCTCGGCTTCAACTCACTTGGTGAAATAGTCTGTTGCAACGACCAAGTATTTCTTGCTTCCGACTGCCCTAGGAAAAGGACCAACAATGTCTAGGCCCCACTGAGCGAAAGGCCATGGACTTGACAGAGGATTCAGAACTCCTCCCGGTCGATGTATATTCGGGGCAAACCTCTGGCACTGATCACACTTCTTCACATATGCCTGTGATTCTCTTTGCATGTTCGGCCACCAGTACCCCTGAGTTAAGGCCCTGTGTGCTAGGGATCTTCCTCCTGTGTGACTGTCACAGATACCTTCATGTAGCTCCTCGAGGAGCAATTCTGTGGCATTAGGGTGTACACATAACAGATAAGGTCCGGAGAAAGAACGTTTGTACAGCTTATTGTCTCCTGATAGCCAAAACCGAGGAGCCTTTCTCCTCACCTTGTCGGCTTCAGTCTTGTCTATCGGCAAGATATCTTCTCGGAGATAAGTCACCATAGGGTCCATCCAACTTGACCTTACCCTGGCTTGACAAATACTAGGCCCTTCAATTTCCTCAGAATGCCTTTGGACATCTTCCACTAGGATAAGCCGGGGCAGCCCCTGAGCCGAGGTGGTTGCGAGAGTAGCTAAGGAATCTGCGTGCGTGTTACCACTCCGAGGAACATGTCGCAAATTGAATGACTTGAATCGCGATTGCAGCTATTTGACCTGCTTCAGGTATTTCTGCATTCTTTCATCACGAGCTTCTAATTCTCCTCGAACTTGGCCGACAACCAAAGCTGAGTCCGAGAACACTTCTAGGATGCTGCCCCCCATTCTTCCAACCATAGCTACCCCGATCAGCAATGCCTCGTACTCAGCCTCATTATTAGTAGCCGAGAAGTTTAATCTTAGGGATTTTTCAATGACAACGTCCTCGGGAGATATTAAAACTAGCCCCACTCCTGAACCTCGTTGATTGGCTGCACCGTCCACATATAATTTCCAGGACTCTGAATCTTGCACAGCGATGAGACCGACTGAATTTTCATCCATGGGCATTGCTCCAGTTATCCTTTCCAACACAGGCTCAGCAAACTCGGCCACTAGGTCGGCTAGTACCTGCCCCTTGATCGAAGTGCGAGGCATGTACTTTATGTCGAAAGCCCCCAGTATAATACCCCATTTAGCAATCCTTCCCGTATAGTTTGCACTCCGGAGCAGTGACCTGAGCGGGAGTTGGGTAAGGACCACAACCGTATGTGATTGGAAGTAATGAGGGAGTTTACGAGTGGCATGAATTATCGCAAAGATAGCCTTCTCAAGTGGCAAGTAGTGGACCTCGGCCTCATGAAGAGATTTACTCACATAGTAGACAGGCTTCTGGACGCCGTTGTCTACTCGTACAAGTACTAGACTCACAGCATGGGTGGCTACCGCAATGTAGGCGAATAGGACCTCGTCCGTTGTAGGGCTAGACATAATGGGTGGCCGAGCTAGGTACTCTTTCAGCTGTTGAAAAGCTAGGATACACTCTTCATTCCATTCAAATCCCTTCCACTTATTCAGCAGTTGGAAGAAGGGCCGACATCTCTCTGCGGATTTGGAGATGAACCGGTTGAGAGCGGTAGTCATCCCGGTCAACTTCTGTACTTCCTTTGGGTTCCGAGGAGGCTGCAGACTGTTAATCGCCTTTATTTGATCGGGATTCACCTCGATTCCCCGATGAGTGACCATGTATCCCACGAACTTTCCTGACCCAACGCCGAAAGAACACTTCGAAGCGTTGAGGCGCAATTTGTGTTTCCTTAAGATTTCAAAGATGTTCTCAAGGTCTCCGATGTGGTCAGACTCGAGCTTGCTCTTGACCACCATGTCATCAATGTAGATCTCAATGCACTTCCCTAGTAGTGGTTCAAACATTTTGGTCATCATTCTCTGGTAAGTGGAGTCTGCATTCTTCAGACCAAATGGCATCACCTTGTAATGGTAGTTCCCGATGGGAGTCACAAAGGCTGTCTTCTCTTGATCGTTCAGGGCTAGAGGGATCTGGTGGTACCCTTGGAAGGCGTCCAAGAAACTCATTCGTGGATGCCCTACTGTCGCATCCACCAGTTGATCAATCTGTGGCATGGGGAAAGGGTCCTTTGGACAGGCTCTGTTTAGATCTGTAAAGTCCACGCATACACGCCATTTCCCGTTCTTCTTCTTCACCACCACTGTGTTAGCCAGCCATTCTGGATAGAACACTTCCCTAATAGCCCCTGCCTGCTTGAGTTTGTTCACCTCATCCTTGACAGCGTCAGAATGTTCCCTGGATGAGCGCCGAGGTGGCTACCTTTTGGGAAGTGCAGCTGGGCTCACATTAAGGTGGTGACAGATAAACCCGGGATCTACTCCTGGGGCTTCGTAAGAATTCCAAGCAAACACATCCAAGTTTCTTCTAAGGAAAGACAACAGCTCTTCCTTTTCCCGAGGGGGTAGCTGATCCCCAATCTGGAAAAACTTATCTGGATCTTCCCCGATGACAACTCTCTCTAACTTCTCACATTGCTCCTCGGACGGATCCTCGGCTCTGGGGGGAACCGGAAACGTTGATTGCTACGAATGCCCAACTGAGGTGGTTGTCAGCTCAGCATCCTGCTAATGTGAAATGGCTGCTATAAGGCACTGCCTTGCCATAGGTTGACTTCCTATGATCTCCTCTACTCGTCCCCCGGATAGAAATTTAACCTTTAGATGTAGGGTCGAAGAAACGGCCCCCAAAGCATGAAGCCAAGGTCTGGCTACGATGGCCGTGTAGGGGGAATATGCATCCACAACAATGAAGTCAACTTCAACTACTTCAGACCCTGCTTGTACGGGCAGCCTAATTTGACCCTTAGGGATGACGGTCTTCCCATCAAAGCTGACTAGGGGCGATTCATAAGCAGTCAGGTCTTCAAGCCGTAGGCCTAATCCCCTGTATAAGTCTGGATACATGATCTCAGCTCCACTCCCTTGGTCAACCATCACCCTCTTCACATCGTACCCTCCTATTTTGAGGGTGATGACCAAAGCATCGTCATGGGGCTGTATTGTCCCCACCTTATCCTCATCTGAGAAGCTCAAGGCTGGTCGGGCCTCCATTCTTGCCCGTTTCGTTTCTTGATTGTCACCCTCAGCGGATGTCCTAAAGATAAACATTACTCTGGAGGGGCAGGATCCAGTTCTCCCGGGGGCCACGAAGATAACGTTAATCGTGCCCAAAGGGGGCCTTGATGAGGCAGTCCCCGAAGCCCCTGGCCTAACATGATCTCCCTGGTTATTTGGCCGGTAAATGAACTGCTGCAACTTTCCTTCCCTCGCAAGTTGTTCCAAATGGCCCTTCAACGTCCTGCAATCCTCAGTGGTGTGCCCCCGCTCTTGATGATACTGGCAATAAAGGCTCTGGTTGCGCTTTATGGGGTCTCCTCCCATCTTATTCGGCCATTTGAAGTATGGCTCGTTCTGAATTTTCTCCAAAATTTGGTGAATGGGCTCTTGGAATATGGTATGAACAGCTTGCGATGCAGCAGACCCGGACTGCATACTGTAGTCTCTCCGCGGCCTACTATTGCTGTACCTGTCCGACCTGAAGTCCCTCCTTTCCTGAGGGACAACCTTTGCTTTTCCCTTTCCAAGTAATTGGTCCTCCTCGACCCGCTTGTACTCGTCTATGCGATCCATTAATCGACGCACGCTCCTCACAGGCTTCTTGGTTAGAGACTTCCTCAGGTTGTGCTCGGCTGGCAAGCCGACCTTGAATGTCCTTACGGCAACATCATCAAAACTTCCTTCGATCTCGTTAAACATCTCCCAGTACCTGTCTGAGTAGGTCTTTAGCGTCTCTCCTTCCCGCATGGACATGGATAGTAAGGAATCTAACGGCCGGGGGACCCTGGTCTTCGTCACAAACCGAGAGCAGAAGGCTCTAGTGAGCGCCCGAAAGGATCCGATAGAATTTTCCGCGAGGCCATCGAACCACCTCATAGCCACAGGCCCCAGACTGGAAGGGAACACTTTGCACATGAGGGTCTCGTTCCGAGAATGGACAGCCATTTTCTGATTGAAATGGCTCACATGCTCCACGGGGTCAGTTCGTCCGTTGTATGTAGTGAAGGTAGGTTGAGTAAAACGCCGAGGAAGGCTCCCTCCCTCGATGCTGCGTGTAAAGGGTGACCTGGAAATTTGGTTGAGTGCCTTTGTCATGGCATCACTCCCGGTGCCCCTCGAGTACGTGTTTCTGCTCCTACGGTCACGGTGATGCTCTTCTTCGTAGGAGAAAGACTTGCTTGGTGGTGTCCTGGAGCGGGGTCTGTAACTATCATCCTCCTCATCCACATTAGAATCATCCGTGACAGATGGACTGCTAGACGGACTGCGTCTCCTCTGCGCACGACGCAACTTCCTCTTGAGGTGATCAATTTGACGTTGCATGGCCTTGTGAGTCTCGTCACCGTCATTCCAGCGTTGACTTCCCGTAGTACGGTTCGTGTGCACGCTTCCCTCACGGTCCCTCTGGCGCTCAAGATGCAAAAAGTGGTCAATATGCTGAGAATCAGCTGACTCCGCTCTGTCTGATCTAACCATGGTTCGAGCTATAACACACAGGTACAATCGTAATCTTCCCACACACGGCGCCAATTGTAAGGACACAAATATGCGATTGGGCCTATTAACAGAATAGCTGGTGGCCCAGACTGTATGTAATATCCTAACAATGAATTTGTAAAGAGAGTGGGCTGAAGATCACTTGATTAGACACGTATGGGTTGAAAGCCCAAGCATGGGAATGACCAGATGTGTATTGATATGATGATCAAGGGTTATAATATTCTCTTCGGCACTGTCCGAGGAGTGTGTTCATACAAATATTGTTTGGACTTGTCTTTTTCTTTCCCTCTCTCTCTTTATCTTTTTTCCCTTTTCTTCTGGATCCCCTTTTTTATTCTCCTTTCTTCTATTTATATGCCCCCTTCAATTGTGTGGGCTTTTCTTTATACTTGTCCCATCCGCCCCCATCCTGAGCCTTCCTAGGGTAGCTGTAAAGGAGGAGGTCACTGTTCAGGAGTCTTTTCTCATTAATGCGGCCATGATGTTAGTTGCAGGGCCATAAATGCGGTGGCAGCAGCTTTTTGCATAATATCTGATCTTTGCCACCTGTCCTTATGGTTAACACAAATCGGGGGATTCTTTGGGAGAGTTGAGACTGGGGTTGGTGCGCTCGTCAAGGACAATTCTTTTATCATCCGAGCAGGTAGTATCCTCGGACCAGGCTCTCTTACACTGGTCAAACTTCCTTCAGCATCGAATCAGGCTGAGCCAACTCTTCAAGATATGTTGTTCTCGGACGCACAGGTCTCCTCGGACGGGCCCATGGCCCAGGCTCTGATGTTGGGCCTTTTACCCCCACACCATCAATTTTTTTTTTTAAATAATCAACCCAAAACCATAATTGATTTAACAAAATCAAACCAAGAATTCAGCAAAAATCAAACACCAAAAGATTTCAAGCCATATCACCCTAGATCGATACCCACTAGCCACTACAAAATTACAAATCCAAATCAAACAAACCCATCACTTGACAACACAACATTCCATCTAAAAATAAAAAAAATTATAAATTAAAAAAAAAAAAACTAAATTCGTGACTAATTGTGTTCACTATTAACCACTATGAGTTCTAGTTAACTTAAGTGCTCAACTCAACCAGTAAATTCTTTTGTCATAGAAAAAAAAATCTAAGGTTTAATCTTCGCCTAAATCAATTGATATCTTTGACTAATAATAAAAAACAATCATCATGGAGCGTGTGCCATAGATTTGAAATCTATCGTATTTAAAAAAAAAAAATTACATTCACCACTACCATAAAACATCCCAAGCAATTATTCAATGAAATCAAATAGTTAATTACATTCTTTCACCTTTCATCCTCATGGATACACTACCTTATCAACAATGTAAGCAAAACTCCAAGCTAAACAATTGGAGTTGCAATCGCCTAAATCAATTGATATCTTTGACTAATAATAAAAAACAATCATCATGGAGCGTGTGCCATAGATTTGAAATCTATCGTATTTAAAAAAAAAAATTACATTCACCGCTACCATAAAACATCCCAAGCAATTATTCAATGAAATCAGATAGTTAATTACATTCTTTCACCTTTCATCCTCATGGATACACTACCTTATCAACAATGTAAGCAAAACTCCAAGCTAAACAATTGGAGTTGCAATGAAACAATGTTCCCTAGAAAATCCTAAAAAGACAAATGAAGACTAAGGTAATAATACCAACCAGTCGCGATGGGTTGCAACAAGGACAACCCAAGGTTGCGACAACCCAAGGTTGTGATGTGATCTCTCTTTCACTTCAAGTACAAACACCAGAGAGAGAGAGAGAGAGAGAGAGAGAGAGAGAGAGAGAGAGAGAGAGAGAGAGAGAGAGAGAGAGAGATTGATTGTGACCACAATGACAATTGACCAAACTTAATAGGTGTAGTTTGAACTCTTGCCTAAAATTTTATTTTCACATCAATTGTGGTCTTGCAAATGAGCAATGCACTTCTTCTTATTTTTCAATTTATTATATGATTAATTGTGATTTTTTCACAAGAATTTGGTAAATTGTTACTATAATAACATCACTTTTTTAGGGCAAATTATAGTAAACTTACCTGTAGTTTGGCCCGTTTTCATTTTTCTTACCCGTGATTTAAAACTTAATACTTTGCTCACCCGTGTTTAGCTCTGTTTGGTCTTTGTTATCCACATTTGTTAAAAACAAGGGCATTTTAGTCTTTTTGCTTATATTTTATGTCTTGCTCCTCCAAAAACATATAAATATACAAAATGTACAAAGAAACAAGATCAAATAGGGGATTTTGTAAAGAAAGTAAATAGATAGACTTAAGTATCAATTTTCATATGCTTCATCCTCTCTCTCAAACTCTCATTGTCTCCCAAACTCCAATCCCATCATCTTTCTCTCTCTCAAACTCTCATTCTCTCTCTCTCTCTCTCTCTCTCTCTCTCTCTCTCTCTCAAACTCATGTCGTTGATTTCTCTCTCTCATCTCTTCTCTCTTTGTGGCATTAAAGAGACCGATCAGGCATAAAAGTGAAAACCCAGTGTTGAGGAGCACAATCAGATGAAAACCCAACAACGCCTAGAGTTAAGGAGGCCGATCGGACTGCGCCACTTCGTGGGTTTCATTTTTTGTGTTTTGTTTTGTTTTGCTTTTAGGTTGTGGGTTTAAATTGATTTTGGTAGTGTTGTGGCTTGTGGATTGTGGACTTGGGATTGATTAAAAGTACTTGGGAACACTTTTAATCTTCACTTCAATTCAATTCCACTTTACACCCTAGAAGTGTGGTCTCTCAATTAGTTTCCAAGGGAGAATAATCAAGTGGTTTCACTCACACATACACACCATTTCACAATGATATATCTAAATTATGTATGTTTCTCCCTTTATATCAACCGATTATCTAATTGGGCTGGCTTATTGGGCCTTTCTAATTGGGCTTTAGTGTGTGGCTTGGAGTGGATCAAAAGGGACCAATAAGACACTAGCTCCAATGGGCCTTGGGCTTTTCTGTCAACTCTTGACAAGTCCAAAGTTACCATTAATTATATTTAATATCACTATATAAATATAATTGCACTCTAGTCCTTATTAATAAATTATATTCCAAGACTTTATTATACATGCAACCCCTTCATAAAATATTCGTAGTAATACAAAGTCGTGAATGTAGACTGCCACTTTGAAAATTACTACATCTTAGTCCTTGAGTACCCAGTTTAATCTTTTAAGTTATTCATCATATATTTATGAAATCCAATTTCATAAATATATACTTTAGTATCTCCTTACTAAAGTGGTTAAGTCTAACACTCTGAATAATTAAACTCATTAAACTTATCTCAAGGGAATATTTTATATCTCCGTTAAGAGATTATGAATTTCATCTTGAGAATATATGTTCTATCAACACTAAATGTGGCTGCCCAACATACTGAGGTTTTGATCGTAATTTTAGATCTCACTCCTGATATATCAAAGTAACCTGTACTTCATGATCAGGTCCATTATTCTCTCAGGATTAAGAGTTCATGCAAATAGAAGTCGTGAGATTTATTATTTATTTGACAGTCGTTAGAAGAATAATAAATTTCACAGCGATCTAGTTCAATATGTCTTAACTCTTAAAATATATCAATATATCAACTAGAAGTCTCCACTTCCATGATCAAGACAAATCATCTTAGTTGATATGTTATAGTCTTCGTAGATAAAATGCCCAATTTCATCACCGACTACGAACTAAAATTCTGAGTTTACAATGAACTTGTGATTTATATCTTTCTGTGACTTTTCACATAAATCACATATTATGCATCTCATGGACTAAGATAATATCCCATTAGTTTATTTATAGACAGTCTCATATAATTAAACAATTTAATTATTTATGACATACCAATAAATTGAATTTTAGGGCATAACCCCAACAGGTGGTGGGTTCTGATGGTGGTTGCTTGTGGGTTTTGATGGTGGTTGCATTAGCTGTAGATGGATGAGAGAGAAAGAGAGGGACAATGGCAAGAGGATGAGATTTGAGAGTTTTGAATGCGATAAGCAATTGAAGTTGGGATTATGTTGTCTTGTTTGATTTTTGATTTCATGTTTATGATGTATAGGAAAAAACAATGGGCAGAACATGTTGAAAGTTTCAAATCTGCATTCAAAGATTAACAAGATTAACTCTACCAAAAAAGGCCAAAATTGATGAACCAATGAAAGGAGATGGATTTCGTTCAATACCAACAGTTATGTAGTTCAACATCCTTTCCAATTATGTTTTGAATTTTTGTGTCATTTGCTCCTGCAAATGAATTGTAACCTCAAGTGATTTTAAAGACATTCGTGGCTTTGTTTCTTTCATCATTCTTTCCCACTTTGTTTTCTTTGGCAACATTTCCAAGTATGTCATTTTCTATTATGGCAAGGAGATCTTCCAAACAGTAAATTCAACTTCCCAGCTGAAGCTCTTTCAAACAATTTGATTTGTAATTGTTTGGAATTTTATATGTAATATTCATTTATATTTTTTGAAAAAATTCAAACCTTTGGTGGTAAAAGTTGTTTTTTAACAAAAACGTTGAAGGTGGGTAACGAAGACCAAACGGAGTTAAACTCAGGTGAACAAAGTGTTAAATTTTAAACCATGAATAGGTAAGGTGAAAATGGCCCAAACCGTAGGTGGGTCTAATTTGCCATTTTTTTATATGCCTACCCCTCATTAAACAACATTATAACTATGCATCAATAATTGATAGACAACACTTTATTGTCCATCAATTACAATAGATAGGTTAATTCAACAATTATGAATTTTTTTTTATCCCTGACTTATTGACTAAGCCCTCATTTGGGAGGAGGGAATGGAATGGAATGAAAATGAATGAAAAGAATTGATGATGCCAAAATCGTCAGTTGGGTCACTTGTTCAATCTGAAGCATTAGACGATCTTATAGGACCTGCAAAATAAAGAGAGTTAATCGAAGAGACCACCGGATTGTGCTCGGTGGGGAGCTTCCAATGCTTAAGTTAGTACCAACCCATATATTTTGTATATAGATAGTTTTTTGTAGTAGTTTTTTGATATACCTTAGCAAATGGACAAATTGTCCCTTTTATAGGTGACTTAGGTAGCTGTTAGACATAAATGAGGGTGATTATTATCCTAATTGTAACGTTTTTTGTTTTGATGAGAGAGTTTAAGGCCTTTGATGGTCGTTATTGTATGTGTTGGGTGGTTACTCATCTATCTTTGATGGTCTACTAATGATGCAATGACCATCCATTAAGATGGACAACCTTAACTGTTTTTATGGACTCATCAAGAATAATTTTAGAATATTCTTCCCTTCCTTTATTTGAGAGTTTTAATGGAGAGAATGGAAAATTTATTTTCTTATTTGAGAGTTTAAGTAGAAGGGAATGGAATAAGTAGGAGGGAACACTTATCCCTCTATATTCCCTTAAAACCTCAAATTTTCATTTCCCTCAAAATTAGGAGGAATGGGAGGGAATGAAATTAAATTTAATGAATTTTTTTAGTAAAACTCCCAAAATACGCCTATATATCCAATCCTTTATTTTAAAATATGGATCTAATAGTAATTGTAAGGATACAAATTTGAGGGTTAGGCCTATCCACAGAATAGCTAGAGGCCCAGACTGTATATAATATCCCAACAATGAATTTGTAAAGAGAGTGGGTTGAAGAACACTTGATTGGACATGTATGGGTTGACAGCCCAAGTATAGTTATGACCAGATTTGTATTGATAAGATGATTAAGTGATACAATATTCTTCTCGACACTATTCGAGGAGTATGTTCATACAGGTATTGTGTGGGCTTTTTCCTTTCTTTTTTTCTCTCTCCCCTCTTCCTTTTTCTCTCGATCCACTCTTTTGTTCTCTTTTCTTCTATTTATATGCCCTCTTCTATTACGTGGGCTTTCCTTGATACTTGTCCCGTCCGCCCCCATCTTGAGCCTTCCTGGGGCAGCTGTAAAGAATGGAGGTCACTTAATGCGGCCATGATGTTAGCTGCAGGGCCATAAATGCGGTGGCAGCAGCCTTTTGCTTAATATATGATTTTCTCCATCTGTCCTTATGGTCAACACAAATCGGGAGATTCTTTGGGAGAGCTAAGATTGGGGTTGGTGCACCCTTCTAGGACACCTTTTTAACAGTCCGAGCAGGAAGTCTCCTCGGACCAGGCTTTCTTCCACGGGATTCACACTTCAGCATCGAATCAGGCTGGGCAAATTCTCTAAGAGACGTTGTCCTCGGATGTACAGGTCTCCTCGGACAGGCCCACGGCTCAGGACCTGGTGTCGGGCCTTTTACCCCTACAGTAATATTGTCATAAAATGATTTCATTCAATTCCCTCTATGTTACTCCCAAATAAGATTACTTACATTCCATTCATTTTCATTCCTTTCATAAGGGAATGGAATGAAATTAAATGAAATGAAATAATCATAAGAGAATGGAATGGAATGTAATGTATTTAAGCAAGGGAGAGGATTGGAATGGAATGGAATTAAGTAACCTTGATTGGATGTTTTAAAATAAGGTGAAAAACTCATTTTTGTCCCTATATTTTTACGTGATTTTCACTTTGGTTCATATTTTTTATTTTCACCGTTTTTAGTCCCTATTTAGAAAAACGCATCTCATTTTAATCCTTTCTGTCAGTGCCCTAACGGTAAAGTCTTACGTGACAGATGAAACTATTAAAATAATAATAAAAAATTTTATTTTGGCATTAAAAAATACCACGTCATTAAAAAAATTAATTTATTAATTTTAACAAAATAAAAAAATTAAAAACATAAATAAAAACCAAAAACTACATAAATTGAGATCTAAGTGTGTCTTGAACAAGAACAATAAGAATACAAACCCAAATCTAAGAACACAAAATTAAAATTCAAAAATCACAAACCGAGAAAATAAGAACAAAAAATTAAACTATAGATCCACATCAAATTAAACATGAAAAAAAAAATTTAAAACCCTAAATATTCGAACCTCAGAGCCGAAACCCAGAATTATAATTCATGCCAACATTCTTGACAAACTCAGATAAAATTGACAAATTAAACATGAACACATTAAATATTTGAACAAGAACACAAACCCAGCAAATTTAAAACCCAAAAAATTAAATTCAAACCCAAATTTCAAACCTAGATTCAAAAATTTAAATTCAAACCCATATTTCAAACCCCCACACCACCAAAACATAAAACACAAAAATCAAATCCAGAATTTCAGCCCCCAAATACTAAATTCAAACCCAGATTTTCGGCCCCCTAACTCAAAAGTCAAAACCCAAATTTTCTTATACTTTTTGAGAAACCAAACACAAACCTTAGATCCAAGTGGCGCGTCGTATAACCTTAGGCAGATCTAGTCCTCTACTTTACTCTCCACTAACGGAATCATACACCAACACAAGCCCTTCTCTCAAACCTCGCAAACTCCTCCCACTCCGTTGCAACAAGTCGTTGATAAAACCCGTTACTTGAACCAAAACCACTTTGTTCTCTAAATGAGAGCTCCACGGCATGGCTCTCGAGGACGTAGATGTGACCGACGGCAGAACATGCGGCGACAACGCAACCTTCGCTCGGGAAGGCTTGGCTTCGGAGCCACGTGCGTGCTTTTGCGTTGTATAAATCTATCGAGCTCGCGTACACGTGAGCCTCCGCATTCGCCGCAACTCGTGGAGGTTCGGTCCCCACTACGGTGCCCCTGATTTTGAGTCCGTTGATCACGTAGAAAACGCCGTCAACCAAAGTGCTGATGCAACCGTATGTCCTCCTCGGTGTTTTGTGGTGTGGGTTATTGCTAGGTTGTGGGGGTGGTTTGGTGATGGTGGCGTGGTGGTGGGTCTGCCTCTCTCTCCTCTCTCTAGCTCTCTCAACTCTCGCCGTGTCTCACCCTTTCTTTTGCTTTGATTCCTGAATCTCAGCTCTAATGAGGTTTGATATTTTGTTGCTTTTACTAGGGGGTTCATGTGTTGTTCTATATGCTTAGATCCCTGTTAATAGTTCGGGAAAGATTGTTTTGAGCTTGGAATATTGATCTTGTTCTTATTTAATTCTTTGTTCATGTTTATTCTGATGTGGATCTTATGTTTAATTTTGTGATCTTATTTTTTGAGTTATTTGTGATTTTTGGATTTTAATTTTATGTTCTTAGATCTGGGTTTGTGTTCTTGTTCAAGACACACTTAGATCTCAATTCATGTGATTTTTGGTTTTTATTTCTGTTTTTAATTTTTTTAAATTTAATTAAAATTAATAAATTATTTTTTTAATGACGTGGCATTTTTTAATGCCAAAATAAAATTTATTATTATTATTTTAATAGTTCCGTTTGCCACGTAGGACTTTACCATAAGGGCACTGACGGAAAGGATTAAAATGAGACACGTTTTTCTAAATAGGGACTAAAAGCGGTGAAAATAAAAGATAGGAACCAAAGTGAGAATCGCATGAAAATGTAGCGACGAAAATAAGTTTTTCGCCTTAAAATAAGGGAATGAAAATGAATGGAATGTAAGTAATATTGTTTAAGAGTAACATAAAATGGATGAAATTAAATCATTTTATGACAATATTACTATTAGACTCCTATTTTAAAATAAAGAGTTGAATATATATGGGTATTTTGAGAGTTTTAGTAAAAAATTCATTAAACCTAATTTCATTCCATCCTATTCCTTCCAATTTTGGGGGGATGAAAATTTGAGGTTTTAAGGGAATAGAGAGGAATAAGTGTTCTCTCCTACCTATTCCATTCCCTTCCACTTAAACTCCCAAATAAGAGAGTGGACTTTCCATTCCCTCCATTAAAACTCTCAAACAAGGGAAGGGAAGAATATTTTAAAATTATTATTTTCATTCATTTCCATTCCATTCCATTCCCTACTCCCAAACGAGGGCTAAAACATCCAATCAAGGTCACTTAATTTCATTCAATTCCATTCTTTTCCCTTACTTAAATACATTCCATTCATTTCCATTCCTTTATGATCATTTTATTCAATTCCATTCCATTCTTTTATAAACTCCCAAAAGAAGCCTAAGAATAAGGACTAATAAGGAGTGTTTGGATTTAATGATTTATATTGGCTAATATTAATGATGTAATTTGGTTGTGGAACAAAACTCTAGTCTTTATTTGCTTAAGATTTGCTCTGAAGAACCACACTCAAAGTGAGCCAGTCAACAACCATGTTTATTTGATGAGAGATTTCGCCTATTGGTCGCTTATGGATCACTAAGCAAGAAGCATAGAGATTTTTTTTCTTTTAATAAATGTTAAAGGGATCTGTAAAGTTGTGATTTCCAATTATTTTGCATTAGCTTTTATTCTATGCCAAATCTGATTGTAATTTCTTCAATCATTTTTCCTGCATGTATGTGGGTTTTATTTGTAAAGGATGAGTGTGAGAGATCAATGAAGAATCAAGCTTCAAAAGTTGAACAAGTGGATTTCGCGACTGGCTCGCGACTATCTCGCGAGAAACAACCCACGAAAAAAGCCACGTGTAGAACACATGACTAGAAGATGAAGAGTCGTGCCAGATTGGATTTTTTGCAACTGTCTTGCGGGTAAGGCCAACTTGCAAAACTCTCTGTTTAGCAAAAAGTTATGTTTTGCTTTACCAAGTCTTTACCCACACTATATGTACCCTCATTACCCACAAAGTGTAAGAAGTGCTTTTCAAAGAGAAAACCCTAGAAAATACACTTGAGAGTTAGAGATTGTTATACCCACAATCATCTACACATTTCCTTGTGATTTTCTTCAACTTCTACCTCTCCATCTCTAAATCTTTGAGAGGTTGATAGCCTAAACACTTACCACACCCATTTTGAGTGTAAAGTGAGATTTTGGTATTGCTGGAAAGCATTGGAAGGAGCCATTCATTGGCGGATGCAATCGGGCTGAATTACGGGATTCGGAAAGTTAGAGAAGACAAGGCTCCAAGAAGTCAGTTGGAAGCAGGAGCTTGGAGGGGTCAAGTACATGGGGTAGACTAAGCTTGGAAGGTCTTTTGTTATTCATATACTCCAACTTTATTCTCTAGTGGATCGATTTCGACTTGAAGGGTCGCGGAGAGGTTTTTTGTCGAGTTCTTCAGTTTTCTCTTCTATAACACGTAATAGTGTTATCTAGTGTTTGAATCTCTTTTCCCTACTCCTTAAGCTTTCATTTTATTATAGATAATGGATGAATATGGCTTAGGGTAGTGTTATCAGTTCTTTACGCTTATTTACTCTTGTTCTGCACTTAAGTATAAGTTAGAGTAAAAGCTATCTAGTCGTAATTTTTAATTGGGGGTCTGAACAAGCTCTTGGGCTTTCACACAAATCCGAACTTTCAGGATCCTATTCTTAAAATATTAGAGGGTTTTTTTTTTTTTTTTTTCGGTGTGCCTAGGAGCTTATAAAGAAAATGAAATATCAAAGGAGTGGTTAGTGGACAAAGCAGAGGTTAAAGGATTGAAAAAAGGTCACCAAAGGGTTATCACACTTAGGTTTGATATAAAACCTCTAATCATATTTCTTCTTTGACAATTGTAGGCTAATGCAACAATTTGTTTGAATTTAACTTAAAGAAATGTAATCTACGGTACATAAAAAATTTATATATGTTTTGTTATTTTGTAATTTAAGAGGATAGTTACGAACGTACAAACAACCAAACAATTAAATAGATATTCAATCATCAAAAGGTTTATACTTGCATTGGGAATGTGTCATTACAATGTATAATTAATATTCATTTAATAATTATTTAGTTCAAATATTTGGTAAGATTAGTGACATTTGTATTGGAATTTTTTTAAAGCATTCTTTTTTCTTTTTCTTTTTTTGGTAAAATGGAAAATGCATTAACGAAGAATCAAGGGGGAGGGGAATGTTCAAACTTCAATGATGGTTCTGTTATGATACATCACATCTCTGTCCGAGCTTAGCAGCTCCCAAAGATCCACAGGTGGATCATTATACAATACAAAAGTCCTATCTTGCTTAGTTCCTAACCGGGCCAAGAAGTCAGCGTACCTATTTGCTTCACGATAGCAATGATCGATCCGGATTTGGGCTATCTGCGAACTCAGCAGCCTGCAGTCATCAATACAGCATTCAAATTCAGTTCGTGACAAAGATTTAAGCCGTCCCTAAGAGCCCAAAGCTTTGCTATAAAGCTATTAGAGCACCCGAGCCTCTTGGAAAAGCCATCCATCCACTCTCCCTGGCTATTCCTTATGAGACCGCCACACCCAGCTCGGCCTGGGTTGCCTAAGGCTGCTCCATCAGTGTTCATACGATCCCACCCCGCTTGAGGCTTCTCCCACCTTATTCGCACAACCTTCTTGCAACCTAAAATCTTAGCATTTAAGCCACAATGCAGAAACTCTAAGGCACGGAACAAAGCTTCTCTATGGACATTAGATTGAGCACACTGATTCCTAAAAACAACGTCATTTCTATGCTTCCACAACAGCCAAATGGTGAAAGAAAACAGAATTTTCCAAGGGAGTCGCTCTCTCAATCTGCAAGTATTATCCTTGAAATTTTTTTCCAGTCAATGTATCAAATTTCCTTCATAAAAGGAGTTGGTTGGCCTGATTCCCAGCCTCTCCCAGGTCTGTCTTGAATTCACTCAGTCCCTTAATCTGTACAGAATTGATTCGGGCTCTCTTTGACACAAAGGGCAGGAATCGGACTCACTAATGCACCTCTTGACGAGGCATTCTCCCACACCGATGCTGTTGTGTAAGCACTGCCAAATGAAGCTCTTGACCCGAGGAATAGTATCTAATTTCCACACCTAATTCCCATTGAAAGCTTCTTTAGTTGACTCACCTCCCATTGCTAAAGTATATGCATGCTTAAGATCAAAATCTCCTCGGTTGGCCCCTGCCCAAATCAGCCTATCCTCACCTTGATTAACTCTCACAAAAAAAGGGATAGAATTTATCTCTACGAGTACTTGGTTAGGAATGTGAAAAGAAATACTTGACCAATCCCACCCGTTGATACCAAACACATCCTTGACTTGTAAGAATTCATCCTCGGCATTGAGAGGGCCTTGAATGAGTGACCTTAAAGTTCCATGGGGCAGTCAATTGTCATGCCACAGACTCAAAATACTACTTCTCCCTGAAATCCAACGGATCCCTTTTTGAAAAACCTCTCTCCCCACCTTCATAGCCTTCCAAGTTCTAAAGCATGGCAGCCTATCACAATTTCAGGCATTTAGCCTTAGGACTGAGCAGTATTTGCTATTAAGGACTTTAACCCATAAGGCATCTTTTTCCATCCAAAACATCCAATTTAATTTAGCCAATAAAGCTTGATTCCTCCCCTTGGTAGATTGGATGGACCCCCTTCTGCTTTTGGTTTTGTGACTTTGTACCACCCCACCCAATGCACTTTCTTAGCATCATCCGTCGATCCCCACAAGAAATTCCTATTTACCCTATCAAGGTTGTCAAGTAATTTCTTCGGGAGCGCCATGCATTGCATAACATATGCGGGCATAGTAGTGGTGGATGCTTGGATGGGAACAGCCCTACCAACCAAGGACAAGAGATTAGCTTTCCAACCAGCCAATTTTTGCTTAACCCTCTCTAAAACGAAGCTAAGGTCCTCATTACTTGCTCCACAGTGCTTTATGAGAAATCCAAGATATTTTCCAAGGTTGGGGGTTGAATGAAAGCCAAGAATATCACACAAGGATTCCCTAGTGTCCACATCAACATTCGGAGAAAAATAAACCCTTGATTTACTTTCACTACTGGACTGCCCAAATTTAGCACAAAAACTATCAAGCACATCCCGAATTGTTGAACAATTCACGTGATCTACTTTTGCAAAGAGGACCAAGTTGTCCGTGAAAAAAAGATGCGAGAAGGCAACCCCATTATTAGAGCTTTTAATAGGATTCCACTTTTTTTCCTTGCATTTCTCTTCGATGAGATGACTAAGGGCTTCCATGCAAAGAATAAACAAGTAAGGCAAGAGCGGTAAGCGCACTGGTAAGCGCATTTCTCTCTCAAGAATGCTCACGCTCTCTCTTTCTCGCGCGAAGAAGAAAATGAGCAGGCTAGAAGCACAAAAAAAGTCAAGGATTCACATAATGCATCTACTGATGGCAAACCTATGCATGGCAACCTTCCGGTGAAGCTCTCCTTTAGGGATAAGCTGGTGGGGGAAATTCTAGGAGCTTACTCCCAAGCTTTTGCCTTCTCCGATAACATGGATGCTAAATCTGAATTGGATGAGGAGACTGAGGATATTAGAGAAGGTCTTGCTGCTATTAGGTTATCGAAAGAGACGAAACATCTCATCTGTGCTCCTTAGGCAAAAGCTATTATCATGAAGGTGTATGGGAAAACAGTGGGATATAATTATTTTCATGCTAAGCTGTTGGGGCTTTAGAAACCAGTCGGAAGACTCGATATGGTAGACCTGGGAAGAGTCTTTTTTTTACTGAGATTTTCACTCTTGGAAGATCTGGAACAGGTTCTAAAGAAAGGGTCGTGGTTTTTCGATGAACATTTCCTGTCTATCCGTAAGTGGGAAGCTAATTTTAAACCCTCTGAAGCTCAAGTTCATTCAGTGGCGATTTTGGGTTAGACTTCAAGAGTTTCCTATCGAATATTATGACATCGAAGTTCTTAAACAGATCAAGCGAGCACTGGGAACTGTGCTTAGAATAGATACACATACTACAACTGAGGCGAGAGGCCAATATGCTCGCATTTGCATACAGGTTGACATTAGCAAACCGTTGGTCACCTCCGTGCGAATTGGGCAACATAACCAAGCAATAGTTTATGAAGGGGTTAGTAAACTATGCTTTTCTTGTGGCCGAATAGGTCACCAGAGAGAGACATACCAATGCACTATCAAGCCTCCAGCACCGTCCCCAAAAGAATCCCATGTGCTCGGTGACGCAGAAAAAGTTGACTAAACGGCATCTGCTTCAGTTGTTTTGATCGAGGCTCAAACTGAGGCTCGAGGCACCTTGGAGAATGGGGACTCTGATGCTGCCTTTGGCCCTTGGATGGTGGTTTCATGAAAAAATAATGACAGCAAAAGGGCTAAGCGAAATAACATAAGCCCCTTGCTTGAAAATAGAAATGGTACACAAGCTGCTAAGCACAAAGAGCTGTTACAGAGTTTTAAGTTTGAAAAGGCACGGGCTGGGCTAAGCATTGCTAAATTTTAGAGGGGCAAAGGAAAGCCCACAATGAGGAGTATTCAAGCCCAACAAATGCCTCTCCTACGGAGATGCCTAGCAAGCGTTTCTCAAGCAGGTCAGGCTCAGGACAGAGTTCACTTAAGGGAGTGGGTCGAACACATAATAAGATGACCAAATTGAAGCCCAAAGCTAATTTAGTTAAGCGTAAAAAAAGACTTTGCCCGGAATCGGGCACTCTTCTCTTCTTCATCTGTAGCCGTGACACCCAAAGTTAAGCTACCCTTGTCTTCTGACTAGTCTCTCAGTATTGCAAAGATACAAACTGATTTAAATGGCGAGTTCAAGTTTGGTGCCAACCCCAACACCAAAATGGGCGATCAATGTTGACAGGATGATAATAGAAATTCCAAGAGTGATTATAAAGGAAATCCAAGTTCACCCCACTCACCCCATGGGTTGGTTTAACACCAAACTCCGGTAAGCATGGAAGCTTCTATTTCTGCTAACGCCAACAAGTGCAGTTTTGGGGTTTCTTCCTCTGACAGACTCGGCATGGGGACTAATGGAAGAGTTGTGGTGGAAGTTCCACTCCAACACGCCAGGCTTGGAGGAAGCGAACAACTTGATATTGAGCACCATCCCACAGGTATTAGCGTCACCAATTCTGTGCGAAATAATTCCGAAGGAAAGCTTGTCTGCAAGGAGGATGCTAGAGAATCAGGCCATTGCGACAACTTTCATGGGCAATTGACACGTAACAAAGCTATTGCAAGTGTTTCAACCCATCACGGAATTCAACTTACACTAGATTGCAGCCGAGAAATTGATGGGGGTTTTGGAGCATTATGTGACACTAATGCCGAGCAGAGGTCTGACAAAAGAAGTTGTAAGGATGACAGGATGGAATTTAATGGAGGAAGCGAAGCTCATGCCTCCATTTGATGAGTGTCCGACTCCTAACCACTGCTTAGTCGTGAATATTATAGCGTGGAATTGCAGAGGGGCATTAAGGCCCTCCTTTCAAAATCATGTGAGGGAGCTCGTGCATAATCATGACCCATCCATTTTGATAATTATGGAGACTCGCATTGGTGGTGAGCGAGCCAAAGAGATCACAGATAGACTTCCATTTGATGGGGCCATCCACACGGTCATGATTAGGTTTATTGGTGGACTGTGGATTTTGTGGAATTCGGACAGAGTTCAGATTACTCAACTAGCCATGTCAGAGCAAGAAGTTCATGTTTTGATTAAGGTACTCCTCTCTAATTTTGAATTCATATGTACTGTTGTTTATGCTAGCCCTAGATTTCATGAAAGATGTATTTTATGGAGTAATTAGAAAAATGCTGCGAACCTACATGATAAACCGATTATTGCGAGAGACTTTAACGAGGTGCTGGCATAAGGGGATAAGTTTGGGGGAAGATGCATTAGCTCTAATAGGTCCCTCCTGTTCAAAGAATGCCTTGACTATTGTAATATGATTGATATGAGGTTTGTTGGTCCTCAGTTTACTTGGACTAATAGGTAGAATGTTACTGCTCTTGTTCAAGAAAGGATTGACCGGTTTTTTGCCAATCCTAGGTGGTATGCTTCTCACCCAGATGCAAGAGTTACTCACCTCACTAGGTGTGTCTCTGACCATTGCCCAATACAACTTGAGTCCAATCCTTCCAATGGCATTTTTCTTCCCCGACCCTTCAAATTCCAAAGCTTTTGGTTATCGGATTTATCCTTTCCTGGTATTGTCATGGAAGCATGGGGTCAGGCTAGGCCTCTTAGAGAGTTTATTGAGAATTTCTCTAGGAAAGCTTCGGAATGGAATAAGCATCATTTTGGAAGGAAAAAGAGAGTAATGGCCTAGCTAAATGGCATCCAAAAAGCCATAGCCACACACCCTTCGCATTCCTTTCTTGAATTGGAGAAAATGTTACATAATGAGCTAAATACACTCTTAGACCAAGAGGAGAAGTTGTGGGTGCAAAAATCCCGTATTAGTAGACTAATTAAGGGTGATCGAAATACGGCCTTTCATGCCTTTCATCATATGTCTACTATTATGAGGAGAAGGCATAATAAAATCTCTTGCATTAAGAATGATATAGGGGAGTGGATTCAAAGTGAAGTTGGGGCTATGAACTACCTTAGAGGGGGCTTTGAGAAGTTGTTCACGACTAGTCTGGATTGTGCCCTCCTAAATCCCATTCGGCCTTCTAGGTGGTTAGCTACCCTCTTCGATGAAGAAAGATCCAATATGAGTACTATGGGCACAAATGCAGAAATTAAAGATGATCTATGGGCTTTGAAAGCGGTAAGAACACTGATAACAACTTACAATTCCTACTTTAATCCTCACTGGTAAGCGCATTGTTAGTTCTCACTTGTGAGCGCATTGTTAGTTATCTCCCTTTATGTTGCTCTAGTTGTGCAGCGGTTGCCATTCTCCACTCTAACACTTTTTTTATTTATCAAAAAAAAAAAAAAAAAAAAAACCTCTATCATTCCTACTTGTTTACAAATTCTAACAACCATAAGTACTTGTGGAATGTGGGAGGCAAATGTCAGAGTTAGAGTCTCTACAAGGAAGCTTCACACATATATACACTTATATTGAGCTAAAATAGAATTGATATCTTGTATATAAAAAAAAAAAAAAAAATTCTAACTAGAGACCATCATTCAATAAAGTATTCTAGTTAATTTAGTGAAAGAGGGGTACTAAAGTAAAAGAAAAATTAGTAAATTCATAGTTATCTATATTACTATTTAAGAGACTTTCTTATTTAGGCTTGACTTTTTTTTTTTATTTTTGCTCCAAATACCCCTACAATCTAAATTTAAGTAGAAGTAAAGTTTGAAGATAATATAGTAAAAATATATTTTTAACTCCCAGGAGTAACCTTGCCCACAAAATAGGCAATGTTTAACTCTCACATTTATCTTCTTATGATTATTATTATTTTTTATTCAAAATACGCGTTGGTGAGTTAAAACTTACTCATAGCTTTTCTTTGATTACAATTGTACGGTGCTTTTTTTTTTTTTTTTTATTAGTATTACAGTAGAACATAGACTGGATTTAGAACACAAGTGGAGCAATTTAGATAAGTATCAAATTGTTTAAAAGAGAATAAAAAAAATTTTTACTAAAAAAAAAAATGTAGTAATTTTAAATTATAATTATTGTAATTTGTTAAATATTTATTAAATAATAATAATAATATAAATAAATAAATAAAAAAGAAAAAAAAAAAGAAAAAGAGAGGAAGAGTCTGCTGCTCCTTCTACGGTCCAATCCCACCTGTCCATTGAAAACTCTGAATTCCACCTATGCTTGGAATATCCCTCAAAACTCGAATCTCTCACTCAGCCACTGGTTACCACCATACCTGACCAGTCCACACAAATAATCACATTAGAAAAGTCATCAATCTCAGATAGCAACCTATCAACAATCAACATTCAACATTCAACAAACGCTGATAGTACCAACCCAAACCCTTGCATTTCACTCCAATCTCTTCTTTTACTAAATACAAACTCATATACCATTCAAGAATTTCAATTTCCTTCACCCACCACCCAAAAAAAAAAAAAAAAACCGAAAGAATAGAAACCTCAGAAGAACCAGAAGAAACAACCCACCAAAGCGAACAATTTTTTCCCAACATGGGTTCTGATTCTTCCTCCATCTTAGCCACAACAAAGCCTATACCATTACCATCCCAAGAAGATGACCCTTCAAACCCATCCACTGCGCTTCTTTCTTTCAACACAGACTCTTCCTCCTCTTCCTCAACAGACTCTCCTCACAAAGCAACCACAACTACCATCCTCTTTGTTTCTCTCCTTCTCATCACATGTATTGCATTCTCAGCCGCCATAGCCTTTGCCTTTCTCTTCTTCTCTTCTGCTTACCCTTCCTCTTCTTCTTCTTCAACCTCCCAATCAGCCTCCTTTTCCGTAGAGTCAAAAGCTCGAAATCTCTCAAAACTTCAACATCCTGTGGTCTTGTTGGTTTCCTCAGATGGGTTTCGATTTGGGTACCAATTCAAGACCTCCACACCCAATATCCGTCGCTTAATAGCTAACGGGACGGAGGCTGAGATGGGTTTGATTCCGGTTTTTCCATCTCTAACTTTTCCTAACCATTACTCAATTGTCACTGGCCTTTACCCTGCTTATCATGGCATTATTAACAACTACTTTTTGGATCCAATCACTGGTGAGGCTTTCACTATGGGGAGCCATGATGCTAAGTGGTGGTTGGGTGAGCCTCTATGGGAGACTGTGGTCAATCATGGCTTGAAGGCTGCCACGTATTTCTGGCCTGGTTCTGAGGTAAAGAAAGGTTCTTGGACTTGTCCTGCTAAGTTTTGTATGTATTATAATGGTTCTGTTCCTTTTGAGGAACGAGTTGATACTGTTTTAAGTTATTTTGATTTGCCTAGTAGTGATATTCCTTCGTTTATGACACTGTATTTTGAGGACCCGGATCATCAGGGTCACCGTGTGGGGCCCGATGATCCGGAGATAACTGAAGCTGTTGCTAGAATTGATAGGATGATTGGGAGGTTGATTGAAGGTTTAGAAAAGAGGGGTGTGTTTGAGGATGTTTCTATAATTATGGTGGGTGATCATGGGATGGTTGGTACATGTGATAAAAAACTTATTTTTCTAAGTGATTTGAATCCTTGGATTGAGATTCCAGCTAATTGGGTTATGTCACACACACCTGTGCTGGCCATTCGCCCGCCTCCAGGTGTTGAGCCACGGGATGTTGTTGCAAAGATGAATGAAGGGTTACAGTCAGGGAAGGTTGATAATGGGAATAATTTGAGAATGTATCTCAAGGAGGATCTGCCTAGTAGGCTTCACTATGCATCTAGTGATCGGATTCCACCAGTAATAGGTTTGATTGAAGAGGCATTTAAGGTGGAGCAGAAGAGATCAAAGCGACAAGAATGTGGTGGTTCACATGGTTATGACAATTCTGTTTTCTCCATGAGGACCATTTTCATTGGGCATGGTCCTCAATTTGCAAGGGGGAAGAAAGTTCCCTCTTTTGAGAATGTACAGATATATAACTTGGTCACTTCGATTCTCAAGGTTCAGGCTGCTCCCAATAATGGGTCTGCATCATTTCCAGAGTCTGTTCTTTTGCCTAGTTCCTAAAATCCGATGGTAAACATTCTCTCAAGTGGAGTCAGCTGCCAAATCCCGGGGGAGCGGTTGTTGGCAAGATTTTTCTATCATGAAGCAATATGTGCAGGCAAAGATAGATGGTTATGGATTAAATGATGATGCTCTGAAGTAAGGTAACAGTATCAGTTGTCTTAGAATCCCATGAGCAACATGTTGAGTCATACTTAGTTACATAAATAATATATTCCATCTACTTGCTATGGTTTTGGTTCGAATTGCAACTGTTAGGAGCTGCACATGTAAGAAAAGCACCCCTGGCATTATAAAAAGAATTTTTTGGATTTTTTGTAAAGTTCTTTGAAGGTTTTCCTTGAGGTAGAATCAGTAGCATTTGGATCTACAACTCTATGTATTTTTCATATAATCTAGATGCATATACTGGATGCATGACTGAGTCTAGAACTAGATGAACATTGTATTTGATATCTGCTTGTGGCACTTATTTTCATTTGCTTGAAGTTTGCAGTTGGTTAAATTATCTAAAATTTGCAATAATTCAATTAGCTTGCTGTACATGGACTCCAACAAATGCATGTCTACGTGTGTCCTATGGATGTGTATTGAGGTCTTTCTATAGAAACATAGTCAAAAAAGGAAAAAATAAAGAAATTTTCCTGAACGGTACTGTTTGGTGATGTTCCAGACAACTATAATTTGAATAAGCCTGTCTACCCAAGTCAACCTTAGCTCAGGGCTTATCAAAAAAAAAAAAAAAAAACCCTTAGCTCAGGGTCTTCTTCATATTCAGTGACTTGTCTGTGAAATTTCTTGCTGTTTCATAGTGAGCTTGTGCCATGTATGAAGTATCAGCAGAAGACAGATTATAGTTGGGCTTCATGGATGTCTAATTGTGTTTGTGCTTCCACAGTGGACAAAGGAGAAAATTGGTGGATTTTAATTTGTAGAATCTCCCTAGTATCCATTTAGATCCAGAACTGTAACATGTGATCATTCAAAGAACTAGACAAACGTTGGATCACTGTGACTGTAACATGATGGAAGTAACTTTTGATTCTAGATTATGTTGACTGCAGGCCATTGCTTATTCAATTCAGCAACCATTTTTTATTAGTAATAAAGATATTTCATCCCACAAGTCATAACCAAGTTTGTCTTAAAATCAGGATTGCTTCTTAGTTGCCTCTGTTATGATTGGCATGATCCATTTAGAGGACATCATAGCACTCATTGTGTAGACGTACCTGTTGGCACTAAGACCAATTAATCAGTTTGTATCTTTTTGTTATAATGGTTTATGGGTTTGAAATTGCATTTTCTGAAGGCCAAAGTGGACATTCTTTCTTTGAGTTGACTTTAATTTTTTTTGATAAATTCGATAATTACGATAGGAGACAGCGGATTGAACTGGAAACATCAGGAAGTATTAATCGAATTAAAATTTAAAAGGCTATTGGCTTCTTTGAGTTGATTTATTGCTTGTGATTGTGCTTATTACTTTCTTGTGAGACCATTCTAGTTATTGTACTTAATGTAAACCTAGCATAGTATGTATTTGTTTACTGTGTGGTGGAGAAGGGGGCCATTCCACCGTTTATTTTGCACAATAAATTCTCATTATTTAGTGAAAAATGAAAAACTTACAGGCTACTTGTCAAAACTGTTTCCATTGATGTCCCTCTCCAGTAAACTTCTTTTATGTCTTACGTTTGTTGGATAGGCATTTAAGTTGAGTTAAAAGCCAATATGTCAGTCAAAATGAGGGTTATATTGTTTGTTTATTTGGTAACAGTTTTTTCTTTTTAGTTTTTTTTTTTTTTTTTAAACTTATTTGTTTATGTTCAGATTTTTAAAGCTTTAATTTTTATAGTTGAGTAAATGTACAGTTATAGCTGAAAAAAAAAGAGGAGGTTTAAATTTTTATTATATTTTAAACGCTAGACATTTCTGTTGGAAACACTAATTTGTACTAGTTAAAATATAAGACTCTTGACTAAAAAGTTGTTTAAAAGTCAAGTGAAACAGATTTATTTGTACATACGTAGATTTAATTTTAGATGCTGATGTTACTGATTTCTTGTATGGGTTTGTGCAAACTTTGGGTAGGGCTTATATCTAGTTTTTATTTATTTATTTATTTTTGATCGCAGGCTTATATCTAGTTGAGATGTAGCTATCTTGTATAAACAGTATAAACAATCTTCCATGGCTGCAACCATCTGTAACCTTGGATTTAAAGCAATGTTGACAGTAAAGCAAAGTACTTAACTTATTTGGTTTGGTACGGTTTTTAAAATTTCCACTTCTTTCTAGAATTCTAGTTACAATTGTATTTTGACTGAACCCTAAAAGGTTATAGCTAAGTGATTCCTAAGATTTCATGAGATCATGAATTCGAAACCTCTTACTAACATCATAGGGCCACTCAATAAGATTTTTTCATGATCAGATACTCGAAGTGGCCTGGAGTAACTCTCATTTGTCCAAAAAAAAAATTTGTATTTTGACCGAAGTTATTTTTTAAGAAAAATAAACTAAAAAACATAAGTTAACTCAAGCACACTCCTGTTGACTGGGCTTGTGAATGTTGGGTGGGACGGTACAGACAATTGATGTGGATAGCTCAACTTTCTCCAAGTTTGTGGTTCTCAGATGAGTTTGAATATATTCAACAAAAAATATAGCTGTGAGACAGAGACTATGAAAATTGCCTCTGTTATTTGCTCCAGAAACCAAATATCTCTCATTTAATCATTTTGTCTGGATTGGAGAAAGAGAATCTGCCATGAAATCTGTATGTATGTATGGAATTTATGTTAATAACTCAAAGCGTAGGGATGGGAATCTTGCAACAAGTCTAAGAGCGATGTTCAGATGGGAAAAATAGCATACAAAGCTTGTTTTAGAAATTTGAAGGTATTCATGATGATTCCTTCCCTAATTCCCTAATTTGTACGAGAATTTTGTTTGTGTAACTCTTGTTTATTTTTTTGAGGGTCGGGGGTGGTTTAAACTTTTGTGCAACTCCATTTTCCTAAAAAATAGAACATGGATTTTTTTTTTAATGGAAAATGTCAAAATGTTTTTCTCCAAAACTCTTAGTATTTCTTTTTATTGGATATGAATTTTGAAAATCTAACAGTTGGTATCTTCCATGTTTACAAAATTTCAAAAAAAAAAAAAATCAATAACTATGTCATCAATGACAAATTTAAATTTTAAGCTTTTGTGGTAAAAAATTATAGATAAAAAATAAGTTTATTAATTAAATTGTAAATAACATCTGATTTGAATGAAATTTAACATGCATGTTAACAACATAAAGAACATGTAATCAAACTATTAGATTTTTAAAATTTATATTCAATAAAAAGATATAGGTCTGTTTGGATATAACTGAAAATACTGTAGTAAAATAATTTTTAAATGTGTGAATAGTACAGTAAAACTTATTTTAATAAAAAATTGTTGAAAAGTGGTGTTTGTGGGTCCTGTGAACAATGCACCTATGCACTATTTACGAAAAAAAATCAACATTCACAACTTAAAAAAAAAACAAAAAACAAAACAAAACAAAGACGTTGAAAACGCGTGAAACACTATTATAGTTAGAGTTTAAAAAGCTTTCTAAATTTTTTTGGGTAGAAACCTAGTCTTTTTTTTTTTTTTTTTTTTTAGTGTTTGCTACAAACATTAAAATAATCACATATTTTTTCACATATCACTCACATAACATTCAGAAGAAAAATCTATTGACATTGAGAGTTTCGTTGACTTTTTCACTCCATCCATGTCTATTTATGTTATGATGGGCCTAATTGAGTGCCGTCTCAAATATTGTGTGAATAAGATGCGGAAAAAGTTGGTGATTTTTTTTAGTGTCAGTAGTAGGACTAATAAGTCACAAAACCTGCAGAGTGCGAACTGCAATACGTGAGAATATTTTGTGGAAAAGTCTTTGAACGTTGAGAGTGTGCCTGACTTTTTCCTACCGTCCATATGTTTTCGTGTTGTGTTGGACTTAGAGCATTAATAGTGGAGAATGTAAATGTCAAATGTAAGAAGAATTTGATATTTGCACCCTCAAATACCTCTCCATCAGAGAATTACAAAGATAACAAATAGAATTGCACTGTAGCAGTATTGTAAAAAAAAAACTAATATTTTATTTCCCTCTCTCTCATCTTTGTCTCTCATCTCTCATCTGTGTCTCTCCATCTTTGTGTCTCTCCATCGAGCAACCCATAGCAAGCCAACCCACGACCAAACCCACAGCAAGCCAACCCACGGCCAAACCCAGCACCACAACCCACGGCCAAACTCACGACCCACAACCCACGGCCAAACCCATTGTGGTCCAGCCTCATCCATAGCCGAGCTCCACCGGTCTTCTTCTTCCCTTTCACAACCCAACTACAATTATTGTTGTTTGGAGGCGAGGCAGCTCCTCCTCGGATCTGCAGCGGCGACGACGACCCAGCCTAAAAATACCTTCAAGTGCCGGGACCTGAAATTATTCTTATTCTTATTCTTACTCGGATCTTCTTCTTCTTCGGATCCTTGGATCTTCTTCTTGTTCTTACTTTGTTCCATAAACGCCTCCACTGGATTTGACAGAGAGCAAACAGAGAGAGAGAGAGTAGTTGGGGTTTTGGGTTGAAATTAGAGAGAGGAGAGAGATGGGAGAGAAAATATATATTTTTAGAATATATATTTTTAGAATATATTATTTTATTATATAGATATATTATTTTAATGAGTAGAAGAGAAAAATAGAAGTTTGGGATGCTAGAAGTATTGTAAAATGGCATTGTATAATAATAAAGTGACTTTTAGAATTGCAAAATAGAGTAGCATTAGCATTTTCCAATGCTAATGCTCTTAGTTGATCATTCTCAAATGTTACGAGTAAGATGTGAACAAGTATAAGTAGAAGGATTATTAGTCATTCTACCTAGGGGGTGGCAAATGGGCGAGTTGGGTCATAAATGAGTTGGGTGTGTAATTATCTATTTATCTATTTATGACTCGTTTATATATAAATTAACTATCCATTACCAACCCAACCCATTTAATTAGTAACCTACCCATTTAACCTAATATAACCCAAATACCTCTAAAACAACATGAATATCCCCTTAACCTCTAAAATTATCAAAATACCCTTAAATACCTAAAATGATGCAAATACTCCTACAAATATACCCTTGGACATCCAAAATTATCCCCCAAATCTCTAAAATGAGTAAAATACATGAAACCTCTAAAATGACCAAAATACCTCTGATATCACTAAAATCACCAAATATGCTTAAAAACCACTAAAATGACCAACATACTCCCAAAACCCCAAAAATGACCAAAATACCTAGGAAACCTAAAAATGACCAAAACACTCCCAAAACATAAAAAAATGACCAAAATACCCCTAAAACCAAAAAATGACCAAAATACTCCCAAAACATAAAAAAAGACCAAAATACCCCTGAAACCCAAAAAATGACCAAATTACTCTCGAAACCTAAAAATGACAAAAATATTTCCAAAACCCAAAAAATGACCAAAATACCCCAAAAATTCAAAAAATGACCAAAATACCCCCGAAAGCTATAAAATGACCAAAATACCCTCGAAAACTAAAAAATGACCAAAATACCCCCCTGAAACCCAAAAAATGACCAAACTACCCACAAAACTCAAAAAATGACCAAAATACTCTTGAAACCTAAAAATTAGCAAAATACCCCCAAAACCTAAAAAATAACCAAAATATCTCCAAAACCTAAAAATGACCAAAATACCCCTAAAACGTAACAAAACGACCAAAATACCCTTGAAACCTAAAAATTACCAAAATAACCCCCGAAACCTAAAAATGACCAAAATACTTCCAAAACCCAAAAAACGACCAAAATATCCATGAAACCCAAAAAATGACCAAAATACCCCCAAAACCCAAAAAATGACCAAAATACCTCCGAAACCTAAAAATTACCAAAATACCACCAAAACCTAAAAAATGACCAAAATACCTCCAAATCCTAAAAATGACCAAAATACTCCCAATGCCTAACAAAATGACCAAAATACCCCCCAAAACCCAAAAAATGACCAAAATACCCCCAAAACCTAAAAATTACCAAAATATTCCCAAAACTTAAAAATGACCAAAATACTTCCAAAACCCAAAAAACGACTAAAGTACCCCCAAAACCAAAAAAATGCCCAAAATACCCTTGAAACCCAAAAAATGACCAAAATACCCCCCGAAATCCAAAAAAATGACTAAAATACTTCCAAAACCTAAAAATGACCAAAATACCCCCAAAACCTAACAAAATGACCAAAATACTCCTGAAACCCTAAAAATAACCAAAATGCCCCTAAAACCTAAAAATGACCAAAATACTTCAAAAACCTAAAAAATGACTAAAGTACCCCAAAAACCCAAAAAATGACTAAAGTACCCCAAAAACCCAAAAAATGACTAAAATACCCTCGAAATCTAAAAATAACCAAAATACCCCTGAAACTCAAAAAATGACCAAAATACCCCTGAAACTCAAAAATTCCAAAAATACCTCTAAAACCCAAAAAATTACCAAAATACGCTTGAAAACTAAAAATGACGAAAATACACCGGAAACCTAAAAAATTACTGAAATACCCCAAAACCTAAAAATTACCAAAATACTTCTAAAGCCTATAAAGTTACCGAAATAACCAAAAAAATATAAATATTATTGAAATAACCCAAAAACTAAAAGATGACAGAAATGCCATTGTAACCTAAAAAATGACTAAAATACCCTTAGAATCTAAAAGACGATCAAAATAACCCCGAAACCTAAAACATTACCGAAATTCCCACGAAACCTAAAAAATTACAAAAATTCCCTCGAAACCTATAAAATGACTAAAAGACACTTAGAACCTTTAATTTGTCAAAAATATCCTCGAAAAATCCAGAATACCCTAAACCTCTATTTCAGTAATTTTAGATATTTCAGGTGTATTTTGGTCATCTTACATGTTTAGGGGTATTTTGGTCATAATTTGTGCTTCAGGGGTTTTTATCAATCATTTTTTTAGGTTTTGGGGTTATTTTGGTAATTTTTTAGGTTTCTGGGGTATTTCAGTTATTTTTAGGTTTTGGAGGTATTTCGGTCATTTTTTAGGTTTAGGAAGTATTTGGGTAACTTTTTAGGTTTAGGGTGTGTTTTAGTAATTGTTAGATTTTGGGGGTATTTCGGTCATTATTTTAGGTTTTGAGATTATTTTAGTCATTTTTTAGGTCATGGGGTATTTCGATCATTTTTTAGGTTTTAGGGTATTTTGGTAATTTTTTAGGTTTCAGGGGTATTGCAGTCATTTTTTAGGTTTAGGAGGTATTTTGTTAATTTTTTAGGTTTAGGGTGTATTTTGATAATTCTTAGGTTTTGAGGGTATTTCAATCATTTTTTAGGTTTTGGGGGGTATTTTGGTCATTTTTTAGGTTACTGGGGGGGGGTATTTTAGTCATTTTTTTAGGTTTCAGGGTATTTCGGTCATTTTTTAAGTTTAGGAGGGGTATTTTAGTCATTTTTTAGGTCATGGGGTATTTCGATCATTTTTTAGGCTTCAGGGTATTTTGGTAATTTTTTAGATTTCAGGGGTATTGTAGTCATTTTTTAGGTTTAGGAGGTATTTTGTTAATTTTTTAGGTTTAGGGTATATTTTGGAAATTCTTAGGTTTTGAGGGTATTTCGATCATTTTTTAGGTTTAGGGGGGTATTTTGGTCATTTTTTAGGTTACTGGGGGGTATTTTAGTCCTTTTTTTAGGTTTCAGGGTATTTCGGTTATTATTTTAGATTTTGGGATTATTTTAGTCATTTTTTAGGTCATGGGGTATTTCGATCATTTTTTAGGTTTTGGGGGGTATTTTGGTCATTTTTTAGGTTACTGGGGGGTATTTTAGTCCTTTTTTTAGGTGTCAGGGTATTTCGGTCATTATTTTAGGTTTTGGGATTGTTTTAGTCATTTTTTAGGTCATGGGGTATTTCGATCATTTTTTAGGTTTCAGGGTATTTTGGTAATTTTTTAGGTTTCAGGGGTATTGCAGTCATTTTTTAGGTTTAGGAGGTATTTTGGTCATTTTTTAGGTTTCGTGGGTATTTTTGGTAATTTTAAGGTTTTAGAGGTATTTCGGTCAATTTTTAGGTTCAGGAAGCATTTTGGTCATTTTTTGGGTTTTGGAGATATTTTAGTCATTTTTTGGGTTTCGGGGGTATTTTGGTCATTTTTAGGTTTCAGGGTATTTTGGTAATTTCTTGGGTTTTGGGGATATTTTTGTCATTTTTTGAGTTTCAAGGGTATTTTGGTCATTTTTTTGGTTTTGGAGGTATTTTGGCCATTTTTTAAGTTTCAAGGGTATTTTGGTCAATTTTTTGGGTTTTGGGGGTATTTTGGTCATTTTTAAGTTTCGAGGATATTTTGGTAATTCTTTAGGTTTAGGGTGTATTCTGGTAATTCTTAGGTTTCGAGGGTATTTCGGTCATTTTTGAGGTTTTGGGAGTATTTTGGTCATTTTTTGGGTTTCAAAGGTATTTTGGTCACTTTTTGGGTTTTGGGGTATTTTGGTCATTTTGTTAGGTTTTGGAGCTATTTTGCTCATTTTGTGGGTCTTGGGGATATTTTGGTTATTTATTGGGTTTAGGGGTATTTCGGTCATTTTTAAGGTTTTAAGGGTATTTTGGTCATTTATTTGGTTTTGGGGGTATTTTGTTCATTTTTTGGGGTTTTGTGGGTATTTTGGTTATTTTTTAAGTTTTAAGGGTATTTTGGTCATTTTTTTGGGTTTTGGGGGGTATTTTGGTCATTTTTAGGTTTCAGGGGCATTTTTGTCATTTTTTAGGTTTAGGGGGGTATTTTGGTAATTCTTAGGTTTCGAGGGTATTTCAGTCATTTTTGAGGTTTTGGGTGTATTTTGGTCATTTTTTGGGTTTCGGAGGTATTTTGGTCATTTTTTGGGTTTTAGGAGTATTTTGGTTATTTTGTTAGGTTTAGGGCAGTATTTTGCTCATTTTGTGAGTTTTGGGAGTATTTTGGTCATTTAAAGATTTTGAGGGTATTTTGGTCATTTATTGGGTTTTGGGGGTATTTTGGTCATTTTAAGGTTTTGGGGATATTTTGGTCATTTTTTGAGTTTTGGGGATATTTTGATTATTTTAGAGGTTTAGGGAGGTATTTTGCTCATTTTAGATATTTTGGAGGTATTTTGGCCATTTTATGGGTTTTGGGGGTATTTTGGTCTTTTTTTAAGTTTCGGGGGAATTTTGGTCATTTTTAGGTTTCGGGGGATATTTTGGTCATTTTTTGGGTTTTAGGGGTATTTTGGCAATTTTTTAGTTTTGGGGTATTTTGGTAATTTTTTGGTTTTAGGCGTATTTTGGTCATTTGTTGGGTTTTCGAAGTATTTTGGTCATTTTTTGGTTTCAGGGGTATTTTGGTCATTTTTTTTTGTTTTGGGGATATTTTGGTAATTTTTTTATGTTTTGAGGGGTAGTTGGTCATTTTTTAGGTTTCAAGGGTATTTTGGTCATTTTATATAAATTTAGGTTTTATGTTGTTTATTTAAATTTTAGATGGGTTTAGTGGGTATTAGTGGATTTATTCATTTAGACCCATCTAATTAAATAATCAAATGGGTCTTTACCCATTTAACCCAAATATTTAAATGGGTTGGGTTAAGACTTATCCAAATAAGATGGGTAATGGGTGGGTTCATGGATATGGATAAAAATTGCCACCCCTAATTGTACCTAATGTTGAGACTGCTAGTCGCTCAAATGTCTCTCTTTAAGGGTCCGATTAAGATTTGCTTATTTTGTTGAAATTGAAAATTTTTTGCTAAAAGTACTGTAGATAAAAGTAAAAATTAGTTGAAGTAGTATAGTGAGACTCATGAATAGTACTGAAAAAGTACCGTGAAACTCATGAATAGTAGCAAAAATAAGTTGAATAGTAAAATAAGCGAACAATTTTTTTTTTTTTTTGCCAAACACATACTAAGTGAGTGTTTGGATCCCACGTCCATGTCCACGTCCACGTTTCGCGTTTTGCTTTTTTTATTTTTATTTTTACCATGAACAGTACATTAAGGCAAATGAACAGTATTTTCATTTGTGAACAGTAATCGGTATCCAAACGCACATTAAGAGTGTTTTCACAATACAATATAACAGCCTTCATTAATTTCAATGATTTGTATGAATACGGCGATTTGTATGAATACGGCCCTAATGGCAATCATAAGATGTAACTCATTCATGGTAAATATATCGCAAAAAAAAAAAAAAAAACTCCATGTTTTTGGTCACCTCTTTTCCCCTCTAATTTTTAGCTTTAGAAGGGCAACCACTTAATTTTACTTTTTTTTTTTAATTCGCCAGTTGAGGCAGTATGATAGATTGGACCTGTGACTTTCAAATTTATGTCACATTATAGACTAACAATAAAGCTAGTGGAGTGCACACATATTATCACAACTATCTTACTTTAAATACTCTTGTATTGTGAGTACTAATTGGAAAATTATTAGTTACTTTCGTAGTACCATAAGTACGTATTTTCTCATCTCACATAAATAGTAGGTCCTACCATAAATTTAATTAGTAAGACGCACCATTCATGTAAGAGGAAGAAATACGCATTTATGGTATTTCGAAAATACACAATAACTTTCCGTTCTAATTATAGCTTGTGGTGGGCTTTTTGCACAGTGTTGGGCTATATTGCTTCTGTTAGAAAATCTGGTCTTGCATCTCATACAAAACACACAGCGGAAGCAACAAACACGGATCTACTTCATTTATGAGAGATAACATGTAACCTTGAATTCTAGAACAAAGAATAGAAAGTGTACCTTGGTGCGGTGAAATTCAAAAAAAAAAAAAAAATTCTTGGGAAGACTTTCAATCTTCACTCCAATTTCACTTAATGCCCAAGATGTGTGGTCTCTCAATCAGTTTCCAAGGAGAGAACATGGGAGTGTCCAACACTCACATACAAACCATTTCATACTTTTTGCAATCTTGATGAAAAACACTTATAAAAGAGACTTCTTGAATTCTGTATTTTTCTCTCCTTATATATAACTGATTATCTAATTGGGCTAGCCTTTTGGGCCATTCCAATTGGGTTCTAGTGTGTGGCTTGGAGTGGGACCAAAAGGGAACAAATAAGACTCTAGCTCCAGTGGGCCTTAGGCTTTTCTGTCAACTCTTGACAAGTCCAAAGTTACCATTAATTATATTCAATACCACTATAAGAATATAATTGCACTCTAGGCCTTATTAATAAATTATATTCCAAGACTTTATTGTACATGCAACCTCTTCATTAAAATATTCGTAGTAATACAAAGTCATGAATATAGACTGCCACTTTGAAGATTACTACATCTTAATCCTTGAGTATCCAGTTTAATCCTTTATGTTATTCATCATATATTTATGAAATCCAATTCCATAAATATATACTTTAGTAACACTTTACTAAAGTGGTTGGGCCCAACACTCTGAATAACCAATCCCATTAAATTTATCTCAAGGGAATATTTATATCTCCGTTAAGAGATTATGAATTCCATCTTGAGAATATATGTTCCATCAACACTAAATGCGGTTGCCCAACATATTGAGATTTTGACCGTAACTTATAGATCTCACTCCTAATATATCAAAGCAACCTACATCTCATGATCATGTCCATTATTTTCTCAGGATTTAGAGTTGATGTAAATAGAAGTCGTGAGATTTATTATTCAATTGACAGTCGTTAGGAGAATAATAAATCTCACAGCGGTCCTGTTCAATATGTCTTAACTCTTAAAACATATCAACATACCAACTAGAAATCTCCATTTCCATGATCAAGACAAATCATCGTAGTTGATATGTTATAGTCTTCGCAGATATAACGCCCAATTTCATCACCGACTACGAACTAAACTTCTGAGTTTACAAAGAACTTGCAATTTATATCTTCAGTGACTAAATCACATAAATCGCATACTATGCATCTCATGGACTAAGATAATGTCCCATTAGTTCATTTAGTCTCATATAATTAAACAATTTAATTATTTATGACATGCCAATAAATTGGATTTTAGGGCATAATCTCCAACAATCTCCCACTTGCTCTCAAAGACAATTTACCATATATCCGACACTTATCTCCCTTTAGAGTAATTCACAGTTACTCTAAGGCAAGGTTTGGAAACAAGTTTCAGTTAGATTTATCGCATAAATTATCTTTTCTACTACTTCTCAAGTACTCATATCTCTCTAATGAGATATTACTTACACTTAATGTGTATCTTCATCACCTAGGATGAACACATATCTTGAAGTCCAACTTCATGCATCACAATCAAACTACAAGTCAGTATTTGTACATCCAGTAATAACCAAAACCTCACTTTTGTGGACAAGCATATAATCTCTCATTCTCCTAAGATATTTGAGTATATGCTTTACTCCCACTAAATTAAGTGATCTTTGATTCAATTGATATTTGCTTACTATGCCCACCACAAAATAGATATTTAGCCTATGTAAATAGCATAGCATAAAGACTTCCTATTGATATGGTATAAGGAACCATCTTATTATGCTCTTCCTTTTATATGTCTTAGGACCATAGTCCTATATAAAAGAACTTCAAAACTTAAAAGGAAGGAATCCTTTCTTGAAGTATTAAATGCTATACTTGGCTAGAATCTAATCTATTAAAGCAGTTTGAGATAGACTCAACATCCTAATATCTAAATTTTAACCAAAGTTTAATTCTTAGGATGTGACCAGTTTTTCCCAAGTACATTATATCAAACAGGATTAGACAACCTAAACTTCATTGATGACAATAACTCTACATCATTATAAATGATTAGAATGTCATCAACATACATTAAGAAATTTATTATTCTTCATAGCTTTACACTCATTAGGCCTTTAAATACTTGATCAAAATCAAACAATTTGATTTCTTGATCAAAGATGATATTTTATGACCTAGATGCTTGCATTAGTTCATAAATGGTCTTTAAGCAACTTGCATACTAATCATTACTAGTTCTTTGCTATGAACAAGTCTAGTTACATCATAAAGATGTCTTCCTCAAGATTGCTACTAAAAGAAGCTTTCTTGATAGCCATTGCCATATTTCATTTATATGAAATATAATAGATAAGAGAAACTAGATAGTGTCAAACTTAACTATTGGTGAAAAAATCTTTTCATAGTCGAATAATTTCTTTCTGAATAAATCTTTTCGCCACTAGTCTTGACTTTGAAGGTTTGTACCTTCAAATCTATCAATCTCATTATTCTTGTAGACCTATTTGAAAACAACAGGCTTAAAGCCATTAGGCACCTCTACAAGTTTTAGACTTTAAATAGAATCTAATTCTATTTACATAACCTTGATCCAGTAATCCATATTCATATCATCTATTGCCTCTACGTAGGACCGAGGTCAAATTCATATCCTTGTGGAATGACTTCAAAAGTTTATTCCAAAAGTATGAATTTATTTGATAATCCTCCCACTACATTATTGTATCGGTGTAATAGTTATCTACAGAATAATGTCTTGTGATATATCTAATACTACCATCTCATTTCTAAATGTATTTTATAGTTGTCTTTTAACAAAATTCTGACATTCTTCTTCTAGAACAATCTACCTTTAAAAGAGCCTTATTCCTCCTTTATGTATGCACTAACTTAAAAAAGTCATTGGAACTCCATCCTTTACAAAAAGAGCCCTAGATCATATTATCCTCTAAATAGAATTCATAGACTGGGAATATAATAAAATAATGGTTATAAAAGCCCATCTTTCACCAATCTTGAATATCATTTAGATTAATAAGATCTAGACATAAGTTCCAAAACATACAATTACAAAAGACGGAACCTTTCTCTTTAAAAAGTAAAAACATGTAAATTTCTATCTAGAAGACAATCATGGATAATGCTTAGCTTTACCAAAATAGAAATACTTTCCTTTTGGTTATACTTTTAAGTCTAATTTCCTTTTGGCAACTACTAAGGCATCTAGCCTGTCCAATTGTTTGATATTATTATTTCTCTTCTTACCACCCTTACCTTTCAGTTCAGGCTAAGAATTTGAATTAAAACATATTGATCCTAGCCTTAGCTTTTAGGATGTCTTCCGTTGCGTAGAACTCACTCATCAATTCAGATAACATAAAAAGAATTTATTTTCAACACAATCTGAATTGATCAAATAATGCTAACAAGGACTTGTGGATCATATCCATATAAGATTAACATTTAATCTCTACATCCAAGAATTTCAATTCTTTTAAAAAAAAATATTTTCATAAAATGACATAGAATTGGAACTCTTTGAGCTTTTTTTAGCACTCAATATGATTCATACCAAACATCTCATTCAGACTTAATATAAAGTCTAACTCTAGTACTAACTCTTGCATCTCATGCAGTAGCACAATTGAGATAGAAGCCAATGCAACATTTTAGCATTTCAATGGAGACTATGATCATATCATAAGCTATCTTCCATCAACACATCATGCATAGGAAATTATGACAATGCTGAATCGGAACATAAATATGTACTTCAGCTCTTTAAGCATCATGTCCAATATAATTTCTTAGTTAATGTGATTCACTTAAAATAGTAGCTAGAGAATAAAATTATGACAATGCTGAATCGGAACATAAATATGTACTTCAGCTCTTTAAGCATCATGTCCAATATAATTTCTTAGTTAATGTGATTCACTTAAAATAGTAGCTAGAGAACAAAATTATGACAACTTTATTTTGAGATTATGAACATAATTACAGGGACATTATATTTTGCATCCTTAACTATATAATATGGAACCCATAAAAACATATTATGTTAGGTGCAACGACAACCTAATCCCGCAATTAATATTCCTCGGAAGCGAGGTCATACCAATCACTATGATCAGGCGAGAATTATTCTCATTATTAATGCTATCATGGTAACTCTTACCAAACAAAAATAATTTTCCGCTTTTCCTTTAGCCTCTAAGTAATAATGACATAGTTCCGAAGGGAGGTTAACATTATACTTAGTCTAGTGTACACCATTGCCTAGAATCAATGTGAGCCATCAAGTAACTCCACGGAAGCGTGGTCGTTCTTGATGTAAAAACACACTTCATCCATCATTAAGAAGTTTAACCTGTAGTACCATGAATTAAACACCCTTCGAAGGGAGCAAGGCATATACGCCAAGGCGAGATGCCTAATCACGCTACTATAAACCGGCAATGGAGGCCGTGAGAATCAACCCTTGAATCTCTCTCCCACTAGAAATTTTAAAACAAGTGGTTTGTCCTAAAATCATTGTGATCTAATCACAATTTTAACCCTACACATCAAATGTGTTTAATTGTTTAAATTCAATGTGATGTAACTAAGTCACGTCACAATAGCGTAACGAACATTCGCACTATCACAAAGAAGTTTAACCTTGTAATCCATGAAGTAAATACCCTCCGCATGGAATGCAAGACTCGAGGTCAAGTCAAAGTATCTATTCACATTACAACAAACTTAACAAAAGGGTTATTTCAGCACTCCCACTCGTTATTTGGGTTTTTCTTAAATAATTGTGATCGCATCACAACTAATAACCTTGCACTTGTTGAAGACTCTAATCTTATTAGAATCATTAACTAAAATTGAAGTCCTAAACATTTTAGGATTCCTTAAACACTAATGAATCAAAAAATTAGTTATATAGAACTCTATCCTTAATTTACTAGATTAAGTATTCTAATCTCATTAGAAACTATATAACTTTAATTAGAATTTTAATCTCATTAAAAACCTCTAATTAAAAACAAATTAAGGACTTTCATAAAACAATTTAGGACTAAGAGTTCTATTTAACTAACATCTTTGATCTCATTAGGTCTTTTAGTTAGATAATGATTAATGTAGGTCCTTAACTTTACAGGATTATAAAATTAATCACACAGCCTTGCTTTTTAACAATGATTTAATACTTAGTCAAAAACAATTGAAAATTTCAAAATTCAGTGCCTTCGATCGGTCGAACCTATTACTCGATCGATCGAAAAATGAAGAAATTCATCACAAAGCTTCTGCCTCGTTCGATTGATTCTCGATTCCTATTCGATCAATCCAAAAGTACATTCGATCAATCGAAAGGAATCATCGATCGATCGAACCTTGCATAACTGAATTTTTCAGAATTTTTCCAAAAACCGTTTTTGACTTCTTCACTGTTTTCTATCAAAAACACTTTTTGATTTTATGAGTGAAGATTCATAGATCAAACATTAAGGTTTTTCAAGATCATTATCAAAAACCCTAATAATCTAGAAACCTTGAAAACCTAATCTTAATCTTATTAGGAATAAATTTCATAATTCTAGCATTAATTTCAAAAGAAACATCATGTGAAAATCTATAATTTAGACTTATATACTCACATGAATTCACATATAAATCACTAAACTAACCGTACATGTTCATCATACAAGAATGAAAGCCATTCATTCATACATGCATGTCTAGCAAAATCAAAATGCTTTATAATAAACAAGTAAACAAAAGCATGCTAACGGCAAAGTTGAATACGCCTATGGGTCCACGATATACATGCCATGATATTCATCTATATCCAACCGGTGCTATAAAGAAACTTACGCACATGACAGTTATACACTTACATTCAATAACTATATCCTTGGCAATAACCATTAAGACACGATCAATGGCTTCATGGAATAACACAAACCAGTATATATATCTCATATATTTAAAACATGGCATTTGTTAATCAATGCATTCCAAGAAGACAATAGAGCAACACGTCAAACTCTATCAAAACCCGGAATATATTAAGAGACATAATCATGACCACTTTGAATAACACGAACCGATTATTAGAACCAATGTATATCTCATATACATTAATGGTATCGGCAACGGTTATCAAATAAAACTATATCCAAGCAGTGCAAAGTGAAATGCTCAGGCTTGACCGATATTCCAGTTTCATTTATATTCTTCTGCCATGAATCTCTAAATATATCCACATCGTAAACCACGATTAAAAATAAATATGTAGAAATTTTACTGCAGAAAACTAAAACACCAAGAAAACAGTTTTTCTTTAATTCTAAAACTCAATCACATGTTATATAAACATGATATTGAAGACCGCTCTGATACCATTTGTTGGAAAATCTGGTTTTGCATCTCATACAAAACACACAGCGGAAGCAACAAACACGGATCTACTTCATTCATGAGAGATAATATGTAACCTTGAATTCTAGAACAAAGAATAGAAAGCGTACCTTGGTGCGGTGAAATTCAAAACCAAAAAAAAGTTCTTGGGAAGACTTTCAATCTTCACTCCAATTCCACTTAATGCCCAAGATGTGTGGTCTCTCAATCAGTTTCCAAGGAGAGAACATGGGAGTGTCCAACACTCACATACAAACCATTTCATACTTTTTGCAATCTTGATGAAAAACACTTATAAAAGAGACTTCTTGAATTCTGTATGTTTCTCTCCTTATATATAACTGATTATCTAATTGGGCTAGCCTTTTGGGCCATTCCAATTGGGCTCTAGTGTGTGGCTTGGAGTGGGACCAAAAGGGAACAAATAAGACTCTAGCTCCAATGGGCCTTGGGCTTTTCTGTCAACTCTTGACAAGTCCAAAGTTACCATTAATTATATTCAATACCACTATAAGAATATAATTGCACTCTAGGCCTTATTAATAAATTATATTCCAAGACTTTATTGTACATGCAACTCCTTCATTAAAATATTCGTAGTAATACAAAGTCATGAATATAGACTGCTACTTTGAAGATTACTACATCTTAATCATTGAGTGCTCAGTTTAATCCTTTATGTTATTCATCATATATTTATGAAATCCAATTTCATAAATATATACTTTAGTAACACTTTACTAAAGTGGTTGGGCCTAACACTCTGAATAACCAATTCCATTAAACTTATCTCAAGGGAATATTTTATATCTCCGTTAAGAGATTATGAATTCCATCTTGAGAATATATGTTCCATCAACACTAAATGCGGCTGCCCAACGTACTGAGGTTTTGACCGTAACTTATAGATCTCACTCCTGATATATCAAAGCAACCTACATCTCATGATCAGGTCCATATTCTCTCAGGATTTAGAGTTGATGTAAATAGAAGTCGTGAGATTTATTATTCAACTGACAGTCGTTAGGAGAATAATAAATCTCACAGCGGTCCAGTTCAATATGTCTTAACTCTTAAAACATATCAACATACCAACTAGAAATCTCCATTTCCATGATCAAGACAAATCATCGTAGTTGATATGTTATAGTCTTTGCAGATGAAACGCCCAATTTCATCACCGACTACAAACTAAACTTCTGAGTTTACAAAGAACTTGCAATTTATATCTTCAGTGACTAAATCACATAAATCGTATACTATGCATCTCATGGACTAAGATAATGTCCCATTAGTTCATCTAGTCTCATATAATTAAACAATTTAATTATTTATGACATGCCAATAAATTGGATTTTAGGGCATAATCTCCAACAGCTTCTTGCCGTGCTAAGCTCAAAGTATTCTAGATCAGGGAGTTGGGACCGGTCCAATTACAGTCCACATTGGTCCAGCTTGTGCGCAAGTCACGCCTTGTCCTACAATAACTTAGATTACGTGCCCACAGCAGGCAGAGCTATTTAAAATGATTACGGAAGGCAAGTATAACAAAGATGATAAAGAGATCGATTAACTTATATTTAGACAATAATAAATTGCAGAAAAAATACATATTCTAGTAAAACGACAACTGAATGAAAAAAAAAAAAAACTGGGAGTAAGCTTATTAAGCTAAAAATGAATATTAGTCTGTTGTAGTGTGTTACGGGATCTAAGCCAAGAAAGAAAAATTTTTCCTCAATGCGAGTAATCTCCCAAGGAAGAGATTAATTGCTTTGAGGGAGCGAACCTAAATGACTTGTGCCCAGAAAGGTCCTCTTACTATTAGTCGAGAACATCGGTTTGAGAGGGAGAGAGGGAATGGTCCTATTTGGTGCATGCCTGCCGTTTTGTTCTCTCTGTTTTTTTTTTTTTCTCTTTTCTCTGTTTTCTGATTCTTTCTTCCTTTTGTTTTCTTTTTCTTTCTCTTTTTTTTTTCTTGTTAGTGTGATTCTCTTTTAGGCCAATCTTGCCCCCCCTTGATGTGTGCATAGTGAGTGTTCTTATATAGTGTTTGCCGCTGCTGGCTTTTACCATTTTAGCTTTTAATCGTTTTTGTCTGGTGTGTGTCTTTGCCGACCATTACTGATTGGTCAAGTGCTCAGCTAGCACCACTTGCCTGCGCTAGCCGTGCCACTCCACATCACTAGGCGAAGACAGATTATTTTGTTTGTTTGCTTGCCGTGACATCCTTACTTGCCACAATGTGAGTGCTTTCTCTCTCTTTTGTCCCTCATGGCATGCACCTAGTGGTTCCAACTCAGCCTTGCCTCTTTTGGGTGGTATGTCATCCTAGCAGGACATTTCCCCCAAAAGAGCCTGAGCAAAAACCCAAAAAAAAAAAAAAAGGATTTCCCCTCTCCTCACCGCCAGACCATGCCCTCTTACCTCTGACCCATGACCCACCCCTTCTTGTATTGGCTGGGTACAGGCTGGTGGTGTCTGGGCCTTGCGCGTGCCTTACTTCCCCGTTCGTCCAAAATTTGCCTGCTGCTTACGCGTTCGCCGTGGTCTGAAGGTCCCTCTGCCCATTCTGCCGTTCATTCCTATCTTCTCATGGCGTGGGCTGTTTCTCCTGACTTTGCTTTCTTTGTGTCTTTCTTTCCTGGGACTAGGCTTCTCTATTTATTTCTTGCCGCACCATGCCACCATTCCTGCCCCAATGTTATTTGGCCCAAAAAAACGCTAGGCTCTTTTGGATTTGCTGTTTATTTCTTTTTCGACGGCCCAATAAATCCATTGGGCTCTCTCATCGTATCATTTGCGAGCTCACTGTCCTGTCTGCTTCCTTTTGAGCGGCCTTGGCCCATTTACTTTTTTGGAGCGTCCTTGGCCCTTGCGAATTCCGTGCTTCCCATGGGCTTTTACCATTTCATTGGGCTTCCTCGGCTCAACTACTCCATACTTCATTCATAGGGCTAATAAATCCTCTATTGCCCCTTACTTTCTTTATATACACTACCTTGGGCCTGCCGTGGCAGGCATGGCCCATTCTTACTTTTTCTACATCCATTTGCCCATGATTTTGCTACTTCTCTCTTTTCGGGCCTTTGCGGTGCATTTACTTTCTCAAGATCCATTTGTTTGCTTTAGGGACCTATAATCCGTTGTTCCTACCGCTTGGGCTTAATGGCCTTTCTATCCTCTTTCTAACTCTTTTCTGCCCATGATGATGGGCTTCTTTTTCTGCTGGGCTCTCAAAAATGAGCCTCAACATTTAGCCCCCTGAACATATGAAGCGTGCCTGCGGTTCATATATGAATGAAAGACTTCTCTGCCCTTTGTGTCTTTCCTTCTTCTTTTCCTTCGCGGGCTTTTTTGAACAGTGGTCCCCAACTTATACATATATTCATATATGCACATATATATATATATTTTATTTTCTTTCTGCCGTGAACAGTGCTGTCTTTTCAAATTCCCTAGTATAGCAATTATTTTTAACACGTAGCCGCCATTTCATTAATTTCATCCCTCTTCTGATAGCTGACCCATCGCATCCCTGCACGCCGGTATTAATGACGCTGATATTTGAGGACAAATCCCTTCGTAATCCTTCCACAAACGCCTTTTCTTCTTCTAAGACACTCCCATCCATTTTACTCCGATCAAAACCCCGTACCATGACACTAGCGAAAGGTCAAGGCTCCTTCCGCCGTAAGGGAAAAGAGGTTGTCTGTGATACTCTTGCCACTTGCAATGTAGGCAAGGAGGTCCTGTATTCCGAATCAGACCACTCCGACGAGGAAGAAACGAAGTGCACCCCGGATAGTGAGTGCGCTCTCCTCATCGATCCTTGATACGACACCCATCCCCATTTCCCAAAGGTTCCCGATGACTATACACCACCGCTGTCAGGCTGTGTGTGGCTCGCTCTTTGCCGGTAAAACACAGACACTTCTTGGGCTCCGTTAGCCACCTCGATCTCCGATCTCATCATTTGACAAGGCATGTCATTCCCTGTGCCCATTCACTTCAAATTTGGGTCAGACACCGCTTTGGGTTGGAGGGAATGGGTGGATAGAGAGCTATCAGACGTGGGTTTCATGGGTTTGCTTCAGCGAGCCGGCGTACTGAAGGCCATTGTTTCATCCCGTTTTTTATCCAATTTTAGGGACCTCTTCAACCTCTGTGACTTGGTCCGTAGATGGTGCATTACCACTCACACTTTCTTCTTCTCTTGCAGTGAGGTCACCATAACTTTGGAAGATGTAGCCAATCAGTTGCTCTTGCCCATCCTTGGAGATGTCGATCTTGGTGCCTTGGAACTTTCTCTAGAGGAGGAGGCCGTTCAAGTCGAATTAAAGAGGAAGATGAGTAGTAATGCGAAGTTGTCGTTTTAGGTCAGTTCTACTTCCAAGATTTCCACCGCTGCTTACCTTATGGCTTTTATCACCTTCTGGTTGTGTAAGTTCATCTTCGCCTCCCATCCCCACTATGCCGTCAAGCCTTTATATTTTCAATTGCTATTAAGATATTAGTCGGGGTAAGTTTGATGTTGGCTTTTATGTTCCTAGGGCATTTGTATGTTCAGTTAGACATCCTACGGAGCGATGAGAGTCAGGCAGGCTCCTGCCACATAGTCACCTCCTCTGTTCATAGCACTATTCTGCAGCACTTGTTATATGAACGTTGTGCCAGGCATCTGGCGAAATGCAGGCCCGTCCGTTTTGCCAAAGAAAAGTATCAATCTTGTTCGCGAGTTATTATCGATTTCTATGGCAGATTCGAGTTTAACTTCCCGTTGGGCCGGTTTAAAGCCCATTGATCATTCTGTTGTTGAATTTTTTGATAAAGGAGTCGGGTTCTCCTGGAGGGCTTATAGGAATTTAGGTACGAGTTATACGTGTATTGACTCTGTTATGGGCCTATTTGTTGATACCGCTGGCACCACCACTCACTTGACCGATTTTGATGAGACAGGAATTACTTATTTGGCAGCCACTAATACTGGGTGGTTGCCCTATCTAACCGACGAAGGCCTTAGGTTCGTGCATTATCCTGCCAACCGGGTAAGAAGACAATTTAGGTTAGATCAAGACATTCTCGATGATCTCTCTTTTCTCACAGAGTGTCTTACATTTGTCCGGCCGTTCCTGAGACATACTGCCTTTGCATTCTGGAGCCAACGTTTTACTGCAGTTACCATTCCAGGTTCATTGATAGAGGGAATTTGCACTCCTGCTATGCACGGATATTGGCAGGCCGTGATGACTTCGTTTGAGCAAGAATTGGTGGGTAGTCGTGGTTTTTCCCTTATCCCTCCTGAAGGACTTAGTACAGTTATTTCAGCCAATCCTCGGTTGCTTTTGCCCTTCAAGTCTATGTTAGCCTATGCCAGGAAACAGAATCGATTTACCATCTTTAAGTGGGATGAGGAGCAAAGAGGATGGTATTGGCACGCCGGTTATTATCCTCTAGGTTGGGAGAAGAAAGTGAAAGTGACGAACATTCCGGTACCTAAGAAAAGTTTTGCCAGACCCAAGTCCGCCAAAAAAGACGGCGATTCTTCTGAAGCTTCTAAGTTTACTGTTTCGCAGCTACCCGCCAACGCCCCTCTTTCCAGCAAGACATGAGGCAGTAAAAGGAAGTCCGTCCCTCCCTCTGCGCCCATTACCATTGAGCGGCGAGTATGTTGCCTTTAACTTTGCCTTTCCTTTTTTTTCTTTGCTTTCTGCGAATAGCTCTTATACACTTTGTTGATTCATCTCTTTGTCTCTGTCTTCTGTTCCCTTTGCAGTCTAAGCACAAGATACATCTGCTACTCATCCTATACCACTTGACGAGCCTAAATCCAAAGTATGTCTCCTCCCTTTTTTTCCCTTTCCTTTGCCTATATCTCTTCTGCCATACATCGTTGTTTGTTTGTCTTTGTTTCAGCATCATTACCAGTTATGGACTCCTTTTTTTTTTTTTTTTTTTCCAGGACGAACCTGAGCCTCTCTCTCTATACCGTCCCACAGTTGAGGAACTTTCTGCCTCCATGGGCATACCCATGGGAGGTTTCTTTGGCGGGGCTGGTGTAGTACTTGCAATGCTCGCTCCTGCTGCTGTTGCTCCGAAAATCCCTGCTAAGGTCCCTATCCCTCATACTGAGCCGGTATCCACAAGCGAGAGTGCTCATATGGAAAAGGTTGGGGAGACTGTTCCTGCTCTTACCGAGATGCTTACCCCCCAAAAGGGAGTCATTCCTTCTAGCATTTCTCAAGCCGAGATTGCTTTTCCTGCCACACCCTTTGTTATCTCTACCAGTGATCCTTTCATAACTCTTTCTCAAGCAGTGAAGGACGATTCCTCCTTGGTAGTTACTCCCTTTTCTATCCTAGGCTCCGCTACAAGGGGGCCTGATGCAGACTTTTCTTCTGAGGGCTTCGAGGATGTCCCCGAGGATTCTAATGATGAACCCACCATAAAAAAGAGGATTTCTGATTTTGAAGAGGAGGAGGAAGGTGCTGAGCGCGCAGGCGAATCTATGGGTATGTATCTCCTTATCTTGTTAAGTCCTTTTTCCTTTCCTTCCTTTTTTTTTTTTTTTTTTGTTAGATCATTTTCATGCACATGTATCTGTTCTTATGTCACCTTTTGGTTTTGCATGTTTATTCTTGCAGAAACCTTCAAGGAGCCAGGAGTTGCAGCAGATACAGACATGCCCACAGCCACTCCTTCTGCCGCACCCGTAGCACCCGTTCCTACTATCTTCATAGTCCCTACTTTCATAGGTTCTGGTTTGCTTCTTTCCACCGTTTTTCCTTTTTTTTTTTTTTTTTTTCATTTGTGAGTTCATTCCTTTTGGTTTGTGGTTCCTTACGTCCCCTCCTTTTTTTTTTTTGCCTTACCAGTTTGAGTTGGGCAGTAGTTCTGTTGCTGTTATAGACCCTGTGAGTGAGGCTGCGGCCTTCTTTACCCGCTTTGATCAGCTTGAGGTTAATGACCTTGGTCGTACAGATTTCTGGGGTTTTGGTCCTCCTTACGTGGATTTCCACGGCTTTAGGGTTCCTGAGGATTGTGTTTCTCACCTGGAGGCAATCTATAGCAGCCGAGGTGACTTTATGCAAGGATTCCGTCTGGGCCGTTCTGCCAGAGAGCATTTCCTAAAAATGCTCGGAAGCGTGATGAATGATATCGAGCATAACTTTGTTGACACTATCTCTTTCAAAAGGATCCTTCTGCGGAGAGCTGTAGTTCAAGAGCTTGTAAGTGTAGGCTTCACTGTGGAGTTTATTCTGGATCATTTCCGTGAGATTTTCCGGGCCCTTTTTATGAGGAGTATTCAGCCTTCTGTTGATGCCATTGACATACGGATTGAGGTTTTGAAGAAGGAGGTGGCAGACTTAGAGGCTTGCCGTGATCGCTTTCTTTCGAGCATTGATGAGTTCAGCCATTTTGGAGATCAGTCTCTCATTTCTGGGCTTCGTTGATGACGCAGTTCCCCTTCTCTTGCTTTACTTATTTTCCTGCTTTTGTATTTCCTACCGGACTTCACCTCTTCCTTCTTTCCCCTTTTCCCTTTTTTTTTTTTTTAATGTTTATGAGACTGCCATATTTTGGGCTTGTAATCATGATGCTACATTTTTCTACTACTTTTAGCTATTACAATAACATGGTATACTTTTTTAATATTTCATATATCTTTTCATTACGTGAAAGCATGTTACAATCATGTCTTGTGACATAGTCACTTGAAGGGAAACAAAAGAAAGACATAAAGAAAAAGAAAAAAAAAAAAGATAGCTACATGGCTTCTTCCTTTAAGCATAGTAATGTTTCAACCACTTCCCATTGATGGGATCATTTAAGTCTTTGCCATCCATCTGAGTCAATCGGTTATACCCACTTGAATGCGATTCTCTTATCACAAGGGGCCCTTCCTATTTTGGTGCAAACTTAGATGGTCCTGCCATGCCTCGTCTAACATAGTCTGCTACTTTTAACACGAGCTGTCCTTCAGCGAATACTTTCTCTTTGGTCATCCTACAATAGGCCTCCGTCATTTTTTGTCTATATCTGTGGCTACGCTTTTGGGCTTCCTCTCTCCTTTCATCAAGCCCTTCCAAGTCTTCATACTTTTCTGCCGCAAAGACTTCCCTTTCTTTTTCCTTTTCTTGCATTTGCATAACTCTTAATGATGGAGTCCTTATTTCCGCTGGGCTCATTACTTCTGTCCCGTAGACTGGAAAAGGTGAAACCCAGTGGCTGACTTCAATGAATTTCGATAAGCCCAAAGAGCGTTCGGCAGGTGCGTTGCCCATTCACCTATGTATTCTTGACTCATTTTACTGATGATCTTTATGAGGATCTTGTTTGTTGCCTCTGCTTGCCCATTTCCTTGATGGTAGTAGGGCGATGAACGGTGGTGCTTAGCTTGATGGAACTCCAGCATCCTTCTTACGTCGTTGTTGACAAAAGGTGTACCATTTTCCTTGATGAAGTTTACCACTGCTCCTCCTGTGACTTTACGGAGTGGCATTGCCTCTGCCCACTTTGTGAAATATTCTGTAGCCACTAGGATCCATATGTAGCCATGCGACGGTGGGTTGATTGGTCCGACCATATGTAGCCATATGTAGCCGTGCTTAGAGTGCTTCGTTGATTCAAAAGCTATGTCCTTCCTGTTGCTGAAGCGCCTGCACTCTAGCACGGCGCTCTTTTTTAGTTTTGATATTGGCTTGACACTTACTTTACGTGATGTCACAGTTTGATTAGAGCTAGCTCGACCAGCAGCCCATCCTAACATTTTCTTCGCCGATTCATTCATTTGGTTTGAAGGGTGTTATTAGAAAGCCAAAAGAAAAGCAAGCCCCCGGAAGATAAGTTGAAGTGGGCTTCCCAAGGAAGCCTCAGAATTGACTACAATGAGTCCATTCGCAACGAACGTTCAATGATTACTAAAACAATTAAGCACATATGATTCATCGCGTATGTGTGGCGCACTGAACACATAGTTTCCGGAAGTTGTGTGGAATGCGCTTTCTTTTCGCTCTATGGGGGCGCGTTGTGGCAGGATCCTTTCTGCCAAGTACTGGGTGAATGGTTTTCTCCAGTCCTCGCTGACGAATTTAGCGTAGCTCTCTTCCCTATCTGCCGCCAGTTGACAAGTCTCGCATTGGACTTGAACTTGATCTGGGTCTTTTCCCATCCTTGGCCAATAAAAGCCTGCTCTTTGGAGCCTGCGGTAGAGACTGACTTCTCCGCTGGACCCGCAAGTCTTATCATGCACCTCTATTAACTTCCTCTGTGCTTTTCTTTGCCCCACACATCTAGACAAGACCTCGCCTGGTATCCTGCGGTATAACTTTCCCTTTACCAGTGCGTAATGTTTTAACACTTTTAGTTCCGTAGCTTCTCCTTCCTTTATCAGAATCTCCTTTATGGGATTCCACCAACCCTTTTCACACTGTTCTTCTTGGAACCTTTCTTTCAGTGCTTCGATGATAGATTCTTTCCTCTTGCTGACTTCTATTCTGGTGCTATCCCTTTCAAAGATTATTTGTGAGCCTAATGCAGCCAGTGCGTCTGCGAACCGGTTTTCGTTCCTTGGAGTGTGCTCTATCTCAAAGGTTGAAAACTTCTCCTCCATCTTCTGGGCCATTGCTTCGTATGGGGCTAGGCTGGGTTCCTTTAAAGAGAAACTCCCTTTGGTTTGGCAGACCACTAGGTTCGAGTCTCCTATTACTCTTAAGTGTTTGACTCCTATTTCGAGGGCTATGGCTAACCCAGTTAGATAGGCCTCATACTCTGCTGTGTTATTTGAACACGGAAATTCTAATTTAAAGGATAGTGCCACAGCTTCGTTTTCTTCATGGTGCAGAATTACTCCTACTCCCCCCGATTGGGCAGTAGAAGATCCATCAAATTTCATTACCTACTGTTCTCCGACTTCTTCTACCACAGCTATTTCTCCCGAGACTTCATCATCCAGCGGGAATTCCTCTTCTCCTGGGAATTGTGCCAACAGATCCGCTATAGCTTGACTTTTCACCGCCTTGGGTGTTTTTGCCTTTAGATCGTATTGCGACAATTGTAATAACCATTAGGATATTCTGCCAGAGAAGATTGGTTGTCGTAACAAGGCTTTGATGGCGTGGGACTTAGTCATCAGCCACACCTCATAGGCTATGAAATAATGACGTAACCTTTGTGAGGCATACACAATAGCTAGGCATGCCCTTTCTGCCTATGGGTAACGAGTTTTTGCGTTCTTCAGAGTACGGCTGATGTAGTAAACTGGTTGCTCATTACCATCCTTGTCTTCTTGGGTGATCAGTGCACCTACGGCATACTAGTTGGTGGCCAAGTACAGCAACAGTGGCTTCCTGTGGATTGGGGCTTGCACAGTGGGGAGATTCATCATGATCTGTTGCAGCCTTTTGAAAGCCGTCTGCTGTGCCTTTTCCCATTCAAAGCTTTGCCCCTTCTTAAGTATCTTGCCGAAATCGGAGGTAATGGATGCCAGTCTAAGGATGAACCTTCGGATATATGAGACCTTTCCCAAAAAACTTTTCAATTCTTTTACCGTAGATAGAGGTTTCATGGTTGCTATGGCCGTGGCTTTGGCCGGATCCACGTCTATTCCTCTACTGTGGACTAGAAAGCCCAAGAATTTTCTAGAGGACACCCCGAATGAGCACTTGAGAGGATTCATCTTTAGCTTGAAAGTCCTACACCTTTCAAACACCTTCCTCAATACTTGGGCATGCTTTTCTCGCCTTTTTGACTTCACCACTATGTCGTCCACATAGTCTTCTAATTCCTGGTGCATCATGTCATGGAATATGGCTGTCATTGTCCGTTGATAAGTAGCACTTGCATTCTTCAACCTAAATGGCATTACTGTATAGTAAAAATTGCCTATGGGTGTTCTGATGGCAGTCTTCTCTGCATCCCTCGGCGCCATTCTAATTTGGTTGTACCCACTGAATCCGTCCATGAATGAGAACATGTCGCTTCCTGCCGCGGAATTTATTAGCAAATCCATATTCGGCAGAGGGAATTCGTCTTTTGGGCAGGCCCTATTGAGATTTTTGAAATCTACGCAACATCTTATCAGCCCGTTCTTCTTCTTCACCGGCACTATGTTGGACAACCAGCGTGGATGCTTAATGGGTTTGATGAATCCTGCAGCCAGCAACTTTTGTACTTCTTTGATTATCTGTCCTTCTATCTCGGTGTGGAATATCCTAGTAGGCTCAGGTCCACATTCAGCGTATGCAGTACTAGCCTAGGGTCCAATCTGGGCATTTCACTATAATCCCATACAAAGACGTCTCTGTATTCCTTTAACAGTAATATCAATTTTGACTTCTCTCTTTCTGAAAACTTTGAACTGATTGAGACAGGTCTTGGTTCCTGTAAGTCGGACCCCAAATTGACTTCTTCTAACTTTTCTTTTGCCACGACCTGTGCGTCCTTTTCTACCACAAACTCCTCATCTTTTTCTTCGCTACTTTCTTCCTCCAATTCTTCTTGAACTATGCAACACATTAGGCTTTTGTGTTGCCCTTCCTGTCTGAGGCCCGTTCATGTTTCATTCGTGGGCCCTGCGTACCTTCATAATTTGTATACGATCCTACCATCAGGGCCCCGGACCTTGACACATTGTGGTACATCATCCGGTTCTGCAGTAGGTGCTGCTTTCCTCTTCTTTTTCTGGGATAGTAACTTTCTCAGTTTAGGCTCTGGGTCGTCCCGAATATCCTCCCATCTAGGAACAAAGGAACCTTGTGGTTTCAACACAAAACTTTCCCTAGATGGTGCCCACTTGTCGTAAAACATGGTTTCTACCAAATGGGCTTCCGCTTGCTCGAATGGTGATGGGTTTGGTGCTATTCGTATCATCCTGCCATTCAACCTTCCTTTCACGCATTGGTGGTAAGTGGACGGGACTAGTTAGTGTTTATGCAACTATGGCCTTCCCAATAGCACATGGTATAAGACCTCCGTTTTTACTACGTGAAACCGGGCTAAAGAGACTATGGGGCCTACCTTTAACCATAGTTGAATGTGACCTGTGGTATATTCGCCGCTTCCTCCAAACCCGGTTACTTCCATTGGACACCCTTGGATCTTTCTTTCTGAGATTCCCGCCGCTCGCAGAATGCTTAGCGGAACGAGGTAACTGAAGCACCTGTATCTATCAAGGCTCTCTTGATGGTAATTTGATTTATGGATGCAGCCAGGTAAAGGGGCCTCCTGTGGTCGGGGTACCCTACTTCCATATCCTCATCAACGAAAGTGATTTCACTTGACTCTTGTAAGAAGGCCTTGTCATCTACGACTTTTGCTGATAAACATTCTACTCCTACCTCAGAGGTGATGCTTATCAGAGCCTCTGTGGCTACCTTCTGCTCCTTCACTGCAAGACCCAGTTGGTCAAACAGGTTTTTGAATTTGGAGCTCTTCTGTAGGGTCGTGATTGCCACGGCAAGCAAGGCTGGGTTCTCCTCCTCGTCCTCCCCTAGGTCTACACAGATCACTACCACTGCTACACTCTTCTCCTTGTATTTTGGGAGTGGATTTCTTGGAACTTCTTGTTGTGACAGCTTCAGGGTCTCCTCTTTGATCCTGAGGTGTACTAATTTGCGAAGTGCCCAACATTCTGCGGTGGGATGTTGCACGTAGTTGTGCAATCGGCAGAAGCGTGGGTCCTTCCGCTCTTCTTCAGTGGGCTCCCTGGAGACTTGATTAGGCTTAAAAACTTCATCTGCTATCCACTTGTCCAGGAGTACATCTAACTCTTTTGGGGTGCATGGTATTGGTGGAGGAGTATCATGCTCCTTCCCATTGAATTTTCTTTTTCTCTCGCTTGTGGAAGCTGTCATGGCTTGTGGGGCATTTCTTTTGTCAAGAGCCGGCCTTACCGACTGAGCGGTTTTCCTGGCCTTTTGTAGCAGTTGTGCAAACTGGGAGATTTCCAAGTTTTCCAGAATAGCTCGGTACTTGCTGATCATATTCATCATACACATCTCCACTAGTGTCTTCTCCTCACAGTGGTCGTAACAATCGAGTGCTATGTCTCTAAACCTCTTGATATATTCCATTAAATCCTCACCATTTCTTTGCTTAGTAGCTTGCAAGGTTGCGAGTGTCACCGTTTCTTCTCTGTAAAAGTACTTAGTGCAAAATACATCCACCATATCATCCCAAGTTGGGATGGATCCCAGCTTCAAACCGATGTACCAGGTATAGGCACAGTCACTTACTGACTTAGGAAATTCCCGAAGACACAAGTCCTCGTCTGCCGCATAGGGACCAAGAGTGTCAATAAACTTGCTTACGTGCTCTATGGCACTTCCCTTCCTGCCATCATACTGCGTGAAGGCTCGCAGTTCATACCTCTCAGGGTATGGTTTGCTGAGCACTCTTAATGAGTAAGGAGGCCTTCGTGCATAGGACATTTCTTTTGGTGCTTTGGCTCTTTCTTGCTCTAAGAAAGCGGCTACCTCTGCCAACTGGTGTCTCCTCTTTGTCTGCCGCATGCTCTGGGTCATGCTGGCTTCCTTTCTCTTTCGTCTTATCTGTCTTCAAAAGGCGGATTTCCTCCATCATCTGTTATTGTGAATGTTGTAGTGCTTGCTGTACTTTAACAAAAGTATTGGCATTGTTATTAGGATTCTTTGCCTGCAACTGGGGTCTAGCCCTCACTCCGGTGGTACCTTCTGCCTGCTGATTCTGGTGATGCGTTGTTGGCCTAGACTCTGCTTGAAAGGGCATGGTGCTCATGTTTCGCGTTGCTTTGGATTTCGGCGGCATTTGCTTGCGAGGATTTTTGTCCCTGTTTATTTCCCAACTCCCCAGTGGAGTCGCCAATTTAAATGTGGTGGGCTTTTTGCATAGTGTTGGGCTGGATTGCTTCCTGCCATGCTAAGCCCAAAGTATTCTGGATCAGGGAGTTGGGACCGATCCAATTACAATCCACCTTGGTCCAACTTGTGCGCAAGCCACGCCTTGTCCTACAACAACTTAGATTATTTGCCCATAGTAGGCAGAGCTATTTAAAATGATTACGGCAGGCAGGTATAACAAAGATGATAAAGAGATCGATTCACTTATTTAGACAAGAATAAATTATAGAAAAAATACATATTCTAGTAAAACGACAACTGAAATGAAAAAAAAAAAAAAAACTGGGAGTAAGCTTATTAAGCTAAAAATGAATATTAGTCTGCCGTAGTGTGTTACGAGATCTAAGCCAAGAAGGAAAAACGTTTCCTCAGTGCGAGTAATCTCCAAAGGAAGAGATTAATTGCTTTGAGGGAGTGAACCTAAATGACCTGTGCCTAGAAAGGTCCTCTTACTGTTGGTCGAGAACATAGGTTTGAGAGGGAGAGAGGGAATGATCCTATTTGGTGCATGACTGCTGTTTTGTTCTCTCTGTTTTTTTTTTCCTTTTCTCTATTTTCTGATTCGTTCTTCCTTTTGTTTTCTTTTTTCTTTCTCTCTTTTTCTTTTTTTTGTTAGTGTGATTCTCTCTTAGGCCAATCTTGCCCCCCTTTAATGCGTGCACAGTGAGTGTTCTTATATAGTTCCTGTCGTTGCTGGCTTTTACCATTTTAGCCTTTAACCGTTTTTGTCTGGTGTGTGTGTTCTTGCCGACCATTACTGATTGGTCAGGTGCTTAGCCAGCGCCACTTGCCTGCGCTGGCCGCGCCACTCCACATCACCAGGCGAAGACAAATTATGTTGTTTGTTTGCTTGCTTGCCGTGGCATCCTTATTTGCCACAGCGTGAGTGCTTTCTCTCTCTTTTGTCCCTCATAGCATGCACCTATTGATTCCAACTCAGCCTTACCTCTTTTGGGTGGTATGTCATCCCAGCAGGACATTTCCCCCAAAAAAACTTGAGTAAGAACCAAAAAAAAAAAAAAAAGATTTCCCCTCTGCCCACCGCCAGACCATGCCCTCTTACCTCTGACCCATGACCCACCCCTTCCTGTATTGGCTGGGTACAGGCTGGTGGTGTTTGGGCCTTGCGCGTGTCTTACTTCCACGTTTGTCCAAAATCTACTTGCTGCTCATGCGTTCGGCTTGGTCTGAAGGTTCCTCTGTCTATTTTGCCGTTTGTTCCTATCTTCTCATGGCGTGGGCTGTTTCTCCTGACTTTACTTTCTTTGTGTCTTTCTTTCCTGGGATTGGGCTTCGCTATTTATTTCTTGCCGTACCACGCCACCATTCCTGCCCCAATGTTATTTGGCTCAAAAAAATGCTGGGCTCTTTTGAATTTGCTGTTTATTTCTTTTCCGACGGCCCAATAAATCCATTGGGCTTTCTCATCGTATCGTTTGCGGGCTCACTGTCCTGTCTGCTTCCTTTTTGGCGGCCTTGGCCCATTTACTTTCTTGGGGCGTCCTTGGCCCTTGCGAATTCCGTGCTTCCCATGGGCTTTTACCATTTCATTGGGTTTCCTCAGCTCAACTACTCTATACTTCATTCATGGGGCTAATAAATCATCTATTGCCCCTTACTTTCTTTATTTACATTACCTTGGGCCTAACGTGGCAGGCATGACCCATTTTCACTTTTTCTACATCCATTCTGCCCATGGATTTTCTACTTCTCTCTTTCTGGGCCTTTGCGGCCAATTTACTTTCTCAAGATCCATTTGTTTGTTTTATGAACCTATAATCCATTGTTCTTGTCGCTTGAGCTTAATGACCTTTTTATCCTTTTTCTAACTCATTTTTGCCCGTGTTGATGGAGCTTCTTTTTTTTACTGGGCTCTCAAAAATGAGCCTCGATATAGCTCAATTAGTAAAGTTTCTAAAAATGGATTATTGTTTTCGAGAATAGGTTGAAACTATTTTCCAAAAAAAAAAAAAAAAAAAAAGAAAAAAACCTCATGCGTTAACTAAATAAATATAAAAAAAAAGAAAGAAAAAGAAAAAAGAGAAACCTAGGTCGATCCAAGACCCTGACAGATAAAAGAAAACCCGTAAAATCCCTGAAAAGTGTCATCCAAACAGAAGAGGAACTTGGTGGGTAAGCCAACCGCTTACAAAGAACAACACCAGGAGTAGACCAACAAGAAGTAGTAAAACAACATTAATTATCGTTGAAAGCTTTTTCCTTTGTATGGTCTCTGTGCTTCACACACACACACACACACTCACTTCAGATTTCTCCCCTAGAGACTCGATTTCATGGCTATTTGTGTGTGTGCCTTTGACCTCCTCATGTAGTAATTCAACCCATTACAAACAAAAATTTATACTAGTACTAATTCCAATCCTAAAGCTTTTCTCTATCTTCTCTCTGTGTGTGTAAATGGCTGATGTTATTCGATTTTCATTTCATTCTCTCCGTTTCTCTTCTTCTTCTTCTTTGCTCACCTCCTTCGCTTCCTCCTCGAATAGTCTCCAACCGGGTCTCCCTCCCATTCCCAACTCAGATAAGAGGGTTTATCCTCTTTTGTATTCTTCTTCTTCTGCTGAAGATTTTGCCCGCTTTGCTTTCACACCCAGAAAGCAGTTGGTCTCTTTAAAGGTAAGCGCTTGCCTTTTTTGTTTTTTTTATATAATTTTTATGTATGTATCTATGTTCGTTTAACAATTATTATGGTGTATTTGTGAAAATTGATTGAATTTACGAGGACCCATTTGCTGAAATTGCTGGATTTTTGTGATATTGTGTTGCAATTGGTAGTAATTGTTGGAAAAATTTGTGTATGTGTTCTTTTTATGTACATTAAAGTGAAAATGAGAAAAAGCCCATCTGTTAAATTTGCCAGATGATGATATATTGTGTGGCAATTAGGGGTTCAATTTGTAGTTAGAGTTGAAATCTAGATTTGACACAATTAAAGAAGAAAAAAAAGTTTGAAATTATTTTGTTGTTAAGGTAGATTTTTATCGTTTTATGCTTGCTTATGGTTAAAGATGGTTGCTTTGGTTTGGACGAGCCTGTGCTAATTTGCTGATCCTCTGGTTGGCGACCTTATTCATAGAATTGGAATTCAGGATTAAAAAAAAAAAAATCATATAATTGGAGTTTTTGCTTGATTCTTATATATGCTCCTTCTGCTTCAACTTTGTTAGTTGCATAATAATTTATATTTATGGATATATGATATGAACTCAAATTTAGTTCATTAACTAAATGCTCTATTAGGATTTTCCTCTTCATTACCTTCAAAATGCTTCAACCTTATAATAGATAAGCAACTTTTAGGAGTCCTCTGCTCATATGTTCTGATATGAAAATTTAAAAGCAATTTCTACAACTCTTTTTTTGGGGATGGGGGGTGGTCTTCACCTCATCAGATTCACATTTTATTCATTTTTTTATTATGACCATAAACATTAAGTTCTGTCATAGTTCTTAGAATCATCACCTCTCTAACGTTGCAATCAAACGTTCTTCTACCCAACAACAACCATGCTCTTGAGCCCACATGTTATCTCTAAAATGCTTTGTATATCATGCAGGGCATTGGAAGGCAAGCTCAAAGATGCAGACTTTCTTACTTTTTTATTTATAAGTAATATAACTTCATTGAATAAAGAAAACAATACAAAAAACCAAAGCACACAGGCAGTGTTCTAAGGAACCAGAAAAAACAACAAAAACTATAAAGCAAAGAAAGTACAACTGTCTAACAAATCTGTCAAAGAATTAAAAGAAAAAAACTCCCGAAGCATTTGTCCACTCTAGCAAAGTTTGGAGAAAAAACAACTTCATATCGTGAGTTGATTTCTCACATCCTTCAAAAGTATGAGGATTCCTCTCCCACCAAATACCCCCACATAATACAATGAGGAATCATCCAAATCACCAAGGACTTATGTCTGCTACATTTATAGCTTGCTAGGAGATCCACAACATGGCATGCATAACCTAGTGAACCCCAGATAAGGAAAAAATCATATTCCACAACTCTCTAGCTACATGGCAATGTAACAATAAATGATCAATGCACTCCCCATCCTTCTTGTACATGCAACACCAATCTAACATAACTACTCTGCGTTTCCGCAAATTATCCATAGCTAAAATACGCCCCAAAGCTGCTGTCCACATGAAGAAACTAACCTTTGTTGGCATCTTCAGCCTCCATAAAGGCTTCCAAGGGAAAGAAGAATGGGTAGTAGAACAAAAAACCTTATAAAAAGATTTAACATCAAAAACCCCACTTGCAGAAGGTTTACAGCATAATTGATCCACTCCATTTCTTCTCACCAAGCCAGAATAAATCAAATCCAAAAAGGTGACCACTGACTCCAATTCCAAGTCTTGTACCAGACAAACAAAATTAACATTCCAATTGAAACCATCCCCTGAGGAAGATAAAAGATGCGGACTTTCTTACTCTGGTCCTTCTGATTAGGACTTGAGCTAGAGCTTCGCAAAAGCTAGCTGACACGTCTTTGTGCGTACTTATTTACATGTATAAGTTGGTTACCTTTTGTTACCTGCAATTCTGATATTATTTTGAAGTTTATGTTTAGTTAGTATTCTTATGATTGAAGCATGTGAATAACGTTTTTTCTTATGGTTTGTAATCTAATGCTAGTTTTATATACATCACTGCAGGTTCGGGCAACTGTGACTGAAACTGACCAACCAAAATGGTGGGAAAGGAATGCATCAAATATGGTTGACATTCATTCTACACAAGAATTTTTGAGTGCACTAAGTCAAGCCGGGGATAAATTAGTTATTGTAGAATTCTATGGAACCTGGTGTGCTTCTTGCCGGGCATTATTCCCCAAGGTAACTCTTGTTGTCAGTAGGCTTTGTTCATTACATATGTCCATTCTTCCTTTCTAAGATTATTATCAAAGCTTCCATGTTGACAAAAATAAGCTCTAGTTACATTCTTTTTATCTTGTTTCCAATAACTTCCAGATAATTCTAGAGAATAGAATACATAAAACTATGATGTGTTAGTAATCAATGGATGTTGTGAGTAAAATATCATGCCTTCTACTTACATTGCCATCTCTTAGAAAGAGCAGCTTAAAGATTGGACCAGACAGGTTCAGGTAGCTTGAATGTGTTACCTGCCATTGAGAAACACAAGTGGAGACATATCAGCCTATATTTTTGTTAGGACTGAGGGCATTTTAAGTGGATCTTATGCCTTGTCAACATCAACCTTACTGATTAGATAAAAACCTCTTGAATTTTACTGAAGAGAGATGGTATTCTTTTCCTTGGAACACAGAAAGGCTTGAATATAAAAGCTCCAACTTTTGCGGGGTTTGGAAGAGGTGATTGGTAGGTAGCCTATTTATTTAGAGAGGTTGATTCTCTGACTTGAACCCACAACCGGTCACTTTTGGTGGAAGGCACTTGCCATCACACTTGACTTAGACAGATGTGGATAATTAAATAATTAGCGATTTCTTATGCTGTTTCTAGAATACTTTTTGGTGACTTGTGATGTTTTTGTCCTGATTCTGTTGTAATGAATCTGTCAGCTCTGCAGAACAGCTGAAGAACACCCTGAAATTTTATTCCTGAAAATCAATTTTGATGAGAATAAGCCGATGTGCAAAAGTATGAATGTTAAGGTGCTTCCTTATTTTCACTTCTATCGTGGAGCTGATGGACAATTGGAGGCCTTTTCTTGTTCACTTGCAAAGGTGAGTTTTTAACTCTAATTATGGCATGCTTTTATTAGAACCAGCATCAAATTCAGAAAATAAAAATTCTTTAATTGGTTACTGGGAGACCTACAAGAATGACATGATATTTCTCTGCTTCTTGGCAACTAAATCGTAGACTTTAAAGAAAGAAGATGAGGTACAAGCATCTTACACTGTCTATCTTGATCTTTTAAATGCAGGTTGACACAATCTAAAATGGAAAATTTATATTTTAGAACCCCATCATTAGATTAAACTCTCAAATCTACTTCATGTCTTTTTCCATGCAGTAGTTTTCTTAATGAAATTTTATCTTATCTATCAATATATATATATATATATATATATATATATATAGGATTGGGTGCATGACTATCTGGACAGTTCATGCCTTTCACTTTCAGTATCTTTAGGATTGTATAGTACGAAAGTAATGCAGATGATCAGTTATCTGTTACTATTCAATTTTGAAAACTCTTGAATCAGTATTTACATCTTTCATGTAGTAAATACGTCTAATCTCTAAATCATTTGCAGTTTCAGAAGATAAAGGATGCTATTCAAACACACAGCACAGCTCGCTGCAGCATTGGCCCACCAAAGGGAGTTGGAGATCTCAAACTAGAACCCTCCTTTGCTCCAAACGACAAACCAGCAGGATCTACATCAGCATAGTGCTTCCTCAATTCAGGCCTTTCAGTTTTAATGCCCATCCCTGTATATGATGCACGAACCTCATTGGTGACTTATCTATACATATTCTGTCTATTTTGTCTAGAATACTACGCAGAAAGTGGTATCCTACTGCATTCTTTGCTATCATGATCTCGCTGTTATGTATGTACCTCAAAACTTGGTGAAAATGGTATTCAGATTCTGGATTTATTAAGTGATTGTTTTTTCATGAACTAGTTTTCCATGCTTGATCACGGGACTTCTCGAATTACCATCTTGAATGAAATGTTAGCAGCACTGTTGATATCTTCAAATTGTTTATGTTGAAGAAGAAAAAAGAAGGGAAAAAAAAAAAAAAAAACCTTTACTAGTGTAAAAAGTTGCTTCAATTTAATTAAAACTTAATCACAACTATATTTAGTAATCAGCTGAAATTTACCAGGGAATGTTTCCTTTGTGGTATTTGGACAGCAATGGGTTTTGCAGCGTTTTGCCTTTGGGCTGAAAAGATGGCGGGTTAAAGATGACTGCTACTGGACACTGTCTGATGTGGACATTATTGAGGAAATGAAATAGTTGCGCTTTTGAAGATGCAAAGAATTCCAATGTCTCAGTTGGAATCCTTGATGATTGGAGCTATGTATCATTAGTAATAATTCTCTTAGAGACTTTAAAGACTCACTTTTTGTTTTGTGCATGATTCTTTTAGGCTACTAAGTATTTTATTATAGCGTAAATGAAATAGTCTGTTTACTTGGTAATTACTTATTAATTAAAAAAAGAAAAGTAAAAAAAAAAAAAATGACAACTGAACTGCTAGAACCTGAAACCATCTTTACCAAGTTCCAAGGGTGAGAACTTGGTAGAAAACTCAACTAGTAGGCAAGGGTCCTGGATGTGAAAATCGATATGCCTTCCCAAAAAAAGGCACAAATTAAATTCTTCATTATTATTAATTTTATTTCCCTGAAGCACAAATTCTTGGTTTTATCAGTGAAACATTCTAATCAATGAATAATCATGTTTGATAAGTACAACAATAGAGAAGAAGGGATTCAAATGCTAATTTTTCTTATGAAGGAAAGTATGCTATACCACATAGGTTGGGTTGAAGGAGGTTCCTTCGAACCGTCAATGGCAGCATTGTAAAGCGACAAATGCCATGACTAACTTAATTTGTTTAACACTTAGCATCCTTACCCACCAAGGCACCACCCATTTTTCTCTTTGTCATTAGGTGTAGTATGCATGGGTCAGGTTGGAGAATTTTTTCAACCTAACCTGACTTTGTTGGGTTGAGAAATTTCCAATCCATCATATGTAGAAAGCAACTTAACCCAACCCATATGGGTTGGTGGATTGTGCATGCATGTTTTATACCTTCAAAAAAATTATAAACACTTTTTTCAATAAATTATTATAGTTCATATAATATATCAAAATTATATTACAAATTTTCAAATTCATCCAAACTAAATTCTCATAATTCTAAAATCAATCAAACTAAAAAAAATTTAAAATAAAAACAATTAAACAAAATTATATACGGTACTAACTCTATCAACCCCTGAACCCAACTCGATAATGCTCAAAATAAAATTCAGCCCAACCCAACTCACCAATCCACATGAATATAAGGAGGAGTAGTCGGGTTGGTGGGTTTGATCCCAGACCTGTCTGTCACCCCTACCCACTCCAGTAACTCTCTCTCCTTTGTTTCACTCTCTCTCTCTCTCTCTCTCTCTCTCTCTCTCTCTCTCTCTCTCTCCACACGCTGCAGCTGAGGCCAAAATTGGAAATTAAATTTATTTTCCAAACAATATAATTAGTAGACACTCATTTCAAACTATATTTTTTACTAGCATCTCGAGTTTAAGAGGGTCGATTTTGGGCTATAAATCGAGTCTTTAAGGGTCGATTTTTATGTCCTGATCAGGTCTGAGGTGGCACTATGTCCACTTGGAAATCAAGTGTTAGAAACTTGATTTATATAACGACTCTTATTCACAGAAAATTTTCGCAAGTGTCCAGTACAAAACACCAAAACAAAAATACAGATCAGATCAGAGAGAGCTCAAAACCACCAATCAGATCAGAGAGAGATCAGATCAAGCCGTGCTGCATGGGCGCGCTGCCTGGGCATCACCGGTCGTCTCCCCTTCTCCTCCTAGTCATTTTTTCTATTTGGTTCGTACTTCTCTTTGATTTTGCCACTACTGCTTCGTCTTCCTCTTCTGTTCTGTGGTCTTGATCGATTTTTCTTTACCTTTTTTTTGTCTGTTTGTTGTGTCTCTGCTGGGTGTTTTGAGTATTGGAATGCTTAAATTTTTTTTTTTTTTTAGTATTCTAGAAATCGAGTCTCTAAGACTCGATTTCCAAGTGTTCACCACGTCGAAAAATTGCCATATCAGACTCACCAGACCATAAAAATCGAGTCTCAAATACTCGATTTATAGGCCATAAATCGAGTTTTTTAGACTCGAGATGCTAGTAAAAAATATAGTTTGAAAATGGTGTCTACTAATTATATTGTTTGAAAAATGGAGTTAATTTCCAATTTTGGCCCTGCAGCTGAAGATTTCGTTGAACAGTTTCTGAGCATACCAAAACCGATTTAGAGGTAAGAATTTCAATTAATTCCCACCCTCTCTCTCTCTCTCTCTCTCTCTCTCTCTCTCTCTCTCTCTCTCTCTCTATATATATATATATATATATTATTCGTAAAATTTGATTGGTTTGTGGTTGTGGGTGAAATAGTTTTGGTGTTTTGGGTTTGCATGGTTGTGGTTTGGTTCTTTAGTGATGAGAAGGGATTTTCAGTTAGTTTTTGCAATTTTTTTAATTCATAATTCCGTTTTACCCATTTAATTAATTTGTGTGTGTGTGTGTGCGCGCGCGCGCGTGTGTGTGTTTGTTTTTACTTTTTAATCTAAGAAAAACTTAAACTTTGATTGAAACAAGCTGGAGAACAAAGCAGCAACACAAGTACAGCAAGTGCCTAAGCTAACTTAGACAGCTCACTCGCTCAATCACAAAGCACATTGCCACAAATACTAAAGAGCAGAAGAAACACAAACGATTCAATTGAGTACATTTATAGACACTCTAGAAGAAGAAAGAAAGAAAAAAAAAAGGAAATGGGTCTGCACTTGTTTTAAATTCTGGATTTCACATGTTTCCTTCTTTCCCCAATCACTTGCTTGCTCTTCAGTGTTAACATCTCCTGAGTTTGGATTGTTTGGACTCTCCCTTCATTAGGGAACATTTCTAAAAAGAGCATTTGGACTCATCTCTAGCTAGTTGTCGGTAAAGCACTAGGACTGTAAATGAACCAAGCTGTTCATAAACAACTCGGACTTGGCTCGATAAAAAGCTCATTCATATTTGTTTTTTTATAAATGAACCGAACTTAGCCTTAATTTTAAGTTTGTTTAATAAACAAGTTGAGTCCAAGTAAAAAACAAAAGGTTCATGAACAAGCTCATGAACAATAGGTCTCGATAAAAAACAAGCTGAGTTTAGGCTTGTTTATGAGCTTAGTAATAAGCTTGATATGAGCCTGAAAAATAAACTAATATCTTACTAAGCTTTTAATTAATTGGGAGTTGGGACCACGTGTCTGAACCAAATGGGCTTGATAAGTACTTGTATTGGATCTCAAGCTCAAAAGTTGACTAATGAATCAAGTCAACACAAGCCGATATAGACTATCTGACAAGCTCAATCTCAAAGAAGGTTTTGTAGGCTTGGTTCAAACTCAAGCCAAGCTTGAATGTTCGATACTCGACAAAGCTTGGCTTGTTGACAAGCAGGGGCATTCACCCTTGACGGGCTAAGCATGTCCAGGATGATATTCTGCCCTTGATCTTATCTAGCAGGGGTTTGCAATCTTGAGATCTTACTAGAATATGCCCTTCCTTGAAGTCCATCAATTCTAAAATCCGGTTCTTCAAAGTATGCGGCTGCACCCCAGAAATAAAACACCTCACTCTTAGTAGAGTTACACATAAACCTGATAGGCACTTGAATTCCTCCAAAGCTTCATTAATGATCCTGATCAAGCTTAGATCAACTCCTGAGAATACCATTAGATCTTCAGCAAAGCCTATGTGTGTAAACTGGGGTTCATACTTCATAGCACATTGGGTGGGATTATGAAGTTTCCTGAGTTTTGTGCCCTGTCTTGGAAAATTTAGAAAGAAATTTCATACCTAAGACAAATAGTTATGGAGAAGAGGAATCACCCTTTCTTAAATTTTGCACCCCCCTCCGCCCCCCCTCCCCCCTCAACTGCTATTAGCAGCAATAGAGAAAGAAGGCGTTTCTATGCACTCCACGTAGTTTACAAATCTGACAGGGGCTCCAATAGCAGTTAAGCAGTGCAAGGTAAAATCCCAATGAATTGATTCATATCCATTCATGAGGTCAACCTTAATGGTGCATCTAGCAGGCACCTTATACCTATGTAGGATTTCACCAGTTCCTGAGCTAAAAGGATGTTTTGTGCGATGTTCCTGCCTGGGAGGAATGCAGTCTGGCTTCTACTTAATCTGTTAGCTAGTATACAGTTATACATTTATAGATGATGTTACAACAGGATGTAGACATGACTTATTCCATGCTAGATGGATTTGGAACTTTGGGAACCAGGGTAATGATGGTTGAGTTCACCTCTCTTAGCAACTTCCCTAATTTGAAGGAAAATTTTTATTTCATAATTCTGTTTTAACCATACAATTTATTTATGTCTGAAGAATTGGTTTGCCTCCCATATGTATGTATTATTTTGTGAATGGGTTGTTACTGTTTCAATTGATTACCACATCATTTTAGGCTAATTATCCTTTAATCCCATCTAAATATATACTAATCTCTAACTTCTTTCTTAGGATTCCTTGGAGCAGGAAACAAAATATTTGACTGATAAGTATGGCTTTTTTCTTTTTCATGGTATTTGGGATTATATATGATCTTTATATAGTTTTTCCCTTTTGTTGATAGATTACTTAAAAAAAGCTCAATTTTCTTTACCTAAGCATATTTGGTGGTCATGCCTCTCTGGATTTTAATCAGTATTCTAGGTCCCTAAATTTCCATTTTGCTTGTGGGTCTTTCATGTGTTTTTCGTGACATGGTTGTGGGTTTTCATTGTTCCTGTTGTGAACCAAGATAATTGACTGAATGCAAAAGATAGTTAGTCAATTCGAGATGACCAATCTCCTGAACTTGAGAGAGAAAATAGACATTTTTGGTTAATTTTCTGCTTAATTCTCATTAATGCATTCAACGTACATTAATAGCCAAGGATGAGATAACCTCATCAATAAATCCTAAAACATAGGAACTAATCCTGTCCTAAAACATAGGGATCAATTTAAATACAAGAAAATAACAATACTAATCTACTACTACCTTATCTAGATCTATCACCAAGCCTAAATTTAAATACTTCTAATGCAAATAACAATTTATCCAGCACATTATCTTGGGTCATAACAGTTCCTTTATAGTTGAGTGGGAATTTTTATATATGAATTATTTTTGTCACATAGACCTGAAATGGCTTTATAATTATGTTAAGAATACTACAAATATTTGTATTTTAATGATCTAGGTTAATGGCTTCTTTGAATATAATAGCGTATAGTGGTTAATGGTTCAGGAAATTCATGGACAGATTAACCAAGAAACAGTTCATATCTTTTCTTTAAATTTATATTTTTGCTTATGAATGCTCTCCCCCATTTGTGTAATTTCCGTTATGAATGGCCGCTTTGAATATAATAGCAGATAGTGGTTAATGGTTCATTTTATTCATGGACATGTTCATCAACAAACCATGCTTATCTTCTCTTCAAAACTATATTTTATAAGGGAACTTGATTTTGAACTGAAATGTGAAAGATTGATGGATTTCCGAAGGTCTAATACTAAGCTAACTCTAAAAATAGAAGTATGCAATCAGCTGAGTTTAAATAAGCATAAGATAGATGATACATACTTTGATGGGGTTATCTGTTTAATATCAAATCTTTCACATGAAACTAACTAAAATGAATTTTATTTGGAAATAATGAAACATAATATAGCATGTAACTGCTAGCAGCAATTGTGTTTAAAATAAATTTTTTGAAACATATTATATATCAGTTGTTTGAAAGCCTTTTTACCTTATTTCTTCAGCTTCTTTATGCTAGCATTTTTTTTTTTTTTTTTGATTCAATCAAGTTGTGAAGTTATTGTTTCTTATGTGGAACAACCTTAGCTCCCCGAAGCATAAACTTATGGCTCCTTTGAAGATATTTTCAGCCAAGCAGCAAAGTACTGTAAATGGTTTATGAATGTGAATTGGATTCTTTCCTCTGGCAAAATAATTAACAGCAACTTTTCTGAATGAAGAATGTTGATGGCCTATGTTTAAACTTAAATGATTTTGATTTGAAACTTTTGCGAGGCTTAATCGTACATTTTTAGTTTCCATTTAGTATTTTTATTGAGGGTAAATTCATGAAAGGTTTGGCTTACCTCCAGTAAAATTTAATAGGATATCTCCTTTTGTTTTAAACAGAAGCTGCCACGTCACTCACTAATAAACCAATGGTGGAGATTAAAAACTCAATGCCACCGCATTAAATTTTAAGCAAAAACTAACAGAGCCCACCCACACTAATGTTATTATATATTGTAATCTTATACATTATTTGCCTAAATTTATTAACAATGACAGAAAAACCCATAGATTTAATAATATTTAGCCAAAACTTAATCTTTTAATTATTTTGACATCTCATAAGCATAAGATTGAATAAGAAATCAAAAGTAGAGATGGAAATACCTTCTCTGATACTCTAAGAGTTTGCAAAGAAATTTCTTTTTCTTCACTCTTTTTTCTAAAGATTATACGGAATAGTTCTAAAATCTGATTTGGCAGGCTGGAAAAAAGAAAAATAAATAAAAAGAGAGGGAGAACTTGGGTGGCAAAACATATATTTTTTATTGCTATTTTTGTATTTTGGTGCTAAGTTTTGAAACTAAAGAGTCGATGAAGTTAAAAAAAACCATTAACGTTAACGTGAGAAGAAGAGCAACGTTAGTCTTGGGTGGGCTCTGTTAGTTTTTTCTTAAAATTTAATGAGGTGGCATTGAGTTTTTAATCTCCACCGTTGGTTTATTAGTAAGTGACGTGATAGCTTCTATTTAAAACAAAAGGAGATATCCTGTTAAATTTTTACTGGAGGTAAGCCAGACCCATTCATGAATTAGTTTGTTATTGGTTCTAATCTATGCAATTCTTTTGTTCCCCTTCAAAATATTTTGCATCCTTTGTCAATTTTCAGTTTGTTAGTCTTTTCTATAGCATGCTTAATCTATCATTAAGTGCTTTTGAGTTCATCAATTGAGGGCAAGAGAGATCAAGGGGGAAAAAAGAATTTCAAAAGATAAATTAAAATGCAATAAGAGTTCTTTTAGGTGAAAAGTCCATATACTTTTGTTGTTAGATTAAAATCCAAAAAAAAAAAAAAAAAAAAAAACTAGACAGCTTCACCATTCTAAATTAGAAGTTTGGGGTCTAGATAAAATCAATAGCTATATGAATGTTTATAGTACAATTATCAACTTACCAGTCAATGTAAATATTTTGATTGGATTGTCAACCTTAAGGATTTGTTCTTGATGCTCTAGAAGAAGCGAATACTAATCTTATGATTTTTCCAGTAGTTCCTATCTTAATGAAAAAGTTTTCAAATGTGCCTGCTGATTGGTCATATCAGGGATGTCAATTTGGCAGGGAGGACATTCTGCAAAGAATGTGACAACTTTAGAGCAATTGCATCAGTTGATGCATAATTATGCAAAATGGGAAAAGTGGCTAATTTTACACAATTTGAGCAAAAAAAATCCACATTAGTGGGTGTAAAATTGTGCATATTTGCACAATTGCTACAGTAACCGTGCATATATGCACTGTTACTATAGCATGTGCATTTATTATTTTATTAATTTTTTCTCTCTCTTGTCTTTGCTCTCACTCTCACTCTCACCTGACTCTCTCGTCTCTGCTCTCACCTCTGCTCACCTCACCTCCCTTTTTCCTCATTTGCTCTCACTCTCACCACTGCCGCTGGTCAAACCATGCCACTACCGCCGATCATCAAACCCTCCACTGCCGCCGGTGAACTCCATCACACTTGCCGCCATGAGCGAATATGCTTCATCATACCCTCCAATCGAGCTGACCAACTTCGATCTAATTATCCTCAGCACAAGCCCACTAGAAATCGTGATCGACGCTGCCGTCGCCTCCGCCAACAGCAAAACCGTCCTCCACCTCGACCCCAACCCATTCTACGGCTCCAACTACACTTCCCTCTCCCTCCACGACCTCTCTTCTTTCCTCATTTCCCATTCTACCCCTCCTCACTCTCCTCCCTCCGCCCCATCTGACAGCCACGATTTCATCCCCGCGGCTCTCACCGCCCGTCCCCTCTTCTCCTACGTCAAAATTTCCTCTTTTGCCCCTGACGTACTTGGCGAAGAACATTCCAAAAATGGGTTTCGGTTGGGTCTGTGAGAGAGAAGCTGTGAGTGAGAGAATAATAAAAAATTGTAAAAGAATGATTATTTTATTAAATAAATGTGTAGAATAGATAAACTAATGTGGGTGCTTTGTAAAAATTAGTGTGTAAAATAGAAAAAGTAGGTTTTAGATGTGTAAAATGTAAACTTTTTTGCATCAACTGATGTAATTGCTCTTAGAATTGGACAAATATTGAAGACTTTTCTTTTGGTTTTAAAATCTTAATTACTTAAAGCATGAGCACTCACAGCAGTAATATTATATTGTTATATTACTATATTTTAGCTTCTTAGACATTAAAATTGTGCTGCAGCATTGGAGTTAAATTGCTAAATTTATATTTTTTTAGCTCTATATTGCTATTGAAAGCTTAAAAAAAAAAAAAAAAAATTATTTTATTCGGCCGGTGATTAAAATAATACCGGCTCCTTTATTTTTTCGTTCTTTTCACACCGTGCCTCTCTCTCTCATACGCTCTCATCTCATCATCTCTGAAGCTCATCTCTCTCGAGCTCACTCTCTCAACTCCGGTCTCTCAAGCTCACTGTTTACCACCGCATCGTCAACGAACCGCCGCCACCGACCCACCATTCACTCTCATCTCATCGGCCCGACTCATCGTCAGCCTCAGACCCAGACCCACGTCGCCGTCAGCCTCAGACCCACCATTCACTCTCATCTCATCACTCCGACTCATCGTCAGCCTTAGACCCAGACCCACACCGCCGATCCGCCTCAGACCCACGCCGCCGATCGCCTCAGACCCATTTCTCTTTCGCCGATCAGACCCACTTCTCTGTGATTGGTGATTTTTTTATTTTGTTTGCAATTGGTGATTTTGTTTAGTCTAGGTTGAGGAAAAAGATTGGGAATTTTTGGTTGGTGTTTTTTTTTTTTTTCCCTGCTGTAGACTGCTGGTGGTGGTGGTGGTTGTGGCTGTCTTGATGAAGTGTCATTTGAGAAACTTGAATGAAAAATTATCAAATGGTCAGTTTAGAAGTTTTTTGTTTTTGTTTTAATAAAGGCAATTTCCACTGACCCCTCTAGAAGATAACTAAAACTTCAAAAGCAAAAATTACAAATATTAATTGTCAAAAACTAATGTACTGAGTTGAAACTTACCTATGAATAGTGCAGGTTTGTGGTCATTGTAATAAAATAGTGATGGTCTTTGAGTAATCAAGCAATGAATGAGTTTGGTTTGGATGGGTCTTTACCTAGAACAGTGAGGGATGATTGTAGGTGCTTGGTCCTCACCCCTCATTGAAGAGTGTGGTGGTCAGTGTGAAATTCTGTATTAAAAAATTTTACATTTCCTAATTTTTTTTTTCTCTTTTTTTTTTTTTTTTTTGAAAACCTTAGGGGAACAAAAGGAAAAGATCCTAACCTTCTTAAGATTATAGTGCTAATGGCAAGCTATCTATGGAGGAAATACGCAGACTATGTGTACACGAAGTGGGAAAGAACGATACTTTGGGACATGGTCGATCCGTACAGGCGACCCAAGTCCTTTAAACCTTTAGTCACAATCTATATTGCTGCCTTCTACACTGGGGTCATTGGTTCTGCCATCACAGAACAACTCCACAAGGTAACTATTTACTATTCGGAACACTTTTCCAGGTATCTTCTTCTTCTTCTTCCCCACTGTTCTTTTTTTGATTTTGTGTTCAATTTGTCATATAAATGATACCTTTGTGTTAGATGTGGAGATTTGAGGGATAGCTTTGTTTCTAGATTCGGGAGTAAACTATGCTTATAGTTATGTCTTAGGTACTATCAGTTAGTTATCATTGCTCCTATTTGTCTCATAATACTTTTTCGCAAAGCTGATCACGTGGAAGTTGATATTCCCTGACCGTGGGGAAGGAACCTAGAAAAACAGGGAAAGGATGAATAAGATGATCAAGATCCTCGGACTTAGCCTTTTTTTTCTTTGCCATTTTCTTTTGAGTTGTTGGTTCTTGTTCTATGTGTCATCATCATCTTGTGCAACAAAGATAAGAGAGAAAATGAAATCCTTATTTGCATTATGTGGAACTTACACTGCCTAGTGGAATGGCAATTAACTTTGTTAAGGCATGCTTTCCACCACCCCCCCCCCCCCCCCCCTTTTCATCTCGAGTTAGTACTCAATTGCTTGTATCATGTTGAGTTTCAGGGCATGCCATTTTTTGATACACTTGAGGTCTGGATGGCATTGACTAGATTTCTTTATAGCGTCAGTGGGAATAGAATCATGAGTCTGGTTATTTTTGTATCCAATTAATATGAAGTTTAGCAGTTGTCATTTTAAGAATGATAGAAATTTCTACTGTTGCCGTTAATAATTGGGATCAGATTTTCTAGGATCTAAGAACTGTGCCTTGTTGTATTGTGCAGGAGAAGTATTGGGAAGATCACCCTGGGGAAGCTGTCCCTCTAATGCAGCCAAAGTTCTATTATGGACCTTGGAGAATAATAAGGGGGGAGGCCCTCACACCGAATCCATGAAGGCCACAATCCAGTTGGAGTACAGTGTTAGAGTTTCTGCCATTTCACTTTTTGTTCCTTTCAATGGTTTTACGAATGTTAAGGCTTGGTAATATTTAGTGAATAAGAATTTGCTGTTGCTTGAGAAATAAAATTGAAGGAAAACCTTGATTTGATGATGCTTCTTACTGAGAAACAATTGTGTTGAATTTCTACCATTTTACTTCCTTTTTAACTGATATAGATGTTTTGTAATTTATATAGAGATACTTTTAGTGTTTCCTTGAATATGATCATCAATATATTAGAATTGAAAAAAAAATCTGAAACCTTATTTGATTGTCTTTTCTTCTTCAAAGTTGATTATGGTTTTCTTTGGGTTATTCACTTTTGTATAATTGCATTTGATGCTTTCTTTATTAGAAAGCTTTTATGAATCATGATATGAATCAAACTCTCCCGCAATGGTTCCTGATATATAAACAGGTGTGGACATTTTAAGTGCATTTCTTACCTATTCTTGTATCTGAGCTGCAAACTGGTGCATTTACCATGTCCAATGACGAAAATTATGCGTATCAATGTGCTTGATCATAATGGACACTTGCAACTTTTTTGCTCATGATGATCCTAGCAGTGGAAGGTTGTTCTCTATTTTTTTCCCCCTCTTTTTGTAATTTTGTTCAAGGCTCTCTGTTTCTTTCAAGCTACAATATTGTTATCAGACTTCCTACTTTGTCACTTTCATGTATTTCAGAAGCTGAATTTTCTAAAGCAACTCTACCACAACGTTACAAACATATGAACATATGAAGAATATTTCTTTTCTTAAATGAATGAGTTTGTTCCCAATGGGTGGGGTTATCAAGCATATCTTATCTGGTCTTGTACATTTTGCTTTCCAAGTTAGAGGTAGAACCGGTGCATTGTTGAAGTCTTCTATGTCAAACAGTGGCATTGTAGATCTGTGTATTCAATACATACTCTTTTACTATTGATGATAACAACTTATCCTTGTATTGATACTTCAAAACATCATTTATCTGCAGTAGCCTTATAGTGAAGAAAATCATCATTAAGTGGAGTGGATGTTATAGGCTTCAAAACCTATCATATATATCTCAGTAGTGGAGGTCGCAAAACTTGGTAAAAACCTCAAAAAGAATCTCACGTCAAACATGTAAATGGTACACTGGACAAAAAAACGTGAGTTGGGACTCTAAAATGTACTACAAAACACATTAACTAAAAATAGACCCAACCTTCTGTCGTTTATCCTTTAAAAAAAAGACTCAGCCTTAGTTTTTTCACTTTGCCTGTCCTATGTCCCTAAGCCAAGTGTTTTACACTCAGCTTTTACACAATTAATTTTTGTGCATTTGAATTTTTGAAGGAAATTTATCCACATGATGGTCTTACTACAATCTGTTCTCTGATGTGGCGTTAAAACTTGATGGTAATTAGCTCGTGTTCTTATGTCATGACAGAAAGGTTATTCATTGCGTTCACTAACATGGTCCTTAATCCCCCATATACCGTAATTAAGATCTTTAACTTGGTCAACGACTTGATGAATCATCACTTCCAAATCTAACTAACATGTAATATTTTCTGGTATAGAATTAGCCATAGAGTTTACCCAAAATAGAATGTTCCATTTGTTTACAACACCAATGAAAATTAGAACTTCATGGTACACGTTCCTAAATCCCCTCCCCTCTAGCATTGCCTCTCTCTCTCTCTCTCTCTCTCCGCATGCAAATCTCTGGAAAATGACGACGTATGGAACAATCCCAGCGGCAACACCATCATCATCCTCAAATTTACAGTTTGTTTCACTTGCAAAAGAACGGATCAATTCGGGTCTTGGTACGCCAAGGCCATGGAAGGAGATGATCAAACTTCAAGATCTCAGCTTTCCCACCAGCGTCTCTCAATTAATCCAAAGAATCAAGATAAACGTTGCAGTCTTCCGCATGAACTATGCCATTATCATATTATTCATTCTCTTCCTCAGCTTGCTTTGGCACCCCGTCTCAATGATTGTCTTCATTGTCATGATGGTTGCATGGTTGTTCTTATACTTTCTACGCGACGAACCATTGGTTGTCATGGGGTATGATATAGATGATAGAATGGTGATGCTGGCCTTGTTGCCAATCACTGTCCTTATCCTTTTCCTTACAAATGCCAAGAAAAATATCATAGTAGCACTTGCTATTGGACTTGTGGTTGTAATGGTTCATGGAGCATTGAAGGAGACAGATAATCTGGTCCTTGTGGATGGAGAAGATGGGATTGTATCAAGTGGTAATGGAGATATGAAAATGCCTCTCAAAAATCCTGCCTCCTCTTCTTTTAGTTTGTCATAAGGGTTTGTCTTCATCACGTTGAGGATGTTGTTGTTTCAATCTAGCATCACAAGAGGTGAGAAATGTATTAGCCTTTTTTTTTTCACCCCTTTTGTTTTTTCCTTGAGTTTTTGATGATTGATTAATTTGTTGTGTAACATATAATTTCCCCCAAATTGGGGGGTTTTGTATAGCTTGTTTTTTTGTTTTGTTTTTACACTCACTTTATTTCTCACATCTCTACTTTTTTCTTTTATTCAAAATAAAATTCTTCCATTCAAGCCCTTAGCTTTTCCAATGCAAGGCTTCCCCATCTTAGACGTGCCTAATAAGTTACAATGATATCATGGAAAATCGACTGAAAATTAATTAGATCCCTTGACCTCTCTCTCTCTCTCTTCTAGACTGTTTCAATGAATAAAATCAAAGGTAATTGACATTGACCAAGTATTTGAACCTATAAAAAAATGAGACTACTTCCAAATCAAAGAGCAAGAGAAAAAGCAAAACAATTTCACACCACAAAAGCTACTATAATAATCCAAAGAGAAATAAAGGGGGGGCAATGCCTTTTTTGTTTTTCCATTTAGTTCCACACCCCCCGTGGGAACCAAGAAAAGCGTGCATTGAATTCTAATTGTTCAATGTTCAAAATTGAAGTCAGTCACAAGGACCAAGTAAAATAATATGTCATCCTTGTTGAATTGGGGCCCATACAACATAGACCAGAACAAAATTCCTGACAAGAGAAAGATGAACTGATTTTGGCTAATTTGTCACCTATATATATATATATATATATATATATATATATATATATATCATGCCTCAGAGATAGCTCATAAAGCATAAGAAGATTTCTGGGTTCTTCTCTCTTTGGATTTTGGCGGAGGAAAAATGCATTCTTTCTCACTGCTCCTTCCTCTATGATAATGATATCATAATTTGATAAAGTAACGCAGTTTGCATATGAGAATGCATTTTTTCCCCGCCAAAATTCAAAGACAAAGAGAATGATATCTTCGAAGGTTAAGCAAAGACAACACCATCTACAATATGCCAACGACTAGCATGGTGAGTCTATCTCCTTTATGTGGAATGTATGTATTATTGTTATTGTTATTCTTCTTTCTTCACTACTTTTCATTTGGGGTTGGAAAATCTTCTTTCTTGAATCTTACATGCTAGAAGAGGAAAGATTATATGTTAAGAATCATAAGGGATTCCTTTTTACATTCTTGAAATTTTTATGTAAACTATTCCTTTAAATTCTTGCTTATAAAATTTGATTATATCCTAGCTTTTTCTTTTTTTGGGGTTGAGTACAACTTCATTCATCCAGAAAAAGATGAAGTAGTAACTAAACCAAGTTTTATTTTTGGGTCTCCCCAGACTATACTTGCCAAAGCTATCTTTCCTTGCACAGGAAATGCATGTTCAGGACAACTGTGGTGCAACTTTTGTTGTTTGTCACTTTGTTGATTAGAGTTTGTGACAATGAGTTCTTTTTAGATTTTAGTAGTTCACAAAAATAAAAATCCTAGGAAACATTTTTTCTTAATGAATTTTTCCAACACCAAGAGTCAAATTAGAGAGACAAAGTTGACTGTCATTATTTTGACTCATACCATCCAAAACATGAGCTGTTCCACATCCTTATTACTTTTTTTTTTAAAGCTGATGTCTTAATCCATAGCAAGATTAGTTGAGACGTTAGGGTAAATATTTCTGGTCTTTCTTATTATGTGACAAAGCAAGATTAGTCATTGATTTTGCCAGTTGTCAGTTTATAAGTCCAAGTAACTTCAGCATGATATACGCTGCAAAAGTTGCAAATCTTTGCATGTTTATCCCAAGACACATTAATGATTTTGTAATCTAATGTTATTTCTCTTTTACTGGAAAGAGATCTTGGATTCAATTGGTTGTAAATGTGTTGGCCAGATTGGCATTTAAGGACTTTTTAGAGGGTTATCCATCCTCTGTAAAAAAATAAAATAGAAAACTATCCTAGGAAAACTCAATTCTCAAATTTTTTTGACAATGACTAGCAGTGTCAATGTCATATGCCTGATAAATCAGCTATCACAGCTAGGCTCCTAACATGGCCTATAAGAAGGCTTCCAACCACTCCTGTCGAGAATAGTGAGCTGTCAATAGTCAATTAGCCATGCTAGAATTTGGAAAATTTGGGGAAATTTTGGTCTTTCTTATTATGTGACAAAGAGATTGGCCAAATATTGCTGAAAATGGTACATATGGCCAGAAAATAATTGACACATTTCCGGCCTGCATGTGGCTATTATATAGTTTTGTTATTATCTGGCTGCACAAAGCTTTTATCTATTGCTTTAGTACATTAAATGGGACACAAAACAAGTTGTGTCTAATAGACAATTCTTACATACTCTTAAAGCAATACTCTGGCTCTTACAAAGGGGGTGATTTCCATGGTAGGTCTTACATGTGAACCTACCATCTTTGTGAGAGCTCGGAACACTGTTATAAGAGTATGTAAGTTTTTCTCTGTGTCTAATCATATATGGTTTTAGTGTTCTACTATTGTTATGTAATAGTTCATATCATAACAGTTCTCATGAATGCTAACATAGACTCTGAGCTTGTAATTTCTGAAAATTTCCCAAAGGATTGGGAGAGTGCTCAAACTGTAAAATAAAATTGTGAGCTTCTTTAAAAGGGTTTGAGGATGAAATGTGGCATGGGAATACCGAATGTAAAAGGGAGAATTAGATGCTCACACAGTGAATAATAACTTTATTTTGTTTTTATTTTTGGGTGGGCTAGAATAGTTTAGTATCAGATAAATTCTCCGCAATTGGCATCTCAACTTGGTCAAGTGTTGCTGAGCTAGACTTTGGAGATGAGGATTGAGGCTGATTCGGATACATGTTGGTTGGTGAATATTCTTAGTTGTTTTGGCTAGTGCTAGTTAGCCCTGCCTTTTTAGTCGCTAATGTTTTAGTGCATCTCTTTAAGGAAAAAATATCTTATGAATCGGTTTTATTATGAGATTTTTCTATTTTATTATGTGTGGGTCTTATATACAGTGAGATGGTAGTCTCATAAGATATTCTCTCCTCTTTGAGACTCTAATTACCTCTCTGTAGGCACATTAATTGTAATGCAAGCAGAACCAACCAGTTTTAAGAATCTAACACCTGTACATATATCAAGCTCTGATTGTTCTGCTGTGGAGTTCTGCTTAACTAGTAATCATTTGGTCAATCCCACAATTTATTTAAAGGACTTCCAACCACAAATTGAAATGAATGATTAAAGGAGTCTTAATTGGGATTAAACAACTAAGTGCCAATCTATTTCTTGTACCTATTCATAACAGAAGTACCACTTAACTTTGACATGATCCAAACTACCACATAAAGCCAACTTAACCCGTCTCTCTTTTTTTTTTTTAATCTCAAATACATTATTGCTCATAGACTAAATATCCAAAACAAACCGAAAAAAAAAAAAGAGTAAAAATAGACATATACAAAGTGGCCAACAATTAGTAAACGGTACCTTTTTGTCAGCATATTAGGAGTTATGGAAGTATGTCAAAGACTCCACCTCATGGAACTCCACCACCCACCAATCAAAATTTGCAATTGGGGCGTGGACCATCGCTTAATGGAGAGAATGTTATTGTTTGAATGACGGCAGTGTTAGAGTCTGATTCCCCTTATCGCTACACATGGAGACCGCTGATTATTACACACCGATGCGTACAGAGTATTTACGTGATGTCAGTTGAGATCGTGTTTTATTAAAACACGATCTCACAATTTTAGAATTATAATTGAAATCGTGTCGATGTGCACTATAAGAAACTTTTACAAAAAAAGGCCATGCTAGCAAAAAAAAAAAAAAAAAAAAAAACATAGGTACTCCGGGAGCAGCAATGCTCCATGCTAGCAGCCCAATTCCTCCAACAATTTCTCATACTTCCATAATAGCTACTACATTTGATTTAACAACAATCACAAGAAAATGAAAGAAGCTGCAATAATATTTGCAATAGATTCCAAGTTCGAATACAGACTTCAGTGATTTCCAAACACAATATTTGCATGACAATATTCAGTTAACATATATAACTGTTCTGCTTTGCTTTTGCTTTTGCTTTTGCTTTTGCTATTGCCTAAGCTGTAGCTGTAGCTGTCTATCTCTCACTCACTATGCAACAACAGAATAAACTACTGGAATCCATTCATTTAATGCTAATGCACAAGAAAAACTAGTGTTATTAATATAAATTTTTATAACAACACATGCATATTTCATATTGATGAGGGCCTTTTAGTACCGCCAAGTCCAACACAAAGAAAAACCTTAAACTCACACTTGGGCGATATGGTCTGAAACAGCAACCTCGCCGCGTGTTCTTGCTTCACCATGGCGCTTTCCATCTCGACCAACACGGCGGCCACAATCTTTTCGTAGCCGTGGCCGCCGCCGTTGGCGATATACGCGACGAGGGCGGCCTGGGCGGGGCCGATGCTGGGGTTGTACGCGGCGGATTCCGCGTACGACCCTTTGTGTATGTTGCCGTCAGTGTCGATGAGCGCCACGCCGGAGGGGCACCCGCTGTAAGGCGCGTGAGACTTGTTGGCGGCGTCTAAGGCGGCGTAACGTAAACTGTCGAGATTGTTGGCGGCGGCGGTGGCGGTTTTTGTGAGGCCGTTGGGTTGAGAATTTGTGAGAAACGATAGGCCATTGTGGTGAGGCTCGAGGAGGAAAGGGAGGTGTTTGGAGAGGAGGTTTTCGGGGCCGAAACGGTGGGGGAGGAAGTGGGATAAGGGAGTGAATGCGGTGGCGGTGGTGGTGGAGAGATCGGAGTCGGCGACGAGGACGTTGAGGGAGGAGGCGTTGCGGAGTTCTTGGTAGAACTGGCGGCAGTGGCCGCAAGGGGCGGCGGAGACGGCGAAGTGGGAGAGGGAAGGCTCGGCATTGAGGGAGAGGTTTGTGAGGAGGAATTGCTCGGCGTGGATGGAGTAGTTGAGAGGGAGGTTGAGGAACTCGACGTTTACGCCGAGGAAGATGCGGCCGGAGACGCCGCCGATGCCGACGGCGCCGACGTGGAAGTTGGAGATGGGTGTGCGGGCGAGGCGCTGGGCTGAGGGGACTAGGGAAGGGAGGAGGTGGAGGACGGAAGGGAGGTTGGCTTTTTGGGCCATGGATTCGGCCTCTGAGGCTGGGATTACAAATCTGACTTGTGCTTCTTCCATGTGTTTCAGAATGAGGAGTTTTTTTTTTTTTTTTGCGTTTTTGGGGTTGAAAGATTGGGTTGAGAAATGAGAGTTTGTGACTTTAGAGAGAGAGAGAGAGAGAGAGAGAGAGAGCAAGTTCCTGGAAATTAGGAGAGGGAAGAAGGGAAGGGGGGAGAAGCAATGGAGTGTGGATGGGTCTATTTATAGATGGGCTTGGACTATTTTTCTTATTTTTATTATTATTTTTGTTTTTTTTTTTTAATTAGACAGGTGTTAAAAAAAAGAGAGGAAATTTTGAAATATTTTGAGCTTAGTTTTGTTTTAAAGTGAAATTTAGAGACAATGGGATTTCATGTAATGGGTATACGAAACACAATTAGGGGTAGTCACGAGTTGGGATTAGATTAAATTTGCATGTAAACTTGTCACCTGACATAACCTTGTTGGGTGAAGAAAATATATTTACTTGTATATTTATACTTAGCTGCAATAAGATATTTATATATATACTTTTGACTTGATTTGTTTTAGAATACATACAAGCACTTATTTTGCGTTGAACTCATGGCTTCAAGTCATGGATTTAGTGCAAAAAAGTGTTTATGTGCAATAATACGTGTGAAATAAAAACTACTTTATATATAAATGGTTATTTGTATCATCACGTAATGGGTAGGGAGAAATTCTATCCATTTTGTTTGAAGTCAAACTTTATTCCAAGGTACCAACTAATTAAGTTAAAATGTTTTTGGGTATTTTGATAAATTATTTAGAATTCTTTAAATAGCATTATAAGCTTAATTTTAATTTAAATTATGTGATGGCTTAGTTCTTTTTATTAATTATATTATTTATGAGAGAGAGAGAGAGGGGGGGGGGGGGAGGGTAGAATTTTTTATTGAGACTAATTTTTGTTTTAAGTAAAATTATTTTGGACCTTGTGTGAAAGCCTGGTTGTTTACAAGTTATTTAAAATTATTATTATTATTGAGGTTGATTTTATGTTTTAAAATAAAATTCTGAAAACGCCAAAGGAAGAAGAGAGATCTCCTTGAAATTAGGCTGGAAGGAGAGAGAGTGATTGGGAGAAGAGAATGACAGCAACGAATAAAGGTGGAATCCTCAATTTACAAATTATGCAATAACCTTCATTCATGCCAAATTTTAAAGGAAATAATTATAATGTTAATATTTCTTATATATATAATGAATATACTCATTAACCATTAACAACATAAGCTAATCGCACGCCATCAAAAAATAATAATAATAATAATTTGGAAAGGTGGATTTGAACTATAGATGTTTCTGTTGAAAACATTATGATGTGTCAATTTGTTAAGTTGCAAAACTCTACAAATATTATTACAACACCAACTTATGACATTTTTTTTTATTAACTTAGGAAACTTATAATAAATTTTAATTTATTAAAAATTTAGTAGGTTACACCATAAGAGCGTCAGACCATCAGCATACTTGTTAGGTTCCTAATAGACATAACATGACTTCAATCCATCATGCCTTTAATTAGTGGGAGCCAACAATTATTAATAAGAGAAGAGCACCAAAGACATGATACTCCACATCATTAAAAATAGACCACCTAATACGAATTTAACTTTTTCACAAGAGTTTTTGAACTTGTGTCATATATATATATATATATATATATATATATATATATATATATTTTTTTTTTTGTATTAAATGGTTTTTTTTTTATTGATATGAAACTAAAGTATCACGTTAATTGTATTTCAAGAGTATAATTTCTTGGAAAGAAAAGCATGTAAGTAAGAACTAAAAAGAAATTTAATTAAAAAGGCTAACTTAATCTCAAATTCAAGTTTTATGTGTTTTTAATCAAGATGATGTGCTAGGGTAGATATCTGCTCATGCAAACAGTCCAAAAGTTCTATCATAAAGCTGGTGGTATGACCTAATTGTAGGCGAAACTTGCCATCTGTCTACGTAGATTATCACGTAATAATAATCCCACTTCCCACCTACTCCAACTTTGTCAGAATTGCCATAACAACTATCACAAGTATTTTCATTTGGTTACCTAGAAGTTTATGTTTATGCTTTTCGAGAAGAAGGCATTAAAGAAAAGTTAAATCGGTTAGGGTTACAGTATTAAGACGTCGAAAAATATCTTTTATCCATACTAAAAATTTGTAACATATTTAGCATGTTTAGCAAGATTATGAATTATAGAATTGATTTCTTGACATGTGTGTGAGAGAAGCTAATAGTACTTTGCACTGGATTTGCTTTTTATTTGGTTATCTAGAAGAAAATATGTAGGGCCACATTGAGTGATCTAAAAGATTAGATATTGGAATGAGTAATCTCGTTGAAAACGTTTAAGTTGATTATATATATAAGATAACCAAAGATTCCAAGTAGAAAAGAGAAAGAGGAACAAGGTATCTCAGGACAAGAGGAGAAGAGGGAAGAATCTTACCCATTGTTTCAATTTGAACCATGCATTTAGCAAAGTAATTTTACGCATTGGAGAAGGTACTTTGTTCCAAGTCAAGTAAGATTTCGTTTTGATAAGCTACTTGCTGCTTTAAGTTTAACTCTTGCATTTGAGTTGTATAAACTATATTAAGTCTTAAGCTTCACTATTATTATCTGTATGGCTCAAGTGGACAATAAAGTAAAACATTCGGTAAATAAAACCACACTTTGTGTTGTTGGCATTTGACTTAGTGATATTCAATGAAATATTTGAAGTAAACTACAGGAACATTGGTTGAATTCCCACGTGACAGTCGACACTAGGGTGTACTTGAGTGCTAGCTAATTGTCCCTTGTGTTAAAGGAGTGCATTAGATAAACTTATAAGGTTGGGCATGTGTGGCTAATTTCATTAAACATATTAAGATGAGTATATGTATTTAGTTTTAGACACATATCTGTATTTCAGCGTGTCTAGTAAAACTAGTCACTAAACACAAGTCTCACACTTAAAAATAAGCCTATATATAAGCTATAATAATATTCATAGTAAACCAAGATTTTATTTGAAGGTTAACTTGCTTGTACTTCAACCATGAAGTAAAATATATGCGCCACCTCCTTGATATTCTAGATGCCACCTCGTGCCAAATTATGATTTTTGTCATTATCAAAAAAAAAAAAATATTATTATTTTTGTCACATATTATGTTGAGTGGAAGCATAACCTTTCTCGTTGAAAATATGACAAGCTAACTTGATTGAGAAATAGCATAAAAGTAACTCAAAATAGTAATTAAAATTTTTTTTCTAACAAATTAGAAAGGGGATCCAGTGATCCACCACTACCTTTTGCCTTTTCTTTTGCATGTAAATTATTGATAGGATGCAAAGGTCAGGTCAACTTCAATGTCAAATACAACCAAACAACAGTATCTTAAGTCTTTTCTCGAAAAATAATTTTCCATCATCATTGGGCTGGGAATATGAAAATATAAAATTCACACACCCCTAAAATTCACAAATATATATATATATATATATATATATATATATATTTAAATGTGATCATGATTCTTTTTTTTCTTTTTTCTTTTTTCTGTAACATAAGATGATATGATTGCTGTTAAATTTTTGTTTTTAGTGAATTTTAGGGGTGTGTAAAATGACCAAATCACATTTAAATTTCCCAAAAAATTTATTAGGTTCTCAGGTTGCCAAAGCTGCTCTTAAGAAATTGTTTCCTACTTGATTGATCTAAGTTCAATCCACACACCCTTTATCTGTTTGCACAATTTTTTTTCCCTTTGTTTATTTCAGAAAGTGGTGTTTGATATGAAAAATAAATAGTAAGTGACACAGGCGTTTGCGCTTTACACTTTACATTTTGCTTTTTGCACTTTGTTAAGAGCAATGATAACGATACATTTTGGCATACTCTTTTTGGATAGGCTAGTGAGTAGTGTCCCAAGTGAGTCTCTTTCTGTGGCAGGTTTAACATTACTTTTATATGATCCATGAAAGAAACGATAAGGAAGACTTCTTTCCCCACATGCAACCTAACTTAAAAACATATGCTTATGCCAGCTGATAATAATGGCATTGGATTCACATTCACATTCACTTGGCAATTTTTATTTTATATTGTACTCGTAGTTGATGCAAGCTTGCAAGCATTTTATCCCCATTCATTATTCTGTTAAAATATTTGTTTTCATACCCTTTCTAATCAGAGATACTACAATTTCTTTTTTTGTCACTAGATTTGAGAGAACTCAATTGTCCACCCTACATTGCTCTTCCATGGGGGCCCCTTATAAGCTTTACCTACCTATCTATGACAGCCAAATTAGTTTACTCGCATTTTGTTGTTTATGCACCTATATAGATTCTACATCTAATTCTAAAAACCGTGAAGAAAGAAAAAATTGATTTGGGACCCCATATATACATATATGGGATGAGCCTGATCAAATTCAATGGTAGTCATGGCTCATGAACACCAAATTGAGCTGAATTTGGTGAAAGGTCACAAATTGCAAAACAATGGGCTCAGCTATTTAAGACTGGGTCCCTGTAATTTTGGTTTTTTCCCCTGTCATCCACTCTCTAAGACTCTGACAGTAAGAAAGTATCTCTTGTTATATATATAGGGTCAATTAATGTATGCCTTCAGGGCATACATTAATCATTCATTTTAAGAAATTTTTTTATGAAAAATTGAAAAACTATTAAAAAAAGATGGTCACTTTTGTCATAAAAAACTTTCTAAAATAATTTATTAATGTATACCCTAAGATCATATGTTAGTAAAACCCATATATAGCATATAGGTATATAGCATATTTCTCAAGCATGTAAAGCCCCACATGAAATCACATCAAGTACATGTGTTTCTCATATAGAACCAGAGTTCCCAACCAAATAATCATCATACCCTTTTTTCAATGAGAATAACTAGCCAATTTTTGTTAGAAAGTGTGATTAAACCAATGGTTTTAAGAGAATTTGATCAGGATATTTAGACTAGCAGTTTGAATTGGCAATGGTTTAGGTTAGAGAAAGATTGACCAAGAAATAATTTCGATTATACAATTTGAATTGGTCATGTTAAAATTCCGTGTATAATATCAAAAGCCTTTCGTTACGTTTACAAAGAATAACAACCTTGGATATAGATATCTAAAAGTCTAGATATTGCCTCCTTTGACGAAGAGAGAATATATCATCATCATTACCATCCCAAGAAAAGCATTAAGCTTTTTTCGATGTGATTCTTTATCATATCTTAAAAGTAAAAATCAAACTTTGGAAAGAAAAACTATGTTTACATGCATTTTATTCACATCTTGCAAGAAAGTTTAAAATAGTCTCGCCGCTAGAATTACTAATTAGACAAACAAGCAGTCTTTTTCTTTTTAATTTTTGTCTCAAGGGTAAAAATCAAGCTGTGGTCAGGTAAATTATGTTCACATGCATTTTATTTAAAGCATGCTTCAAACTTCAAAGTTTTTGTCATGCAAGAAAGTGACAAACAAGCATTCCATTGTTTTTTATTTGGGTGAATACCAGGATAGCATTAACAAATAGAATCAAAGCCTACATAGTTCAGACGGACTATTAAAAAACACAATGTCTTGATCAAGAGTTGGGGCTCTTCCTGCCAAAGCGTCAACACACTTGTTCGCGTCATAGAAATAGTAACTCATCTACGCTTGATAAATTTGGATGATTAGGTTCCTATAATCCAATATAAGACAAACATGAAATATAAACTACAAATATACTCCTTAGATATCCAACCATACACAACTTTAGCATCTAATTCAACATCCACCGCTACAAGATTCAAAATTTTACACATTGATAACCCTTAGAGTGTCCAATTATGCATCAACACCGGTAGAAACACCGATAACACAAGTGAAACCTTTTCTCTTTTTGTATTTTAGTTTTGATGTTGGCCTTACAATTAGTGGTGGTCACATCATGTCACCCACCTAAGCAATGTTTCTTTCATTGTATATCCATGTAGATATATCAACTCAAAATTATAAATTTATACTCAGAAGAACTAGCAGTATCTCAAAATTTACAAGTATTATATAAGGGACACAAAATTATTATTGTTTCATATACTGGTTGAATATGACCAATGGTTGGGAGGGGGGAATTAGTGATTTTGTTTTTATTTGATAGGTAGTACTAGTGAATTTTTTTTAGGTTTGGTATCATTTTAAGCTTAGTACCGCAATATCTTTCTATGTTAAAAAGAAAGAATAGATGGTGAAGGGTGTTGGTCCCTAATGTGGATGACAATCTTGTTAGAGTGGTGATCACATACGCAAAACAATATGCCTGCAAAGAAAATATTGTGTCCAAACCAAACGAGAGTCCTATTTATAAATACTGGACATATCCATTGGTGAAAATATATATTCTATCCAAAGGATACATCTCTTCTACCAAAAAAGTATTATTATGCCTGTGAAGCAACAACATTTACCAAATGGAGTTTATTGTGTGTGTGTGTGTGTACGCTTATAAGTGCACCACATTATAGTGTGATCACCCATTATAGCCATACACTAATAAAAGGACTAGTGATTTCTAATGCTATCAAGTTTCTATTAATACTCATGATCAATCAAAGTTTTCCTCTAAAGTGGAATATATTCTAATCCATTATGTATAGATTCAAAAAGGCTATTTATACATATTTTAATCACATGAGCCATTAAATCATTGTCTATTTGAGATGCCTTCTTTAAAAAAAAAAAGAGTTGATTTGAGATGGCAAGTAAAGGGAATTTTGGGCCTATCAATGAAGGCTCAAAAATCTAAAAGAGACAAGCCCACTACTCACTCCAATACAAAAAAAGGAGGCTAGTGATACTTCGTGAAGAACCTCTCAAATACACTTGCTCACAAAAGGGAAGACATCAGTTGAAAAAATAACCCTTGCTATATTAAAATCATAATACAATGGGGGGAAAAAGAGAAGATGGTGAGGAGAAAGAGACTTATTCGTGCTACCACACACACAAAAGGGTAACTTAATTTGGAAGTCCGCTTCTTATCATTAGTGTATGTTTGGCAAAAATTATTTTTGCCAAATTATTTTACTATTTAGTTTATTTTTGTTACTATTTATGAGTATACTGTACTTTTTTGTACTATTCATAGGTCTCACTGTACTATTTCAGCTAACTTTTACTTTTATTTACAATACTTTCATCAAAAAAATTTTAGTTTCACCAAAATAAGCAGATCTTAAGCAGACCTTTAGAGCATTCACACCCTAAAATGCCATCTTATTCTACTTTACTACCCCAAAAAACTACTTTATCAATTATACAATACTATTTTACAATACTCCAGCATCCCAGCTTTTATTTTACAATATAACACATTAAAATAATATTTCTACGCAATAAAATAATATATCCTAAAATCACCATCATCTACAGTATAACACATTAGTTACAGTGCATTTAATAAAGAGTAGGAGAGAGAGAATTAAATAATAATATGAGAGTTTACCATTCAGCTACAGTATTGCAAATTTATTTTGCAATACTTGGCTTTTACAATTTTTGATGAAGTGGAGATTTTGAGCTAAAATGCTAAAAAATGCTTACATTTGGCATTCGGCATTCAGGGTTAGGTATGAATGTGGTTGGTGAGATAGATAAAATTTGATTAATGCATGACTTTGGGACAATGCTTTAATAGGTCAGGAACATGCCTAATATTCATCTTATTGGGAGTTCTTGGTTGCTGGATTTTTAGAAGGATGGCAGCCTTAAGTTATTGCCTTTTTTGGGTTATTATAACAATCCAATTTGTTACCAATTTGGATAATCTATCGGATTAGCCAAACCAGCTTGTTCTATGCATTTTTAGAGAAAACAACCCATTTAAGAACTTAACTAAATTTGAGTAATCTAGCTAATTAGCATTTAATGAAGTCAGAATATTTTTCATGGTTTGAAGTAATTAGGATGAAATTTTGAGCAAATATAGTAAGATCAATAAGTTATTTTTGTCAAAGGCCTTATAGCTGAATTGACACCTCCTCATACACAAAGTGCTTGAGGGTCTAGGGCAGAAAGGGTTCGAACTGCGAGGTCATCAGCATGTTATTTCTCAAAAAAAAAAAGAAAAAAGTCAGTTATTTTTGTTTTTCTATATTTTATTTGTGGCCTACGCATGGGCTTGCTTATGAGGTTCTGGATTTTCTATTTTTGTGGCCTAGCCTCCTGTGCCACTGATAACGCGTTTGAACTATTTCTTTACAAATTCTTTTCATGAACTCACTCACATTTGATAAATTCTCTTTTAATGCTCGTTTTCAATTATGGTTCCAAATGGATTACAATTTTGCTTTTGCCTTAGTAAAAGCACCCATCATCACCAATAAGGAGCCTTGTCTCCAAATTTTTTGTTTTTTTGGGAGACCCAACTCTTTTACACAATTTGGAGTCCTCCTTTTGCTGCCATGATTTCTCTTTCTCCGGCATTCATAACCTATCTTTAGAGATTGTCCCATCCACATTCACTTTGAAAATGTCAATTATTTATTGGAGGTTTAGACAATTGTAAATAACTATTTAAATTAAATTGTTACTTAATTAATTACTTGGTCCGTCAAAGAAGTTTTGCTTCTGATTTAGACTATTTTTTTTAAATAATATAATTTGGAGGAAATTTCTATTCCCTTCATCCATATGAGACTTTTTTTTTTGGCCCACGGATTAGCAAAATCAAATTGAATTTTCTTTCGTGCCATATGTGTTTAGACTTTTCTTTTTTTCTTCCCAGTCCAATATTAGTTCTCAAAAGTCTAGTTTCCATGTAGAAACAAATTCTCCAAACTTATGATCAACCTTTCGGTTTTTTTTTTTGATAAGTCAACCTTTCGGTCAAGTGATCTTACAAGTTACAACGAAATTTCTATTCCCATGATCCATATAAGACCTTTTTTTTTGGGCTAAAAAATCTATATAAGACAATTCCAATGATCCATCATCCAAATAAAAGGCATAATTTTTGGGCTAAGAAATCCATATTAGACAATTGAGATTGAACATAGCCACGTAACTGCATGTCCATCACTAGTATTATGTGATCAAAATATTCCAAGCCATGACCAAACACTGTACATACTCATCGTGCAGATGTTCCAACGTTCATATAATATAACCACACGTACGTAAGCAAAAGTTGAATAGTAAACATACTAACATGTCCCAGTGAAGGTCAAATATGGCCAATCGTATTGGATTCAGAATACATCACAGGCTGCCAGTAGTTCTAGCTGGTGATGTGTATCCTTGTTCATCCTCTTACTCAGTCACTTGTGCCATTGGTTCTGTACATCCTAGTCTATCAAAAGTACTGAAGAAGTGGACAAGTGGGGGAGGAGGAGGCAGAGCCCCTCGGCGCTTGATATTGGGACTTGGGGTTTCATTTTGGACTCAGTATATGAGCATGGCTGGTGGTTCTGTTGGAGGGAATTCTTTCATTGCCTTTGCTAGGCAAAAGGGTGCTGCTGAAGAGGTAAATCTTTCACCATTCATTTACTTGAATGTTGGTTTAGTTTCTGGGTTTTCTTGCACGTTCAATTTTGAAGACTGGTTGGTGCTATAGCCTATATTGATGAAATGCTGTGATAGACTTGAATTTTCAAAGTGTAATCCACGTTTCTTGGTTTGGTTTCTGGGATTTTGATTAATTGCATTTGTTTAGCTTCTGGGCTGGTATTATTTGGTTATTTTCGAGAATTGGTGGATGGTAATATAAAGAAAAAAATTAATTTAATGGGTGGTGCATTGATGAATTTGGTTCATTGATTATTAATTTAGATATTTTAATGTTTGGTCTTTTCGTTTTAGAATCATTGTGATCGATTCATGCTGAAAAAATGGGGATAGACATTAGTGCAGACAAGAATTCCAAACATGAAATAAAAAACTGTGCAGTGGATATCATTGTTTTTATGAAACCAATTGTATAGTGGTTATCTGAAATACTTGGATTCTATTCTGCAAATTAAATTTACATAGTGCCAATTCAGGGTTCCAACTTCCAAGGCCATTGCTAAAGGCTAATGCACTAGGCTCTGAATTGTTTAAATTGTTGCTTGAATTTTATTGTTCGTTTTCATACTTGATGACATTGCCAACAATCTACATTTTATTTCCTCTCAAAGATATTGAAGAATGCGGAATGGCCAGAGCAGTTCCCCTTCAAAGAGGAGGACTTCCAGCGCTTTGATGAGTAAAGGCTCTAAACTAAATTTTTTATTGGCATCAATTTCTGTTCTCAGTCCTGTTTATTTCTTAGGGTTTTGAATTTGCTTTGTGCTTTTGAGTGTTCTGTGTTTAATGCCTGAAGTGACTTCATTTCCTTGACAATCTATAGCAGCTTGTATTAATTATAATTTTCAATCCCTGGTGTAGGCCTGGTAGTGTGAAATAGTATTCTGCAATTTCATTTTGTTAAAAAAGCCATATAATAAGAAATTGGAATCTGGAGAAACTGTGGGTTTTTGGATTCTAAAGAAGCTACAATCAAACTGAAATTCCAGTGCTGTATTGCTCAGGCTAAGTACTAGGATTAAATTGTGTTTCTCTGAAGCATTACAATTGATTTCTGTAGGTCACCAGATTCATTGTTCTACGAAACCCCACGCTTGGTAACACATATTGATGATCCTGCCATTGCTGCACTGACCAAGTATTACTCAGAGGTCTTTCCTCCTAGCAACACTCCAGGAGTAAGCATCTTGGATATGTGTAGCAGTTGGGTAAGAAATTTCTTAAATCTTTAGGTCTTGTTATGTCACATACTAATGTTGTCATAACCTCATTATCAACCTTATATTTAGGTCAGCCATTTTCCAGCAGGATACAAGCAAGATCGGATAGTTGGATTAGGCATGAATGAAGCGGAGCTGAAGGTGAATCCGGTGAGATCATGCTTTTATTTGTTATATTATTTTGCTAACCATTGGTGGTGATGTTTTTTGATGACTGACCTATAATTAAACAATCCAAAGTTTGAACTTTGTGCCCCTTTTTAAGGCTGAATTTGATAAGAGCAGTTATATATAAATATTTACTCTCAATTAGGGTCCCACTGCTTGAATTTAATTGGTAAGTGAGATTTATCGAAATTTAAGCTAATTCCGATGTAGTAATATCTTGTGTAAAATTCAACAAGAGAACCCTAGCCCTCTAAATAGGCACCCGTGAAATAGTTATGATCTGCAGAAAATCAATCAACAGCATTCATTCATGGGTAACATATCATATGTAATAATTTAAAATAAAGTGTACACATGTATGTATGGACTAACAGTAAGAGGTCTTAAATATTAGATTTTTTCCACCAAAAAAAAATTTTAGATTATGGTTTGTGTGCATTTCATATTTGCTTATGTGGAAATGGTAGTTATGAACCCAGACACATCTAATTCAAACTACTGACTCTGCAGGTTCTGACTGAGTATGCTGTGCAAGACTTAAATCTGAACCCTAAAATCCCTTTTGAAGATAATTCCTTTGATGTTATTACTAATGTGGTATGTACAAAATTTTCCTCTCTCTCACATTATTTATCTTCCTTTTCAGTAACAAGTGCAAGCAGTGCATGTTTAGCATTTAAATTTTGAAAATTTTCTTTGGAATAATATTATACTATTATGTCTGCACTTAACCAAGTTTTTTTATTTATAAATTCTTGTTAAAGCTTAGGCTTCAATTGGTTATGATCTTAAAGGTGTGGCTAGCCTCACTAGATCTGAAAACTGTTGGGGATATTTACAACAGAAATGCTCTCTAGTTCTACGAGAACTATAGACTACAATGATTTCATTGTGTAATGAATTTGCAGCTACCATGTAAGATTGAAAAATAGAGAAATATCTTTATGTGCATAATTTCAAAAACTTGTCTTGCTGGAATTTATTCATGTGTGTTTATTGATGAAATTTCCCACCCCATTTGTCAATCAGCTGACTAAAAGCACTGTGATTGGCCTTAAAGGACAACTTTCTAGATATGAACTCATGTAATTTGCTTTAGCAGGGAATTAATCATGTACCATTATTTTTGCTGTATAATTTCACTGCAGTCTGCTGAAGCAGAGCTTAGAGCGATTCATCTTAACAACAACTTAAGGCCTTTTTTATTTTCAAGCATCTAAATTACATAAATCACAGAACTTTTTTTCCTTTTTTAGCGGAGAATGGCAATTTGAAGGGAACAGTGGGAGTTCATGTTTTATGTTTTTGTTCTCCTAGAACTTGTGGTGGGAAACTTGTGCTGTGATTGTTCTCTGCTTAGAAATTTGCTACCCATTCAATCTGTGCTAAGATTTCTGTCTTAAAGTTTTTTTTATGTGCGAGATCTGTCCAAATAAATCCTTATTAAGTGTGCTATTAAAGAAATAATGTTTTAACATGCTCTGGTATCTGAATTCTTTACAACTGGCAGGTCAGTGTTGATTATCTAACAAAGCCTTTAGATATTTTCAAGGAGATGCGCCGGGTTCTTAAGCCAGGTGGACTGGCCATAATGAGGTAAAATTTTGTCCATTTTCAATTAAGTCAAAAAAGTAAGACCAACTACAATTGTTGTTATCTGATAAAACTAACTGTTTCAATGAAGTCATGGAAAATTTAACAATATAACTTGGTATAATTCTACATAATCAAATGATTTATGGCCTGATATGTCAGCATGCGCAAAAATCTTTTCCTATTTCATTTTGCACCAAAACAAACAAAGCTCTGCCATGCACATTTGCACCTATTCAAAGCCCATCTTTCTTTTCTTATCTTGCATGTCTGCATTCTATTCAGCCATTTCTAACTTCATGATATTGATTATAAACCAGCTTTTCCAACCGTTGCTTTTTTACAAAAGCAATTTCAATATGGACGTCAACAGGTGATGCTGATCATGTTTTGATTGTTGGATCATATTTCCATTATGCTGGAGGATTTGAACCTCCCCAGGTAATTAACATCTGAGTTCTTCATTTTCTTTGTGGTGCTCTCTAAAGCAAGTGGCAATTGGAGAATAGCCATTAAAATGTTCTCAGATAAATGCATCATATTGTTCACCTGTTGATCAGTTAATTTTGAGGACAACTAGTCACTTGGCAGTAACCACTGTCACATTATTCTCTTTCCAGACTTCTTCCTCCATAAATTTACTTACCTCTGGTTCTTCTATAGAAATGCTCAGAGTGTGTGTGCTAGCCTGTGCTCATACACACGGCATATATCCCTTCGTGAGCCCCCATATATAGGGTAAGCCACTAACTATGTTGCATTTGTCTGCAGGCTGTGGATATCTCTCCTAATCCCGGACGCTCAGATCCTATGTACATCGTATACTCTAGAAAGGTATCCACGGCTTAGGAGAAAACAAATTTGAGGATTTGTGGTTCTCTGTCTTCTAATTAGTAGCATAATTCTGGGAATAATTTCTTTGTAACATGCATGTAATTTAATGGCGATGGTTCCACTTTTTGTAATAGAGCTGAAAATACGTTGAAGGAGGGAGAGGAGCGATATTTTATATATTCTAATCTGCAGTCTAAATAAGCTTAAGGGGCATTTTTGGTTGCAATATATAATTCTATTATGGGGGAAGTTGTTTGATGTCGATGCCTGTCAAATTACTTGATTATTACTACCATCGTTTTCTTTTTTCTGGACTGGAGTGCCATCTGAGCATATAATTTGGTATTGGTAGTGAATAAAATACTTCTTTTAAAAACAACAGCCTTGATTTCAAGGATGCTTACTAACCTGGTAATGAATAAAATATGGAACACACCCAATTTTACAACACGCTAGAGTAGTCAATTATGATTGATGGACAATCGACCACTTCAGCAAGTTGTGAAATTAGGTGTGTCCATAGTATTTGTTGCTTGGTAATTCAGGTATGTTCTAGCTCTTTAGTTGTTTATAAGCTAGCTGCACATGCAATGTGTACTCGGTGCTAATTTCTTGTTTCTTGCTCTGTAATCATGAATAGATTAATAGTAGTTCAAGATCTTGAAACACTTCTAAAAAAAAATGCCTGTTTCCTAAGCCCTACACAAAACATGTTAACACTACCAACCTCACTGACAGTTTCTTATATCATAATCATGTATAAGAAATATGTATGGGAGATCTTGAAACATTGGAAAGCGCTTATTATCTCCTTCCCAGTTGGTGATGTCCGTGCCTTTTACCTAAGCACACACATATAAAAAGGCTTAATTGATGTGAGTGCTCTTGCATGTGATGATGTCTGCAATTAAGTGTTAATTATTGAAGCTTGAAAGTAATGAACTTTATCTAAGAAGCAACCACCACCACTGAAAATAGAAGAATCTATACACTCACGGAAAGTAATTATTAGGATTCTATTCTCATTTTCAACAGAAAATTACATAAAATAGTCACTATTTAGGATTTGCAAACTCTTTTTTCCCAACTTGCTTTTCATTATCTGTTTCAGTCTAGATAGAAAACAACAGAGGAATATATACACTGGTGGTAAAAACTGAAAAAAGACACTTTTTATCAAAGGATAAGAAAAGAACACAAACCAATACCAACACATATGACAAGTGGGAATGTGTTTGGGACCAAGATCAAACCCAACCCTGTTTGTAGCGGCGGAAAAGGTCCTCAGTTTGGGCATTCTTGAAGGCACTGCAGGCAATGACATAGACCCATATGAGCACCACCACTGCCACAATAAGAATCACGTTGACTTTTCTCCATTCTTTTCTCAGGTTCCCCAACAGACCAGCCTTGCAAGAGTTACAATTGTAGCACAGTAAGCTCTGGTCATTGCTCCACAAAAGGCAGTCTGGGTCAGCCAATTGGTTCGCTGGGTTTACCCACAATGTTGGGTTCACATAATTGAACCCACAAGCTGTTGGAGGTTTACAACATCCTGACTGTAACACCAAAAGAACTAAAACTTATTGTTCAAGAAAAATACAATAATAATAATAGCAATAGAGAAACAACAAAAGGCAAAAAGGATAAACGCCCCCACAAAAATATGTCAGTATATAAGCAAAAGCTGGCAACCATAACCATCTCTTTTATCTTCTGCAATAAAGACAAAACCATGACTCAAATCATTCTAGTTGGTTATATTACTTTAATCAGGTCTGTATTTCATAATTTCTCATAATAATAGCTTTGGAAGGTACCTCACTCTTGGCACAAACACTGATGGGAACAAGTTCCTTCCATTAGAGCAAAGGGAAGACCCCACACAGCCTGGGATGTTTTCTTTCTAAGCAAAATGTTAAATTTACTATAAATTTTATTATAAAAGGTTTACAAATCGAACAACGTGACTGGTGTCATTTCAACAGCCCCTTTTCTTTTCTTTTTGTTGGTGATTGATAACATATAAAATTTATATAGTAAAATTTATAATGTTTGAACTCTGAAGCAACACGCTTACTTCTAACTCGTTCTTAAGTCATGCTGATCTAGAGCTCGCATAGATAAAGAATAGTCCAGCACTCAAGCATGGACCGCATTGATTCCCTAGTACTTAGTAGGGTAAGGTAAGCATGAATTTCGTGGCCTACTGCTTAGCTATAAAATTAACTTTTTAGTGGGTCCAAATGAACTCGTTATGTAAGGTAAAACTGGACTATGATTTGAAGTTTCAACCTCCCGTCGTGTCTTACTCAACTGAATTCGTGCACCCACTTCAATTTCATCATGAATTACAATCGTAAATTAAACCACCATGTTCAGATTTCAGAATTGCAAATAATGTTAAAAGCAGCCATAAGTTAATCTTGGCAAGTGACCGGTACAAGACGGCACTGTACATATCCAAAACAGGTGATAAACTAATAATTATCCCAACTGAAGCTACAACCTGCATATATATATATATATATATATATATAAATTCCTTATAATATAGAAATCTCTCCCATTATAATATGAAAATTTCTCTTCGTCTTATAAAACTCAAATTTTCTATAAAAAAATTTAAATCTCAAATGTATGATGAATCGAACCTTAAATTTAAGGAATATAAACTTTTTTACATTTTTTTTTCCAATTTACTATAGTGAGAATTTGTAATTCGTATAACATTATTTTCACGTGAATCATAACATTTTTATTATGCATTAATCACGACATTGTCATTTGAACTTTGTGAAAAAAAAAAAAAAAAAAAAGTAGAAAGTGTTAAAAAATTTATATCTTAGTAGGTGTCTACATAACTATAAGTTATATATTATTGCTATTATAAAAAAAAAATTATATATATATATATATATATATATGATAGAATTTTATCCTAGTCTACTTCATGATAATTATTTTTTATTTTCAAGTTAAGACACCAATTAATTTTGGCATTTTACTACTCAAACCCATAAGAGTATTGTAGACTTAAAACATGTTTTTTTTTTTACCCCAAAAAAAAAAAAAAAAAAAACCTAATGGTCTAGCGACTAAGCAACAGAAACGTACGTCTCAACCTGCAAGTGAAGGTAAGAATTTGTTCTTGGGCTACAGAAGCTTAAGAAATTATCCATTATCTTTGGGACCAAAAAGTCGTCAATGACATCCACTGACACAACGGCGCAGCCGTGGCATTTAGTAAAGTGTAAAACCTTAAAGTCTAGTTTGGATGCACCAAATTGACATTCAATCTTATACAATACACAATGTAGCTATTGTTTTCCACTTTCCCCGTAAACCAACAGCAAATTAAAATTTCCCATCTATCATATATATACACCTTACAAAATTCTTAACCCAACCACCAAATTAAACTAATGAAAAAAAGTAAACATCTTTTTCCATCAAAAAAGTCTTAAAAGCCAATAACACCCATGCCTAAAAAGTAAATTGCCTAAAATATTACCCCATGTAGACCCTTTCAACTTTAGTGTTGTTTTCAAATAATTGATCCATTTATTCTATAAACTTGAACATCGTTGTAAAAAATTGAGAGAGTAAAGTAGTGAAAGACTTGCCTGAAGAGGAGAGATATTAGCAGAGAAGAACTGATCAGCAGTGATGTAATTCTGGGTAAGCCTAGCACAAACATTAGACTCAGCCAAACAGGACCTAATCTTACCCCAGTTACCAGAATTGGTTACATGGTCCCTGAGCCACTGTGAGAACCCATCAATCCTGTACTCCTTGTAGCCTCTACCAGGCACAGAGTAGGAGCCATCTGAGCGCGTGACAGCGAACGCGAAGACAAGGAGGATAAGGAGGAGAGCGATAAGAATGGCCATGCATATGAGGTAAAAAGCCAAGAGACCCTGCTTGTTCCAGTAAGCACCGACAAAGCCAGCCAGAGAGACGAGGAGGATGAGAAAGCCGAGGATGACCACAGGCCATCGGAAGTAGTGGGTGCACTCGTTGTCTGGCTTTGAAGCTAGCCATATGCCTGAGGCTATGATGGGGATGGAGGCTAGGAAGGCTATGAAGTTCAGTGTTGCTGTTATGTTGTTGCTCACTCCCATGGTTGATGCTGATTTGGTTACAAGTTTTGGACTAAAAAGAGAGATATTTAAAAGAGAGAGTGTGAGTGTGAGTGTGAGGGAAAAGAGAGTAGCGAGTGATGAAAAGATGTGGGTTCGTGGGTTTTGGAGTTTTTAGGACTTTTTGTAGTGCTTTCTTGGTTTCACACTTCTACTATATATAGCTGTCTTGGACCAAGGGGTATCACAATTAGCGTATGTTATACGAGAGTTACGCTTTTGGGTTCAAACTCAAACCGCTAGTCGGTAACGAGAAATCGATACATAAAGTGAACACTCTAAATTGAAATTATTTGCTATTCAAATTCTGCCACTAACTAATAAAGAGTACTCGTTATGGAATAAAAACCTTAAATTGAAATTCTATATATAAAGTGGAGTACACGTGTTCTCGGTAGTAGTAATTGATGACTCGGGATCCAAATTTTGAGTTAGTCTAAAAATGATCTTAAAAAAAAAAAAAAAACGAAAACAATAATTGTCAATTGATCTAAAAGTTATAAAAACAATGTAATTTTTATCTTCTCGTTTCATTTCTTTTTTGGGGTATAATCTGCTCTTGTTTAAATCGTTTGTGTCTTCAAATGGTTCCACCAATTTTTTTTATTCTCTTTAATAGATAATTTTGTAATTTATATTGAAAATAAAAATGTTAAGAGTTTCAATATGAAATGAAAGTGGCCAAAAGATGAATTTTCATCAAGCATAATTTTTTCAGGAGATAATGAGTTCTTTTTGTTGTTGTTGTTGTTGTTGTTGTTGTTATTATTATTTTATATATGTATAATATCAAACTAGACAATTTACTTTATACTCATTGGAATTTAAAAGATAATAAGTTCTCCTTATCTCATGAATATACAAAAGTCAAAATTGATAATTTTGTATACAATATTTTTATAAATTATGACCTACTCTAGTATTAAAATATTAAGGTTTATATGTATGTACTATGTAGTATGTTTATGCATATGTGTGAGGATTTATCATGACTCTTAACTAATATATTATTACCACAATTCCCCTCCCCAAAAAGATCTTGACTCCTTTCCTGCAGGTATAATATTTTTATTTTATTTTATTTTAACCTGGGTAAACACATCAACTATTGTAAAAATGTTGTAACATTTTGTGGTAGTAGTAAAACAACTCAAATAAAAAATTCTCTTGAATCAAAATTTTTTAAACTTTTTTTTATCTTTCAAATTTTTATATCTCACAACTACATAATATATTTTTTTAAACCTTTTAGCTTTTATTTTATTATTATTATTTTTTTATCTTTCAAAATTTTACTTCTCTCAACGACACAATAATTTTATCATGCAATTCAAATCCGACCATCTGTATTAGCATCCTCTAACTTTCTCAAGCCTCTTGTTTTCTTTTTTTTTTCTTTTTTTTTTTTAACTACAATGAAGTAATACGTTTTATAATAATTAGTTTTTTTTTAAGTCTACAATTATACACACTTTACTATGAAATAATACTTTTTTTTTTTTGAGAAAAGAAATAATACGTTTTAATTGATCTTCTACTATATACACAGGGACTGGCTCAGGATTTTAAGCTAGTGAGGGTCACAGTATAAAAAAAAAAAAAACTTCAAATAAGCATCTATATAGTATTAAAAAAATTATAAATGCACAAAATTGTTGTTTCTAAATATATTAAGATGCAATCATTTATTAGTGGTGGTGCTAAAAATTTTAGCTGTTAATATCTCAAAATTTTAGCTGCTAAAAACTACTTTGTTTCTAAATATATCAAATGTTCTATCTTTTTTACACTTCATTTAAAATAATATAAAAAAACTCATTAAAATAATAAAGGAAGAAAGAGAATTTAATTTTTTTAATTGAAGGAAGAGATATAGTTTTAATAAAATAAATATCAATTGACTGTAGTTGAAAAAAAATTAACTTTAGCTTCTCCAATAACACATGATTTTTTGGTTTTTTAGTAGTAAAATAGTTTTTTTTTTTTTTTGGCTAAAATATAATCACCATTGTGAATGTTTTTATTGTTTGTGTTAAGTTTTTAAGTTGAATAGTTGCTATTTGAATGAAGCTAGTTAGGCTTATTGAGGAGAATGAGGTACAATTACAAAATTAAAATATATAATAACTATTAAAAAAATATTGGACTCAAGGGAGCGGAGCCCCCTTGGGCCCCACTTAGGTCCAACCTTGTATATACATACATACTTTAAGACTTTTAGAGCTTGTTTGGATTGTATGAAAACTAAGTGACATCACTCAGTTTTCATGATCCATCATCCAAAACAAGTGGGTCCCACAAATGGAGGATTGTTTAACTTAGTTTCTAGTTATTGTTTCCATCACCCAATTCTCTGATTTTTTAGTGGAGTTATGAAAACTGAAAACACATTTTAGGTGTTTTTAGTTTCCAAAACTCAGTTTTCAATGACATTTTCGTAATTAACCACACATAGAGAGACCCACTGTCAGAGCAACACACGTGAGGCGCTACTTTTGATGGTCTCAGGCGCTGCTTTCTTCTCCACTTTTCTTTCTTTTTTCTCTCCTTTCTCTGGTCTTTGCTGCCTTCAATTCTTTTTTCTTTCTTTTGATGGTCTCAAGTGCTTTTTTTTTTCCTTAATCACAGAACCCATTTGGTCTTCGACTCTTCGCTATAGTTCTTTCTTTCTTTCTTTCTTTTTTTTTTTTTTTTTTTTGTTCTTCATCATAGAACCCATTTGGTCTTCACCGCCGGTGGTGACGGTGGAGATTGTCGCAGGTCTGATCGTCGCTGCATCAATTCGTTGTTTGTGCAAGTCCGATCGTCATAGGTTCGATCTTCGTTGCATTAGTTTTGGGTTTGTGCAGGTCCGATCATCACTGCAGGCCCGATCGTCGTTGTGGGTATTACTGGGCTTCATCTGCTCTGTTCTTCATGCATCTGGGGGAGTGAGAGCTGAAGATTGGATCAAGGCAGAGTGAGATGGGTAGGCTAACAGAAATCATGTATGGGTCTTTGACCAAGTGCTTAGGTATGGGACCCACAAAAAGGTGGAAATGTTTGAGTAATGTGAAGTGAAAACAGTGTCCAAACAGTGGGGTAGTGAAAATTGGGGTATTTTAAGTGATGAGTGACGAAAACTGAGTGACAAAAATTGAGTGATGAAAAAAAACTGACCAAACAAGCCCTTAGTGTTTTTGTTAAAAATAAGTCGTATCATAAAATCAACCTCAAGCATCTATTTTTATTTCATCCCATTCAATAAAGAAATTAAGAGGATTTGAAGGGCTGAACTGAAATATGCGGGGAAGTAGATTGGGTGCTCCTATTATAGTATTCTTGGGTGAAGACTATGGCTTTTAATAAATGAGTATGGGTTAAAGCCTTGAAAACAACGAATACATAGTTGTCTATGTTTCTGTGGCTTTGAGGGGTGATAAGAGTCAAAGTAAGATTTGATCGAGCAACAAAAGGAAGAGGGAAAGTAGAAGGCAAAAGAGTTCTCTTTTGACTTTTACTGTTTAGAGTAGAAGTAATTTCATACTGACACCTATATTTCCACTTTTGAGTTAAATTTGTTGCACAAATTATTTTAAATAGTTTTCCACGTAAATAAGAGAATAAGATGAATGGCACCATAGATTCTAAAGCGCATCTTTACCATTTAGTACCCTTTTTTCCACGTAAATAAGAGAATAAGATGAATGGAAAAACTTCATGGCAAAAAGTGATCCTTTAATTGATCAAACCTGTTATAAATTTTTTGACAATACTATATGTATTACGAGCTTTATGTAATGTTCACATGATCAACACTTATATATTGGAATGGCACCTATTCATTGTGCATTTCACATATTAATTTTAAATGAGGCTAAATCCAGAAAAAGAATGGTATAATAGTTCATTGGTTCAACCTTTAAATTTAGTGTTGTTCCTATGCCAATCGAAGTAAGTAGAAACTACATTAAGTCAACCAACTTTGGTAGCAGCCGACTGGTTTTAGCTTGCCTGTTGGCGCTTTTTTTTTTTTTGGCAAGATTTAGGTACAGTATTTAGGTGCTGTTTCTTAAGTTCCTCTCTTAAGATTCTGCCCTATAGATTTTTTCTTATGGGATAAAAGTGTATTTTTTAGTTAAGTAGCCATATGACTGAATTTTAGGATGAGAACTTAAGGAATAATACTTAAGGTATTGTACCTAAATTCTGTCCCTTTTTTTGGCCAAAATTAATGTCAGTGGTTTGATTGTTGGCCGTGGTTTTGAAAATCAACCACTAACCAAACTAGTTGACATATATGTATATGTGTGTGTATATATATGTATATATATATATATATTAAAAACAAACACTCTCTCTCTCTCTCTCTCTCTCTCTCTCTCTCTCTCTCTCTCTCATCACTGATTTGTTGTTTTCCCCTTCAATTTTTGGTCATTCCCATTGATTATGAGTCATCTCTTCTCCCATACTAGTTGTTCCTCAAGCCAACTGTCATTATCATTATCATCAACGAGTGCCAACCAAGCCGAATAAGACCAAGCACGTAAAATTGCCTCCTTGCAAATCGACTGCCCTTCCTTGATGTAGCTTGGTTGGGGGGAAAGGGGGGTGGTGTTGAGAAACTACAAGGAGCAATGTCGTGCAAAATCACCCACTAAAACCAACTGCACCTCACCGTAAACAACCCTAGTTAGGTTATTAGTCTAGCTACTAGGTTAATAATTAATTTATTTTAATATATATAAGTGTAGGGGTTGGGCCCAGAAATTGTATATTGGGCCTTGGGCTTGGTCGAGGGCATGAGTAGTTCAAGGGAAGGACAAATCGTAAGGAGTGGTTCAGACTCAGGATTTAATGGTGGAAATATAAATGGAAAGATGGTTTGAGAAGGAATATCTCCTCGAGTATGGCAAATGTAGCTCAAATATGCATTCCAACAATCAGTATGGCCTTCCGAGGAGTTACTTTTGTAAGGATGTGCCTCCTGAACACACAAGGGGGAAGGAAACCCAAAAGTATCTAAAGAAAAGCTGCTGCAACTGCATTAAATGCGTTGTAGCTATTTTTTTGACCGCATTTATATGAAGAAGACCCCTGAACAATACTGCCCTGGCAACCGCAACTCATAAAGGGCCAGAAAGGGTGTTTGATGGGATAGATACTCAAGTAATGGAATAAATGGCCAACAAGTGTAGGATCAAGATAGTCTAGTAAAGGATATATAATAGGCAAGACCCTCCATGGATAGAGGATCGGAGAATTAGAGAAAAAGTACTGTAGCGATTCAGACCAAACCTGTAGTCATTATTACTTAAAGTACCCCAAAACAAAACTCCTCGAATTTGGGCCAAGGACAAATTTTCTTGTATAATCTTACTACGGTTTTGTTTAAGTGATTGAAAGATCCACTTTAATTGATTATCCATGCATTCTTGCCTAGTTTTTCAACCCATTCTCTATAAATTTATTGTATTGGGCTTGAATCTATCCATATCTTGGATCCAAGATCAAACTAGCCCTACAATAAGAATACATAAAATAAAAAATTGATGTCTTTAATCAAATGGTTAATTATGGTTTAACCACTTGTGGTTAGGCCCATTTTAATAGTGCATACATGTAGTTTGGAAGTTGTCACTTTATACATCTGAGGTAGCCGCTATTAGACTTCCCAAATCCAACTCCTTCTTTTTTGTTAAAAAAATTAAGACATAAAACATGAAAGAAAATGGATCAAAAAGCATTTCATGAGAAACTCTCTATTGGCCATTTCTCTTGACATAATCTTTTTAGGAGGGACAATTTTATGTAAGGGACCTTTTCTTGCTCCTCAGAGCTTTTTTTTTTTTTTAATAAGAACATTTTTGGCTTTACTAATAGAATATATAGGGCTTTTCCTTTATTAGAGCATCTCCAGCAACTTTTCCAAATTTTTGTACCATTTGGACAGTGAACAGTGACATTTAGTTTTTACCAACCTACTTTTTCAAATACACTTTCCAACAGATTCTCTATCCTTTTCTCCATCTCATTTAAATATTATTTCTTTATTCATTCTTTAATCATTCTTTATTCTTTTTTTAATCATTATTTATTCTTGCTATAATCATTCCCAATAATTATATTTTTAAAATTTTTAACAAATATATATTAAAAAAAAAAACTTCTTCAAATTTTTCAATAATCAAATTTCTCAAATGGTAATATTTCTTAAGGGATTTTTATTTTTATGAGTAATGCTATAGCCACAAACTATTTTACAACATTTTAATAAACTGTTAATGTGGCTAACTTTTTATTGGTTTTAATCCAAGCCTACCATTAACACCACATTTTTATTTACCAATAACTACTCACCACATTAGCAGTTTGTAAATTTTTTTGTACAAATATTTGTATCTCTAGCATTATTTCCAAATGTTCAGACCAATTCTTTGCTATTATTCATTAACTTATAATTAATTACTTTTTAAAAAAAACTTACCATACTTTTCATTAAAAAAAGTCCACCACATACCACACGGATTAGGCCAATTACTTTTATTTTTTATTATTCATTAAATTATAATTAATTTCCTTATAAAAAACTTAACATAATTATTATCCTTAAAAACAATTCCACCACACCACACGTTCTCCACCCCTTCCTTTTTTGTTTTAGAGAAAAAAAAAAAAGATCAGAGAAATCGTCCCACAGGAGTTGCCGAGAGAGAGAGGTCGCCGCTGTGAAGGTCGGTGGAGATCATCCACTCACCGCCGTTGGTCCTCCTCCTCACCACCAAGTGCATGCAAACCTGGTTTGGTCAGATTGGCTAATCTCTCTCTCTCTCTCTCTCTCTCTCTCTCTCTCTCTCTCTCTCTCTCTTCTTCTTTTTTTGTTCTGATTCACTTTGTTGTTGATCTGTTACAATGGAGCTTAGATAGGCTTTCATGTTCTTGATCTGTTGTTTTTGTTTTGATTTTAGATTTGTCGTTCTAATTAAATTTGTCTTTTTCCCAGTTCTTGATCTGTTGTTTCTATTCTGATTTTAGATTTGTTGTTCTAATTAAATTTATTTTGATTTTAGATTGTGTTTATGTTTTGATTGTGTTACCGTTTAATGAAGAGAGGAGGAAAGAGAAAGAATATTTTTTTTATTCAGCTGGGTATTTTTTTAAGAGAAAATAATGATTTGGAGTTGCTGCAGTGTTCTCTAGATTAAGAGAACTACTGTAGCAACTTCAAAAAAAAATTGGAAAAGTTTTGGGTTTAAGCTTCGTTTAAGAAGCGCGTTTGCGCTTCTCACGTTTGCGTTTCTCTCGTTTTCAGCTTTTTTTTTTTTTTATAGCTCAGTGCTTGTTACATTGTTCATTGGCCAAGAACAGTGTTAAACAGTAATGAACAGTGTTAAACAGTAACTAAAAAATATTTCTTTATTCTTTTCAGTTTTCAACAAAATAAGCGGTATCCAAACGCATACTTAGAGAATCTGTTAGAGTGAGTTTTTGGTGTGTTTGTTCACCAAAATTAATTTTAGAGAACCTATTGGAGATGCTCTTAGTATTGTTTTGGCCTCGCTGTTTGTGTCTTGCTAGCACGGATGCCACTGCAACTAAAAAAAAAAACTACTACTAGACTAGACTAGTAGTTTGAATGTTTGTTAGATTTTTCATGGACTTGGCCATTGTGCAATGCACAAGCTGGTGAAAGTAGACACAAGAATTCATTTATTGAAGATGGCATCTTGACCCTCCACGTGGATGTCGTTGAGCTACAAGGGAACAGACATTAGCGAAGGAAGCCATGCCTTTGGTTCATGCCAACAACGTGAGCATCATTGAAGGGTAAAGGCGACACGATCTGGCATGGATACTGAGCACTACCAAGTGACACTATAACATAAAATGTTTATTACAAAAAAAAAAAAAAAAAAAAAAAACGTTGCAGTAACATCGAAGTCATTGCAATAGTTTATGTGAAGTGTTGCAATAAAATTTGAAGTAATAAGTTTGTGCTACAAAAAAATTTTGTTGCAATAAACCTTAAATATTTTAATGAAAATTTTGATATAATAATATATTTGCTATTGCAATAAACAATTTATTACTTCGAATATCTTGTAGCAATAGGCTATTATTTCGTGAATTTTATTACAATAGATTGTAAAGAATTGACAAAAATAATTTGGGTTCAAATTATTACAATGGTATATTTATTGTAATAGTTAATTTTTTCATATTTTTTTCTTCCAATAGATTGTAAAATAATTGGAATTAGATCATTATAATAATATATTCATTGCAGCTTCATGTTTGTCATTGCAATAGATCATAAAATAATTAATATTTTAGTTATTGCAATGTTAAATTTGTTGCAGTAAGCCATCTCCTTGAAATTTCTATTATAATATATCGCAAAATATATAATTGGTATCAAGTTATTATAATGGTTTCTTCAATTTAAGTTATTAAAAAAAATTGATTTCTTCAATTTAAGTTATTGCAAAAAAAATTCTAAATTCAATTTAGTATTAAAATCTCTATTGCAACTGAAAATTATAAATTATTACAACTAATTATTATTAATGTAATAATTTACTATTTTTAAGTTACTATTGCAACGACTTTTAATTTTTAGATGTGATATTATGTCTAATACCACTATACTAATTTTGATGTATTAACACTTGATGTAATAGACTTATTTTGGTGTAGTGTATTCCAACTTTGACCAATCTTCCTCTCCTTCCCTCTCTCTCTTTCATTCTGACAAGCCATGGCAACTCAGTCTCTTGGGTCAACGTGGGGCATTGATCACTCTGGGTGCTGTTATTGGGATTATTCTCATCACTGTGATCATCCACTTTTGCTGGAGGTGGTGCCACCTCGCACAATCTGATCAACATGCCAACAATTCCAACTCCAACCTAGAGCTTGGTCCTCCACCGGAACTCCCACAACGACCTTTCCATGCTAATGCCGGTGCTGGATTCATCACCACAGAGTGCGTTATCTGCCTTGGAGACTTTGAGGAGGGTGACAGGGTTGCTGAGATTTATGCATGCAGCCATGCATTTCATGCAAAGTGCATCTAGACATGGTTGAGTCAGAGCAACCATGCTACTCCTTGTCCCATTTGTAAGGTAGGCTGGGATCCTTTGGATGTTTAGTGATCTAGCTAGTTCAACGAATGTCTTAATTTAATTGCTTTGTATTTGAATATATAATTAATTATAATAAAATTTTGAATACTTTCTATATTTCTCTTTGTCTCTAGCTTTATTTACATTTTATTTAGAACTTGATCTTTGTACGTTATATATGAATCTGAGATTTTATTGCTGAGAAAATGAATTACCAAGCGTAAGAAATAATTACACTAAGCTCTGATATTTCTATACACACACACAATTACTAGAGCATTAAGTTGGAGCCAAAACAAAATAACGAACTAATTTCTAAACACACCAATCAGTGACTGACATCTATACAAGCCATAATAGACTAACAAACTCGCATGTTTAAACTCTCCAACCCGTGTCTTGTATCTTCTTGATTCAAATGGAATGACACTGTTTCCTTTAATTTCTTCTTCTTTTCAATTATCAAAACGCTGTTGTTGTTCTTCTTCATCTCTGACTTCACTTTTCTTTTGTTAAACGACACAGCCCCTTGCTCTTGGTTATCTTGAATCTTCACACTCCCCCTCAAGGCCTAGAAAGTACCTCAAAGAACCTAGATCTTTCAAATCAAATTTCTTGTCTAAAACTTCCTTCAATTCTGCAATGCAACTGTGGTCATTGCCTGTAAGCAAAATATCATCAAATGCAACTGTGGTCATTGCCTGTAAGCAAAATATCATCAACAGCACTGCGTTTTATTAATATGTTCATCAGGTACAACATTATTCAACAAACTCAACTTTTTTTTGAAAGAGTACGAATTAAAACTGTGAAAGAGTGTGAATCAAAAGAGGTAGCTAAAACAGAATGAGGTTTAGTTGAAAGAGTGTGCTGCAACAGCAAGTAGAGACCTCTTGATTCCCTACCCAGACCAATCGTGTTCCAATGAACAAGGTCATGGATGAAATAATAGGAACCAAGAAAAATAAAATTTAAGGTTTCATTTTTCAAACAAAAATAAAATTTTAGTGTGGTATGCATTTACCAGCCAAAATCCTAAACTTATCCCGATATGATTGAAAAGACCCAAAACACTCCAGTATCTAGTGCGGTATGCTTCAGCCCTGTTTCTGCACCAGTCTAGGTGCTAGTACTGTATGGAATTGCCTCCCTTGGTCGTAACATCTTCCAAATGCATGGCTGAGTCTGTTTTCATACCATGCAAATATTTTTTCACATTGATTTGAATATTTACATGATCAAGTTCCATTTGGAATTGTAAAATGAAGGAAAGGATCAAAGCTTTAATAGCCTAGCAGCAAGTATATTCCAAGTTGGAGTTGAGTTGACTGTGTTGGATAATTTATTAAGTTGGATATTAGCATTATGGTTCATTTTGGGGGGAGGGGAAAGAATGTGTGGTACATGTAGGGGACAGAGAGTACGTATTTGACTGTCAAAATTAGAGAAAAAGTTTACAGAGCTCTCATAATAGCAATACTTACGATACATATGGGAAATCTAAATAATTTTTAGAAATAAGAGCAAGGCCCTTGTACTTTCAATAAAATATAAGGAAGGCTGATGTATTCCCTTTTCGAACTACATATCACTTGAAAATATGGACCTCAACAAAAGAGAAAACTTCTATTCCTACATCATATTTTTGAACAGAGTAAATGAATACACAAACAATTCATTGACTATTGTCCTACTAAACCATAAGAACATCTTCATGACTGCAATTTCAGTGGCAAAAGGCAAAAGCCACAATTCCATGAATATATTAAACAACTTTCCCCAACCAAGGCATGGTCAAAGAAGACATCAATTGCTGCAAGGATTCCCCTAAATCATGAAAATAAGAATGAAAAAATTTATATTGGTAAGTTGTAATGTATATAGGCCAGAAACAACTGAAATGTGATCGTAACAACTGTTGCAAGACCCTATGCTCATCAACAAGCCTAAATTGATTTAGAAAGATGCTACTGAAAAGTTACAAAACATTGTACACTCTAGATGCTACAATTTCTTAATGATTGAAATTAGTTCACTACAGCACCAGGATGTCTCAGCGTGCTTTATATAAATCAATAATCTGATGAAAGCAACTTCAACAAAATAATCCAATTCCCTATACAAGAAAGATGACCAAGCCCCTTAAAATGCCACAGCAGAATCCTGTTCCCATACTATTTGCCTTACCTAATGGCCAGTGTAAAGGATCTTATTCTCATTTCTCAGCAAGAACGAGTTGACTACTTATTTACTTTTTCTTAGTTAACATTAAACAAAATTATACCATTATACCTTTTGACTACAAATTCACATATGTTAACTGTTCACTAACATGGGTGAGACAACAACTAAAGTGCTTGAATTATTTTCTTATTCACTCAATGCTCTTTCAAAACATACTGCATAGCAAATATATTTGTAAGCTTTATTACTGGCAACCAGCCACTTCAATAGTTCAAGAAACAAGAATTGAAGTCAATGACTTCCCATGAATTGAAGTCAATGACTTCCCATGAAAGATGATTGGGATTGCAATAGCAGCAAAAATACAAAAACCGATATGAAGATGCATTATGCCAGATTGATCAATAGACCTATTCATGAGAAGCATGGCTAAGACAGAATTATATATCACATACCAGATAAAACAAGAAAAACCAACTGAACTTCAAGGCATTCTCTGTCCTGCAATTGGAAACAAAGCAATTTTCAGCACCCATTAGCACACCAAATGTGACATTTGTTTTTATGCTATCACTACAGATACTCTTTCGAATACAAAGGCACCAATATGTTGGAAATTGAATTACTGATTGCAGAACTAAAAGCAATCTTCCTGATAATAAAATAATTTGAAAATTCCTAGAAACAAAACCATGTTGATGCCACTACAAAGAAAGCTCACATTGTCACCAGCAATCACTGAGGTGCAGGAATGAAAAGGTCTCAGGTGAAACAAATAAGCTAACGATGAACGGCAGCATTGTTCACAGTATTACTCATGAGAAGCTCACCACTTGCACCATTGTACAAGAAGCACAAGTGGAAACATGCTACTAACAGGAAGAAAAAAATCTTATAAACCATTAATCTTCTTCTTTTTTGCAGTTCTGGTCTTCTTCCTCTTCTTTCTCATTCATTCTTTTTCCAAATATGACCGTTTTGGCTTATTACCAAAAACGGCAGTACCAATCAAATGTCGCTTTCCATTCGGATATGATATTTGAAAGCGACCTTCGAAGACGACATTCGAAGGTCGTCTTTGAAGATGACTTACAACTATCTCTTATCCTCTCATCCCTACCTGATCGTTTACTTTTACTCGTTTTCTCAATATATATCTTCCTCTCGTCCCTCTCTCTCTCTCTCTCTCTCTCTCTCTCTCTTTTACTCTCCTTCCCGTCTCTCTCTCTCGATCTCGATCTCTTCATATATCACTATAACCAAAAATGTTTATTACAACAAAAAAATCGTTGCAATAATATCGAAGTCATTGCAATAGTTTATGCGAAGTGTTGCAATAAAATTTGAGGTAATAAGTTTGTGCTACAAAAAAATTTTGTTGCAATAAACCTTAAATATTTTAATGAAAATTTTGATGTAATAATATATTTGCTATTGCAATAGACAATTTATTAATTCGAATATCTTGTAGCAATAGGCTATTATTTCATGAATTTTATTACAATAGATTGTAAAGAATTGACAAAAATAATTTAGGTGCAAATTATTGCAACGGTATATTTATTGTAATAGTTAATTTTTTCACATTTTTTTCTTCCAATAGATTGTAAAATAATTGGAATTAGATCATTGTAATAATATATTCATTGCAGCTTCATGTTTGTCATTGCAATAGATCATAAAATAATTGATATTTTAGTTATTGCAATGTTAAATTTGTTGCAGTAAGCCATCTCCTTGAAATTTCTATTATAATATATCGCAAAATATATAATTGGTATCAAGTTATTATAATGGTTTCTTCAATTTAAGTTATTAAAAAAAATTGATTTCTTCAATTTAAGTTATTGCAAAAAAATTTCTAAATTCAATTTAGTATTAAAATCTCTATTGCAACTGAAAATTATAAATTATTACAACTAATTATTATTAATGTAATAATTTACTATTTTTAAGTTACTATTGCAACGACTTTTAATTTTTAGATGTGATATTATGTCTAATACCACTATACTAATTTTGATGTATTAACACTTGATGTAATAGACTTATTTTAGTGTAGTGTGAGATGTTGCAGAGTGCTTCTCATTGGCTAGTACAGGCTTGGACCTCCACTCAGGACACGTGTGACCCACTCCACCTTTCTAGCTTCTCCCTCTCCCTCTCTGGTTGTCCTTTGTGAGGTATAGAGCCGCCCTTCAACTCGCTACCTTGGCAAACATGACTTGCTCTCTCTTCCAGCTGAAGAGTAGTACGATGATAACTATACTAGAGTTTGTGGTGAGCAATGGGGTTGGACATCTGTCTTATATAGCGAGAAACATTTCTCGTACTATAAGAGAAGAATGTTGTTAAGCATTGAAGGAGATTAGAAAAATCTAGGTAGGAAAAAGAGAGCAGACGAGTGTAGCAATAGAGGAGAACAGAGTGTACAAGAACACTGTGTAACAAACCAATTTCCAAAAATGTTACATAGCTTTTCAGGGATAAAGACACAAAGTCCTTCATCCCGCCATGGTTTTTCATTCCTATTCATAGGGTTTTCCATGTAAAATACCTTGTCACTCTTGCTCATTTCACTTGCTGCATTACAGTCCTTGTCCTTGTTATAAAAATGTCATTTTTAGCATATTCCAAGAATGATGTTTAAATGTACTGTTAGGGATTAGAGCATACAAGCACTTTTACTTTTCCTAAACCTAACTTGCACATACAGCCGTGATTAAGATGTTTGCCCTGAACTTGCGATTTATTGAGAAAATTAATTGATTTTACAAGAATGTGTGCCATTATTTTTATTGGGTCCAATTGCTTTCAAAAGGAATTTCAAATTTTCTTCCATCAGTCTTGTGAATTTCATGGAGTAATACATGTATCTTAATTTTTTTTGAAAATTAATTTAATTATCCTAATATTTTTATTAGGGAACATGTCCAATTCTAATTAAATCAAGTCAATTCATGATTTGTGAAACGTCAGTGTGTTATATAAAGTGAAAAATCATTTGATCAAGTGATTGGACCCACATTACCACTTGGCAATCCATGATTATTCCACATAGCAGAACATGGTAAAGCCAAATCTCCAACTCTAGAAGTTTCCTATTTAAGTATCTTGTGCCCTCATGGTAACCCACAATCACTTGGTCTGCAGTTTGTTCAAATTTACCACAGTTTTACTAAAGAATCAACAAGCAACTGCAATAGGTGCATAGGAAGAACCGTGTGTGACATAGGGGGCAATGTCCCCACAAAAGTTTCAAAAATTAACATAGGGGGGCAATGCCCCCCCCCCCCCCCCCCCCCGGGCGAACCAAGAAAATAATTGCGCCCCCAACTATGACATTTTTGTGTAGCGAATTTATAAACTTTTATATACTCAATAGAGTTTAGAATGATGTTGTTGATGCTCATTTTGGAAGCCTAACAGCGGGAAGAAGCCCAACAATATTGGCAGAAAAGAGTTAGTGGATTGATAGAAAAACCATTAAGCTTGAATGGCAGGAATAATGGATCATAGACCCATAAAGTAAATGAATGGGTCTAGAGGGAAGCAAATGGGCATAGAGAAGCCCAGAGAAAGAAGTTGTAAACTCATGGGCATTATGTGATGTAGAAAAACAAGAATAGGCCACAGCAGGCCTGAGTAGTGAAGTAAGAAAATAAGGGGTTAGTGGAAAACCCATGAGCCCCAAGGATGAAGGATAAGGCAATTGGGCCAAGGAAGCCCAAAAGAGTTAGAAAAAGCCTAGGAGAATGCAGAATTAGAAAATGGGCCTAGAATGCCCAAGGAAAGCAAATGGGCCAAGGATACCCAAGGAGAAAGAAATGGGCTAAAGAAGCCCACAAGCAATGTAATGGGCCAAGAAAGCCCAAAAGTAGCATAAGTATAAGCCCAATGACTAAACTGGGACATTGTAACCAATTGAGAGAAGAATATACAGCAAGTCCGAAAGAGGCCCAGCAAGCATGGGTCGAATAACACCACGACAAGAATAGCCGAGTGGTATGGCATGAATGACAACAAGATTACGGAAGGAGCAAAGTATAGGCTCAAGAGGGGAAAGCCCATAATCAAGCAAGGCCCAGCCTTTGAAAGGAGCAACCAATAAAGAATGGAAAATCAGAAGATAGTTCATGTCATAAGAAGTCAAGAATGAGCGGCAGAACACATAGACAAACCTTCAATTCACGGTAAACGCATGAACAACAGACAAACTTTGGACATACATGGAAGTGGAGCACGCACCAGGCCCAAGCACCACTAACCGGTACCCAGCCAATACAAGAATGGTGGGTCATGGGTCAGAGGTAAGAGAGGGTATGGTCTAGTGGTGGGAAAAAGGGAAAGCCTATTCTAGGGTTCTTACTTAAACTCTTTTGTGGGAAATGTCTTGTTAGAATGACATACTACCCAAAAGATGGAGGATGAGCTGGAATAACTAGGTGCATGCCATGAGGGATAGCAAGAGAGAATACCCACACCATGGAAGATAAGAATGCCACGGTGAACAAGCAAACAAAACAGTCTTCTTTGTCTAGTAATGGGGAATGGCATAGCCAACACAGATAAGCGGTGGTAGCTGGGCAGCTGACAAACCAGAGGGTGATCGGGAAGAACATCCTAATCCAGACAAAAGTAGTTAAAGGCTAAAATGGTAAAATCCAGTCATGATAGGCAGTATATAAAGGGTCCTTGCCGTGCACAGTAAAATCAATCGCAACAGTAGCAATCGCTAGGAGAGAGTCACAACATCACCATCACCACAACACTACACGAGTAAATACTAAGAAAGAAAAGAAAAACAAGAATCAGAGAAAAAATGGAGAGTGTAGAATGGCAAGCATGCACTAGTAGGCTAATCCCTTCTCTCCCTCTAAAAGCCTACTCTCTGTTGAGGATAAAGAATTCTTTTGGGCACAAGCTATTCAGGCCCGTTCCCTCAAAGTGAATAATTTCTGTGGCAGGATCTTCCTGAGAGGTTATTCACATTGAGGAAGTGGTTCTCTCCTTGGTCTTAGTCCCGTAACACAACTTAACATGACAGACTAATCCTTTCATTCTTTGATTTAATTATCATTATTATTTTCCTTCTTATTTCTGCCATTCCATTTACGATGCATTTCTTGTTGTTGCGTTTTTCATTTTAATTAAAGTTCCTTTATTTATTCTGTCTAACAGCAAACGTATTTTTTTATTATTTTATTACATCTGCTTGCCATAGCTCTGTTGTAACAGCTACGCCTGCCATGGGCATGTGATCAAAGTTTCAGCAAAAAGGGGCATAGTTTATGCACAAGTCGGACCAAGGTGAGTTGCAATTGGACCGGTCCTGACTCTCTTACCCATAATACTTGGGCCTTAGTGCAGCAAGAGACAGCCCAGCCCAACATCTCAAAAAGGCCCACCACAAATGTAAAGCTTTCGTATAAGATAGTTTTGTAGAAATATAACTTTCGTATGATATATATATGAGTTATAACTCACTTTGGAATTAAAAAGCCTAAGACTTATGTGTGTGTGCGGTACTTTGAGTTTTTTCTTCAATTGTTAATCAATGGCCCCAGCCAAAAAGTCACCATATTGGTTTCGCCCCTGAATATGTGCACAACTATTCTTGAGAAATGAAGGGAACAATGGGTTGAATGGGAACATCTTGGGCCAACACTTATCACTGACATTAGTGATGGCTAGCAGGACCATTCACACCAAATTTTCCCTTAGAAAGAGATCCATGAATCTCAAGAATGCACCCATCAATGCTTTTAAGCGATGACTAGCATTTTGCAATGTCTTTTTCCAACTGCCCGGCTAATAGTCCTAGGAAAGGTAACATCATTTTTTTAGAGAGCTTGCTCATAGCAATCTAATTAGCTCCCATAAGTGAAGGTGCTGGTGCAGCTCCTCCAACTCCAGAGCCAGTTAAACAAACATTATTTATTGTTGATTGAAAAGCTGGGTTAAAAGGAAACAATTTAGGCCAACAATGCTCACTGATCAAATTAATGGTTTTGCAACAAGTTGGTCCAAAAAAGCTAATTTTTCCACTAATAAGTGAATTAATAATATCTATAAGACACCCTCGTACACCTGTAAGAACTGACCAGCATTGTTGTATATCTTGGTTCCTAGGCAGCGTTGGTAAAAGCCCTGGTATAGAAGCCTTGCTCGCGACCAATCCTGAGACCTATTCATTTCCTTTAGGTGATTGAGCGCAAGAGTTATTGAGCAGTAGAGCGAAAATGTGAATAGAGGGGAAATTTAAGACAAGCAATTTTCCTCAATCTGCGTGATGGCATTGCAACAAGAGGAACCTACAATGCTGAATTGGCCATTGATAAGTGAACCTAAAATTTGATTCAAACACCCTGGTATGTTACAATAGATGACAAACATTGCCCATTTTCCCCTGAAGGTTCCCCAACCCCAGGAATTGATAACAATTCAGATATTTATTGCAACTGAGCTAGCCCAATGGGAACTAACACTACCAAACTTGCACACAACAATATTAGGGTAGTCTTCGGTGATTTTTTAGCCATGGTTCCTCGCAAAATGGATAAAGTTGTAGTGTGTGTGTGACTAATGGTTTATTAGTGGTGTTGGAGGATGCTTAAGGCTAATGGAAGCGCGAGGATGGTGATTTATAGTAGTTATCAAAGACATAAAAATGAAAATGTATTTTTTAGTGTCATTGATGCAATTGCAACAGTTTTATTATTCAAAATACGTGTTTTTAGTACTAACGACATCAATGCTATCTTTAATTAAGACTTTTTTTTCCCATACCATTCAAGGGAGAAAGTAATACATCAGTTCATATTACAAAAGATTAAAACCAGCTGAAGAAAACCAACAAAAATGCTTTGGCACACGAGTTGCCAAGCCAACTACAGCTTTTAAGTCCTTTACAACCACAATGGGTACCCAAAAGGCATCATAGAAGACACCATTTTGATTTAAAAACCATAGATCAGTTAGTCTAGTACTATCTAACCAATCAGTAGCTGTGTTGTTCTTATAAGTCTGCATAAGACTCCTGCTGTTGCTGAGAACCAAAATCTGCTAAAATCCTTGACCCTTTGCTGTCAGAACAGCTTCAAGCATAGCCTATAGCAGTGCTCCAGTTGATGTCCGAGCATTACTACTGATAGTTCCAAAAAACACCTTCTCCCCTTGAACTGTTAGAGTTTCATAAACAGTACCATATCTATGTAACTTTTTGCTTCTACAAACTATAATCTTGATAAGTATCTGCTAGTCCCCTGCTACACTCTGCCTCCCTGTTTTGATCTGTTCTGATGCACTCTCCCTTCCTGATCTGATGCCACTGCCATCCCTGCCTCCTGGACTGTTCCTATTTGAGATTGTTTCTCTGTTCATGCAAGATAGGTGTTGAGCAGTTAGTATTACGTCCACTGGATTTGGATTAATCCCTTGGTGAATTACTTTGTTCCTATGAGTCCAGAGTGTCCAAAGACATTGAATCCTGCAGATAACACATTGATTCCACACCATTCCTATTACATCTTAAATTAAGACTAAGGTAACTTATATTGCATTATATTGCATTGATGTAGGTAACAATTTTTCTTCTAATCATAGTCTTGTAAATAATGAAATTAATAATAATAAACCTGAAGGTCCTTTGGCATATACATTGATGCTTCCTAATAAAACTTTTTTTTTTATTTTTAATACAAGTGTATATGTGTATAAAACTCTCTCCTGAAAACTTAAACTCCGGTCCTTGCCCCTCACACTCCACAAGCATTTATACTTGTGGAGTGACCATCGCACCAAGAGTGTGCGGTAGTCCTAATAAAACTTTCTTGGTTGCTGTTACTTTTCCATTAAGTAAATGCAAAAAATAATACAAAAAAAAATTACAAATGTTTTTTTTTTTTTTTTGCTTTAAAGGATTACAACGTGTAAACATTTTTACCTTTATGACTTGTAATTTAAGTATTTTTATAATCTATCTTTAATAAACAGCAACTAAACTAGTTCAAAAATAAATTAATAAATTAGAGCACTTGAATTGATCTTTTAGCTACATGTTTCATGTTTAAAAGTAAAATAATTAAAACTCATTAATAGATGTGAAAGACTAAATAAAGGTATGGTTATTTGGTCAAAATAAGTCAGCATTAAAAAGTCAAACAATCATATTATATCATGATATATTATACTATATAATAAAAGTTAGGGTTAAAAGTCATAATTGCAGGAACTTTTAGATAGAAACAACAATTTATTTGTTCTTATCAACTTCTTCTTAGTGTTTTAGCAAAACATACAATATTTTTTTGTTATATTTAACTAATTTTTTCCTTCACTTTTTTTTTTCTTTGGATAAACACCAAAACTTAATTGTCAATATCAATTTTTTCCCCTTCCTTTTTTTATTCAATCTTACATTTCTATTGGAAGTCTTTGTATCACAATTGCTTATTTCCTCTTTACATGACACAATGTGTTTTATACATCATCAAGAACTTGTAACAAACAAGTTTAAGTGAGACTTTTTTTTTTTTTTTGAGAGGAAACGATGGTAGATTTTATTAATTAAGAAACATGATATACAATGGAGAAGAGAAAGAGGGACATATGACCCCCTTTTTCTCTTTTGTATCACTAGCATATGCTAGAGTAGCACAATTACATCGTAAACAAAGAAAGAAAAGAAACATAGAAAAAAAAATCAAAATCCAAAATCCTATAAGAAAAGCGAATCTTCACTTGGATGCCCAGGAAACCTGAAAAACTACCAAATGACATCTTCCTGATATACATGGCTGCCCCGCAACCTTCATTGATCCCATAGTTGACATAACACCTTGCTCATTCTCCACAATTCTATGTTTCTTTTTTCTCTTAACACCCGTAGCCTCCTTATTCAAATTTTCTACTTGCTTCCTTTTATGCCCATGTTCCACATCCACAATTGAGGAATTAATAAGAATCTGAGGTCTTGTGGTAAGCCCCTTCCATTTCTTCATTGTTTTCGGCCATCCAATTGTAGACTTCTCCAAGAACTCAACTTTTTTTGGGCTGTGCAAAGATTAACTCACACCTTTAAGTGAGACTTTAATTCTATTGTTTAGGTTTAGATGCTCTTTAATGTTTTAACAAAACATGCAACCTTTTTGGTTATATCAAACTATTTTTTCCCTTCACTTTTTTTTTTTTTGGGATAAACACCAAAATTTAATACCCAATATCAATTTTGTTTCCATCCTTTTTTATTCTATCTTAAATTTCAAACGAAAGTCTTTTTATCGCAACTGCTTATTTCCTCTTCACATGGCTCAATGCATTTTATACATCACCAAGAACATGCAACAAACAAGTTTAAGTGAAACTCTTATTCTATTGTTTAGATTTAGATTTTGGCTTCACACCTTCATAAATTAGACTGATGTTTGACTTTTTGTTTATATCAACTTTCTTTATGTGAAGTGTATAAATATATATGTGTGTGAGTGTGTGGTTGGTGTATTCTTCCCTTCTACTACCTACCATACCGTTTTTCCTTCTATTCTTCCATTCTCCTACCTACAATCTTGCAAGTATGTATTTGTTTACTCTAATTTTTTTTCATCAAATTGAATAGATTTTGTGTATTTTTTTTTTTTTTTGTGTCTTTTGTTTAACCTAATTTCCTTAAGTTGTACCCAATTTATATGCTTATGGTTTAAGAATCAATTATTAAATATGGTTAGACATCAATGGTCACCCCCGCCCCCCTTTCTTCAATCAAATATATATATATATATACACACACACACACACATGGTTAGACATGATTTTATATTATTTTGTATATCATATAGGTTTTTCTTTTTTGTTTTGGTTTTCCTTGAAGAGTTAGGTAATAAGTATATATGAATGAGATAGGTTCTTCATACTATTGGGTTCTTTGTGAAGTTAATTATATGTAGATAATTTTATAATTAATTTACTTAAAATTAAATAATAAAATAGAAAATAAAAATAAATTAATATTTTTCTTTTAAGTTATATAATGAATGTTTATTGTGTGAGACTATAATAATAATAATAATAATAATAATAATAATAATAATAATAATAATAATACCCAAAATGAAATGAATACAATTCATAATTTTTTTTGTGAAGTTAATTATATATTAATGATGGGGTTGGTTGCAAAAAAAATCAACTAAACAAAATGATGGCGTTGTAATCCATTTATTTTGGAGATAGGATTTTATTTACTCTTAATAATAAAAGGATTAGATGAAAAATTTGGATTGTAATCCAATTTATTAACTTAGAAATTATAGGAGAAGAAGATAAGAACAAAAAAAAATTTATACATTTTTTTTTCAATAAAAGAAAGTACAAAAATTTCCGTACAATGCATAGGGCTTAATCAAGAATTGCATGTAAACTGAAAATAAGAAAATATTTCTTAGTTTCATTGAAATTAAATAATAAAATAGATAATAAAAATAAATTATTCTTTTACTTTTTTTTTTGGAAGTGAAGTACTCTTTTAGTTTAAGTTAAAACATAAAAAAATAAAATAAAAAACCACAATATACACAAGATATAAATGAAAATGGCTAAGATTGAATATATAAATGCAATCCATAAAATAATTTAAAACATGGTTGTAGGGGTAAAAGGCCCAACACTAGGTCCTGGGCCGTGGACCTGTCCGAGGAGACCTGTACATCCGAGGACAACGTCTCTTGGAGAATTTGCCCAGCCTGATTCGATGCTGAAGTGTGAATCCCGTGGAAGAAAGCCTGGTCCGAGGAGACTTCCTGCTCGGACTGTTAAAAAGGTGTCCTAGATGGGTGCACCAACCCCAATCTTAGCTCTCCCAAAGAACCCCCTGATTTGTGTTGACCATAAAGATAGATGGCGAAAATCAGATATTAAGCAAAAGGCTGCTGTCACCGCATTTATGGCCCTGCAGCTAACACCATGGCCGCATTAATGAGAAAAGACTCCTGAACAGTGACCTCCATCCTTTACAGCTGCCCCAGGAAGGCTCAAGATGGGGGCGGATGGGACAAGTATCAAGGAAAGCCCACGTAATGGAAGAGGGCATAGAAATAGAAGAAAAGAGAACAAAAAAGGGGATCCAAAAAAAAAAGGGAGAAGGGAGAGAGAAAGAAAGAAAGAGAAAAGCCCACACAATATCTGTATGAACATGCTCCTCGGCTAGTGCCGAGAAGAATATTGTATCCCTTATCCATCTTATCAATACAAATATGGTCATAATCATACTTGGGCCTTCAACCCATACATGTCCAATCAAGTGTTCTTCAACCCACTCTCTTTATAAATTCATTGTTAGGATATTATATACAGTCTGGGCCTCCAGTTATTCTGTGGATAGGCCCAATCCCCAAATTTGTGTCCTTACAATGATTTAGTAAAAGATTCAATTAAAAAAATTATAATAAAATGTTTATCTATAAATCTAAAATCGAAAAATCTTATTTCATTTAAATATTTTATATGGTTCCAAAGAGATTTTCTCTCTAACCTAATTAATTTCATTAAATTAGAGAATTAAAATTTTTCCGCTTGCATCATTTAGTATTTTTTTTAGTAATATTTAAACTTAAGAAATAGTAAATAAATAAATTTATTTACTTAATTAAATCATTATATATAATTACATATAGTCTTAGAGAATTATATAAGTTTATTTATTTTAAGATCATTATTACATTTATATTTGAAAAAAAAATGGTAATGATTAATACCTTGATGCTACCATTTAATGGTCCTCTTCCTCATCTTGTTCTTCCTCCTAATCATTGGATCAAGCTTGTGGCGATTGTGTTGCATTGTTTATATTGGGAACTACTTGAGTTCATTAAAAAAAAAAAATCAAACTCGGCTTATTTGCACTCTTTTTCAAATTCAAATATTCTGTTTTTTTTCTTTACCTCATCCTCACACCTAAAAAATAAATAAATAAAACAAAACAAAAGAAAGGTGGGTATACCTGACTCATATGGTGAAATTCTATATCCAAAAATTGGTTCAGAGAATCAAAGATTCAAAGGTTTTAGTGCTCATAATCCCACCACCACTATTCTTTGTCAACGTATTCTTGTTCTTCAAGTTGATTACTGTTTTGAGCAATTGCGTTGCATTTTCTAGATTTTTGTGATGGGCAAAGTTAATAAGCTTTTTTGTGGGGGTGTGCTCACATAATTACAGAAGTACTAAATAGCTTAGTGTATAGGAATATTAATAGATCTGGGATTTGAGCAAGGTTTTCAAACCCGGACCGTTAATTGAACCGTAAAAGGGAGAGGTTCAAGGTTTTTGAGGTTCAACCGAGGTCGAACCGGGGTCGAACCGTGATGATGTCATAATTAATTTAATAATTAAATAAAGCCTAAATATAAATATTAAATTTATAAAACTAGCAAAATTGACTAACATATCTATATATGTGAGGGAAATTTAATGATTTTCAAGCATGTATTTAATAATTAAATAAGAAAGTTAATAAAATAAAATAATAACCATGAAAACATTAAAATTTATGATTAATTTTTGAAGTAAAGTTGAATATTTTTAAAGGATTTTAATTATAATTTTTTGATATTCCTTATAAGAGATGGATAATTTAATTAAGTAGAATAGAATTGTGTTAAGTTGTTTTTATAAAAAAAAAAAAAAAAAAAATTGCATTAAGTTTACTTCAAGTATTTTTTTTGTTATCATTGAGCACCAGCTACTAGCTTGGCTGAGTGGTTAAGTTTTAGGCAAATTCCTGACCGGCCAGGGTTCAAATCCTGGCATCCGCATTTCCTCAATTTTTCTGATTTAGCTGTACTGTTTGAACCGAGGTTGGACCGGTCTACGGTTCGGCCGGTTTTCCCGGTCCAACCCCGGTTCGTCCGGTTCTCTCACAAAACACTCATACCCGGTTCTGGGGTGTTAAAAAACCGGAATTACCACCGGTTCCCGGTTTTCCCGGTCGGACCGCCCGGTCCGGTCCGGGTTTCTAAACTATGGATTTGAGAAGAAAATAACTTGATATGAACAAAAAGAAAAAGGAGCTTATCTAATCAAGAAGTTTAGGTATACTTTATCCCAAAAAAATAGTTAATCTTATTAGCTACAAAAAAGAAATAAATTTAAAAATTTTTACGTGAAGCAGGTGAAGTAGAGTGCAGTAGCTTTTTTTTTTTTTTTTTTAAGATAAACTAATTAATAATAAGAATGAATTAGAATCCTTATGAGATAAACTTCTTAATGATAAGAATGAATTTTTAGTTCTTTAAAAATCTAAAAATTTAATAAATTTTTTGTAATTTGGTGAAGACACTTGACGCAACCACAGCATCTAAGCCCAACTTTTATTATATATGATATGATATGATATGATATATTATTTTTGTTGATACCAAATCAAAACAATACAATTTTTTTAAGAATTCAAAAGGTAAGTTAGCAAAAATATTAATTTTTTAATAAAAGCTATTTACAATATATATTTTGTGTATCATTAAAAATTATATAAAATCTAAAAAATTTTCTTTAGTTTTAAACAAACTTTCTCAAACCATAAATTTTCTACCATACAATCAAAAACACCAAGAAACTTATCTAAAAAAATTAATAAAACTCAAAAAAACTATAATTCAAAAATAAAAATAAAAATAAAAGATTTCAACTCTTTTTCCTTAAAAAAAAAAAAAGAAAAAAAAAAAGAACCAAGAGTACAATTCCAAATGGGAAAAAGTAGAGCAGTTTTTTTTAAAAAAGAAGTATTGTGTTAATGTTGTCATATTCTAATCTAACATCTAATCCAACTTTAAGGGCGGGTTTTGGCTCATAAGTCCAAAAGATGAATGGATTAAGGCTCAAAGAGCCCAATACAATGAATTTGTTGAGAGTGGGCTTAAAAGCTAGGCTTCAATGGATCTAAGGACACGTACAATGAGTTGAAGATAGCAAGAAAATAAAAAAGAACAAACTTTATACAAAAGAAAACCTTCCTCGACGAAGTCCGAGGAGAGTGATCCTGCAATATACATTTCCTTTGGACTTGGATATTATTACAGTTCTTATTGCTACAATGTTTTCTCTATATATTTTCTGATCCCCACTCCCTGGAGGGTCTCTCACATTATATAGCTCCCTTTGGATGATCTTGACCCTCCATGCATTGATCATCCTAGCCTCTACTTGAGTGTTTGTCTTATCAGACACCTTCCCAAACCTTTTGTGAGTTGCAGTAGCTAAGGCAGAATTGTTTAAGAGTCTTCTTCACATAAATGTAGCTAGGAGGTTTGGTTGGATGCATTAATTGGGGTGGCAATCACCATCCCGTCAGTGATATCAAGGCTAACCCCTTCCCTAAAGTTCCATCTCTATAGTATGACTTCCTGTGGTGACGTGCCATTGACGTTGCCTTGTTGTCCGAGGGTGTAACCTTCTCGGCATGATGATGGCCCCTCTCGGCCACGGGTATGACACGTGGCACAATTACCCTTTTCAAATTCTTGTACCCCACACCAACATATGAAAAATGAATAGATAAATAAATAATTTTAAACACTAAATAGAATTTGTTTTCTTAAGAATTTCAGAAAATACACTAACGAAATAAAGAAGATGAAAAACAATATAAAATATTCATAAACGCTTAAAACAATTACTTGAGCATCTAAGAACATCAGATAATAAAGACATAACAATTTGCCACTAATATATTAAACATAATATTTACAAATAGTGAAAAGAAACTTTACAAAGACCATTGTCTTCAACTACACTAACGGTTCTACATCAACTTGTCCAGATTACCTTGTTGTTTTCCAAATAAACTAAAATCTAACCACAACACAAGATATGACAAATTATAATATGATTTTTCCCAATTCAAATCAACATCAAATACCATTCATTAGAAGTATTTAGTGTTGTAAATAAAATGATAAAAAAAATACTTGCAATAAGGAACAAATATGAATTAGTTAATAATAGGATAATAAGGGAACGGCATCTAGTAAGAGATCCTCCTTTGGGCAGTGAATATTTTTATATAGAAAATTTTTAAAAAGTAGAATTCTAAAAAACAAATATTCATCAATCTAAGGTAGGGATACAAGGAAAAATTTAAGAAAAAAATCCAACAAAAAATGAAAAAAAAATTGAGAGAGAGAGAGAGAGAGAGAGAGAGAGAGAGAGAGAGAGAGAGAGAGAGAGAGAGAGAGAGAAATAACTTGGAAAAATGTGCATACAATGGGAGAGAGTGGCAAATTTATAGTAAGATGATGGGAATAAGAAGAGCAAAAATAAAGGAAGATGAAGGGGCAAAATAATATGTAAAGTTAAAACCATCCAAGATAAATATATATAGACAATACTTTTGTTTGATTTTCCATTGATTTATTATATAGATTATAATATCAAAATTAAAGTAAATGAATATATAAAGTTAAAACTGCCTAAGATGAAATTGTAAAACCAATATATATATATATATATAATATTATGAAAAAAATTAAAGGTAAAAAATAAATATGAAAAAAACTAATTATGTGGTCAATGACGTGGCGATGAGGTGGCTCAACAGGAGTATAGCAACAATAAATGCTACACTTCGGCTTTTAGATATATATATTTATATGTGTGTGTGTGTGTGTGTATAGATATATAGATATAGATATTTATTTTAGTATGTGTGTGTAAGATATTTGATTATGTGTTTTGGTTCCTTCGTTATCCGTTCTCTTTTTTTTTTTTTTATAATCTTTTTATAATTCTTCTCTCACGATCTTCCTAATTTTTATTAATACCAAAATTTTTCTTTAACCACAGAGAAGTGGGTTTCAATTTTGTATATCATATATGTTGTTTTGCTTTTACTCATAATACAAATTGTTGTTCACAAAAATAGCCCAGGAGAGATGCACTTTCTGTGTGCAAGACCTCACCAAAAGGTATTACTTTTTAATTCTTATCATATCTCAATGCTAATGAAGTTATTTTCAATTTCAATGCAAACTTATTGCCAAGGTCTTAACTCTAAGTTTTTTTTTTTTTTTAATTAAAAAAAAATTCTAGAAGTTTGTGTTTGTGTACCCTCTTTTTTAGGGTGAAACTCACCGAGTTTCAGTGTTTCTTTCCTCGCTTTCAAGTACAAAAATTCAATTCTTATGTGAGTTTCTCTACTTTCAGTTTTTTAAGTCTAGTAATTTGGATTATTCTTAACTATTGAATTGAGGCTACCACTTAAATATGCCTTCAAATAGTTTTTAGGATTTTTTTTTAATTATTGAATTCAAATTTTTTTCGTTTAAATATGCAGTGGTGATTACTTGCACTTTAAAGCTTAATATATTATGTAAACTCCCTTCAAATTTTTTAGGCATCTCCTTTTATATTAGTTACATAGTTTCTTAAAAAAAAGGTTACATATTTTCATACCTTAGTCTTACACAACATGCATTCCTTATTTAACCTAAAGTAAAAGATTACTTTATTTTTACTATCTATTTTATTATTTGATTTTAATTAAATTAACATTAAAAAAATATTTAATTTACACATAATTCTTGATTAACCTGTACACTACCCGGGCATATACTAATTCTAATAATAAAAGTATAAAACTATATGGTTTGGTGTCTTTTTGAAAACCCACCAAATTTTTTTTTTTTTTTTGGGGATTTTTTCTTTTGTTTTTTTTGGGGAAACCTGGTTTTTTTTTTTTTTATCAACCCAAATGTTTACATGATTCAATGGTTTGAAGTTCAACCATCGATTTGGTAGGTTTCTAATAACTATGGTTAAATCATTTGATACATGTGTCATAAAAATGCATTACTCGCATGGATTTCACACTAAACATTTAGCCAATTATCCAAAAAACACACACACACACACTAAAAATGCATTACTCGCATTTCACACTAAAAATGCATTACTCGCATGAGAGATGCTATATTCACAACATTTTTACAATACTTTCATAACAAATCATAGATGGTAAGTCATTATTGGTTCTAATTTGAATTCACAACTTAAATTACTTTTTTATCCACCTATAATAGCAAATAGCAACCTGCCACTTATAATTTATTATGAAAATATTATGAACATAACTTTTTTCGCATTGTGACAGGTTAAGTTACTTGAGCCTATAACCTGAGCAGTTAGCAGGGGCTTTGTGGTGAATGGTGATGGTATTGCGGGTTTTTTTTTTTTTTTTTTTTTACTAAGGTACTGTGGTTTTTTTGAAACTTCTATATCAAATCAATTTTTTATTTTTTACTTCTAAAGAAAATAAAGTAAAAAAACATGTTTTCTACAAGAAGCTAATACTGGAAGTTTAGATCACTTACCACATGCCCTGATTTCATTGGTGCTTGAAACTATGCGTTAAAGTAGCATATGTCACAATTATCTTGTTTGAAAGCCCACACCTTTAAATAAATAAAGGTAAAAATGCATTTTTAGTCGATACATTTTAAGTCAATTCCCGTTTCAATCTCTACTGTTTTGGATTGCCTATGTTGGTCTCTCAAAATAAAAAATCGTTATTGTAAGGACACAATGTGGGTCCCTAGCCCAAAGGACGGATAGGTTTAGGCCCAAAAAGTCCAATACAATAAATTTATAGAGAGTGGATTGGAAATTTGGGCTTTAATGAGTTAGACAACAAGCAAAGTGGATCCAGATGACAAGGAAATGAAGATAGAATGGTTTAATCTAAAGAAAATCATCTTCGGCACAATCCGAGAAAATCAGTTCTTATATTTCTTCTCAAGTTTGATAACAAGTTCAACTCTTGATTGCTATAGTATTTTTCTCTTAATTTCTCGAACCACTTCTCTCAGGGTCCTCCCCTTGTATTATACTCTCTTCCTCCCTTTATCTCCACCTTCCACGTGTAGACTAGGTTCCTAGTGTTGATCCTTGTCCCATCAGCACCTTCCTAAAGTCTTTGGGAGTAGCTGTAAGGCTGAAATTTACTGTTCAGGTATCACTTCTTGATTAATGCGGCCAGAGAGTTAGCTACAAAGCATTCAATGCGGTGGTAGCAACTTTCTCTTAGATATTTCACAGTCTTCCTTTGTCCTGCACCTTCTGGATGTATATCTTTTCTTGTAGAATCTCCTGGAATACTTCTCTGAAAGGTTGTCCATATGCTTGGACCTCGGCTTTGACTAGTTGAGGAGACATTCCTCCTCGAATCACCATTTCAGACTCTTATGACTGAAACTCACCTCTTCCCTCCCCAACATGGACTCCCATGACAGTGTTTACCCGTCCTCGGACTACTTAATGTCCTCGGATTGGGTCCTCGGCCCAATATATACACAAATATATACTTTTGGGCCTATCACCCTTACAGTTATCATTTTAGTCCCTACAAGGGGTGTGCAAAAAATCGAAGAACCGAAAAAACCGCTTTAAACCGATAGAAGCATTGCAAAAATTTCAATTTGGTTTTGGTTCGATTCGGTTTCGGTTTTATTATATAAAAAACCGAAAAGTTTGGTTTGGTTTTTGGTGGCAAATTTGAATGCATCGAACCGACCGAACCGAACCAAAATATACTATTATATTATATTTTATATTAAATATATAATATAAAGTTGGTAAATATTTAAGCTTTAGGCCTCTGACTTATTATATATGCTTTGCATTAGGCCTCCCTTGGTTTATATATACTTCGAGGCTCCGTCTTATTTTAAAACAATTGGGCCTCTTTTGCTTATATGATTAAACAAATCAGTCATCAAATTAATCTGACCCTAGCTTAATGGCTTTTCTGCCTTTTTATTTTATCTTTTTAAACATAGCATTTTAAAACCCATTAGATTAATTAACTATAATTAAACTAAGTAAATATCTAATTAAGCTAAAACTAATTAGACTATAAAAGCAAAAGTAAGAAACCCTACCCTACATACCCCACACTTTTCACTCTCACACTTTCCACTCTCACATTCAAAGAGCCTCCACTCCACACTCCACACTCCCTCTCATGCCAAATCTGCCTCTGCCGCCGCCCCACACGCTGCCTTCCCCACGCCACCCTCTCTTCTTGCTGTGACTATGCGACGAAAATGGCATCAGCAGCAGGGTCTCCACCATCGCCGCCACTCCAAGACAATGTCGACGCTGAGCGCTGAGGACCGTCTCCGCGAAGCCATAGAGGAGCTCTAAATCTGCTTGATCATTGGCCTCTCATCTCAAGACTCACGGTGAGTCTCTTTTGAAAATCTCGATACCCTCTCTCTGTTTTGTGTTTTGGGTTTTGTTTAATATTGAATCTGAATCAATAAAGTTAGGGCTTTGAAAATTTTGAATCATGATCAAGATGTTTATTTTTTTTTTTCTAGTTTTATATGCAAACAAAGTTAGGGTTTTGAAAAAATCGATAAAGCATGTGCTTGGCTGAATCTCTGTTTTGTAGTAACAACATACAGAATACTGCATTTAAAAAAAAAGGCCAAATAGAAAATTTTTGGAAAAAAAAAAAAAAGGCCCAACTGGCCCAAACTCAAGGCGCAAAAACCAAACACTGACCGAAACCAATTGAGTTCTAACTGTTTTGGTAGGTTTCAGTTGAGAACTTTGCAAACCGAAAATTTCAATTTCGGTTGGCCAAAAAAAAAAAAAAAAGCCGACCAAACTGAATTGATTACTGCCCTAGTCCCTACCATCATCTCAGTAACAGAAATTATCTACATTGCAGACAGAGTGCACTGTTTACAAGTTAGATACTAACATGGCTAATAAAATAAAATAAATTAAATCATTTATTTGGGAAAAAAATTAAACATGTTAATTTAAAAGAAATACAAAAACAAAACAAATATAAATTAAAAACCAAAACAAATATAAATTTAGATCTGGGAACGTGTTAAAATAAACACAAACACAGAAGAACATACTTAGAAAAAAATCTCAGTTCTTCATTCAACTTGAACTCAAACCCAAAACACAATGCCACATGCAACCTCAAAAACTAAAACCCAAATCACAAATTATCTCAAAAACATTACCCGCCTAGACAAAGCACAACCAAACTGCTCCATAAACACCAATACCCACTCAAAGTTTATAACCGTCAATCAAATATTTTAACCAAAAAACAAAGACCCAAATCAAATATCAGCAACTGATGGGGGTGTGGCAATGGATTTCGACCATTGATTTAGAGAGAGAGAGGGAGAGAAATGATGAGATAGAGTTCAATTGATGGGATATGATTCAGCCATGGGTTTTGGCCATGAGATTCAATCATGAGATAGAGAGAGTTCACATCATCGATTTTTGGCCATGGGTTTGCGGGGAAAAAAGGTTTTTAAATCATGGGTCTTTACGAAAGATGGGTTCTTGACCTGGGTTTGTGGGGAAGATGGGTTATCAGTCGTCTTAGGGAAGAAGAACAAGAAAAACCATGGCGATTTTGGCCATGGGTCTAAGGGAAGAAAAACAAGAAAAAAGTATGGAGATTTTCAGGGTGTGACCTTATGAAGCACAAGTGCGTTTCCGAGTTCGAGTGTGGGTGCAGATGCAGGACTCCGCAATTTTTGAAAAAATAGGGTGTGGGTGAGAAGGGGTGCAGCAATTAAAAAATTTTAAAAAATATATATTTATTTATATTTTCTATATATTTCAAAGGCAAAAATATATTTTTATTCTAGGAAAGCATGCAAACAACATCCTTTGAAAGCATGCAAAACAACATTCTGTGAAAGCATGCAAACAACAAATGATAACAAATATATTTCAGTGCTAGGAAAGCATGCAAACAACATCATTTTCCATATGTTATCCTTTTCATTTCAAATACATTTTCAAAGGCAAGAAACACAAAACAAAAAGGAAAACACAAAAGAAGCAACAAATACTTAGAATAAAATTGAGGAAGGATAGATTTAGGATGTTTGGGCCTCATTCAAAACCGATTTTGGCTGTTCCGGCATGATTCAAGGGCGATTTTGGCCGCTGGCCCATACAATCCAATTTGGCCCATACGACCCGATTCTGGTCGAATCTGCCTGGTTTGGCGTGAATCGGCCAGAATCAAAGCCAAGTCAGCGCGAATCAGGAAAAAAAAAAAACCTCAGATTGCGCGGTTTTGTTACCCTTGAAAGGCACGCCTCTACCACTACTGCACATGTAGTGGTAGAGGCGTGCCCTTTAAGGGTAACAAAACCATGCGGTCTGGGTGGCATTGGCCTCAACGACCCCTTTCCAACCCAAAGCGGACAATACCGATGATGGGCACTGCCCTCAAAAACGCCTTTTTATGGGGGAGGATTTTGATCCAAGCCTGCAAGCAGTTTATCCGCTCTGGGTCCAAGGACTCACACAACTTTGTTCTTTGCAAGCGAGTGTGAGAAGTCTTTTGAGAGCAGTCCCACATCGAAGAAAGAAGTGCCCCACCTTATGCCTTGAGCTCATGTTTATAAGGCATAGGTGGGGTGCTACTACACATGTGCAGTAGTGGTACACTTATGCCTTAAGCTCATGCTTATAAGGCATAGGTGGAGTGCTTCTTTCTTCGATGTGGAACTGCTCTCAAAAAACTTCCTACACTCGTTTGCAAAGAATAAAGCCGTGCGAGTCCTCGGACGCAAAGCGGACAAACTGCTTGCGGGCTTGGATCAAAATCCTCCCCCACAAGCCTTACTTATATTATCAGTAAACTGTAGATAATAATTTGATATCATATGAACTTATTTACAAACTTATATAGTCTAATTTCAAGTCTTTATAATTATATTCTTAAACAAGTATACATATTAAAATATAATATAAAAGATAGTTGAATCATCTCATGATCACATGTTTGTTCCCGAACATATTTTTGTGATTGAGCTTGGCTCAAATAATAGTCAAGCCTAAACTTGGACTTGAGCTTAGCTTGCTTACTAAACAAACGAACATGCACACATTTTTCCAAGTGGAGATCAAGTTTTTTCATAAACAACTTAATTCATATACAACTAATGAGCATAAATAAAGATGAAGAATTTAATGAAAAATGGAGCCTAACATATTTGACTTTTCATGACTCAAAAATTACATTTTTAGGCATAAAATTCATCCCTATCTCAAATTTGTGGGGGCAACAAAAGTGAAAAGCATACATTTTTCTCCCTTTGTCTTCCTTCAACTACAATAAATAAATAAAATTAAAAAAAAAAACAATGTAAAACTACAGCATAGTAACACGAAAGTCCAATTTGTCATGTATTAAATTAAATAGTCTGGTTAACTGGTTAACTTGTGCCCTTAAGGTATTTTTTAAAAAACTATTTTTAGAAACTTTTAATACTACGTTGATGAGAATTAGTTTTTTTTTTTTTATTATAAAATTTTGGAGAAATTACACTTTACCACTCCAGACTTTACTCTAAATTACATTTTGCACCCTAAACTATTCAAATGCACTTTTTGCACTCTAAACTATGACATTTGTTACACTTTACACCCTAACATTAATTTTACTGTTATATTAGACAGAAGTTTGTAGCACATGATTTGCATGTGAGTTTTGTTTAAATGGCACGAAGTTTTTTTTTTTTTTTTTTTTTTTGGGTTTAAAGGAAATACAAATAAAACTAGATAGCCAAAAATGGCTAAGTTAGTGGCAACATGCCTACAAAAGGTTTCCCCATTTTTGTCTGCACTCACTATGGCAGCAATCATATCAAATGGGGGATAATCAAAATTTACAAGTTCTTCCTGCAAATTACAATCTATCCTAGCAAGTGCATCAGCACATTTATTTGCTTCCCGAAAAACATGCTTCATTGTGGTGTGGGGAATCTTTTCCAACAGCAATCTGCAATCAAACAGCAAGGATGAGTAAGCTGCATTAGGGGAGTTTCTGGAACTAATTAAATCTAAAACAACTTTCGCATCAAGTTCCACTTCCAGATTTTGTACACCAAGTTGTATGGCCATTTGCAGACCATCTCTATGGGCCCAAAATTCTCCTATAATGCTTGTAGTTGACCCAATACTCCTTGCAAACCCCCTGACCCACTCTCCTGCACTGTCTCTTAAGACTCCACCACCTCCAGCCCTCCTCGGATTACCACACGAAGCCCCATCTGTGTTCAATTTAAACCAATTAGAGGAAGGCTTTTCCCAGTGCACCAAGATGACAACCATGGTCCTCTGTTTTTTTTATTTTCCCTACACAATAAAAGAATTCCAGTGCCTGACTTATACACGGTCTGTGCAGATTGAGGTTTAGGGGGGTATTCTCAAAAGCCACCTTATTTCTTTGCTTCCACAATTCCCATATAGCAAAGGGAAATACAAATCTCCACGGTACCGAGGAGTGGTGCATTGCTTTACTCAAACAGTTGACCCAAAGCCAATCATTAACATCATCAGTGGCTTAAAATGAAGGAACAACCATAGGGAGAATATTAACTTTATACCAGAAGTCACGGGCATAAATACATTCCCTTAATAGGTGCCCAATCGTTTTAGGCATTCTCTTGCATAATGGACAAATGTCTTCCTCAATGATACCCCTGGAGAAAAGAGTATTTTTCACCAGGACACTCTTGTGCATGCACAGCCAAAGGAAATTAATGATTCTTGGCAAAATATCTAGCTTCCAAATCCACACCCCCTTGGAAAGGAGTGCTCGGGGTATGAAAGCTGTTAGCTAGAGCATAGGCTGACCTCGTAGAAAAATCCCCATCCTTAGAAAGCTTCCATAGGATTGAATCTTTCCTTCTCCCAATCTGATTTTGCGAGATCGCTCTAATTTTATCTTTAACATCTTGAGGTAGTTCAAAGGATAAGATTTTCCATCTCCACCCCTACCCTTGCTCGAGGAGTAAATCAAAGAGTAGCAAATCACTCTCGTGCTAAGTCAGTGGCCCTGCAATCAAATCTCTAAGCGACTTATCTCTGATCCAGCAATCTGAGCAAATCTTAATTTGTCTTCCATCTCCCACACTCCAGCCAATACCTTTTTCAAAGATTTGAAAGCCAGCCTTTATAGCTTTCCAATTGGAAGAAGCTGGAAGTGTATTAGGATCTTTAGATCTTTTCCTATCCGAGGAGCAATATTTGTTCAGTATGACTTTGGCCCAAAGAGATTCATTCTCCGATTCATTCTCCAATTTAGCTTAGCAAGGAGTGCAACATTCTTTGCCCTTGATGCCTGTATCCCGAGGCCACCCTCTTCCTTAGGTTGGATGATTTTATTCCACCCGACTGAATGCAACTTTTTCTTTTCCCTAGTTGAACCCCAAAGGAAGTCCCAATTAATTTTATCTAGCTTCTCACATAAATGTATTGGTAATGCCTCTCCTTGCATCACATAGTTCGGTATTGCAGACATAACCGATTTCACTAGGACAGACCTCCCAGCAAAGGACAGAAACTTAGCTTTCCAACCTACAAGTTTGTTCATCACCCTTTCCACAATAAAATTCAATCGATTCATTGTTGCCCCTCTATAATTAATAGGAAACCCAAGGTATTTACCAATGTTTGTTGTAGCTTGGATTCCCAAATTAGTGTAGATCTCCTCTTGACTCCCTCTTGGACATTTAGAGAAAAATAGATCCTCGATTTCTCAAGGCTCACCTTCTGTTCTGTTTCCTCACAAAATCTGTTCAAAACTTTTGAAATAGCCTCATAAGCTTGCTCCTCCACCTTTCCAAACAAAATTAAATCATCCGCAAAAAAAAAAAAGGGAAATACCTATGTTCTCCCTGGAGGCTTTTAAAGGCTTCCATTCTCCATCCACACACTTTTGTTCTATTAAATGCCCAAGGAACTCCATGCACAAAATAAACAAATATGGGGACATCGGGTCCCCTTGCTTTAAACCTTTTGTAGGAGTAAAAGGGTCTAAAGCACCCCCGTTGAACAAAATTAAGATACTAGTGGATGTAACACAACTCATAATCACCTTGATTATATTATGGGGAAAGTGGTAGGCTTGAAGAACTTTATAAATGAAGCTCAACTCTAACTGATCATAGGTTTTCTCCAAGTCCACTTTAATGGCCATGTAGCCTTCCTTGCCTTTCTTTCTATCTAAGGCAAAGAAGAGTTATTGGGCAATCAAAACACTGTCAATACCCTTCCTTCCAAGCACAAACGCAGTTTGAACAAGGCAATCAGCTTACCAATAAAGGGTCTGATCCTGTTAACTATAATCTTGGATATAACCTTACAGACCGAGTTGCATTGGCTTATTAGTCTATAATTATTCAAAGATTCTGGGCTTGGACATTTTGGAATCAAGGTGATGAGGGTATCATTGAGATATTTAGGAACTAACCCATGCACAAAAACATCCATAACCATTTCACTAACAAATTTTCCCACCTCATACCAAAACTGCTTATAAAACCCCGCATGCAAACCATCAACTCTCGGAGCTTTAAAAGGCTTCAAACTCCATAACCCATTTTTAACATCTTCCTCTACAACTTCTCCACCAACACAAGCACATTCCTCCTCTGATAAAAAAACGACAAGAAAACCCTGAAATTGGGAATTGCCAGTGAGATAGACTCAATTCAATGGTATAAAGTTTCTCAAACCGCATCAGAATGTGTTTTTTCACAGCCTCTAAAACTTCAATCCACTCCCCCACATTATTCTTTAAGCACCTAATCTTATTCCTTTACCTCTTAACCACAGTTGAAACATGGAAATAGGAAGTATTACGGTCCCCAAAGGCAGCTGCATTAATTCTTGATTTAAAGGTCTAGTATTCCTCTTCCTGGAGGAGAATGGAAGAATACTTGTCAATCAAGTATTTCTCCAGTCTAATAAGAGACTCACTAGGGTTATTAGCCAAGGCCTTGTAAGTCCTATTTAATCTAGCTAACACCCTCCTCTTCCTATTAAAAAGATTCCCAAAGACTTCAAAATTCCATTTCTTCACCTTCCTGGTGAAATCCTCTGTAGCTAAATGCAACGGTCTTCCTTCAGGCCAAGCTTCTCTCACCACCTTAGAAAAATTCGGGTGTAACAGCCACATGCTTTGAAAGCTAAACGGTCTGTTTGCCCTATCAGGATTGGGCTTACATAACTCAATTAGGACCGGGTGGTGATTCGAATATGTTATGGGTAAATGGGTTACAAATGCTTCTAGATAGAGTACTCTCCACAGCGAGTTAGCAAAACATTGGTCTATCCTCTCCAAAATCAAATCCGCAAGCTGCCTCTTATCTGTCCAAGTATATTTGGGTCCAGCAAACCCCAAATCCACAAAATTTCAAGAGTCTAGAATAGGTTTGAACTCCAACGCCCTGTTAATATTTACTTGGTTACCCCCCAATTTGTCCTCACCATAAAGGACTTCATTAAAATCACCTATCATAAGCCAAGGCAGTGTGTGCAAGTGCCCAACTTCCTCAATATTAGACCATAAAATACGCCTTTCAGTAATACGGGGACTCGCATAAATAGCAGGAACATAACCAAGAAAGGTTCGAGGCACATACCTTTACAGTGGCATGAATCTCTTACTCCGTCGAAGCCAAGAGGGAAATATCAACATCCTCTTTGTTCCACAGAACCCACGATCCGCCGGCATACCCAATCGTATCAATAGTGATAAAACCATCAAAGGGCAATCCACTTATGATTCCCTCAGCTCTATCTCCTCCTACTCGAGTCTCCGTAATAACCATGATCGAAAGGCGGTGATTCACAGCCAGTTCAAAAATCCGCCTCTTAAAATTCGGGTTTAGTGCACCTCTGCAATTCAACATTAGGATATTCATTTGTACAAACTGACCAATAGGGATTTCAATTTGATTAGGATTCATTGTGCTGCTTCCACTATACTCCATCCTAGCCTTCTTTATAGGTCCTTGGAATTCTTCCATTCCTGTTTCCAGACCATCATATACTTCAGAATTCCCACTACCTCTTCCCTGCAACAGATTAGCATGTTGCATTTCTTCACAGGAGCCAAAATCTGCATTAGCTTTAGCATTGGGTGATTCCCCATATGGGTTGTCGCCATTCCCCTAAAATCCACCAATTTCCTTTCTTGGATTATCCACCCGAATTCGTCGAAGTGGGGCACAACAAATGGCCTTCTTTGCTTGCTTAGTTCCTCCACCTCCTCCCAAGACAAAACAGGTGTGTCTGTGATGAAACTCCACCAAGGGTCGGGAGTCTGACCCCACGCAAGATGGTCCAATGGTAGAAATCTCGTTTTGATGCTTATAGGAACGATAGGAAATATTTGCTTCCACGCCTTCCCCAATCCTTCTTCGCACCAACCCAACATGTCTGTCGATGCCGCCCTGATCTAAAGAATGATCTCATCGGTCACTCTTACAGGTTTGCCTTAATACCAAATTGCCCACCCAGGCCGAGGCAGATAGCTCCTTCCTTGAAAATTGGCCTCCATGCTCACTAGTTTGAGAAAGAAAGTGAGATGGAGTTTTTGAGTTAGTTGTGGGGTGTTGTCGTTTAAGAGATTTTGCACTCTTAATTCCCAAATTTCTTTTACTCTTGGTATTGGCACCTGGTGCGGAATTACTATTACCCCTCATGCCCTCACTCTGGGAACACATTATCTCCATGCCATTTCCCGAGGCTTCTTGGCGTGAATCCATGAGACACTGCTCCTCAACGGCTACACTTTGATTAGACACATCAAGTCTCACACGTGAGTGGCCCGGTTTGCTATGAGGAAAATCTGCTTTTGGAGATTTCACTATCACATCAGCCTCCTTTTCTTCTATATTAACCCCCCGAAGACTATTTTACCCTTGGAGCTTACATCATTCTCATGACTCTCTTTAAAAGCTTACTTGGCTCGTCCATTTCGGACTAAGTTCTTTCTCTTTGTTACTAACATCCTAGGCCCATAGTTTGGGTCCGAAGATTTTTCCTCTACTTTCTCATGTTCTGGGCTTTCCAATGGACTACTATTGCTTCTTTCCTGCTGCTTTATCTGATACCAGCAATTTTCTTGCTTGTGCCCCAAATGTCCATAACAGAAACATAATGAGGAAATTCCCTTTGAACTAGTGGTCGTGTATGAATCTATTCTGAGAACAGGCCCTATAGCACTGCCAATTTCCTTCAGTACTTCCAAATCATAAAATTCTATTGGCAGCTCTGGAAATCTCACCCAAACTGCAACTAAAGTTAAATTGTCTCCAGAAGCTCTAAAATAAGGCTCCCAAGGCTTAATGGCCAAAAAATGCTCTCCAACGAACCAAGGACCACCTTTAAGAACTTTATCATAATCATCGAAACTATAGAACTTAATCAAAAAATAGTCTTTTCCTAGATTAACACAACCAATCTTAGCAATGGGTCTCCATAAGGCATTGATTTTGAAAGTGAGATAGCTGAATCCCACAGTTCTACCAAACACTTTCACTATCAAAGCCTTAGCCCATGATGCTTTAATACGAGCCTTAGTTTCTTTGGATAACTTAATCTTTGCCATACCTTCAACCAGTGGTTCGATTTCCGTATCAAACTCCTCTCTATCATCCCAAACATTATCAAGCTTGAAAGCCTACTCATAAGCACCTAGGATATCACCAATCAAACTATCTTTGTAACTAACCAGGGCACGGGGAGGGGAAAACTGCCTTGCTCCTGAACTTTCCTTGAACTTCTTCACACTACGTCCCAACTCATCTTCTTCTTCACTCGATCTTGGTGGTTCGTGACAGTATTCAGCATCCATGACCTTTCACCTACTTTCAACCATATGATGATGATACTACCACGACTCTTTTGACCAGAGTCTTATCTTTCACACTAAATGGCACAAAGTTAAAAGACCAAAAAACCCTCTTCTCGATTAATTAAAAACAAAAACAAATACAAAAAGCCTCTCTCTCTCCCTCTCTCTCTCTCTCTTGGGTGGGTGCGTACATATCAGTAGCTCCTCTCCTCCCCAAAACAAGTAGTCATAATAATGACCATCTCATGCTATATTACCAAAAAACAAAAAGACCATCTCATGCTATAATGACCTTATGGGCTCCACAGTTTGTTGGTTATATTTCAACAATTTACTTTTGTGATTAAGCAAAATGAACAATTCACAGATCTAATTATAAGCAACAGTAATACAAAAGAAGTAATAAGCAAAACAATAAATATATACTGTATATATAAAAGAAATCTGCAATATAATTAAAAACTCATAGACCAAATGCATGAAGGATGAATGATTCAGATCAAGTCTTATGTTTGACATAATCTCCTTAAAGCAGATTTCACCCCTCACACAATCACTGTGATGCTTTGAGACTCACGGACATCTGCCTCCCAAGATAAAATGATCTACAGCACGAAAATGAAGCACACAAGGTTGTGCTCTGCGAACTACTCAATATTTCTTTCTCTCTCTTTGACACACAATGAATGCACAAAAATATTCTCACTGGGAGAGTTTTTTCTGAAAAGTTAGTTTTCATGAATGAGGGACTATGAATAAATATACGTTACTGAACAGGCATTTTGTTTCAATGATAACTACTGTACATAGACTAACTGACTCAAAAATTAAAATAACAAAATATTATTATTAGGACAAGTAGGCCCAGTCCACATATACCAAAATCCCATCCCAATGTCCAACTCATGAGCATATAAACTCATATATTATCTGATTCCTTTCCTATGTGGGACTCAGGATTTTTACCACTTTAAATAACATCTAAGTGAACATAGAAAACATCAATTTCATATTCACTCTATGCTATTTTTCCAACAATCCCCCACGTGAATAGAAATTGATAACCACAATGCAAATGGTGATGTAGACACACAGAGAGTAGAAGAAAAGTTACTGTATTGGGAGAAGTAGCTTGTAACTTTGAACTTTCCTTTGTGAAAGACTATTGGATATACTAGCTAACCAGTGAACATGATGTCTTGAATTGTTTAGCGGTTTGTGTATACCAAGACAATAGAATTCACACAGCTCCTTTTCAAACATCTTTCGATTCTTATAATTGTGTTCATTTCGGCTCTGAACATATCCTGGTAAATTCATGAAGTGCTTTAGAGAATTCAGCCTTAACACTCTCATGGAAGTGGCCCACTTCACACTCATATTGGTAATTCTTATTAAGAGTATCCTACTATTACCCACTCGGAATTCCAAGGTATAAGAATCATTAAAAGCAAAGTTTACCCTGAACATCGCTTACAGACATCACTATTTCATCATAGGAATGGGAGGGAGATGTTATCTCCATAGTGATAAAAAATAGTCTCCACGATTCGGTTGTCCCTTTAAACCTAGATCTTGGGATCTCCAGTCAGTTAGATTGGGTTGCCATCCCAGACACTTTTAGGTAATAGCCTTTAACCCCATTCCCCTCAATGAGCAGTTTACTTGCTCTTCACTCAAAAAATTGATTACGGATCCATTTTATAATCTGGAAATACTTCCATTTGAGAGCAACTGCCTCATGGTATTGCCTCTAACGAATATGTCAAGACCCACCATAACTCTGTGCCCTACCAATATATACATATAGGAGGCACAAGTATCTAACAATGCATATTTGTTTAGGTGTATAAAGACTTCCCAAAAACACATATGCTCTTCACACAAGGTGTTTTTATTAGACTGTCATTACATCTCTCATGCGATTGAGACAAGACAAGTCCATCAGATGTACTAGAAAATTTATTTCTAGTATCACATTTACAACACCTACATCTTTCCAGTTGAACTTAATGAACAACATCATCTCGGTAGCCTTTATTATTGCTACATACATGAGCATATCTCACAACGACATAGCCTCTTGTGATATATTTCACATAACACACTAGTCACATTAAACCTAAACTCATTTGACATCATCACATTGTCAAATTTATCATGTCATTGCATTGAAACTTGCTTCAATCTATACAAAGATTTAACAAGCACACTTTGTTTCCTTGTACAAGAATCATAAACCCCTTTGGTTTATTGTGTATCAAGAAAACTCACATCTTCCTTTTATTTGTGGCTTTGAACTTTCCTTTGTGAAAGACTATTGGATATACTAGCTAACCAGTGAACATAATGTCTTGAACTGTTTAGCCGTTTGTGTATACCAAGACAATAGAATTCACACAGCTCCTTTTCAAACATCTTTCGATTCTTATAATTGTGTTCATTTCGGCTCTGAACATATCCTGGTAAATTCATGAAGTGCTTTAGAGAATTCAGCCTTAACACTCTCATGGAAGTGGCCCACTTCACACTTATATTGGTGATTCTTATTAAGAGTATCCTGCTATTACCCACTCGAAATTCCAAGGTATAAGAATCATTAAAAGCAAAGCTTACCCTAAACATCGCTTACAGACATCACTATTTCATCATAGGAATGGGAGGGAGATGTTATCTCCATAGTGATAAAAAATAGTCTCCACGATTCGGTTGTCCCTTTAAACCTAGATCTTGGGATCTCCAGTCAGTTAGATTGGGTTGCCATCCCGGACACTTTTAGGTAATAGGCTTTAACTCCATTCCCCTCAATGAGCAGTTTACTTGCTCTTCACTCAAAAAATTGATTACGGATCCGTTTTATAATCTGGAAATACTTCCATTTGAGAGCAACTGCCTCATGGTATTGCCTCTAACGAATATGTCAAGACCCACCATAACTCTGTGCCCTACCAATATATACAAATAGGAGGCACAAGTATCCAACAATGCATATTTGTTTAGGTGTATAAAGACTTCCCAAAAACACATATACTCTTCACACAAGGTGTTCTCATTAGACTGTCATTACAACTCTCATGTGATTGAGACAAGACAAGTCCATCAGATGTACTAGAAAATTTATTTCTAGTATCACATTTACAACACCTACATCTTTCGAGTTGAACTTAATGAACAACATCATCTCGGTAGCCTTTATTATTGCTACATACATGAGCATATCTCACAACAACATAGCCTCTTGTGATATATTTCACATAACACACTAGTCACATTAAACCTAAACTCATTTGACATCATCTCATTGTCAAATTTATCATGTCATTGCATTGAAACTTGCTTCAATCTATACAAAGATTTAACAAGCACACTTTGTTTCCTTGTACAAGAATCATAAACCCCTTTGGTTTATTGTGTGTCAAGAAAACTCACATCTTCCTTTTATTTGTAGCCTTCTAAAACAAGTCTCGCATTGTAATAGTCAATAATTCCATCAACTCTCAAAATCTTAGGTGGTAGATCCACCAATTACTATGCATAGATTTCAAAGATGGATTTATTGCACTATTGACAATCTCTTTTCCAAGAAGGCACTTTAGGATTTTGCTTCTTTGAACCTTTAAGTTCATAATCTAATATATAAATTAGAAAATTTGGATCAAACAACCATGACGTTTGTCCTTTTACTACGCTTAGGCTCAACCTCTCTTCCATCAACTCTTGATCATAAGAGATACTAAACGCATACTCAAACTTTCTTTTAAGAAAGTCTAACACTTGAAATATTTTCTAATTAATTTTCATGCATATAAGAATAATAAATACATAAATTAGAAAAGCACTATGCACTTCTGTTATGACAATAACCAATGAAAACATAATCAATGGTTCTTTATCCTTTAAGAATAGGAATCACCACCTTCATCAAAGACCCCCACATTTTAAGAATTTATTGAAAGGCGATCACTCTTTCCATAATTCACAAGGTGTTTTAGTGGTTTCTATTAAGGCATCTCAATGAACAAATAATTGGTGGAAATAATAGCTTCCCCCCACAAGTTCCATGGTAATCAAGAACTTATTGCATTCATTGAGTTATTTCTCAACTTCATTCTTATAATGAATGAACATCTCTAATGCCTCATCCTTGCTTACTTAATAAGCCCTTATAACAGACTCTTGTGCATTCCAAATTTCTGACAACTCAAGTATGTCAATTAAGCCATGTAACATATATTTCATCCAAATAAATATTACAAAGCATACATTGGGACACTTTAATATCCAAACAAGTTCACATACATGTATGTAATTAAATAAGACTAAATGTGCTCAAATACAATAATCATGTGTCCTCCTCATCAATACACAAAATTGTACCTTAAAATTTATAAATAAATAACACCTTTGGCCAAGGGTGAACTGTACACTCTCTAACTTAAAGTGAAATCCCATAATTACAGCCCCATTAATGTGTAATTCGTCTCACTCTTGGGCTTATATACACAAATTTGAAATTATTAATAATAGCTCTCATAATGCTATTTTTAATTATCAAATAGATGATCACTTAATGAATTAGTAAAAGCTAACCACAAACTAAAAAATGGCAACCACGCCCAAAATTGAATGCATTTAAATGAATTCAAAAATTTGACTCTCTAACCAAATTTTCTTTGTTCATCAAACCCATACGCCATTGCAAATATAAGATGGCAGTCACACCATTGTCTCTACATTTATCTATTACTCATAGATTAAATACCATAGACCTACTGCCATTACAATCTCGCACTGAAGTTGTAGGTCAAAACCTCACGAGCAATTCATATATCACAGGTCACACCTGATATTAGCATGATTGCAGGGTCCCACGTGATGAAAAAAAGCAAGGTAAAAAAAATTGCAAGATTAAATTACCATTCTATAAATATTATCAAAATCTCAGTTTAGAGCATCCACAGCAGTGAAGCTAAACTTTTAGCTATTTAGCTCCACCAAAAGTTACTTTATCTATTTTACCTACACACATGCTGCAGCAGTGGATCTATTTTATCTTTCAACACAATAAAATAATATAAACATCATAATAAAATATTATAATCACTACAATAAAATAATATATCTCACTACCCAAAAAACATCCACAGCACCAACCACAGCCACCTTTACCATTAGCCACAGCCACAACCACAGCCACAACCACCACCAACACCACCACCACCACTAGCAGTCCACAGCAAGAAAAAAAAAAAAAAAAAACCAAATCTCCAATCTTTTTCCTCAACCCATACCAAACAAAATAAAAAATCACCAATCACAAACAAGCACAACGTCGGCAAGCTCCATGGGTTTCCCAGTCAGGTACCCAATATTTACGAGCAAGCACTCCGATCGGCGACGTGGGTCTGAGGTGGATGGCGGCGGTAACAGAGTGAACTTGAGAAAGATGAGCTTCAGAGATGAGATGAGATTGAATGAGAGAGAGAGAGAGAGAGAGAGAGAGAGAGAGAGAGAGAGAGAGAGAGAGAGAGAGAGAGAGAGAGAGAGAGAGAGAGAGGCACGATGTGATAAAAGGAGCAAGCCGGTGGCGGTAACAGAGGGAGCTTGAGAGACCGGAGTTGAGAGAGTGAGCTTGAGAGAGATGAGTTTCAAAGATGAGATGAGAGTGAATGAGAGAGAGAGAGAGAGAGAGAGAGAGAGAGAGGCACGGTGTGATAAAAGGAGCAAGCCGGCGGCGGTAACAGAGGGAGCTTGAGAGACCGGAGTTGAGAGAGTGAGCTTGAGAGAGATGAGCTTTAGAGATGAGATGAGAGTCAATGAGAGTGAGAGAGGCACGGTGTGATCAAGTGGTATTATTTTAATCACCGAGTATAATAAAATAACATTTTTTTTGTTTAGCTCTCATGAACAATGCACATCTATAGATAGATGTGCACTGTAGCAATGGAACTAAAAAAAATAGATTTAGTTCTATTGCTGGAGCATTATTTTGGTGCTTGAGGAGCTAAAATATAGGAATATAGCAATATAGCATCACTGCTGTGAGTAGGGGTATTTACCAAACCGCACCAAAATCGTCCGCAAAATGGCATAACCGCACCGTACCGCAAGTAATAGTGCACCGCACCGCATAGTGCAGTGCGGTTTGCGGTTTTATAATAAGAAAACCGCACCACACTGCACCCTCTCTATATATTAATTTATTTATTTATTTTTAATATTAAATATATTATTAATAACCCTAGTTTTCAACAAAAAAAAAAAAAAAGTTTATTAACTCTAGCAAGTGTTGACTAGAAAAGCCAACCCAAAATAAAGAAAAACTAGCTCAATAATTTAAAACTTGGTCCAAAAAAAGGGAAAAATTAGTTTTAGGTTGAGTAGGAAACCGACTTCAAACTGCATCTTATACATAGTATCGCACATGTGACCACAACAATGAGGTGCGGTACAGTTATGGTTTTGACTAAACTCTAAACCGCACCACACCGCACCGTTCATGTGACCGCAAAAATAAGGTGCGGTGCAGTTATGATTTTAGTTAAACTGCATCGCACTGCAAACACCCCTAATTGTAAGTGCTCTTGCGAGGCAATTAAACTAGGCAATTGATAGCACAGGTTCACAAATTAAAGCAGTTACTCATTGCCTTTCCATATACTGTCGCGTATGTACTACATTGACCAATCGCCACTTAGAGCATCCACAGCAGTGGAGCTAAATTTTTAGCAATTTAGCTCCACCAAAAGCTACTTTATCTATTTTAACTACACACCCACTGCAGCAGTGGATCTATTTTAACTTCTAACACAATAAAATAATACAAACATCACAATAAAATAATATATTTTTACAATAAAATAATATACCCACTATCCAAAAAATATACACCACTCCACCTCTATCAGCCACAGTCACAGCCACAGCCACCACAACCACCACCAGTGGTCCACAGCAGAAAAAAAAAAAAAAAAAAAAAAAAAAAAAAAAAAGAACAGGTCGGCGATGACCACAGCCACGCCCACAACCACCACCACCACCGGTGGTCCACAGCAGGAAAAAAAAAAAAAAAAGAGAACAGATCGGTGAAACGAGGACCGGCGATGGGCTTGGGGTGGGTTGGCCGAACAGATCGGCGATGACCACAACCACCACCACCACCACCACCGGTGGTCCACAGCAGGAAAAAAAAAAGAGAGAACAGATCGGTGAAACGAGGACCGGCGATGGGCTTGGGGTGGGTCGGCCGAACAGATCGGCGATGACCACAACCACGCCCACAACCACCACCAGCACCGATGGCCCACAGCAGGAAAAAAAAAAAAAAAAAAAAAAAACAGATCGGCGATCGAGCTGATCGGCAATGGGGCTTGGGGTGGGTCGGCGATGGGGCTGAGGGATGAGGTAGACGAGGGAGTGGCCGGTGACCTTCAGAGAAAAAAAAAAATTTAAGGAAGAAAGAAGAAGGAAGAGAAGCCGGAGAGAGAGAGAGAGAGAGAATGAGAGATTTTTTAATAAGGAAGAGAGAGAAGGATAATAAAAAAAAAAAATTTTAGCTGTGTGCTACAGTGCACATTTATTTATAAATGTGCACTGTAGCACTTTAGCTATAATTTTAGCAAATGGCTCCACTGCTGCAGCCCTCCTTTTATGCTAAATAGCTATATTTTTAGCAATATAACTATTTAGCACTATTGCTGTGAGTGCTCTTACTAAGAGATGCAAATAAAACATTTGCTTTGACTTTAGCACCAAATTCAGGTAAAATGCACAGTGTTTCGTTTTGTTACTTTTGTATAATCCACTTTAAACCAAGGCATGGCAATAAAAATCAAACTCACACAAAATCATGATATAAGAGATTAACAAAGTGAACCGGCTTCGAATCAAACGCCAAAAGAGAATTACAAAACCAGAATTTAATAACCGTAAATCAAATACATGTTACACACAAATACGGTTTATGAAACCAGAACACACAGCAATGGCATAGAATTGAAACTAATACACGTGAAAGGCTAGAAACAAAGCAAACATCAATCATACGGTCTACACACATGACTCTACACCATGCCCAGCCAATTAAAAATCCAAAGAGGCAAATATCCTAATATTATATAATATAATTAAAGAAGATGGATAGCCTTGAAAAAAAAATTTCACCGGCAAAGTCAAACACGTAATCAGCTTTTGAAGATCACAAATTAATCTATATATATATGTATATATATATAAAACCAAAACTTCTGAAACTTCCACAAATTTTCACATCATCATTTTAATTTATAATTTTTTTAATTTTTAAAATTAAATTGTGAGAGAGTCCTAACATGAGTCTCTCTCTCTTTTTTCCTCATCATTTTAATTTATAAAAAATTTTAATTTTTTAAACTAAATAGTGAGATAGTCTAATAGGAGTCTCTCTCTCTCTTTTTTCCTTAATCCTAAAGTTTTTTTGTTACGTGAGTCTTTTTTTTAAAAAAACCTAAAGTGAGTTCTTTAAAAAAAAATTCTAATGTGAGGTCTAATTAAAAAAATTATTATTATTTTTTTAATCGTAATTCTAACGTAAGTCTTTCAAAAAGTTAAAATTTTTAGTTTTACATTATATATAGATAATAATAATGATGTAGCAAGCTCTAAGAAAATGAAAATGCAATTTGTAGATCTACTATCAAGATAACATAGATTAGATTGGTAGCGAATAGTAGATTTAATTGCAGTTGAGTATTATGTGAAGTTATCACCATAGAATAGCCTACGTCGAAATGTGTTATGTAAAACCAATGATATGAAAGAAAAAGAATTTTTCTAAATTATTATATTGAACAAATTAGTTATTTTCATTCATCTTCAAATTATATATTTTTAAAATTTAAGTCATATACCTTTAAGTAAAATAAGTATTTTTAATTTTTATTTAACTATCCTGTGCATCGCACGGGTTAGTGACTAGTTTATAATATAAACAAGTAGATATTCATGCTAAGCGGTAAACACAACCCAGGTTTTTTCAAGTTTTGCACAGCATATATACAACTGCGATTTAGTGTGTTTCAACAATCACAAAATTCCTTTCACCATGAATCACAAAAAAAAAAAATTAAAATATAAAAAATCTGCTTTAAGATTATTAGATATATTTTAACAATTTACTTTTGTGATTAAGCAAAATGAACAATATACAGATCTAATTATAAGCAATATTAATACAAAAGAAGTAATAGGCAAAACAATAAATATATACTGCATATATAAAAAAAATCTGCAATATAATTAAAAACTCACAGGCTAAATGCATGAAGGATGAAATAATAAAATATTATTATTAGGACAAGTAGGCCCAGTCCACATATGTCAAAAGCCCAACCCTACATCCAACTCATGAGCATATAAACTCATATATTATCTAATTCCTTTCCTATGTGGGATTTGAAATTTTTACCACTTTAAATAACATCTAAGTAAACATAGAAAACATCAATTTCATATTCACTCCATGCTATTTTTCCAACACAGTTTTCTCTTGTCCTTTGGAAGAACACTCATGGCCATGGCCCCTTAAATGGTGGCGTGCTTTGTAGGGACTGCTGACTCTTGTAAAAATTTGGGCATTTGATAATTCTTTGTATGTGTTAAGAGTAGCATGGAATCTATTGCTTCTTCAGTGTTCTGTCACAACAAATATTTGGTATGTTTTCATATTGCTTGGGCTAGTGCGGTGATGCCCAAATCTGTGTAAGAGCTATTGGGACGTTGGCAAGGACATTTTTATTTTCATAGAGCAGCCAAGGTGTGTGAGCTGTGCCTCTATGTGTCATTATGAATCTTTAATACGTAGGGGGGGCTGAGTAAAAAATAAATAGAGAGGCTTTTGTTTTTAATTAATTGAGAAGATGGTGTTTTTTGTCTTAACTTTGTGCTATTTAAGCAAAACTCATGTAAGTCATGTACTACAAATTTCCATCTAACATAGCAATAAAATTAAGATTGAGGTATAAAGTGTAAAGTAATAAGGTCATAATTTAGGGTGTAAAATGTGCATTCAAATAGGTTAAGATGTAAAATGTAGCTTAATGTATAGTTTAAGGCGATAAATGTAATTTCTTACCCAAAAAAAAATTAAAATTTTTTTAAAATTGAAAACTAAACAATAGTTTTGTTTGTTAAATTAAAGCTACAAACTTTCCCGCGTTTTCTGCTTCTAAACCCAGCTCCTTCAGCTTCAGCTTCACAGCAATAGAGCGCGAAAATGGAGTCATGGGTTCCACTATTCAAGATCTTCCTCAACTCCCCAACTCCCAAAACCGAAGCATCTCAATGGTTACAACAATCTTTCAATGCCTCATCAACCACCCCAATTACCACAAGCTCTTTCCTCTCCTTGCTCTCAAAGCCCAGCGACGTCATTGTCATCGACGACGATGACTCTTCGTCTCCCAGGCCTCCTCGGACAAAGCGGTAAAAAACAAAAAGCACCCAAGACCCAGTTGCTATTTATCTTCAATTTTGATATAATGTTTGGTTTATTTGACTTGTATGGGGTTTTGATCAACAGGGTCATGTTTATAGAGACTTTACCGACTATGGTGCAGTCTAGGATTCTCTCTTTTCTTGCTTTTGAGCGTCAGAGGTTTTGTAAGAGGGACTTGTCGAGGCTGGCCCGGAATGTTTTGAGTGGGAATCAGGAGCTTGATTTTTGGGTCAAGAGGGCTGCACGCAATCTGCTCGATTTATTGTCTGAGTCGAATTACGAGTGGATTTCCTGTTTGAGTTTGGATTCTGGGGAGGAAGGTGTGGATGAAGAGTTCGAATCAGTACCGGGTTGGCTTAAGGAGGCGGCTGCGGATGCCAATGATGTGATTCTCCCTTGGCTTCCTATTTTGCCAGACGAATTTTGTTCAGTGACGCCTTTTGGTAGTTGCGAAGTTAGTGTAGATTCCTCAAAGAAAGATGGGGAGGATGGCAAAGAAGAGGTGAATGAAGTTGTGGAGGAAATGGAGATTGATTGTCCTGCAAATGTTCCTCTTGATCCTGAGATTCATGAGAAGGCTACTTGTTTGAAAGCTAGGATTATGAATTTTGAATCTTCTTTGAAAACTATGGGTTTAGCTGATGAAATTCGCCAACTTTGCTTGGACAAGGGCGGAGATTCTTTTGTGATTTTGGGTCTCATTGAACCTTGGCTGGCAGATGATGAGACTGCTTCAGTTTTAATTTCACATCTTGTGAATGAAAGTGAAGAAGAGCTTGGTTGGCCGAGCCAGGTTCTATGCTCAGTAATCCTTCCCAAGTTGTTATTACTCAAAGTACCAGCTTCTCGTGTACTTGTGGCTGCAATAATGGAATATTGTAAGCTTCATCCGAAAGCAGCTGTTTATGCACTCTTGTTTCCGTTGATTCTCCGTAGAGAAGGCATAAATAATCCCATATGTGATGTGATCACAAGAATCATAAGGGAATGTTTGCACCCAGCTCATGTTTCTGCTTTTTGCCAGAAGCTATTGTGTGGAGAAAAGGACGAGAGGAGGCTTATCTGTCTTCCCTGCCACCAACATTTAATATCCGGTGAATTGGTATGGACAGAATCATTGTTTAACCTGTTCCAAATCATATTAAATCATAATGTTCATCTGACTCAAGATTCAGTTGATCATCTTGTTTACCAGGTTCAGCAATTGGCTGAAAATTTTTCCAAATCTCTAAAATTTGGACACTTTTTGTTATGTTTAGTCACCAAATGTTCTCCATTATTGAAATCTCATAAGCTCTCACTGATTGAAGCTGTCGAGAACACCAGTACTCTTGTAACCAAATCTGTATTATCTAAATTGTCTAGCTTGTAGCTATTCTTTTAAATATCAGGATATTTATTGTTGCTGTTAGCTTCAGCCAATCTCTAACTATATACACACTATATTCTTATTAGATCTTTCCTACAAACTTTTTCCTGATATGTATTAGCTAGAATTATTATAGGGGCTTATTAGGTTTTAGTCCTGGCTACTTTGATATTGATCTGCAAGAATACATGCTTAAATTACTACCATGTTTGGTACATATGAGCTAGCAAGTAGGACATCCTTCTCTCTACATATTTGCTTATCCTTCTATTGTCATATCTTAAATATGAAGTGCCAGGAAATAATATGAATAATTTTAAATGGAGGACAAGTCTATAATGTGATCTTGCTAGAATATGATGTGAGAGTTTTGTGGCAAACTGAAATTTCACTTTGAATAGGTCCAGGAAAGTCCCATAAATCACCTTGGACAACTGATGTATTTGTGCAGTTTCCCTCTATCAATAAAAATATGGAATCCAACTGATGGTTATTTTCAAAACATCCATACCAAAGATATAAGAGAATATCTAGTGGTGGCTTCTATACTACTATTTAAGGAGTTTCTCTGTTTGGACCGAATTTTTTTTTCCAAAATACCCCTATACCCTTAAGTTTAAGCAGTGACAAAATTAAAGGATAGTCCAGTAAAAATACATATCTAACTTGTACTAAAATATTGCCTGCAAAATAAGAACACTCTTCTACTAACCCATTTCTTCAAAGCAAACATTGCCTATACGTTTATTGTTCTTTTTTAATAGAAAAATTAGTTAAACTACCTACGTTTTTGTTGTTTTTTTCCTAAAAAAAAAAAACCTTAGTTTCTAATCTTACTTTATTATTATTAAAAAAAAATACCCTACGTTTAATAAAAAAAACATTAGTATTAATTTTTATCAAAAAAAAAAAAAACCAAATATCCAAAAAAAAAAAAAACTAAATAGTTATCAACAAAAAACTAAACTAAATAGATATATACACGTCTTTTTTTTTTTTTATAAGTAAATACATCTTTAACTCCCATTAAAACGTTGCCTACAAAATATGATCACTCTCTTGATGGTTTTCAAATTGCTTTATTTATTTACTAGCCTCTGAGCACACTTCTTCAGAGCAACTATATGTTTTTTTTTTTTTTAAATAGAAAAATAAGTTAAACTACCTACGTTTTTGTTGTTTTTTTCCTTAAAAAAAAAAAAAAAACCTTTGTTTCTTATACTACTTTATTATTATTAACAAAAAAAAAAAAACCCTATGGTTTAATAAAAAACATTAGTAAGTATTAATTTTTATTAAAAAAAAACTAAACTAAATATCCAAAAAAAAAAAAAAAACTAAACTAAATAGATATATACATGTTTTTTTTTAATATATAATTAGATATATTTTTAACTCCCATTAAAACATAACCTGCAAAATAGGGTCACTCTCCTGATAGTTTTCAAATTGTTTTATTTATTTACTAGCCTCTGAGCACACGCTCATGTGCATGCTCAAATGCTCTTTTATTTTTTGGGTAAGGGTTAATTTAGAGCATTTATTATAATTTGGGATTACTACATTTTTCAATTAAAAAAAAAACCTAAGAGTGCGATGAAAAATTATTTCACCACACATAATACTCATTACACCTCTAGATTATTTTTGTGATTGAAAAATGTAGTAGTCCTAAATTATAATAAATGCTCTAAATAAACCCTTACCTAAAAAAATTATAGAGCTGAGCGCGTGCTCAGAGGCTAGTGAATTTTTTTTTTGAACTCAGAGGCTAGTGTATTTAACTAACCTGTGATTTTGTTTATGCAAGAAAGATCTCAAATTGCATGGAACATTTCTATGCCAAAAGGACCAAATAATTGGCTTGATGCTCTAACTTTTATAAGAAAACTGGCTATATATTACCTTTGAATCCTCCCTTTTTTTTTTCTTCACATTTTGCCCTTTGACCTCTGCTTCACAAGGCATCTCTGAGTCCATTTTTGTCATAGTTGATATAATGATTGGTCAAAATAGTACATAATTATTAATTATATATGTAGATAATATTGCTTTGTTGCCATTCTACTATTGCTTTACTTGTTTTAAGATTTTATTTTCAATTAGGAGGGTTATAAGCTGCTTTACGAGTACAACGTTAATTATGTATTTCTGTTAAATATATATATATATATATATATATGTGATAAGAATAGAAATGGGATAAACTGATGGGAAATAAGCATAAAATATTCAGTCTACCGAGAATTGAAAAACATAACTGTTTCACTAGCTGGACAAAAGCAAATATTGTAGAAAGCAGACAACAACAACAACATAATAATAATAATAATAACAATAAGCTGACAAATGAAACCCATAAGTGAGTGACGCATATTTCTTAAACATTGCTACTTTAGGTAAGGCCATTATAGTGACCATTAGCCATTTTCTTCATGGATTCGAATCTGAGACCCTTGTCTGAAAACTTTGTGGTGGCATAGAGCTTCAGGTAATCTTGAAAACTGAAATGATTTGGATATAAGAGTTTGGGAGCTGGAGAGATAATGGCATCACCAGCAGGATTGTAAAAAGTAGCAATAGAGAGTCTGCTCCCATTTTCGTTAGCCATGACACGGTGCAAAGCACTTTTATACCTTCCATTACTCAACACTTCCAGTTGGTCACCTGTGTTCACAAAGATGGTGTTATTCTTGGATGGTGGAATTTCTACCCATTCTCCATCTTTGAAGAATTCAAGACCTGGGACTTGGTCATCTTGGAGTAAAAGTATAATTCCTCCAGCATCAGTGTGCTCTCGAAGTCCTCTTACTTGTTGTGGATGAGGACATTGAGGGTACTTTGCTACTTTTGTCCCTACAGAAGGACCTTTGCTCCCTGAGAATGCCTCCTTGATATAACACTTCTCCAAACCAAGATTCTCGCACATGAGCCCGGACAGCTTTTCTGCTAGTTTAACCAGTTGAGCTATGTACTCATCCATAGCTTTGCTGCATTATGCATCATATTAGTTAATATAAATTTATATGCATACCACAAAAAATCGGACATATACAAATTATGATAATAATTTTGACCTCCTGTTGACTCACCGAAGATCCTCAGAGAGGTTTGCAATTTCATCAATGTTAGAAGTTGGGCGATGCCAAATGAAGAAGCTGCTTTCCCAGTCTATGTCAGAGTTGTTTCCTTTGTTTTCTAAGGCTTTGGCTATCTCAGACTCATAGAAGCGTTCCTTCAAGTTTTCCTCGTAGTGTCTATTTACTAAGTGCTTCACCTTTTCCATCAACTTTTTGTCAATGCCATGGTTCTCAATCTGCATAATTGAAAATTTCATTAGAATGAACGGTAAATTAGATATCAAGTTAAGTGTATGGTATAAAATATAAAAGAAGAGGTCTTCATTACTTTAAAGAAGCCCCATTTTTCACAAGCTTGGTGCAGAAGTCCATTGTTTTGCTCCTCTTCTCATCATTGAGCTCATCAAAATCTATCACTGGGATCTCCATATTCTTCTATCTGATTCTGTTTGCAAACCAGAGGTCACTTGAGGGAATATTTATAAGCTCAGACAGGAAACCTTTACCTACATAGTAATTAGTGTTGGTTAGATTTGAAGATATGGTAGTTACAGATTAACTGTAACCTCATTGAAAGGAAAAATTATTGTGTGCCTTGAAACAAGCAACGATAAAAAAAAAGAAAAGAAAAGAAAGTCCAAATTCAACTTACCACTACCATGTGATTCTGTGTACTTTCTTATATCTTCAAATCAATTAGTCAATGAAGCTCTCACTTGTAAATTAAGTTTTGTTTCTTTGGTTTTCATAAGGAAAACTTTCCCTGATTGGTTTATTTATTTATTTTAAATTTTAATGCTCGTCATGAGTTTCTCTCTCTCTCCACCCCTTTCTCTTTTTATGTAAAGATACATTAGTGAGGCTTTATTTTACTCTTGTTGATATTTTTTGTATTGTGGGACCATTTTTAACAAAACTAGGGGCAGTTTGGCACCAAATAAGCAGATTCAAACAAAGGAAAACAGGGGCATGGAAGTCCTGGAAATATATTATAACCAATGGGCGCTTTTGGTTGCAAGCTGCAGCTGTTGACTTAACATCATTTTTCTTGCTTTTGTTAGTCAATCTCTTTATAGCATGTGTCTTAACTTTCAGTCAATAGCCAAACTTTAATTGCTTAAGCTATCAAGAAAAGTATTACATAGTTAGGCTTTTGTCCAAAAATCAGATGATGCTGGGCTCAGAATCTCAGATTAGCAAGGTCCGTGCCTATCTTTGGAAGGAATGTAAAGCCTAGAATTTTATGAGATGCTGTTCATCTCAAGCTAAGCAAGGAGGACCATATGGCATGCATTCACTTAATGGATATTAAATAGAGATTGGGATCCTCTAGAGTTTTAGGTATCCCTAGCAGAATGAATACCAAAGTAAGTCTTTTTAAGGCTTTGTTGGGTTGGTGTCCCATTGATACCATCTTTGGTTGAAAAATAATTCTTATTGGCATGAAATGAGTGACAAGATGTTTAGAGGAATATGAGCTTTATTGCATTCTAAATCATAGGTTGATTTAAGGTACCCCCTTCTTATTTGAAGTGTACAAGGACAATTGTTTAAACTGCTGTTGCAAACAGACCTCACTTGTTTGCTATTATTTTTAGAACATGCTAATTTCTGCAATTTGTCATTTATTTTAACATGTTAGAATGATAAATAATAATTAAATGATTGAATTCACAATTTCCTATTGGTTTAAGCTTTAGAGATAAGATATTTTATCATGGTATTGCATATTTTTTATTCTAACAATACTCTTATTGTTGAGAGTCAAGAACTTCCATAAGAGTCAAGAATTTAGAATAGTTACAAAAATGTTGTAGAGCCGATCATGCAGTGGGAAAAAAAAAAAAAAAACTACTTGGGTTAAGTATCTCTATAATAATATATTGAAGAGATAGATTCGACATTTTCTATATACTCTTCTGAATTGTCTTATAAAAAATGTTTTAAGACCATTCCCAAAGAATGCATCAAAGCAGAACCTAGAAAAGGTATTAGAATAGAACAAGATACAAACAACTTGATCTGGTTTGTCGGAGCTGATTTAGGTATGGGCCACTATAACATTGGAAAAACTAATAAGGCAAGCAGCGGATTTAGCTTAACAAGTAGTCTAAAGAAACAAATTTTTTTAACCATTGCTATGATTAGTGCTAATAAAAGTAATATAAAATTGGCTTATGCAAAAGTAATCTAATCACAATTTTTCATGTCATAAGTTGCGAAAGGATTGTGATAAATTGTCTCCTTAGCGGAATGATTTCAAAATTTTATCTGTAACATATTGCAGAATGGATTGCAAAATCCCATATGTTTATGCTAATAAAAATTAGGGAAAAAAAAAAAAAAAAAACAATGAAGGCCCATGTGTTGGATGCCCAACTGAATTGAATTCGTCAAGGCCATTTTGTTTGGGCTTAGTACGGCCTAGTATATTAGGCTCTTGAATTCCGATTGGGCCAAGATTGGTCTTGGATTGGCTAAGACCAACATGAACAATTCGTAATTTGCAAGAACTGAACCATTTTAGTGTATGCAGAGCGCATTTAAACTTTAAATGTAACTAGTATTATGTCTTTACGGTTTAATCAAGAATTATATATAGATTTAAAATATATTTTATATTTTAAATCTAGAGACCCATGTGAAGGGAAAAACTTATTTTATGTTATGATTAATGAGCTTAGTCCTTAGTTTATAAAGCTGATGTATTCTTTCTTTTGTCTCTCTGTAGCACCATCTACTTGAGCCCTGACTTGGATTGGGCCTTGTTTTTATACTGTTTCTCCATTAATGAAAGTTTCTATCGTTTCGGACTTAAAAAACACAAAAAGCTTAGTCCTTTGTTGTCATAGTAATATAATATTCGTTCTTTTTTTTGGCAAGTAGTTTTCTCCTTTTTCTCTTTTAGGTAAGTAGCTATTACTTCTGTATCTAGAATGTTTTGCGTATTTTCTTCCTTTGAACTACTTTCTAAGTTGCTTTATACCACTTATTTCTACATTCTAAGTTACTTAATAGTGTCTGTTACGCATTTAACATAACACCATGCAAATAAGCTACTTAAACCTATAAAGTTCCCAAAAAGACTAAAATTAAAGTATATAGTGGTTATGTTTTTGACATATATGCGTATATAGCATTTTTCTAGGGTCGAATAAAATCCAAAGCTACCACCGCCCACATTGGGCTAGTTGGTACTTCTCCAACCCATAAGGCTTGAAAGGGTTAGGCAGACCTAGGTTCGAGTGGTTCTGTGGGGAGGGATGGGGCAGGGTTATTTGTGCAGTTTCTAATCAAGATTATAAAAAAAATAATTAACAGTAAAAAAAAAAATTCAATCCAATGATGCGATTGGTGGTCAATAATAAGGGTCAATTACAGTAATCATAATTCAAAATATCATACATAGATCACTAAAAAAAAACCTTTGATCAAGTGGTATCATATTAATGTTTAGTTGTCTTATGGAAATATCATAGAAAATTTATGATGTCACATTTATGTTATTGAAGTATGATAGTGGTAGGTTAAACACTCTATTAAAATAGTAATATCATACTAATAGAATTTTATTATAAAACCAAAATATGTAAAGAATGTGAGGTGGAAAGCTAATTGAAAAATTACTCTAATAAAGTGTCATATGGTAGAACGACATGTTCTCCCCACGAGGTTTTTGGTTTCTTATATAAAATTAAAAAAAAAATCATATACACACACAATTAGTGCACACTTATAGATTATTAATGTGTATTTACTCCATCGACACATTCAATAAACTAAAAAATTGACGTTAATACAAACTTTGATAAGTAGAAGCCTAAATGAGAGAGTTTTAAGGAATATGCCACTTTGCAGAACCTCATACTCTCTCCTATAAGGTGTCTACTTTTAACAAATAAATATATAAAGATGATAAGATTAGACACAATCCTAAACAACGTAAACACTATTAGCATTCTACTATTATTACTAGTAACTAGTAATGGACCTACAGATGCATGGATAATGTTGTAAGCTCCTTTGTGAAAATGTTATATAGAATATTCCAAATATTTTAAACTAATAATATAAAGTAATGTTGCAATAACATGAAGATGTTTTTGTTAAATTAATGATGTAATACAAAATCAATGGGGATGAAGAATTTAGACTATAGAGAAAATTAGAAATTAGTTATTATGTGGTGTAATAACTTGATTATTTGTTTAATTATAAATTTTGTTACTTTAATGCATTGGAGTTAGCATTAGATTTTCTTTTTAATATCATTAATATTTAGATGTCTTATGCAAATATTATAGAAAATTTATGATGTTATATTTATCTTATTGAAGTATGATAATGGTAGGGTATACACTCCAAAAATATAGTAATATCATACTAATAGAATTTTATTATAAACCAGAATATGTAAGGAAGATGAGGCAGAAGGCTAAATGAAAAATTATTCAATACTCATTATGAACTTACGATTGAAGCTATCTTTTATGAATAATCGTTCGGAACCCATTTTACAAGGAAACCAAAAAAAGTAAACTCATTCTTGTCACTTTGTGTGTATAGTATATAGTTTCCTATTTTTGAGGAATCTGTATAAAATTTAATTTCTTTCACACATTAAAATAATAATAAAAATAAAAAGTCAAAAAAGGTCAAACGAAACGTGGACCAGCTTCAACCACAGATCCGACTACACTATCAATTGTCAACTCTGACGTGTCATCCTAACTGTCAACCAAATCTTGACTCCTTTGCTTTAAAAGTAATTCTACTCAACGGTTGAGTCCCAATCACGCAGTACAATCACAAAAAATTCTCCATTGTTAAAAGTCTTTGACCTCACTGAAACCATCAAATCGAACGATTCCAAACTCGAAACTCCATTTTTGGTCCTATAGTCCCTCACCGCACACTATAAAAACTCTCCTCCCAGTGCCTCACAGTTACACTTTCCATTTCCATTTCCATCTCCATTTTGCCGCGTGCACCTAAATCTGCGCCTTCCGTATTTATCACCAACTACCTCCGCCTCAAAACGCCGTCGTTCCCAAAGCTAAAATAAAAATCTAAAACTACTTTCCCTCTCATTTCTCTACAATATAACACACACGCACACACACACACACTGACACAGAGAGAGAGAGAGAGAGAGAGAGAGAGAGAGAGAGGGTCCGAGTCCGAATCCGAGTCCGAGAATCGGGGAGCGCTAAACTACGCCGGGTACGCTAGAGTGCGCCGGGTGGTACTCTACGCCACTAGTGAGAGCCGGAATCGAGTGTGTTCTCGGCAATGCGGGTGAGATCCTCTGCGATTATCGCAGTGTTGTTGGTGTTGTTGTCGGTGTGCGATCCTCTCCTCTGCTTCGGTTCTCGGACGACTCTCTCCGTGAACGAGTCGGAATCGGCGGAAGCGGTGGTGGTGGTGGAGGAGGGGATCGTCAATGCCACGGGAACAGCTGCCGAGTCGAACGCGTCGCGTAGATCCAATGAGGACAGCTTGGCCGGCATGATCGATCGCGCTCTACAGAGAGAGTTCCCGGAGAACGAGCAAAACGAAGGTTCCGTACTCAGATCTATTGCTTATTTGCTTTTGGTGGTTTAGCTAGGTTTTTGATTTTTTTATTTATTGAAAATGTTGTTGAATTTTGATAGCTAATCTTCTTATTAATAAGAAATTATGAGCGTTTTAATTGTTAATCTTACCATTAATTCTTTTTTTATGCGTGAATTTGTTTTATTTCTTTGCCTACCAGAGCTGCTTGGAATTAGGAAATTGATAAATTTGAATTTGGTGTTAGTAAAGTCTGTTTGGTTGCTGGAAAAATTGTGTATTGCGGTGATAGTTTGTTTGTTTGTTTTTTTTGCTTGGAATTAAGAAAATGATAAATTTGAATTTGGCGTATAGTAAAGTCTGTTTGGTTGCTGGAAAATGCGGAAAAAAGAGTGGAAATAATTAGTTAGGCTACTTTAGAAGTATGTGTTATGTTCTTTCGTGGATTCGATTTTGCTCAACTGGTAAAATATTTTGTTGTCAAATAAGAGATCTGGTGTTTGAATCCGCTTACACCAAAAACCAATTGGTGTCTTAGCCTGATCATAAAAAGCAATCATTATGGAGTGGATACCATAAGTTGAAATTCTATTGCATCTATCAAAAAAATATTATGTCCTTTCAGTTTTAAATTCAATTAATGGACTTTGAAGTCTCATATTGTTGTGTATTGCTTGCAGCCACTGATTCTGTTGGTAGCTTCAACAATAGTGTAGCCGAGCAACAGGTTTGTAGACACTTTCTTTGAAATTGCTATAAATATGTGCTAACTGTCTATAAGTGCTTCTAGCAAAATCTGAGTCTGTTTTGTTAACTGAACTTAGTATGCTTGATTTATCTGATCAGGCAGTTTTGGAAACTGTTGCTAGAGTGAAGCCGAAGAAAAATGACACTATGGAGGAAAAGTAGGTGCTTCTTTCTTATTACTATAAGATTATTGATTTCTCTTTGGTCCTAGTTGTTGTTGTTATAGAAAGTAAATTCTTTTCTAATGTCTCATATTTGGATATTGCTGAAATCTTTCTGACCCCAGATTCATATTCTAGGTCGTTTTTCAATTTGGATAATGAAAATGGAGCAGAAGATGTGCCAACATTAATCGATCGAAGTGTATGTCTGCTACATGTCATCGGCAATTTTTAGTTAGTTCATAATTCATTTCTGTTGTTATACAAAAAGTTTCAATTTTTTAATTCTGCTTGATATTTGATCACTAGGACAATGTCTTTACTCTATCCAACCCAAAGTCGAAGTATCCTGTGCTTCAATTAGACTTGAGGTTAGCTAACCTGTTCACTTCCATTTTTTTTTTTTTTTTTTTTTTTTTTTGTGAATCCCATTATATGTATGACTGGCAGCAACTTGCTGGCTGATTTATCCTACTTAAAATTCTGTTTTGCAGATTGATATCAGATTTGGTAGTTGTCATTGTCTCTGCAACTTGTGGTGGAATTGCCTTTGCTTGTGCTGGACAACCGGTCTGACATTTGTTACTACTTGAGCCTTTGATGTACCTCTATAACTACCATATTGCCTCTAAAGACTGTTTCCTCTTGTTTTGATTTTTTCAGGTTATTACTGGATATCTACTAGCAGGGTCTTTAATTGGACCCGGTGGCTTGAGCTTTGTTAGTGAAATGGTGCAAGTATGTCACATTCATGTCTGGCCAAAATTACTGTTATTTTTGTCTCCCAGTTTTGTTTCCCTATGATATTTTCTTCTTCTTCCTTTTCCTTTTTGTTTTCATTTTTTTGGGTCACTGAAATGAATGTCAAATGGAGTTACATTATGAATCATATTGTAATATTATTGTCTCCAGACACCAACTGGTCTTAAACTCTTAATATGTGAATTTGGAGAAAGGGATATTCATTCATGCATATTTATAATTATCCTCTCTGAATTTGGGGACCTGTCTTTAAGCCCATGACAATATAAATGTCTTTTGTCATTGTACCAAGGCTGTCTGTGTTTTTACCTCACTAAGCTTTGTGAATACTGGGATAGGAAAAACGGTCATGCACAAGGTTGTTTTGCCTCTCTTATCTTCATGACATAGTGGAAGATTTAAGTCTCTTAATCTGTCATATGCTATATTCACATATTACTATATTATTTTCAGATATTAAAACATCATGTCCATTTTAGCGCAGGTTGAAACAGTTGCTCAGTTTGGAGTGATCTTTCTTCTTTTTGCATTGGGTCTGGAATTTTCCACGACAAAGGTTGGCTTGCATTTTTCTTCATTCATTCTTCCTTCTAGCTCGTTTGTATATCATTTATTCAGTCTGTGATAGGAATCTCCTCTTTACACGTTTGCAGCTTCGTGTTGTTCGAGCAGTGGCAATTTTAGGAGGTCTACTCCAGATTTTCCTATTTATGTGCTTGTGTGGAATACTAACCTCGGTATGTCTAGCATTAGTGTTATTCTAGTTTTTTAGGCAAGTATGATATACACCACACTGGATAACAACCAAGGATCTGACATCATTTTTTCTGTCCACGTATAATCTCCAATTATTGTTTTGTAGATAATTCAATTGTTATGACAAGTGGTGCATGCTTTGGGCCGGGGGGGGGGGGGGGGGGGGTTGGTGTTGAGCCCTGGTTCTCCTCATAAAGGAGACCAGTCAATGCCAAATAGCTACAAGGCTCTTGGCGGAATCTCCAATTATATATACCACATTGGGCATTTTATATTATTTACAAGCATTTATTATCTTTCTGAGAGGCTTCACAAGTAATCCACATGCAAAACAAGATAAATTAAAAGGGAACTTGGTTCTAAGTTTTTGTGTGCTTCAACTGATTAGTATCACTGTGATTGGACAACGTCCGTTTGGCTTGAGCTTACAAGCTCAGCTTTTAACTTTTATGTATAGCTTTTTAAAAGCTCACTTTTTTGAAGTACAAGTTTACTTTAACACACTTTCAGCAAAAAGCAAATAAGCTGTTCCCAAATGGACACTAATTGAGCATTAAGTTGAAATTTTTTTGATTGATATACATGTTATTATTTAAACTTGAATAAACTTCCATCAATGAATTTCTGATGTATGCAGCTGCATCCTTTCTGCAGTTATGTGGTGGCAAACCTTCTGAAGGGGTATTTGTTGGTGCACTCCTGTCTATGTCTTCAACAGCAGTGGTAATTCTCCTTCTATAGATTTATGTGTGATTCCTCATATGCTGATTATGTCTTTATTAGGAAAAGTTACATTGGCTCATTACTGCCAGTACATTTACTCATGCCATGATGCTTAATTTGGTGTTATAGTTTACAGCTTTACATAAAACTTCAAATCTTCATGTGCTTAATTTTTTTAATAATATAGAGAAAACAAGAACCTTGTCAATCATACATATGATATGTTTTTATACCTTTTAGTAGCTTTGCATTGGTAATGGATTTTAGGGAAGAATTTTTTGGAACAACATCTAGTAGAAGCTCGCTGGTGGTGCTGAACACTACACACATTCCTAGAAAATGCAAAGCTTAGAACTGTCGTCTTTGCCCTTTTCTTGCAGTTAAATTGGTTTATCTTGTTTAAGAGTGGTTTATCCATCCATTTACATACCGAAAGGAATGTTTATTTTTCTTTTCCTTTTTTCCACCTGTTTTATGCCTTCTGTTTTTCTTGAGGACTCCAAAACAAGATCCTTTGCCTCTTTGGTCATGAGGAGTTGTTAGGCAAATTGACTAATGAAATATGTGGAATAACCTGGAGGGAGTTGGTGGAAGGCATTAAAATGCACTTCTTGTCTGTGTCAAAATATATTTTCCAATAGTAAATCATCATTTCAATTGTGCAATCTTGAAAGAGTATGAGTGTTTCTATCAAATCATATATCTGCCAAAATATAGTATTGACTCATTTTTCTGCGTGATTCTCCAGTTTATCTTGTTTGACAGTATCAAAGCCAATGTTGATGATGAGAAACTCTTTTTTTTTTTTTTCTTTTTCTTTTTTTAAATTAAAAAAAATTATTAATTGTGCTTGTTTCATCTCATAATGGGCCACAGGTCTTGAAATTTTTGATGGAAAAAAATAGTATTAATGCTCTTCACGGTCAGGTCACAATTGGCATCCTTATCCTTCAAGTATGTAACTGCTACCTGTTGTTTGAACAATCATTGAAATCTAAAAGTATATTTTGTGTATAAGATTTATCTTCTATACAAAAATTTTTAAGAAACAAATTTTGCTTTTAAGTTCTAAGAAATTTGGCATATCAGGACTGTGCTGTGGGCTTGCTGTTTGCTCTGCTTCCAGTTCTTGGTGGTACTTCTGGAGTTCTTCAAGGAGTAATATCCATTACTAAATTGTAAGCAAAGACAAGAATGAACTGCACCTCCATTATGTAGTGTATGAAAATTATGTTTATTTAATAACTTGAGAATTTTACTGATCTTTAATCTACAGATTTCTACTTTGTTAGGGACAGTCATCTGGCTGGGCAGTGAGCAGTCAGGCCCTGCCTGATATGCCATCACATTGCACATAGGCCAGGCCAGCTTTAGCTTGTTTGAACTTTTGGAAATACATCTTTGTCTGCCTTGGTTGGACCATCTTAAATTGCTTGGTCTCTCATAACTGGGAAGGTGGTGCTGGCTGCCTAGGAGTTGAGACTCATTGGGGGTTGGGTGTGGGATTGAGTATATCATAGGCTACATAGGTTATCAATATAATTTAGAAAAAGGATCAGTCTCCAATAGCTGAACTAAAGTAAGCAGACCTAGCTTATTTTCTATTTTCTAAAATGCTGATGCATTTTGAATTTATAGTTTACAAGGATTTTTTGCTTAAGAAACTATTGGCATATATTGAAAAAAAATATTAATCTTGTGCTCTACATAATATACATTGTATACTGCAGGGAATGGCAATTATTTCTTATTTTTTTTTAGAAATAACAAACCATTTTTTAGGATTCACACTTTGCCATATACCCATGTAAGAGAAAATAATATATTCTTTTAGTTCTGCTATTGATGTAGGTACTTTTATTTTTCTTTAGGTGTACTTGTAAAATGCCCATTAAAATAGCACAGTTGATGTCCATGGCTTTTCTAGGCAAGCCTTAGGTTTTCATTTTTCTTTAGTGGTGATCGTGCAAATATAGCAAGGTTTTTGTTTGTTTGTTTTTTTGTTTAATTAATTTATTTATTATTATAATTGAAATTTTTTTTTCTTGTTGCTAAAGTACACGTATTGCAAGCTATTTCCTCTTGCCCATGTTCCTTATCACTTACTAATTTTGTAATTCAGGTTGGTGGTTCTAATTACATTTTTGGCCATTTTGTCAATATTTTCTCGCACATGCGTACCATGGTTTCTAAAGCTCATGATGAGCCTCTCATCTCAGGTCCAGAACTCCAGATATGTCTTTTAATTTGTTGCTACATTTTATGGTTATGCATTATGTTGACTCAACTTTTTGTTTTGCAGACTAATGAACTCTATCAATTGGCATCGGTGGCATTTTGCTTACTTGTTGCTTGGGTTTGTCCATTTCTTCAGTCTTACTTCTTGCGTTATATACTGGCATATTCTTTACATATCATGATATGCACAACTTGAGTAAGGGAGACATCTCTCTTCACTCTGCTTCTAAAGTTACTTAAACATATTATGAAACATAGAAGTATTTACTTTGTCAGTCTGAACGATTCAGTGAATTGTCAGGCAGAGATCGAGACTCATGTGCATCCATGGTTTCTGTCTCTAAGAATAGTAACTTTTATTTATTTATTTATTTATTTATTTATTTAAATTGGCGAATTAAACACGCTCAAAAGTTAGAGTGAAGGAAGCCTGGCTACCTTGAATTAGCCACAAAATTGAGACTCATGGGGGGAAGGCGATTCTTCCACAGAGAATTGAAATCTTTCGAATTTATTTTAACGTAGAGCGGGAGAAAACTTATAGTCTACAGGTCATTGAATGGGGAAGGTATAGCATGTTTAACATCATCTTGGGTAAGGATGGTGCACAATGGTTCAGTTTTGTTTTAGACGAAATTCTCAAACTGCCGCTGGAACATAAGGTCATTTGATCCTTTCGGGAAGCGGGGAAGGTATTCGTCTTGCAAAAGCATAAGAATTATTGGGGTCAGTACATCGCAATCACAGAGTTTGGAGCACCGAGAAACAAAGGGCCTGTGATAATACCTGAAGGCCACCAATTCTTTGGTTGGAGAGGACTGGGTCAGGTGGTGAAGGGACTGTTGCTGCCAGATTCGAAAGGCAAGTCTATTGCAGTTGTGGTGGAACCGTTGCAGGATCCAAATGAAATGCAACCGGTGGGGAGCATTAATTACAGATCAAAAAAATTTTTATTTGTCCCTTTGTAGTTTTGTGATGCTACCCAATTCCTCCCCACCTGCAAAAATCCTCCGACAGTGATATACAAACAAACTTGCATGCACTCGCATAATCACATTCCTTCCCTGCCATCCTTCTCCATATCTATCTATGTGTGCATGTCTACAAGTACGTTTTTAACTTGGATTTTTGTGTCATTTCAGTGTAGTGATAAGCTGGGTTTAAGCCTTGAACTTGGTTCCTTTGCCGCTGGAGTTATGATATCAACAACTGATCTTGCACAACATACACTTGAACAAGTAGTGTACTTTCTTTTGTGTATTTTTTTCTGGACTTGCAAGATGCTTGATGACCTTTGTTTTATCTACTCTTATATGGGGTTTATTGTCCTTTAGGTTGAACCTATTCGCAATTTCTTTGCTGCTCTTTTTCTCGCCAGCATTGGGATGTTAATACATGTTCGTTTCCTTTGGAACCATGTTGATATTTTACTAGCAACTGTTATACTGGTGATCGTTCTAAAAACATTTGTGGTTGCGACTGTTGTCAAGGGATTTAGATACAGTAACAAGACTTCGATTCTTGTAAGATTCACTGAACTGCTATTACAGTAATATCTACATTTTGTCTGTCATACATTTTATTGACAGAGGAGCCTTAGGTTATTCCACATGCGTAGGTCGGAATGTCTCTTGCACAAATTGGGGAATTTTCCTTTGTTCTTCTAAGCCGTGCTTCAAATCTTCATTTAATTGAGGTGAGTGTTTTAAATTGTAAGCATGCCTATCCATGGTAATTTAGAAAGCCATCTTCCCGAGAAATGTTTGCTACTTTCATGAGAGAGGTGTGAGGAAAATGGGAAGTAGAGCTGTAGAAGCTTTCAGTTGTTTGTTTTATGTTTACTTCTTTTCCAAAATTGGAAGACCTTTTTTAAATTAGGCTAATCAGTCGTATTAGACTGGTTTGGTGGATTTTTGTTCAATCAGCTTCCAATTTAAGAATCATTTGGATTTCTTTTCTAAGCTAAAGAACCAAATGGAGCAAAATATGTGCTCACTTGCTTAAAGGAAATGAAACTCCAAGCAATTTTATTACTTTCCAAACAGTAAATAATAATGCCAAGTGCAAACTTGTCTTTCCAGCACTGTATTTTGATCAGTTGATCTTGCAGCTTATGCTTTATTTCTGCTGCAGGGCAACTTGTATCTACTGCTGCTTGGCACAACAGCTCTCAGTCTGGTATGTAAGCCATTTTAATATATGTTGCAAGTGACAAAGTATGAAATGCATCTTTAGAAATCTTTCTATAGTATATTTGTTGTGATAATATTTACTCATTGCAGTGTACCAGTAGCCCCTAGCATACCAATTTGTTCAGGCAATTTAACTAAAGAAATTCTTTTTTATTCCAAAATTTCTGGGAACAACTTGCCAATGGACTTTGTGCCCACTGGCTCATCCACTCCCAGTTATGGGGTAAGTCTGGGGGTTGAATCCCCTCAAAACCTCTACCTACTGCCCCCCACCCCCACCCCCACCCCCAAAAAAAAAAAAAAAAAAAAAAAAAAATTTCTGGGAACAATTCAATTATAACCATCCTACGGTTGGTTGGGAATTGATAATTAAACTTTAAAAAGATGATGCTGTGCACCTTGGGATTTGTTGATATGCGTCTGAAACAAGTTCTGAAAAAGAATAAATGCAAATAGTACTATGGAAGATGAGGTGATAATAGCCAGTTTCAATGTAGTAGTGTTTATGTTTTTTATTTTTATTTTTAAAGGGTTTTAACCTCCTAATGATAACTCTTTATCATCAAACAAAGACACCAATCGGTTTTTGGTATTAATATTCTATTGAGTTATTATTAGTTGAGTGTCATGTGCTGAATCAACCAAATATTATGATTTGAACCAATACGATAATGCAGGTGACTACACCTTTGCTGTTCAAACTAATTCCTGCTGTCGTACACCTTGGGGTGTTGACGCGGTGGTTCTCTCCAGATAGTTCAAGTGAGGTAATTTTCTGCTTTTGGAGATATTCTTGTACGCCCTAATTATTTACCACATCAAAGGTGCAAAATTTGTTTGGAGGTATCTTGAATATAATTTCTCCTCCCAGATTGGATTTAAAGGGGATAGCCTTCGTGCAGAGAGTGCTAAGCGTATTACTGTGATGGTCCAAGGCTCTCATGATTCATGATGTTAAATAAAAACATGAATCAGAAAAATGCAATTTTCAGCATTTACCTGACGGTCTTCTTATACTCTGGAGGACAGGTGCTTAAGCGTGCAAAAGGAGGTTGACTAAGCGAGCAGAATTTTTTCTAGTGCAAAGCTTGCCCTACTTTCGATATGATATCATTTCCGACCAGGCGAGAATGGCCACAATTGGCAACTGCGACAAAACAGACGGTGCCGAAGATATGCAATGCGCATGCTGACATATTCTAGTTTGATTTAGGCCCATCACATTACCCTGCTGGATGGCCCTGCTATATTCTGTAAATTATTGTTCATATTGTAATGTAATTTCATTTCACAGTTTTCTTTTAGCCGATTGTCATATGCTTTGTTCTATTGTATTAATTTTGTGTATAAGTCAGAAATCAATGCCATTATGGTCTCACAGATGCATCAATTTTTTTTTCTTCATTTAATGACACCACTGTAATCTGAATTTTGTTTTTTAATTCCTCAAATTTTGTCAGGACATAGAATCATTTAATGCAGTGCTTCACAGTTGGAAGTTCCCAGTCACTAAAGCCAAAGAATAAGCTGTCAAAAACTGAATCTTTCTGCCCGTGGCCTTTACTGCTGGAACATCGTAGAATAAGGGTCCATTGACTTGAGAATTGAGGATCGATTATGAAATTAGCCGAAAGGGAAACAAAGCAAAATGGAGAAAACATATGGCAACATCATGTTGTCTCCTTTTGCATTAGACCACATGCAACCTGGATTTTGAAGTGATTCTCACAAATTTTCAGTCACTTAACAGTGACCCGATATCGGTAGAGAAGGATCTTGTCGATGGAATTTTATTAAACACCCTCTGACCTTTCAAATTGATTAATATCCAATATATCCGAATGTTAAAAAAAGAAAAAGAAAAAAAGTTCAACGCTCAAGTACTAATGAAATAGAAGCAACAAGCACGCATGCCTAGATAAATATTCTCTGTACTGCAAAATGAGTGGGGGATCTCTCGCAACAAACGAGATGTTATACATGAAAAAGAATAATACTACAGTCCGCCTGTGGACTTTGTGTGTTTTTTGGAGGATGATGCCAATGGGCTGCATGTAAACAGGCTTTGTCCTGATCCCTGTATTGCTGTTTAGTTTTTTTTTTTTTTTTTTTTTTTAATCAATTCCAGTTTACCAAAAAAAAAAAGAAAAAAAGAAAAAGAAAAAGAATAATACTTAAACTAATGTTTCTTTCAATGTGTCTTTCTTTAAATGTACTCGTCATATTACTTATCAACTAAAACATGCATGTTATTTTTGCTCAAGGAATATACTAATTTGACTTTCGATAAATGGAAACTGAGAGGATTTGAAAAACAACAATATCTGCCTAAATCATTAGTTTGTGAGATAAAACATTAGGGATACTTTATCTTCTTCTTTTATTTATTTTATTTATTTATTTAATTTTAATTAAAAAAATCATTATTTTGGATAGTCTTTTTGTTTTTCCTTCTTTTAATTGACTTGGAAGTTGGAACACATATGAACCGCTCATAACTGATGCATGTATCATCACTGAAATTTTAATTTTTATGAATGGCCCAGCTCAACAAATCCTCTAGAAAAATATAAAATTTTTAGTAGCTCCAATCAAATTGGACATATGAAAAGGATCCTTCCTGAATCTTATAAACATTCAGAATTTTTTTACAACCTATCACATGTTTTTTTTCCCCCCATAAAAAAAAAAAAAAAAAAACATTAATGAAAGTGACAAGAGGTTGTTGATATGAAATTAAAGAAAAATTGATCGAGAAAGAAAGTCATCTCTCATCTTCGATGTCAAAGTCAAAAGTGATGCTTAAATATTGGCAACTTGAACCGAACGATCGACGTGATGCAGAAAATATGAAAAAGAGCAACCTATAAAGTCCATTTGAGAGTTTTCTAGAAAGGCCATGCTTGCAAAATATAGATACATAAAGTCAATCCTTCTTTCTTTACTGAAAATGTAATGGGGATTTGCCTATTTATCACCTCTATGGAAATTCCCAAATGTCGTTTGATGCAAGTTAAGCATCAAGTTAGATCATAAACAAACAAACCAAAAAAAAAAAAAAAAAGTAAACTTTAGGTCAAGTCCATGCCATCAGAAACATCACATTATTATTTACTATTATGAAGTATGAAGCAACGTTTATGATGTCATAGAAAAGGAAAAGCTAATTAATTGTTCAAGAGAGTTGTAAAATGAGCAGTCATGATCATATACAGTTTCATTTCACATTAAAATAAGGTAATTGACTATATATGAGCTTGGTATTTTTGCTTAATCAATATATTACGAAGTGTCACTCGCTTTCTTAGCATGTAAATCGTGTCTTTCATGTAATAATACAATATAATGAACTGTCGAGTAATTTGACAAATTCAACAGGTAGAACTAATAATTTGATGAACTACACTTTAAAGAGCACAAAAGTTTTTTTTTTTTCTCTAGTAATAGGTTTCTATTTATTTGAATGAAGTGGATTGATTAACCTAGAAAAAGACAGGATAAAAAATTAAAAATTAGTAATTAGTATTTTGTTTGTAGATGATTTCTTTCCCTCTATAATTATTTAAGGTACTCAGTCTTAGTTAGCATTTGTTAACATGGAAATGACGTGAAAATATGTCACAATCTTGGTTCTTTTGGCTGAATTGAAAATTGTATATTATATATATATATATATATTTAAAGATAAAAATCAAGAACAATGTCTATGTGCATTTAAGGTGAATGTGAAACAAAATATGCGGTGGTTGAGTAAACGGTGGACTGGCTTCTCATTGATGGTTAAAGTTGACGTACAGTGTAATTCAAAGGTCACCAAAATCTTAAAAAAGCAAAATATTCTCAAGCGCTTGCATTTATTTTGGTAGAAAATAAAGGGGCCAAGAAATATATATATATATATATATATATATATATATAACCATGTATTTTGTTTTGACTGACTTTTTTTCACCTAGGTGCATTTTTACTTTGAAATATATATGATTCTTCCCCATTCACCTGTGATAATTGAAAATTTAAGACATGTTTGACAAGCCTATTCAGTTATTCTTGTCAGTTTGGGTAAATGGCATGAAAACAAAAATGAGCCATGGAACTGGTGCTGAAATTGATCGTGTTCTTGTTTGTCTGTTTTTGGGTCCAATAATGAAAAATTGATTTAAACGAAAAGGTACACAATATGCCCACAGCCACCAAGAATGGTCCCCTTCTGGTTTAAAAGTTCCCCAACTAGACTACAATGGAGTAATTGCATGGCTGAACTTTGAGGGCTTTGTTTCTTACCGCTAGAGGACAAGCTTCCTTCCTTATTATTATTATTTTTCCCAAACTATTTGAATATAGAAAGTTTGACATGCTCAACTTTGCCCCATAATAATGAACTTTTATCATGCAAGATCTTATAGGCTCTGTAAGGCTCGTACTCTAATAGCCAAACCTACAAATGTATATGTTTTAATAGTAAGGAGATGAGACAGAAGAACCATTTAATAGTAGTTGAAAGTTTGAAATGTTCGATTTTTTTTTTCCCTCATATTTAACTTTTATCATACAAGATCATGTAGGCTCTCGTACTCTAATAGCCAAACCTACAAATTTAGGGTGTACATATATATATATACTTGAGATGAGAGAGAGAAAAGGAGAGGAGACTCAAGTCTCAACCACCAAGAATGGTCCCCTTGCTGGCTCAAAAAGATCCTCCAGTAAGATTACAATGGAGTAATTGGATGGCTTGAGCTTCCCGGGAGATGAGGGTCTGATTTATTGCTAGTGGACAAACTTCCTAGTTCTTTATTTCACCATTATATGTAGTTTGTGTTGGTAAATAATAATCAAAGATTGAAAGCAATAAAAATAAAGAAAAATAAATAAATTACCAAGCACATTCAACAAGAGAACACAAGAATTTACTTGACTTGGCAAACAACCCATCTCCATGAAAAGAGAGGAATATCAAATCCACTATATATTCAGTAAGTATTATAACGTTTAATATCTCTTACATTATTCTTATCATGGCTATCCTTTCAACCACCAAAGAGCTATTAAATTACTCTTCTCCTCTATCAAGAGAAACTCTTCTTCTAAAAGTCTTCCCTTCTCTTAAGAGAACTCTTCTTTAATAATCTTCTCTTCTTCATCATATGGGAGGACTCCTGAACCAAGACCACCAAACTCTTTATTGTACTATTTATTTATAAACCTTCATATATATATATATATATATATATATATATCCTATTCATTGCAAAACAAAACATAATAATTACTTCTTTGAAAATGAATATACTTTCTTTACACAAAAAAAAAAAAAAACCCAAAAAACCCAAATAGGTAAACTAAGTCTAAATGGAAATTTGAGATAAGTTTGACATGTTCAACTTTTGTCTTATATTTAGCCTTGAATCATACAAGATAATGTAAATTAGTTGGTTTAGTCTAAAAATTTAGAATATGTTTGAAACCAAGGGAGGTGAGGAGAGGAGAGGGGAGATATCAACAAGAATGGTCCCCTTCTACCCTCAAAAAGTTCTCCAACTAGATTACAATGGAGTAATTAGAATTTAGATAATTTGGAACTATCTCAAGCTGACGTCCTGTTTCTCAATTCTCATTACTAATTTACTAGGGGAGAAGGTTACTCATTCTTCTTTCCACCAGTCTGATAATGGTTAGAAGTTTGATATGTTCAACGTTTTTTTAGGGAAAAGAATAGGAAACAATGATAAGAAAAAATAATGCGGCATTGAGGCATGTATTATATACTATTTTTAAGGTGATAATTGGTCCCTACTAAAAAAAAATGGTTGTCAAGTTCAGAGAAATTCATCTCTAAGATAAAACAAAGCTAGTAACTGCAAACAAAAATTTTAAATTCTCTTTTACTTTATTATTAATTTATTTACACTATATGAAAATCAAAACCTTATAATTTTGTTGACTTCTTCTATTGTTTTTTATATAAGATTTTGAAAGCCTACATATTTTCACATTTTATATATATATATATATATATAAAATTTTAATTCTATACGGATTTCCTATAAACTCCTCTATATTTATACTATCCACTAGAATCTTGTTATATATTATATTTTCTTTAAATGATATAATATATAGTTCAATATAAAAATATGATAATAATAAATGTTTATTATTAATTAACATAATTATTAACTTCCTTATATAGAAACAAAAATGAAACAAAGAGAAAATCATATTTTGTTAAATTTTATCATGGGTTGCTAATTAGTTTGTAGGTGTTTATGTTACTTTATATACTACTCAAAACTTTGCACATCAACATTTTACGTGGAACAAGACTATTTAAATTCAAACCCACTTCCATCGGTTCCCATATCTACACAACAGATATTTAACACTTTAATTAGTAGTCTCTCACAATTATTTATTTATTTATTTATCAAAGATCACAGAAGAGCACGTAGGTCTTGTAAGGTTCATATCTTAGAAGTCAAGCAAAAAAATTTAAGATATGCTTAGGGTAAAGGAAGAAAAAAAAAATAGAGGAAGATCCAAAATAATATTAGTATAAGTAATTAAAAATAACTTATAAATAATAAGAGTAGACATAATTTCAAATAAAATAGATTGAAAAAAAAAAATACACGCACCCGACTCTAACTAATTTGTTGAAAATTCATTACCGCCACCAAAAATTTGGTATCTAAGGTACTTGTTGTGGTTGTTGGTTGGGAAAGAGAAAAATGGAAAAAAAAAAAAAAAAAAAAATTGGAGAGCTTGAGAGGACACACAAGTCACAACCACCAAGCATGACGCTCCTCTCTCCTATTAAAGTTCCCCAACTAGAAGAGTTGCAAGAGTACTTGGATCAGTGGATGGCTTGAAGTGCCCTCCAGCTGAGGGTCTGATTCTTATTGCTAGTGGACGAGTGTCCACCTTTATTCCACAATTTTAATAGTAGTCAGAAAGCTTGAAATGTTTATATTGGACAAAATTTCACTAAAACCTTAGTTGTAGCTTAAAGCTACGACTCTCGTTAATAAAAGTAACATGATTTTATATTTTAAAATTTTAATTGTTGAATTGTATTTTTTTATATTCTTAATATACATGTTAAATTTTATTGTATACTATATATTTTCTCATGTTTTATTTTTTATTTTTTAAGCATGATTTCAGACTATAAAAATTTGAAAGTTAAACATTCAATTAATGACATAGCTATTGATTTTTTATTTTTTGAAAATTTTGCAAACATGAAGGATATAAGAAGAAAATGTAATCCAATAATAAATCAAAATTCACATTCAATAAAAAGATATTGAGTAGAGTTGTAGCCTTCGACTACGACCAAATTTGTTGCCAAGTTTTGTCATTTAAACTATTGTCTTACAACTAAGTATTAGCGTACAAGATCATGTAGGCTTCGTAAACTTTGCACTTTAATAGCCAAGTCTTGTTATTAGGATTTTACTCATGTGTGCTCTTAGGACATACACTAGTAAACCATTTTAGAAATTTTTTTATGAAAAAATGAAAAAGTGATTAACTATTTTGACAGCTTTTTCAATTCTCCATAAAAACTTTCCCAAAATAGATGATTAATGTATGTCCAACCCTTGTTATTATACTAAAAAACTTAGACATTAAGATCATTCTCTGATTAGTAGTATTAAACATAGGATCCTATCTTCTAAGAAATGATAACATGTATGTTTTTTCTGTTTGCAATGTACTTAGTAGGGACCTCATAATTGTAATCTGAAATTATTTTGCTATCCCATTAATTTTTGGCGTAGACATGACAGGTTTGTCCTAAAAGATCATTTGCATCCGTCGGCAACATGATTTTTCGATTGTGGGAAAAAAAATAATAATTAAAAAAGGCTAACATCCATATTTACTCTTTGTTTTCTCAAACGTCAGCACGTGTAAACTATATTTACAAGAAGAATACATCTGCATAATTATTAACTCATGATTCAACCGAGAAAATATACAGATTTCAACTTTAAGAACAAAACTGATGCTATAAACTAATGAGCTAGAAACTAGCTACTCAACTATAATGATAAAAACTTAAAAAGTCAATCTTTTTTTAATTTTAAATTTTAAGTCAATCTTCTTTAGGTTGAGGGGAGAGATTGTGAATTTTTATTGTTTGGACCAATAAGAAGCTGGGATAATCAGCCATTTTTGTTTAGTCAATTATCTTCGTATGTCAAAAATAATAAGCTATGCTTTTCAATACTATGGGTTTTTGCTTAACTACCAGTTCTTGCTCACATGGTCAACCTTCTCATCTTAAAGGGGTCGGGGTTCTGATTCATGCCTTTTATTGGAAGACTAAACATTACATTACTAGTGTTAGAGCAATGGTTAATGATACAATTCACTATTTCTCATTAAGGGGGGGTTGCCATTTTAATGGCGTTGTTATTTGTGTCTTTGAAGTACCAAAGTTAGTTCATAGGTAAGTTTTTCTTTGTTGGCTACTTTTCTTGTACACTCCTAGTACCTTTTTTCATAGCAAAGGATTTTTGGCACCTCAATATTATATGATATCTTCATTCGAGGATTATTTTTTGGCAGATTTCTCATTGAGAGGGGGTTGCCATTTTAATGGTGGCGTTCTTTTATGCGTCCTTGAAGTACCATAATAGTCCATACCAAGTTTCATCTCTATTGGTTAAATTTCTCGTACTCTAAAAAATGAACTACAAAAGTTTTGAAAGTCATAATTTCAAGTTTTAGACTAGCTTTTTGTAATACTTAATCTAAATCTTTCAATGAATCCATTTGAAATGAAGGGGGTTATTTTCCTTTTCAAGCAGTGCACTTCATCAAGGTAATACTTATGTGTTATGTTCTCTAATTAAATTCAAACAGAGCTCTATTGATTTAATTATCCTTGAAAATAATAATAATGTTGGTATGTTATTGGTCAATGCAAAAAGGTGTTTAACTTTAAAATTTTATCCATTTATCCACAACCTTAGGGGAGAGCGTTGGAAAGGGAAGTATGACAGTTTCCACAAATTGAAGATAAATCAATAAATTGATTGCTTGTAGTAAATCAAGGGATTAGTGCAATCAGTTATATTGATATGAAATTAAAAGTCAACATGTACATATTATACATTTAAAGCTGACATATCTTCAACTCAAAAAACAAAAAAAAGAGGCTGGTATATCTTCAAGTTCTGTAAATCCTATTATAAATATGAGTTTTCTTGTAACATGTTATCAATAAAGTATATAAAATAGGATTTTATTATCGGGTATCTTTAGGGAATTTATTAATGGATCATTTAAGAAAGTTTTAATACTATTTTTATAAGAAATATAAAAGGCTGTAAAAAAAATAAATTTTTTTTTTTCATAAAAAATTTCTTAAACCAATGTATTTAGGATATTCGTTAATTTTTTCCTATAAAATATGTAACACTTTAGCTTTCAATGTTGTGGACATAAGTCTTGCACCATATTTGAGAGTTTATAAAGAAAAGGAATTGAATGGATAAGATAGAGAGGAATATAATGGAATTAAATATTGATCTTAATTTTTTTTATAAATTGTTTCAATCTATAATTCCCGCTCCTAATAATTGCTCTTTATAATCATACTAAGACACCAAATTTTTTTTGGTGTGGGTGGGGATCAAACTCCAGATTTCATATTCGACGATAAAAAATTTTACTAGTTGAGCTAACTAGAACTTACTAATATTAATATTATTTTTGTTTGAAAAGAAATGATGGAATAGAAATATTAAGATGTGCTAGCTCAACTAGTTAGCACATCTTAGTGTTTCTAACGCAAATATCTAGTGTTTAAATCTCCTTGACTCCAGTTGTAGCTATCAATTTATTAACACTAACAAAAAAGTAAGCTTGTTTGGGTGTTGCTTTATAAGGAATGGAAAGAGATTAAAAAAAAAAACAATATTGCTATTATACCATTTCTTTTAAAGGTCTGTTTGGGAAGAGAGGATAGAATGGAATAGTAAAGAATAAAAAGAATATTTTTAGAATATTCTTCCCTTCCCTTGTTTGAAAATTTTAACGGAGGGAATGAAAGGTCCATTCCCTTGTTTGGGAGTTTAAGTGAGAGGGAATGGAATGGTTAAGAGGGAATGCTCATTCCTCCCATTTTCTTCAAAACCTCAAATTTTTGTTCCCCTTAAAATTGAGAGGAATGGGAGGAAATGAATTTAAGTTTAATGAAATTTTTACTAAAACTCCCAAAATACCCTTATATATTCAACCTTTTATTTTAAAATAGGGGTCTAATAGTAATATTTTCATAAAATGATTCCATTTTATTCCCTCCATGTTACTCCCAAACAAGATTACTTACATTCCATTCATTTTCATTCCTTTTTATTCCTTCATTTTAAAACATCCAATCAAGGTTACTTAATTCCATTCCATTCCATTCATTTCCCTTACTTAAATAAATTTCATTCAATTCCGTCATGATCATTACATTCCATTTCATTCTATTCCCTTATAAACTTCCAAACGGAGCCTTAATAAAAATATGGTATTGGAATTTAAGATAAACCAAAGGATATTTTGGGGACTTTAATAAAAAAATCAATAAAACATATTCTATTTCTCTCAATTAATTTGGAGACGTTGAAATATGAACTTATAAGGAAAAAGAATGACCATTTCATTCCCTCCTATTAAAAAAACAAAAAAATCAAACTTTAAAATATTTTTTTCTTTTCATTATATTCTCTCCGATTCATCTCATCCAAAAAAACTCTTAGTGACCAATCATTCTTGCTTTCTCATCTTCTATTTAGTACATGTTTAACCATTAACATAGCAGGACTCTCCACGAATATATAGGTTTTTTTTTTTTTTTTTTCCACACTTTGAGCTGCAATAAAATGTTAGTTAAGCTATTACCAGAACTGAGTAATTTATTTATCTGATCAACACCAATTTATCATATTTTATACGTAACAAGTTAAATCAATTATAAAATTCAGTTCTTTTTTCTTTCCATGGAGTTCAATGGACCCATAAAGAAAGCCAAAAAAGCACCCAAAAAAAAAAAAAAAAGAAAAAGAAAAAGAAAGAATAACTTTGATGCTGATAAGTGATAACCATGAAGACTATCTGATATCCATCTCCTTAAAAGGAACAAAGTTTTATCCTCCACAAAATTCATGTGAACAATAAAGAGGATCTACAGAATGCTTGAGAAAAAAGATCCAAATAATATGACACCTCAGCTGACAGCTACAGCTAGTAAAGAAGACAGACAATCTGGGTTGAAGGGTCACCGTTTCTTAAAAGTGACCATAAGTGGACAAATCGTATGCTTTCAAGCAGACAAAGTTCACAAATTAGAGATCCATGGAAGCCAGATATGGATTCTACAAAAGCGTAAAATTCCAAGATATTTGTTCCATCTTGTGTGGTATTATCTACTAGCATTTCCTACTTCCTGTATCACCTTATGGTTTGAGGGGAGTTTGGTAATTGTTGAAAAAACTTTTACTTTTTTTGTCTTAATTTTTTTTCCTTCAAATAATTAAATTTTTAATTTTTTTTAAATGAATTAGTTTTAAGCTTTTTGTAATACATTTAACATAAAAATTATCAAAAACCATATATTTTAATAAATACTATTTAAAAAATCTTTCAAAAATAAACAATTTCCAAACTTACCGTGTAAACTAACTAATAATTAGTTTTTTGCTCAGTTGTTTATTTATTGAAAATTATTAAAAATATAGTTGTAGTAGAAAACTAGGTTTAAAAAGTCTTGCATAAACAAATATGTTAAAAAACTAATCCTATGATTTTTTTTTTTTTGAAAAACAAATTAACTATTAAACACACACACACTTAATTACATTCTCTCACCAAGTTCAAACACATTACTTAACTCAAAGTACCACTACAAAAGGACCTAACTCTTGTTGCTATAGAGTGGGGTTTTAAGTAATGGGAAAGAGTTACACTCAAGCGATGTGAGACAACACCCACTTTATTTTTTTTGAGAAACAAACTAACTGCTACACACACACACACACACACACACTTAATTACACTCTCTCATCAAGTTCAAACACATTACTTAACTCAAAGTACCACTACAAAATGACTTAACTCTTGTAATAGTAGAGTAGGGCTTTAAGCAATGGGAAAGAATTACACTCAAGCGATGTGAAACAACACCCACTTTATCCAATGAGTTTGGTAAGCTCCAAAAAGGCTTTTTGAGCTTATTCTGGTAGGCCTCATTTATTATTTTGTAATGTGATATAATTTATAATTTTTTTTTTCTGAAATTTATTGAAGATGATATGTTATGACTTACAATTTTCACATAGCCAAAGTTATAAGAGGGAGAGAGGGGATTTGTGATGGAGAATTAAGGGAAAAAAAAAAACAATAAAACCTCAATCCAAAGTGGAGTTGTCAAAAACACAAAAACTAATCAACCCAAAGCATATCCATTATTTAAAGTGCACTAACCAAATATTAAGTGCTATTTTAGACCCCCAATTTTAGTTACAACTTAATTAATTTTAGGTTAAACACAATTAAAGTAGAATATACTTAATTAGCCAATTAATTAACCAAAGCAGTCTATAATTACATGGATAAACATAACAGAATAGAGCAATTAAGTAAATGGCAGCAAGGAAAGAAGGTGCAGACCAAAGATAACACCTAATATGTTATTGAAGAGGAAAACCCGAGAACCCGGTAGAAAAATGATTTACTAGTAAATGAATTGGAGTACAAAAATACAAATTGACCAAGCTTAAGCAACTCAATGTACTTAAGCCCTCCAAGTTACAGCTACCAACGGATTTCTTGAATTCTTGTCTTCACTAGCTTCTCGGATCCCGCAACACTACCACTTGCACCACCATGCCTTATCAGCTAAAAATGTGGTCAAGCTCCAATGCTTCCTAATGCTCCAATACACTCTCAACACTCAGATTGTGTGTGGGTTGTGTTTGGATAAATCTCCTCTCACGAAATGTTAATGGGAGAGGGAAGAGAGTAAAGAATATCTAAGGTGATTGGGTAGGGAATTTTGTGGGAAACAAGGGCATATACAGAGGAGGAAAAAAGAGGGACAATTGTTTTTAGAAAATAAGTTGTTAGGGTAACCTGCAAGTAATTTGAAAGTCACTTTAACAAAATTTTGGAACTCCCTCACGTGCTTCTCACATGTCAACTCACAGGTGCTGCAGTCTTAAGCCATTTTCGAGTTAGTCCCGAGTTCCAATGAACATGCAATTCTTCACCAACTCTAGACCCAACCCAAGTACAATAAAATCTTACAAAATACAAGGAAAGAAATGCAAAAATTACAATAAATTTGGTACGGGATAAAGCCAACAAAAACAACTATGGAAAATCACAACTTAAACAACTATGATAAGAAAAGTTATTACAATCCAAGTAAAACCTTAGAGTTAGACTAATTAAAATGGCTTAAAGGTATTTTTTCATATTCCCCTTCTCGCCATTCCTGACTTTAGGAAGGAAACCTGGACTTTACAGCCTGTAGAAAAAATTTAAATAAAAAAAAAAAAAAAAACTCTCACTGCACCTAAACCTCTAAAACCTTTAATCATATGAATTGCCTCCACGAATGATGCACTCATGATCACAACCGAAACATTCGACTGACTTCAAGAACCTTTTGAAGGTTTTCTTTACATCAGCAAGTATGTGGTGGCTTCTATGGCTTCAGCTTCTCCATCAACTAATGTTGAAATTTACTTGAAACTCTCTCATATGGTGAAATTGAGAGAAATTGATTATGCAAACCCTAGCTGCACAAACATAATTTTCTCTCTCTCTCTCTAAAAAATCTCTCTAGGGATGGCTTATGACATCCTTTAAATACCGCAACAAATGCATCTTAAATTAGGCTTGAAATAGACAAGTTTTGAGTTTTTTTTTTTTTTTTTTTTTTTGTGTTGCTGATTTTTTGCTAAAACACCAAACTAGATCGATTGACCTACCGTCAAGACTGCTATTGACTCTGCTGTTGAGGAAACAAAAACCAGACTTTTCTAGGCTAAATCAATCCACTGCTATCGAGCCTAGAGTTGAGACATGCTGAAATGCACTATTCTTGAGATGTTCTTAAGCAAATTTCATGTCTTCATCTTGATCTTCAATTGCCACTTTAAAACACATAAAAACTGAACAAAGACACATAATTTAGCATAGTTTGACAACATTAAAACATATGGACCTAACAAAAAAGTTAAAAGAAAAATGGATTAAAAATATAATACAATGATGTGGTTGATGAAGTGGCGCAGCAAGAGTTTTGCAGAAATTAAATGCAACACTTATATTATTATATGCAATATAGATTCAGGAAATAAGCAATTAGAAAAACACATTTTAGACAATAAAATTAGGGTGAAGATATTTAGAGAAGGCTTTTTTCGGGGGAGAAAAAAATAGTATTTGGAGAAGTATCCTTATCCCCAAGACCCTCCTAATGGTTTAATGCAAAATAAAGTAATTGAATGCCACTAGAACTAGACAGGAAAAGGCCCAGATAGTGACATAGGGTTGTCTTCACAGCTCGTGGACAAGCTTCATTTCTTCCTTATCTTCATAATAGCAGTCAGGATGCTAAGAGAGAGGTGTCAGTTTTATGGTCACAAAGTTAACTTTGTGTCTTGTTATCGTATTTGGATTCCTCTGGCTAGCTCCAAATGTTATTTTAATACAAAAATACAACTTGATGTAAAGAGTGGCCAAGTGGGGTTTTGGGCAGGGATCAAAGTTACATCAGTTCAAGATTTTGGCCACCGAACATGAAAAAGAAATCTGAAAAATTATGAAATGGCAAAAAAAAAAAAAAAAAAAAAAAACTTGAAATTTGCATTGTGTTGAATTGATCGAACATTTGAAGCATTCAAATTGTGAAAACATTAGAAAAATTGTAGTCAAAATCTTTAATCATGACTCTTAGCTAGTACCAGTCATCAGTCAATCTTTTACATTATAAGTTTGATTTCTAAATCCTAGTCTTTTCCATAAATGTGGACTGCATAACATCTTGAATTAGCATTACAAGATTCTGGACTTGGGACCCATTTTCTCATTATATCAACTTTTGACTCAGAGTGATTTCTTTTATCATGGAGTACTATGTATCCTATATATTAAATTCCCTAATAATATCTTTTTCATATTATGCTATTTCTATCACTGGAAAATGTGAATGGATTGGCTAAGGGTTTACAAGACTTAGCCATAGGGTATAGGTTTGTGCTGCCCATGTATGCCTTTCTTTTCTCAAGTTTGGCTGCACAATCTTTGTTTTTGTAATTTGTTTTAAGGGAAAAATAGGACACAAGAAACTGGGCCTTGACTCAGATTCATTACACTGGCTATGTTTCAAGCTACTAAAAAGCCATTAGAGGGTTCCAATTCTCATCTGTTGCTGTGTTCATTAACGATTGTCTAACCGACTTTTGGGTGAACATTATGATCCCTTTATGACCATTTGAATTTTGATGCTAAATAAATTCCCAAAATCTTGAAAAGAGAGAACACATTGAATGTAAAATGTTAATTTAAGCTATGAACTAAGTGTCCATTTTTATTTTTATTTTTGTGGATGAACGAATCTCTCCCTTGATGGGTACACCCCACTTGTGAACTCATGCTTATAAGCTGTGGGTGGGAGTCGTCTCTTCCCGATGTGGAATTGAGCAAATCCGTGTAAGTGGCATGGCCGCCTCTGCCCATTCCCAAAGAAGATAATACATTCTAAGGGAGAGATTCGATCATCCACAATTTTTATTTACAAGTTTGTATACTACTTTATAAAGTATCATTTTTTTCTAATTATAGTTGTACTTTTGTACTGTTTACTCTTTGGAAAAATAGGAAAATAAAGTTTATATACCAAATGAAAACTTTAGGAACTATCGAAGAAATGAAGAACTTTGAAATCACAAAAACTTTCCAATTACTAGTAGTAAGATTCCAACACTTCATTCCCTTCCCCTACATTCTCCGAAGCACTACAATTTTATATTTAATTTTTTTGTTAAAAGTGAAGAAGTTAAAGAACCTTTATTCTTGAGTCACTTTGGTTCTTTCCCCACAGATGTCGCTGTTAAGACAGCTTGCACTAGCAAGGAAGTGAAAGCTTGTGTGACTTTCTCAAATAACTTAAGCCGCAGTTTAACATGGACTTAAACCAAAAAAGACACAAAAGTGATTAGGTACTGATTATTAAAAATTTTAGTGTTCTCTCAAGGTGGTGCTTGGTGGTGTGGAAAATGCCATTTCTTTATACCTTTATTACTATGCCTTGGTATAATCCCAAACTAATAATTTGGACCTGAAATAATTGATGGGATGTATGCAATCACTGTAAACCACGTTTTTCTACAATGTTCCATATCTATATCTAGACTATATTTACAATATATGAGATGCTAATTAATATCGCATTTTCCATAAATAGAATAAAAAGAAAAACAACATGAGCCCATCATATTACTAACAGTAACACTGACACAGATGCTGCAGTCACATATAGAGAAAGAACAGATATATTTAGCAAGGATTTTTCACTTCTTTCATACTGATATCAAAATAGATCTATTTATTCAGATAAGAGAAAAAAAAAAGGGATAGATTTCCCATTAAGATGTTCCAACTACACTAGTAATAACGTGAATAACATGTTACTAAGTGCTCTCCTGCTTAAGGGTGACATTTCCATGGGTTTATGTCCATGAACGTTCATGTAACAGTAATAGGCCCAAAAAGAAGGGGAGCTGGGGATGATTTATTTTGTTCCAAAGGCCTTGGTGCTGCGAGTGTGAGCTCTAGATTAGGTGATGCATTTGAGGAACTGGGTTTTGCTGCATATGAAGTTTTGAGCTGGGAATCAATCAATCCATATAACCAAACAGGCACATTAGCCTTACTGCTTGATGGTAATTGAGGATCTTCGGTTTCTTGGTTATCTGATTTAGCATCTTGTTGTGAGGAACTATGGCCTAGCAGTGGCAGAGTAGTATCATGTTGAGAGCTACTTGTTTTGCAGTATTCAGCAGGAACTGCATCACTTGGCTTGGAATTAGTACTACTTGCAGGATGACCTAACATGTTGCTGCTGCTTCCAACCTATCATCCCAAAAGGAAAGAAAGAAAAATTTTGATTCACGAGTTTATAAATGACACTAGAGGGTGTAAATCAATAAGCATATGATGCATTTAGAATCTCTATATAAGCTAGAAAGATCAAGGAAATAATACCATGTCGAAAAGACTTGAACGTCTCTTCTTCTTGTTAAGGCTTGCTTGTCGAAGAAAATACTTTTGAGCATGACTCGCAACTTGGGTTGGGGTTCTTGTTGTCACATAGTTTCTAGAGATGCCCCTCCAATCACCCTTCCCTAGCTTCTCAAGCCCAATTAGAAATGTTCTGTGCTCCTCTTCTGTCCATGGAACTCCTAAACATAAAACCACAAAGGACACCTATATTCATCAACAAAATGAAAAACAGAATCTTTTTGCTCCTAGCTAGTTTGTTTCATATAAAACTTTCCAAGCCAAAAAAAAAAAGTAACAAATTGGTGAAAAATAGGTTGCTTTAAGATTCTTGTAAGAAGCTGAAACAATTTCATTGAAAAATGGGACGGGACTATACACCCGAGAAAAAATCAAGTGCTTAAAAAGCTTTGGACACCCACCTTAGTAAGAAAAAAAAATCTTTGTAATTAAAGAACAAATTTTGTCATTGAAAAGAATGAAAAGATATGAAACAATACCATAAAAGATATGAATTTTCATTCCAAACTCACCCTTCTTCCTCTCTTGGGGTCGACATATTAGACCATCAGAGAGATAACCAATGGTTGTTTTGTCAGAATTTTCATCGATGGAAATTCTCGAGGAGGACAATGAAGACGATGGTGATGTTGGTGATGAGGATGAAGGTTGATACAAGCAATCCACGCTAAAACTTTTCTTCAAGGCAAAAGAAGATGAAGATAAGTCGAGTTGCACTCCAAAGAGCCTAAGACCACCAGCAAAAGTCTCTCTATAAGTGCAGGTCCTTGAATTATGGCCTATGTTTCCACAATGTGAGCACTTTCTGCCCATGTTCTCCCGGACAAGTTTTAACTTCTCAGATTAACGACTTAACACCCCCACAATATCAAACTCAGAGAGAGAGAAAGAGAGAGCACAAATAACTAATATGTTTGCTAGTATATAACGTGATGGGTTAGTGGGGGCTATGAAAATGGATGCACACCAAGAGAAGATGATTGGATGGACATATTTTATTGTTGGATATTTTTCCAATTCGGTTTCTAAACGAAAGCTAGAGATTATAAGTACACTTCTCTCCCTCTTATACGGGGTAGTTTTGTACTCTTAGAGTTATACATGGTATATTTTTCTTTTGGCCTTTTGTAACATATATACTATATTCTGGAGATAGAAACTCAAAACTCTTTGGAATTTACTTTCGTCCATCCATTGCGTCTATATTTGACATAGAAATAGATAGGTACGTACTTATCTGTATTTTCAGTTGTACATTTTTATTTATTTTCATATAACCTTTCATGGTATAACAAAGGAATAGTAGAGAAGGATATTTATATATTGTAGTCCTCCAATAGTTTGGGGGTAGGTACGCATAGTATATATCAACATGACTTCAGAAGGGAGAAGAAATATCACAGAACATGAGAAACTTTGAAAATTAATGCTGATCAACCTACAGGTCCTACCCCAACTTTCATAGGAAACTCACTAGAGCTATATATATCCACTTTATATAAGAAAGAGAAAAATATGACAAAATTAGCTTTGAATTCAAATTCTTAGTTAGTTCTACCAAAGACCTTAGGAAGTTAAGATTCTTTGTCATATGTCAAATACAGATCTTTGAAATGAAATATTAGTGTAAGAGATGTTGTGAAGTTTTTCCAGATCCCCAAGAAAACCCCTCAAACAAGTCATCTCAATTCTAATTAACAACATAAATTCAAAAGCACAGGTTGATGATCACCATTAATCAGAATAGTTTATTTTTGTTATAATAAAGAAAGAAAAACAACCTTTGGATCAATATTAATGACCCATCAGTTGGGGTACCCAGATAAGTACTAATCGTACTTAATTACCAGGCTGCTGCTAGTCAAAACATACCATCTACATCGAATCTCATTTGAGTATAATAACTTTATTATTGAATAAATACTGATTAATAAAAAATAAAAATAAAAAAGCCATACCATTTTGATTGTTTGACATCTCACATCATATATTATATTATACTGTTTATTATAATATTATCTTAATTTTAAATGTGTTATGGTACTTGACTAAAATTTCACCATCATGTAAATAGTATCAGGAGCTGATTTGAGGGAGGAGAATAGGATATTCTCCTTTCCCATGTAGGTAAGGCTCATACATTAGTAATCAAAACTAGATGGAGACGAGAATATGATACATTAATTTTGGTAGAAACCTCACCGAACTAGCTAGCTAGCTTTTTCTTTCTTAATATTTATATTATGATGTTATTTTTATTATTATAGATTGGCCAACTTGTTGAGGATGGGCCTCATAACCCACTGCATCTGGAAGCCAATTTCAAAGAATATTTTAGCCTTTCTCAATCACAATGTCTGAAACAGTAAGCACCCCATTTTGGTCAATTAATTCAGGCTTATTTGGCAGTGAAATTAAAAGGAATCTTCACTTTTGGAACTAAGTGTTAAATCGCCAGCTCAAATTTTTTTATTTTTTTTAATCAAGGATGATATATGTCATAAGTTTATGTTACCATTCTCCAAGTCATAAGTTTTACATTACCAATAAATAAGAATCCATGAGATGCGGCGCAAAGAAATATTTATTTTAATTCAATCTTATTTAATTTGGATGTATTATTATTATTATTATTATTATTGGATGAATTATTATTGTATTATTATTAGTTCATTGGTATATTATTTTAGGTCATAATTAATCATAGTTTTTTTTTTTTTTTTTAAAGAGTTTCAACTTATAACGTCTGCTCCTAATGATAACTCTTTAACATCAAACCAAGACACCAATCAGTTTTTGGTATTGGCAGGGATTGAACCTCAGATCTCTTATACAACCATCAGAGATTTTATCAGTTGAGCTAACTGGAACCTACAATTAATCATATAGTAATTAATTAGGTTTATTAGTACTTTTTTTTCTTTTATAGAATCAAGGTTGTTTTTGTGATTCAATAATGGAGATTTTCTAAGGAAATTAGAATTAGGATTTCCTAACTAAGATAAAATTCCTTCTCAAAAAAAAAAAAAAAAAAAACTAAGTTAAAATTAGGATTTAGTAGTCTATGTAAGCATAGTATTGTATTCATACAAAGACAAGTTACAGTTGATTAATTAAATATATATATATATATATATTGAATTTTCAAATGTCCTAGTGTGAATTCCAGCCAATCTAGGTGTTGATCCCTAAAAGTTTGTTTTCTCTTACTTAAAGCTGACTCCAAGCAAACTTAGATGTGCTAACTCTTAAAATGACAAAATTTAGTTACAAAATTGGTTGTAGCCTAAGACTACAATCTTACTCAATAAAATAAATATTAATACATATTTTGAAAATCTAATTGTTAAATTGTATGTTCTTTACGTTCTTAATACACATGTCAAATTTTGTGTCAATTGAATATTATTTACTATATGATCTATAAGATTATATTTTATGCATAATTTTAAATTACAAAAACTTACAATTTAAACAATTTATTGATGACATAGCTATAGATCTTTAATTTTTTTAGAAATTTTGCAAACATGGAGGATATAAGTTGAAAATATAATCCAATGGTGGATTTGTTTAAATTTACCTCTAATAAAAATATATAGAGTAAGGTTGTAGCCTAAGGCTACAATCAATTTTGTAGCTAAACTTTGTCCCTCCTAAAATACCTATTTTTTAATTCTTTTTTCATTCAATATGGTTGCATTATTTTGGTTTTGTCTGTGTAACCATATGTTTTACTTTATTAGAATAAATCAAGAATATTGCAAATGTTTTGCTTTGTTAGAATATATGACAATCAAATTAAATCAAAATATCTACTATGTATTTTTTTTTTTTTTTCAGACTATGTGCAAATATTGTGCTAAATGAGCTCAAAATGACGTGAACATCGAGGGACTTGAAAATATTGATAACCCAATTTATTAGAGAACTTGGTCTTGGTGCAATTTAATTGTGGCCTTTGATTCAGTGTTTGGTGAAACTCTTTTGGTCCTCTACGGTATCCAGATAATCGAATTTTTATCAGTCTTGTAAAATCAGAGCTATAAACAATGACCCCAAGACAGCACTTTGTCAACCAAATGTTTTAAGGTTGGTAATGAACTAGAAAAAATAAGTTAGAAGACAAGCATGAATGAGACTGATTTCTTAAAGGTGATTATCATGTCCTAAAGTAGTGAGCATGCAAGATTGATCACAAGATTTACTTTTTTCAGAGTTGCTTCCACACAAGCTCAAAAGGTGTAACTTTAACAGAAGCAAATGGCCATAAGTGTACCATTAACTTGCTGAAGTAAAAAGCACTGCATCTAAAGATGTGTTAGATCACCTTTCACAATTTCTTCAAGTACAAGAGCACTTTGTACTGGCCATTTGTTAATTAGTACCAATATAATTTTGGTTGAAATATATATTACACCAATGGTTTTGCATAGGATGTGTTTAAAGCTTAAACATTTCCAACCCAAATGGCCAATCCCATTATTTTTCTCTCTTTTAGGTACACCTCCTCTTGCTTCTGATAGCTAGCTTAATAAGCTCCCTTATCAAACATCTAACCAAGTTGGAGAAAAAAAAAAAAAAAGCACCTTCAAAAAGCTATGTAGACATTAAAAATTTAAAATGCTCTAGCAACCACCGATGCTTAAGTCTTTTCGATTACATGAAAAGAGAGCAAATTAATTCAACGTTTTGTTGTGGTAAAAAGTAATGAACGGGCAAGGTTTCTTCAAGGATCACATTCAAACCAAGGATCTTCTCAACTACTGATTGATTTATATTTATATATATAAGACCAATTGCGTTTTGCTTTTTTTTTTTTTCTTACCCCCATTTCTATATCATTCTATATTTACCTTTATGCAGCATTGTTGTGCCACTAAATGTTCAAAAAGAAAGATTACATCACAGATAATAATCCAGAATTAGAACTAAAAATGTTGCGGAATGTCCAATGTACAAGCACTTTGCATTAATCTTTTATAAATTAATAATATCCTTTTCACTAATCTTGTTGTAGCAACACAGAGATAGACAGAATTTTAACCCTTAAACTACAGTCTTTACTGGGGTTTGATGGTGCTACAATTATTTATCCACTTGTTTGGTTGGGATATGACAATTCAATAGACGTTAACAACTAATTAATTTAATGATATCATGCAAATAGCACATTTTTCAAATCCCACATATATCCCTTACTTTTATTAAAAAAAAATGAATCTTGGAGTAACAATTATAAGTGTCAAGTTCATCTTTGGCTTCTAAATGTCCTCTTCATGATAATATATTTTTTGGCATAAGCCACAAGTAAATGATATTATTTTAAATGATATCATTTAAAAAATGTTTATATTTCTATAATACTATGTATAAAATAAAAATATAATTATAATCTCATCAAATCTTAAGGGAGGTTATTGTAATTATTTTTTATTCCTGGTATATTTGAATTTGCAAGCGTCATGTGATGGATGTGAACATTTTTTAAAATAATAATAGTAGGTGAAACTGTAAAAAAATAAAATAAATTAATAAATTTTTTAATCTAGTACATAATGCCCACAATAATACTTAATTCCACAAATAAGCGCCTTTCTAATTCTACAAAGAGGTGTCATTCTAAAGTCATCACTTCTATAGGAAGAAAAAAAACCTAAGACCAAAGTGTCATGATGAACATGAGGAAATTTGGTATTTGTTTGACAATTAGAAATCCTTATAACAGTCAGTTATTCTCTGCACCAAATCTTCTTTTTATTTTCTTGTTTTTGTTATTTATTTAATTTCTTCAAATTTAATAGTTGACCACATGGTTACCTTCACCCTCTCCCCAAGTCCATTTATTGAACCTAATGTTTTAATCACGTTATACAGAGAGGAAGTTTGGGCTTTTTTTCAAGACCTTGATTACTTAAAAATGGATTGGCTTGTCATATCAATTTATTAGTTAGAAAAATTAAAAGTTCCAATTTGCCATACACTCTCAGCAATGCAAACTCAAATAACATGGTATTGAAATGGTCACATGAGCATTTTAGATTAAACAATTATATTGGTGCTTGCTTTGGCATTTCCAGAAATTTAACAGAAGCTAAATGGGAATTGAAAGTAAATAAAAATGGCTTCATTCGCAGCATATGCAACAGAATATACTAATTATCCCCTGAAGCTTAAGGTCCATTGGTCCCTACATCCCACCATTCTCAGTACTCTGTACCTTGTTACAGATCTTATAGATTTGGATATCTTAGTCGCAGTTAAGAAATATATTCTGTTTATTCCCATTTTCAGTCAAAACTCAAAAGGCAATGAAAGATTAAACAACTTGCACTTTCTTGATATTGTCAGTATGACTTTTAATGGTCTTGGATTAAGATATTGGAAATGAACAATCAAGTCAAGAAAGCTAAGGGGTACGAGGGTCTGATAAAAAGAAAAGTGAATGATAATAATACAAAAATTACCATGCTTCTAAAAGAAGCAAGAGTTTACCACAGCTTGTCAAATAAATTGTTAATTAACCATGTAATATTGAAGAATATATATATATATATATATATATATATATATATATATATTTGCAATATTCAGGACAATCCATATCTCAAGAATCAGAGGAAAACGTAAGCTTCAGCAATTGGCCAGAGCTTTGAGGCCAACAGAACTGAAAATGCAGAATCTGTATAGGTAAATCACTTTCTCCCTCTTTAATCTGTTACCACTATTTTTAGCTTCTGCAACTTTTTTCCACATTCAGCCTTAGCCAATACAACAATCCTTCCATTTAAAAGAAATAAATAATTGCTATAGATTGAACTTTCATAACAAAGTGAACCAAAAGCTACACGTCAGAGTTTTGACCATACAAAATAGTCTACAGCAGCTTCTAAAAACAATTGGTCATGTGCTCTTAGTTAGAAACTGCTAATAGATTAGGTCAACTCGTCAGAGTTATCACAATACAGAATCAGTCTATAGCAGCTTCTAAAAACAATTGCTCAGATGCCCTTAGGCAGAAACTGCTAACAGCTTTGGTCCAAACCACTGTTTTAACTGCAATAATTTATAAAATAAAAAATAAAAAGTTAAAGCAACTTGATTAGTAAATGAAATTTGGATATACTCACTCCACAAATTAGGTGTCATTTAGACTATATCCAATGTCTGAACTTGCATATTCCACGACGATCTTCTGAGAAAGAGTTCCGAATAGATTGCACCATGGAACAAACTGCAGGAATATGCGCCAATTCTTCATTCTGCTCCTGCAAAATGATTCAACTTCATATTATTTGTAAGCTAAAACAAGAGAGAAAGAGGGAAAGAGAGAGAGATTTTTTTTTTATAGGTAAAATGTTTGGAAAAGAGAGATTTTATACCACTTCAGCAAGACGCTCTTCAAAACTGGCAGAATTTGCATCAACAGGCATAAATATCTTTCGATAAGCCATTCTCAGACTATTTATCTAGATCCTTGCCCAAAGGAATAAATAAGCTCTTTCAAACATGCAGGTTCAATAATAATAATTATAATCATTTATAACTAAAGTTTAAACCATCAATATGAAATTCTACTTTATGCGAACCTCTGCAGCTGTGAATCCACGACGCCGAAGACCCTCCAAATTTAAGCCACGAAGCTCAGCTCTCTCTCCAGTCACCATCATGTACTTTGGGACATCTTGTGAAACCTTCAGGCATATGAGATAAAGAAAATGAGATTGAAAGCATCCTAGAAGAATCATAATCTTTTTCATGAACAACACTTATGAAAAGTACTTGATTCAATACAATGTTGAGGACGCTATGTAACAAGAACACTCTCATTTTGGCCTTTACACAGGTTTGAAACATCAAATATTTACATCCTAGAAAGCCCTTCTAGAACTAACCCCAGTGTCACAGTTTAGTTAGCTTTTAAGTCATTGAGCCTACTCCCCCTTATGTCCATGTTAGAAACTAACACCCATGTTGGGTTCATAAATACATAAAATAAGAGGGTAAGATGACAATTTAAGGTCGATTACTAAGAAATGACCATACCACAGAACCTCCACCAATAAAAGAGAACGAACCAATGTGGCAGAATTGATGAACAACGATTGCACCTGCAGTGTGAGCATAGTCCTACATTTGAAGCACTTGAATTAAATTCCAATCAGATGTAACATATGATAAATACAATATACAAAGATGTTAAATTGAGAAGTGAACCAAGGACTTACTTCCACCATAACATGGCCTGCTAGTAGAGTATTGTTTGCAAAAATATTGTTGTTGCCAACCTTGCAATCATGGGCAATATGACAAGATCCCATTATAAGATTATTATCACCAATAACCTGATTATGTATAATGCTAGTTAGAATATGAAGTTCTCTAAATGTTATACAAAATTTCTATTTTGAAAATGGAGGGGAAAAAAAAAAAAAAAAAAAGGCCTCAGCAACCCCATCATTACCGTCCTATCACTTGACTTCGAAGAACGGTGGATTGAGGAATGTTCTCTGATGTCATTGTTGTCGCCAATATCAAGGAAACATTCATCCCCTAGCTAAATGATAGACATATATATAAGAGGGGTATCCTGTATGAAAACATCCACATGTATATAAATTGTGACTGTAATACAGTATCCAATACATATGTCCAATACATATGAAATACAGTATCCAATATCATTTCTTCTTCTTCTTTTTTTTTTTCTTTTTTTTTTTGAAAACCAAACAGTGTGAGAAATTTATATTAGAGAAAATCAAAAGAACAAAGTAAATTAATAATTGGGAAAAAAAATATGCCATATATTATAAATGGAAAATGTACAAAGATCCTTCTAGTTCTTAAAGCCAATTCCAATATAAACCAGTTAGAAAAGTCATTAGATAATGGTCATATGATTCATAAAATTAGGCCATAATTCCAAGAAAAGCAACACTTTACATTGACAATACAAATTGGCATGGAAGCAAACGTGATTTCAATAAGCTAGAACAGAGGAGTTAACACCAATGTCATCAGAAGCTAACCTTGTACTTCAAGTCTTGGCACTTAACACCTACCACAGCATGATGGCCTATAATGTTATTGCATCCCACAACTGTACGCCCAGGAAGATCATCACCAACCACAGAGCCACTGCCTGACAAGTTTAAGCACTTGATAAAATTACATCACAACGGAACAAGAACTATGCATTGCAACAATGTACCACAAAAGGTAAAACCATCACCCAAACTCACGTCATCAAAATGCAATGCTCCCCCAGTTCAGTATTTCCAAATATATGGCTCCCGGGATGTAATTGACAGCCATGCCCAAGCTTGGCAGAGGAACCAACAGTGCAGAAAGGACCAATGGAAACACCCTGCATCATCAACAGCACATTACTAACATCAACAAATCATTATGCAAGTAAACATCTAACCAGTCTAATTTTAAGATTTTTTGAAGAAAAGTCCTAGTTGTCAAATATTTTTGATAAGTAAAGTTTGTTGAAAAAAAAAAGGGGGGGGGGGGGGGGGGGGGGGGGCGCCGCCAGGGGCGCTAGACCAAAGTAAAACAAAAACAGGAGAGAACTGGAAGCAAAAATTAGAAAATACAAAGCTAGTGAAAACTCAAGGAATCTAGAAATTCTAGGAATCCTGAGACAGAAAATGCAATAAAGACTTTAGCAATAAATATTTCATCTACGCTACACTTAATCTTGCCCCTTAAAGCATCTAGCATTCTGCTTTCTCTAAAGACACCACATGAGACGCAAAAGATCCACCTGCCATATTTCCCCATTACATCTTTGGCCTAGCCACCCCTTCCAACATGCAAGCATCACTTGCATCCACTTTGGCATCACCCAGGAAACATCAAATATAGAATATATCATAAACCACATTTCCCAAGCCACAACACAAGGTAGAAATGAACTATTTCACATCCTCCCCATGATTTTTACATATCAAGCACTACTCCATAATACTTAGGCTTCTCTTTCTTAAATTATCAACTATCAAAATCCTCCTAATGCCACACACACACACACACACCCAAAAAAAAAAAAAACCCCTCAGCAAGACATGAACTTTCCAGATGCTTTTCCATGGGAAATCTACTCCTCCCCCTCAAAATGTAGTAGTAGCGCTTCACTTTGAAGCCTTTGTTTGGGGAAGGGAGCCAAACCAACTTGATCAACATCCACAAGCCAAATCTTTATTACATAAAGACCCGACAATAACTATGCCACAGAATCTACTTCCCAATCTTGCACTGCATGAATGAACAAAAGATTCCAATAACAAAGTTCATGTCAGAATACTACATAATCTGCCACTAAGGCTTCACTATCTCTTGCTATAAAAACAAACTGGGGAATCTCTCCTTAAGAATCATCTCCCCTGGGCCCTGGCTACACATTATGCGAAAACCTAACTTTAGTACCATCTCCAACATCCTAGCTAGTGATCTGCACAAATTTGTCCCAACCTCCTCTAATATACTTCTACAATCAGACCCTATATGGCCCCTCACCTCACCCAAACATCAATACTCTCCATTGGATCCATACTTTAAATCTATTATCTGTCTCCATAAAACCATATCTTCAAAATCATAACGCCACTTACCCAAAAAAACCTGATTAAATAGAAATAAATTCTTGATTCCCAAGCCACCATGGCACGCAGGAGGACAACAAGTATTCCAATTAACTAAGTAAAACTTCAAATTCATCCCCCAGGCCGCCCCAAGGAAATTCCCTCTAATTTTTTTTCATTCTATTTGCCACACCCAAAAGCAGTGGGAAAAGAGATAAGAAATAAGCGGGAAGGCTAAATAATGTACTCTTAGAGAGGGGGAGACAACCCCCATCCAACGAGTATATTTCTTATAGCTAGCCAATCTCCTTCGCACACATTCTAAGATGGGATCCCAAATAGATTTTACTTTGAAAGGGGCTCCCTAATGTAAACCCAATTATTTCATAGGGAGAGAAGAAACACCGCATCCAAGAATTCCTGTCGAATCTTCAATATGTTGTACCTCTCCTAAATTCTGATTTCAAGAATTTCAATGTTACCATTTCAAAACAATGAATTCCCTTTTGTATTAACAGTTACACAAACAAAGCAACTAAACAGAAGCAACCAAAATAAACCAGTTTACCAGCCTTTTTACTAAAGCAGAACAAAGTAATGTTTGATAACTAGAAAAGTAACCCAAATAAACACTATAATTCAGCTTGACATAAAAGTTTTTTTTTTAATCATTATTAGGCAGTTTTTCATAATCCCAATGCTATAGACAAAAGAATATTTCTTATTTCTCTATTGAGCACAAAATTGTGTGGATCATTTAATTGATTACCCAAAAATGTAGCACAAAGAACATTGAAGAATAAATCAAAAGTAATAAAAGTAAAAAAAAAAACAAAAACAAAAACAAACTGATCCTGTAGTTTTAGTAAAAAATTTGCTTAAAAAAAAAAATAACCTGGGACAATGAAAAATATTACCATCTATGGAATACTCCATTTTCCACTTTATTTGCCAATCAAAACACTAATGCATGATAATTAGACTGAAATGCATTTTTTGGGTTCTTCTACGTTACCTTTGGGAATTTATGGTACCCGCTATTATCAGAATCAATTATTTCAAGTGTTCTAATCTTAGCCTTTTTTTATGTGATAAATAATGTAAAATATTATTAATAAAAAAGCTAATCCGAGTACATTGGGGAGGTACAATGGGGTACAAATCAGGAACCAAAATTACAACGATCAAGTAAAACATGAAGGGAAGAACAAGAAAAATGAGAAAAGACCACACTCCAATCAAAGAGAGTGTGCAAGAAAAAATACTTAATCTCTAGCATAGAACATTCACATCCCTCAAAGCTTGTAGCATTCCTTTCACGCCAAATGCACCATATCAAACAATAAGGCACTAGTCTCCAAAAATCTATGTTGCAATGTCACCTAAACTTACCCTACTACCAAGACTTAAACAACTCAACAACCTTATGAGACATAACCTAGTGGATACCAAACAAACAGAACACCAACGACCACAACTCACAAGCTATAGGGCAATGAATTAGAAGGTGATCCACCGACTCCCCACAACTCTTACACATATAATACCAATCAAGAACAAGTACACGTCTTTTACGAAGGTTGTCTGCTGTTAAGATCTTACCTAAGGATGCAGACCATGAAAAGAAAACTACCCTTAGCGGAATCTTCAATTGCCATATCATTCTCCAAGGGAAGGATAAGAGAGTAGGAGGGTAGAAAGAAAGATAAAAACCTCTAACCTCACAACCTCTACTCCTTGTTGGCTTCCAACAAACCTTATCAGGACCAAACCCCCGCACAGCTGAAGAGTAGACCATACCCATAAACAGATCAAAAGATTCTTGTTCCCAATCTTGTGGTGGATGACGAAATTGAACATTCCAGTGAATCCTCCCTGCAAACCAACACATAACATCAGCCACTGAGGATTCCTTTGACCTACTAAGACAATAAAGCTCTGGAAAAGCCTCTTGGAAAGTACAGTCCCCACACCACACATGCTTCCAAAACTTCACCCTAGTACCATCTCCCGCATCATACAAAAGGAGTTTAGAAAAATTCAACCAGCCACTTCTAATGAATCTTCACAGGCTGACACTATAAGCACTTGTCACCTTTTTCGTACACCAACCACCCCAAATATTCCCATATTTCGCCTCTATAACCCTCCTCCATAAAGCATCTATCTCCATGCCATACCTCCACAACCATTTTCCTAACAAGGCAGAATTAAAGCTCGTCAATTGTCTTATACCTAGCCCCCTAACCTGCAAAGGCTTACAAACCTTAGCCCATTTAACCAAGTGTAATTTAGATTCACCACTAATTCCACTCCACAGAAAATTTCTCTGTAATTCTCCATACAATTTGCCACCTTTCCAAGTAAAGGCAAAGGGGAAAGAAAGTATGTAGGTAAAGACGAAAGTATGCTTTTAATAAGAGTTACATTAACCCCCCCCCCCCCCCCAAAAGATAAATACAATCTTTTCTAACCTACTAATCTTTGCTCCATCTTCTCTAGCATAGGATTCTAGATTGACAAATCCTTAAACTTAGCACCTAACAAAAAGCCCAAATATTTCAAAGGAAGAGAAGATTGCCTACAACCCAACAGCCCCACCAGAGCCTCCAAATTGTGAACCATACCAACAAGAACCAACTCAAATTTTCCCAAGTTAATACTTAAGCTTGATACCTCCTCAAATCTAGCAAGAATCGCCCTCAAATTAGCTACTGAGTAGGGTCAGCATCACAAAAAATAAAAGTGTCATCCACAAATAAAAGATGAGACACCATCATCGATGTACCAGCCTATTACCAACAGAGAAGCCAGAGAACTGCCCAGTGGTAGCAGCCACATCCAACATTCGACTCGATGCCTCCATAACAATATCAAAAGGCAACGGAGATAAAGAATCCCCTTGCCAAATCCCCCTAGAACTTCTGAAGAAATCAAAAGGACTGCCATCGAGCAAAATGGAAAATTTGACAGTTGAAATGCAACACATTTCTCCATTTCTCTGAAAACCCACTACACTGAAGCATATACATTAACAAAACCCCAACTCACATGATCATACAACTTCTCCACATCCAACTTACACAACACCCCTAGAATTCCTGTTTTCAATCTACTATCAATACATTTTGAAACAATTAAAACAGAGTTCAAGATTTGTTTACCTTTCACAAAAGCATTCTGTGAATCAGAGATAAACCCATTCACCACCCTTCGAAACCGATTAGCCAACACCTTAAAAATAATCTTGTAGATCCCACCAACTAACCTTAGCATTTTATTTATATATATAGAGGGACAGTGGGGATTAAAACACTTGAAGATACATTTTTATGATCATAGTGTGTACTATTCTCTCAAAAAATATAGAGGAATTAAAGAGTCTTCCTCAAATTTAAATTAAAGTTGATTTTCAAGTTTCAACCCCAAATTAAAAAATGTGCAATGTCATGCTGGGAAATTTTAAAAAGATTCCGTTTCATCTTTATTCCACGACATGTAACATTTTAAGGTGCCACATCAACACTTCAAAAAACAATTGGGAGTAAACCAATCACCTCTCTTAGATCCCACAGAAGTGGAAACTTTGTTCACTAGTACAACTTTAACACTATGTTTACATAGATGGAAAAATCTAATTGGTACCTTTTAAAATTTTATGGGATGAAACCAGTCAACTAGAACTTCTTCTTCTTCTTCTTCTTAGTAAATTACATTTCCGACCTCGAGATTTGGGAAAATGTCAAAACCTTCCATTTAATTTCTGAAGCAACACTCAGCCCCCTCGAGGTTATTACTTTTTTTTTTTTTTTCCTTATCACATATCAATCTGATTAGAGAACACAATCTAAGGCTATTTCAGATGAGATTTTTTTCTTTAAAAAGTATGTATTTTAACTCAATTTGTAAACACACATAATGGTTAGAATGGTATCTGTTAATATATAGGTTAGAATCAAATTTCACTTGGCATAACTATTATCAATGTCACATCATTTAATAACTTTATATTAAATTAACATTTTGAAGATCTCAAAGTTGGACTACACACCTTCTCTTTGTTCATAACATGCCGGCCAAATTTCAAATTAACCAAATATCATTTATACTATCTAATTGTAAACTCATAGTTTGTTTATAATTTAAATAGCAAAAAACTTGAAATTTTGCAAGCATCGAGATTATAAGGAGACAACGAAATCCAATGGAAGGTTTGTCGCATCTAATAGAACGTTAGTAAGCAGTGTAATGTTTGACAAAGGACAAAGTTTGGTTACAAACTTAGTTATAGCTAGTGCCTACAACTCCACTCAATAAATTTTTATTGAATGTGAATTTTGACAAATCCATTATAGAATTACATTTTCATCTCATATCCTTCGTGTTCGCAAAATTTCCAGAAGATCAAAGATCAATAACTATGTCATTAATCAAATGTTTAAATTTCAAGTTTTTGAAGTCTAAAGTTATGCATTAAAAATAAGTTTATGGATCATTAGGTAAATAACATTCGACTGGCTCAAAATTTGACACATAAAGAACACGCAAGAGATAATTAGTGGGAGTTTGTATAGCCAAACTTTGTGCTTTGATAAAAGTTACAACTTACAAAACACAGACACCAAAGGAAAACATCGAATACTATTACTATCAATGCATTTACTAGCAATTCGAAATCAAATTCAAAACACAAAAACAAAGAGAAAAGAAAAGAAAAAGAAAGTAGGTACCAACCTGGGAAATAAGAGCATTAGGGTGAACAATGGCAGAAGGGTGAATGAAGGTGGAGCTTGTTTGCTGTGAAGGAGAAGAAGAAGAAGAAGAAGAAGGTTGGGCAGAGAGCGTGGAGGATAAGCGCCGAAGTGAGAGTGAGGTTAGAGAATTAGCGCAGAAGAAGAAGAAGGGCTTGCGAAGTTTCATGAGCGAGCACATGGCTTAGCGACTAGCGATAGTAGTGTCCCACTCCCACCTTCGGTCGGACTCGGGGGAGAAACTAAAGAAACAGAAACAGAAACTTCCCGCTGAGATAAGAAATATGTAGTGTCAGTGCGTGTGTGTGTGTGTGTGTGTCTGTCTGTCTGGTACGATTTTTCGCTCGACCTGGACCCTTCTTTTTCGTCTGGAGAATCTGCTTGCTTTACTGTTGCTTGTTTTTGTAGCTTCGCTTTGTTGGGCGCACTACACTACAGTGTTCCCCGATCATAAATAAAGGAATAGGAAAATTTACCCTTTTCCCATTTCTCACTTTGCCTCATGAAAGTATCGAAATTCAAAACACACCATCAACCCCCAAATCAAAATTTTGGTTTATCGTCTGTTTTGTGGTTTAATTTAACATAATTTAGCATTAAAATACTAATTTACCCATCTACTTTATGTTTTGAAAAAAAGGGTAAATTAGTCTTTCACTACATAATTTTGTTACAATTAACATCAAAACAGATGCTATGAGGACATTGAAACAAAGTTATAACTTTGGATTGTCAATCATATATTTTTGTAGTTTATGGGGCAAAGTGAGTTCTAGTTAGATCAACCGGTAAAGTAACTTGTCGAAGAACATTTCTTGGTGTTTGGCGAGAAAAACATCTTTTAGGACAAACATCTTATTCTTAAGTGATTGGTCAGATCTTTCAAAGAACATTTTTTGGTGTCTGGCAACAGAAACATAGTTTTTTTATTATTATTTATATTTCGATAGTTGGGAAAGGGAGGATTTAAATCTTGAAAATAATCGTTGAAAAAACTAGAAGAAGCCGATTGAGCTACAAGATTTTGACTAAGGTTGTAAATAAACCAAGTCATTCATAAATAGCTCGGACTTGATTCAATAAAAAACTCGTGAATGTTTTTTTGTTTATAAACAAGCCAAATTTAAGACTTAGTTTTAGGCTTGTTAGCTTGTTTGATAAATAAGTCGAATCCAAGCAAAATAAATTGCTCATGAACATGTTCGTGAATAATAGGGTTTGATAAAAAAACAAGATAAGGCTAGATTAATTTAGAGACTTGGTAAGAGCATTCATATTAGTGGAGGCAAATTTTTAGCTTTTTAGTACTTAAAAAGCCACTTTATTTATTTTAAATTACAATTTCATAACTCACTCCATGTCAATAGTTCTATTTTAGCAACAACTTCGTTTAAATAATCTTTCTTTATTCTTTTTTTATTCTTCATCCTTTTTTTTTCTCTCTCTCTCTCTCTCTCTCCCTCTCTTCTTCTGGTCACAACCACCCACCACCCACCACCCACCAACAAGCCACCCACATCAACAAACCACCACTGCCACCACCACCATTTGATTAAAAAAATAAAAATAAAATAAAAAACCACCACCACCATAAATTCACCTTAACAACCCACCCACATCAACAATGGCCATCAACAAACCCACCACAATCCAATCAAAACCCACACCACCGATACCCATCGTCCAAGCCAGCCTCATCTGCAAAGATTAGTTCCAAAAGAGAGAGCGCTAAGACTTTGAGTCAGAGGAAAAGAAAAGAGAAGACAAAGAATGAAGAGAGAGAAACAAAGAAAACAAAGAATGAAGAGAGTGCTGAATAAAGTTTAGTTATTTTATTTTATTTTATTTATTGATACTAGTTTACTGTAGCTCTAAAGCTAAAAATTTTACCTTTGCCTCCATCATTGCAGTATGCTTTTTAGTATTGGTGGTGCTAAAAATAGCAATATGGCTTTTTAGCACCACCAATACTAATACTCTAAAAAGCTTGAAATGGACTCGACAAATAAACACATATTTTACTCAACCTTTAATTGATTCAAAGTTGAGACCACTCGTCCAAAACAAATTGACTCGATAATAAACTTGATATGGACTTAATAATATACTTACGTTGGATCTTTAGCTCAAGAGCTTGATATTAACCTTAGGTTTGAGCTCAAGTTCAAGCTTTTGGACTTTTTAACAAGCTCAAACATTCTTTGTAGGGTTGGTTCGATCTTAAACTGAGCTTAAACATTTTACTTTTGTTGTTGAGCCGAGCTCAAACATTCATTACTTGACAAAACTCAACTCATTCACAAGCCTAATTTATTCTTGGCAGAGTTGAGAGGTCCAAAGAATTGGACATTTGAGAGAGTAAAATACATATCCTCACTAACCAAAAATTGAATGTGCACAAGGGAATTTGATGAATTCTCAATCTCTCACAAAAAAGGACATCATTTACATTTGGTCGTATTCTTAGAACTATACAGCCAACATCTCTACCGTATTCTGTTCAATTAACCAAAAGGTAAAAAGACAAAGGCAATTGAAGTACTCCTATCATGCGGACAGTTTACAAATGGTCCTTCCACAAGGCCTCCCTGCTCCCTTCACACTCTCTAGCTTGTGCTGCTGCCCTTCACCCTGCAGAAGAACATCATATCTAATCATTGTAATGCCTCAGCCTGCGGCTTCTCTGGTCACTTTTCTTCCCTGTTGTTTCCAAGAGATTGAAATGTGATAGGTCTGATTACATTACAATGTCACCCTCCAGCATGCGAAGCACCTATAAGGGAACAGTACAAACAGAAAATAAGGGAACCATGAATGAATAACTGTCAGTTCTGATAGGCTCTATATACGACACCTACAACTATCAAAAGTTGACACAGTTCAGATGATATTGTCCTAAAATGATAAATGGCCATTACATTATTCTAAGCATTAGAAAGTGCAAGAATTTTCAGAAGAAAAATCCTTGGAGGATGTTCTCTCAAGCAATTAGTCAAGGGCTACAGTAATTGGTACATATTTCTATAAAAGCAACTATTACCTTGTTCAAGAAATCACAGAAATTTTAATGCCAAGGCAGATTGCCTAGCAAATAATTATCAGTTCCACTGGCTCTCAGAAGTTTTCTTCTATCTAAGTAATCCTTTTTGTCAATTATTGAATTGGTACTACTTAGAAGGCAAATAAAATGTATGCTTATCCTCTCTCTCTCTCTCTCTCTCTCTCTCTCTCTATTGAATTGGTACTACTTAGGAGTCCCCGGCTCATTTAATGCTACCCAATGATTCTAATATGACAGGCACAAGTAACTTTTGTCTGTATATTTATAAAATACAAAATATGAATTCCGAGTTTCAAACCTGAGACATGCGAGGTCTTGAATGAGGGTCGCGCCGGATGCACAATGAGGCACACTGCAGCATGCGACAAACCTCATGCTCTGAGTAGCAGCTCCTTAAGCATGGGTCAATCAGTTCTTGAATAACTTGTTTTTCTAACAAAGGCCGTGCCTGCTCCAAATTTGAAACATAAGCAACGACCAAGGAAAAAACTTGAAAGTAAATTGATTCTTGTTCGGTAAAACACATACAATTACCCAGAAGGAACAAGATAAACAGGAAGATAAATACTTTGCATCATAACTGTAAGATACTAAGTATCTTTATCAATTATTTAAATTAATGATGTATTTTACAACTATATAGAAGGTAAATTAACTCATACCCATTCAGTGAGACACTGCTGGCCTTTGGGCCGGTTTATGTCCATAGCTTTCCTCCCTGTAACGAGCTCCACCAGTACTACCCCAAAGGAATACACATCAGCTTTTTCCGTGATTAGGCCACTTTGAGCATATTCTGGAGCCAAGTACCTACAGAAAGCCATAATTTCTTTCGTCATTGTTTGCAAACAGTATATAACCAAGAAGAAAATAAAAGTTGTTTGGTTTTACCCAAATGTTCCAATTACTCTTGTGTCCACCCCCATGTCTCCATCCGGCTGCCACCTTGCCAGTCCAAAATCTCCCACCTACAGTCCAGATATAGCAGTCAGTTTTCACGTCCTATTGATAAACAAGCAATTAAAAGCATTTGATGATGCAGCCTATAATTTGACACAGAAGAAACAACATTAACACCCAGAAGCCCATCATGAACAGCGTATGGCTGGCTGGTATGAGTATTTTCAGGCCTTCTGTGTAATAAAAAGATTTTAAGAGCATGACGTACTAATGGTTCAAAATCATGTGTGAGAAGGATGTTGTTAGGCCGCATATCTCGGTGGACAATACAACCAACTCTACATTCTTCATGAAGGTATCTCAACCCACGAGCTGCTCCAATGGAAATTTTTTGCCGTGCAGACCATTCTAGCGGATCTTGATTTCGTCCTGCAAAATCAGGTTTGTTAGTCGGTGAAAGTAATGACATTAATAGTTTGTTAAAGAAAAAATCAAGTTTCAAATCCAAGTGTTTTCAGGATGTCATACACGCTTCTAACAAAAGGGTACCCATTTACAAAAGATAGTTATTTGATAGGCAAAGGAATTTGATCTTCTCAGCTCATCTGGTTAAAGTTAAAGTGTTAAACTAAAAGCATGATATAAACTTTGTGACATAAAACCTTAAGTAAACAGGAAATTCTCCCACACAAGAGAGATTATGGCTGTTCACATCCACAATACCATTGCCATCATTGAATATTGGAAAGTTAAAAACAAATAAGGATAGGGAAACTTTACCATAAAGATGAGAATCCAAAGACCCATTGCAAATGTATTCATAAACCAGCAATCTTCTTCCGTCCTCCACACAGAACCCAATTAGCATCACAACATTACGATGCTGTGCACAACTTAAGACCTCAACTTCAGAGCAAAATTCAAGATCACCTTGAGAACTAGCCAATTTGTGTTGCTTGACAGCAATAACCTGGCCATCTGGTAAGACACCTCGGTGTACAGAACCAAATCCACCTTCAGCCAAGAAATTAGCCTGTGAAAATCCACCTGTAGCAAACTCCAGTTCAGCAAAAGTGAACCACCGGGGAGGATTCCCAAATGTAGGTCCCTTGTGCTGACATATGGAACACAATGGAGGAGGGCCAAGAGGTAAATTTCTCGATAATGAAATTGCTTCTCTTACACTTTTGCTTAAGTCCAGATCAAGTCTATAATTTAACAATCCAATATGAGGATCTTGATCTAATTTAGACAATTTCTCCAGCAAGACTTCATATGTGGAAGTTAGAGCCTTCCCATCATGTCTTTGTGAACCTTCCAGCATAGGTTTTGAATATTCACTACTAGAACTGAGAATGTTTGACATCCATGGCTGGAAATATGAACTTGTGGAACAAGAACTCAGCCTTTCACTGTCTGTGTCAGAATCACATTCGTCCAGATTTTCATGTTCCTTCGTGGTAAATTGAAGGTCTTTCTTTAGGATCCCAGAAATACCAGACAGTAAAAATGGCGAAGTTCCTGGATCTGAGCTAGATATAGATGAGGTTCCAACATCAGTTATAGTCAATGGTGACTCATGGTCTGGACTACTTACAGGAGTCACAGCTGGCCCTCTAATCATATTCCATTTTTCAAACTTGCTTTTATGTTGTCCTGGAGATGTTTCTATTTCAAATGATGCACAACCCACTTCAGATTCTGTATTTGGTGAAGTTACCAAATTTAAACGAAGAACCTTTGGTTGAGATTTCTTCATAACAACAAGATTGCATTGCAGCTCTTCCATGCAGAATTTCTTTTCAGTTTTCAATTGTCTGTACAAAATTGGGGGGGGGGGGGGGGGGGGGGGGAAATGAACAAACAGATGAAGGAGACCATATAATGCGAAATAATTTTAAAAAGACATAAGACGTTGATTCAACATCTTTGAATTGAATAAACATCTTTTGTGAGATCAACAGCCTATGTCCATATGCAATGCCCCAAGTTTTAAATGGATTTCTCAAGATGAGAAACAGTACAATATGTCATGTGAGAAAACAAGGTGTACATTATTTTTATTACTTATCCAATATAACCCAGTTTGATCCAGCTTTCTTGGCTTCAGCAGCTACCACACCACAACGTGAGCCACAGACAATCTTTATCCTGACCTTTATCTATGAAGAAAAATCAGGTGTCAAACTCTTTAAATTAGACATGAAGTACATCAGAATTAATTGTTGACAAGAACAATGATCTGGACCACCAACTTTTTCTGGGTCGTAAACATCATGGAGTTGAAGCACCATTTGAGAGCATGAATCTGCAATATCATCCCTCTTGTCAGAACTCGTTCCTGAGAGAGACCACCAGTGACCAGTGGTGCAATCACTGGTGAATCTTGAAAAGCCCCATATCCTTTTACCTAAAATATACAGCTTTCTCATCAATCATCAAATTTACTTCCCAAAGTCAATATAACCAGGAAGAAGAAACACGATCCAGACTAGAATTAAATATTGCAGTATATATAGACGATATGCATAACTGATCTTAATTATGGATCGGCTGATTTTGCTGATGCTGTGTTGTTGGCCTAAACTCAACAACACTTCAAATATGTGCTGTATCGAAGATGATGTGGCATGGTAATAATCATGAGATACACAATTTGTGAGTTTAAGGAAGAGAGGATCATATATTCACTGCAAGTGGAAGTTCTCCATTCTGCTTATGAGTTTCATACACTCAAGGGCATCTCAAGAGGAAACAAAGATATCATCAAACATGCCGTGCTATTCAGAAGCTCATTTTACTCTTATTAGCATAGATCGAGAGGAAAGAAATGCCTCAACAATTCAATCACTCACTATCGTCTGTGAGCTTAAATTGCTATCATTGTCTTTCTTAAATTTTCCAACAGACTATCACAAATCAATACTGCTTACCCTTGATATTTAATGCCGAAGAAGTGAACAAGAAAAATGTATTACCGTCACTTTCTCATGTCTGAGAACAGAAAAATTACCCAATACTCACAGTTTTATAACTAAAGAGTTTATAATTACACAAAATGCAGTGGCATGTAACAAGTATTTATGCTAAGAAGGAATATTCAATTCTTCAACATGTAATTTTGAATATAAGAAGAGTTTCCAACAAATATAGTCATGAGCTGCATATTACAGGCAGAGCAACAAGACAGAATAATAGGCATATCCAACTACCAACAACAAAACATAAGTCAAATGGAAAGAACATAATTAAGCTCAAAAAAACCAAACAAAAAGGAGATTTAACATCATTTCATTAATACCTTTGAGATAACTTTTAAAATGTTAATCATTGAACAACACAATAGGTTCAAGACAAAGACAATTACTTGAGGAGTGAGCGGGAATGACCACCAACAGCCTTATGCAATCACCAGGTTGAACAACATGTGTCAAAGCCCACACCAAAGCTGTCTTTGGAATTTCCTTTGATGCTTTAACAGCAACCACCACCACTTTCCCACTCACATCTGAGGAACCCTTTTCCTTAACACCCTTCTGTTTCATATTTCAATCCACAACCCACCAACACAAAAATCCTAACTTTCACCAACCTTCACCACCACACCCCTATGGATCAAACCCACAAGATGTTTCCTTTTCTTTCTTTTTTTTCTTTTTAAATCCTCATGAAAATTTTTCTCAATCAGATGCCACAAAGTTCAGATAAAAAAACAAACTTTAAACAGAAAAAGTTGCATTATCACTGTATAATGACTAGTAAATCGGAGACAACTGTCACGGAAACCAATAAGCTTTTTGGGATTCCCACATGAAAGTCTAAAGTAAACAAACCAAAACAAATAAAAAGAAGAATAAGAAGACACACACTCCAAGGTACTTCAAAAATCTCTTTGACACACCCCAAAAAAAAATTTTTTTTTTTTTTTTCTCTGCGGTTGTGCAAGTTTTTCAAGTACAAAGCTTTACTGCAAGTCTACAAGTGAAACTGAAACCTACCCCCATCTCACAAGGAATGCATGAGATATAGAAAAAAAATTTTAAAAATTGAATGAAGCTTTAGCTTAGCTGAGCAAAGTGGGGTGGCATAAAAGATTAGATTCTCGTCCAGGTTGTGCAAAATAGCAAGAGAGAAGCGCCAACGAAGAAAGCCAAAACTCAAAAGTAAACAAAACGATAAATAACAAGTAACGGACGGTTTTGGTAGGTACACAGAAATGACTAAACTGTTTTAATGAGAAAATCAGATCAATGATTGGAGCTCTCTTTCTCTCTCTCTCTCATTAAGTCATTATTATTAACCCAATAATTAACTGCTCTATATAGAGTTCTATTTGTATTGGGTAACCTTTAGCGTGTGTTTTAGAATTACTTTTTATTTTTATTTTTATTTTTGTAAGTAGTAAATTGCTTTTTTTTTTATCCTAAGCTAAGACTTTAATTACAATTAACTCTTTGATAATAAAGAACTATCATTAGAAATAGACGCTATAAGTTGAAACTCTTTCGAAAAAAAAAAAAACAAAACAAAACAAAAACAAAAACCTTTAAATAGTTGAATATCACAATTGATCCTTATGTTTCAATACTGTCTATTTCAGTGTTAAGTTTAACAAAGCATTCTTTCTCCCAAAAAAAAAAAAAAGTTTGCCGAAGCAAGTATTAAAAGACCAATTTACCCCTCTCTCCAATATATATGGTTAAGAGATAAATTGGTATTTTAATATCAAATTTTGTTAGGATTAACAACAAAATAGATGATAACGGGTTAAGTGTAGCGTATTTTTAAAATCGAGAGGTCATTGTGCATTTTGATAGTTCAACTGGATTGATATTTTAGGGTAAAAAAAGTGTAATTTGACTTATTTTTATTGGTTTATTTTGCTTATAAATAGAAATTGGATAAAAGTAAAGTTTAGGTGCAATTTTTTATGCCTTGTAATTTGTAAATTCAACTATGTGATTATATTGACCTACTATATAAGATCAAATGTGTTATCTACAACAAGTATATTCAAGTGAATGATTTTTCTATTAAAAAAATTCAACTATATGACTTATTGTTCATTTGATAATCTCATTGAATTTAATGAGGAATCTAAATTACAACACCAAAGGAATTGCAATTAAGTTTTGTCAAAATGTAATTGTATCTAACTAAAAGAGATTCTAAGAGGCTGTTTGGTAAGAGTATTTAAATATAGTTTTTTGTTTTGCAATCCATAAAATAGTGGGTCCCACACTTGAATTTATTGTGTGACTAATATTTTCTAAATACAGTTTTTAAAAAACTGTATCCTATTTTCCTGATTTAAAACAAGATTTTGAAAACGGCTAAGAGATGTTTTCAGGATACAAAAAATGTTTTTAATGACATAGTTGTAAATAAATTGAGAACAATGAACCCCACATATCAGTCCAAATTCTTTTATTTTTTAAATTAAGAGTTTATCTTTATCACAAAAAGAATTTTCATACTTCAAATTTGACACTTATCATTAAAAAAGAAAAAGAAAAAAGATGAGCTCTATTCCCTTATCATTATCCACAAAAAAAACAAACAATTATTTTTGTTTTTAGTATTTTGAAAATTTTTCTTAAAAGTGGCCAAATACGTAAAATATAAAAATTATTATCTGAAAACTAGTTTCAAGTTCAATTTTTTGAAAATTATTTTTATACTGTTTTGAAAACAAAAACAAAAATCCTCCCACCAATCAGGCCCTAATATATTGTACATAAACTGACTTAAAAAATAAGTTATAGTCACTATACTTAGTTGTGCAATTCTTAGTCCAATTATTATTATTATTTTTTTATAGAGAATCCTTAATCTAAAAAATATCGGTTGCATTATAAATGCTCAATTAATGAGTGTTTACAAAATATATCACAGGTACCCAATGTGTATTTATAGTGAATTCATTTATAATTAAATGACTAAACTTTTCATCAATAATCAAACTATTGCAACCTTTCACATTTTTCATACTTGAAATAAGTTGTGAACAAAATATGAAATTAATTACAAACATAAATGGAGTTAAACGAGTAATTAATACCATTAAAAAAAATTAAAACACGTCTTTTGACCTTTGGAGTAGAAGAAATAGATTTTATTATATCTTTGCAAAGAATTCAAAAGGAAGAGTGTTAGAGATATAAAGCCAAGTTAAAAATCTGAAGTTTTCCAAAAAAAATTTTAATTATTGACACAAGTCATATTTTTTAAAAATATTTCAATTGAAAATATCTAGCTGTACAGTATTAGTAATACTCATTTCACTTCTTAATATTTTGATGGGTTGAACTTTGATTTAAAATGTGCCAATGTACCATGCTTTTTACATAAAACGATAAAAGCTTGAAAGAATGTGGGGTTTTATTATTTGTTGGCTTATAATTTGCCCTCTACCGATTGGATTTCCTTTGCTCTCTGCATTTTTAAACGGCAAAACATGGCAGGACAAGGACGCCCACAAAAACACACATTGAGACAAATAACTTATGGCTGTACATGTGTGACATTAAATTGGGTGCGCAGAATTCAGAATTCCAACTAAATTAAAAAACCTATGCTCACAAAAAGCCATTTGCTACCATCAAAATTATTTAATTTAATATTTGTTTTTGTCCACTATATTGTACCAAAAAGTAAAAGGATTTGTCGTGTGGGAACAAAATACTCAATGGCTTCCATTTTTTGAATAAGTCCCCTTCTTAGTTGTCCCTAACCAAAACCAAAATAAAACAGCTTATAAAGTTTTTCATATGACAAATTATAAGTTTTTCAACAATATTAGAAATATAAAAAAATTTATAACTTTTTTCGCAACATCTTACATGATCAATTGTAATTAGTACATCACTTTCACATAACATTATTATTAACGCCACTTTTATAGTACACATTAATCATAATCCTCCACTTCAATAATTATGAAATTTGTTATGCATCTAAATTTATTGTAATTTTTTATATTGTATTATGTATTATTGTTGGTTTGGTATAGATTATTTTCTTATTTTGCTTAAAAATAAGTTACGTAGAAATATAGTTATACCAAAAAAAGACAAAATATTAACAACTGTACTTAAGCAAATACCTAAGGTCCATTTGTCAAAAAAAAATTTAAAAAAAAAACTTTTTTTTTTTGGGGGTATATATAGCTTTTTTGTTAAATGAGTGACAAAAAGATAAAACGTGACCTATTTTCGAAAAAGCTGGTTTTGACAATTTTTTAAAACAAAGTCAAAATTCAAAAAGCTAGAAGTTTCGTAAATCAAAAAGCTTATAGTGGTTGATAAAGCTCCTAAGCAACCGAGAAAATGCATCTAGGTCAAGTGGATTAGCCCTCATAGTCATAGTGGGTGGTTAAAATTTAACATTGATGGTTTGACTGTTGGAAATCTTGGTACAGCAGGAGGGAGGGGCTTCTAAGGAATTATGAGGGTAACTGGATTTCTTGTTTTGCAAGGTTCATGGGTGTTACATCCAGCCTCACAACGGTGTGGGTCTTGAAGGACAAACTCTCCTTAGCAATTTAACTTGGAATTAGTTTGATTTGTGTTGAGCTCAATACTGAGCTCATTGTTCATGATATTTCTAAGGTGAAAAACTCATTTTTGTCCTTATATTTTCGCGCGATTTCCACTTTGGTCCCTAACTTTTTTTTCCATTGCTTTTAATCCCTATCTTGAAAAACGCGTCTCGTTTTCGTCCCTACCATTACATTAGAGACAAAAATTGCACAGGTGGCAAACGGCATAAGTTAAAAATATTAAAATAATGTCCACATAAGCCATGTGGCTTTCCACGTCAGCATCTAAATTAAAAAAAATTAAAAATAGAAATAAAAACCAAAAATTACATTAATTGAGATCTAAGTGTATCTTGAACAAGAACATCAAGAACACCAACCCAAAAACACAAACACAAACCTAGAAACACAAACACAAACCCAGCGACTGAATTTTCTTTTCAACCAAACACAAAAACAACAAACACAAACCTAGCAACTGTTTCTTGTCAACCAAACACAAACATGTGCGAAGTAAAAATTAAGTAAACGAAAAAAAAAAGTCAAAATGAAATCTGAGTTTTTTTTTTCTTTTTAAATTTTTGCTTAAGAGGATCATGTTAACAAAAGAAAGTTGCTTTAGACCATGTGGGTATCAAAGATGCAAAAGCCACATGGTGTGAGGGTGAGATGAGAGCAAAGCGATGGAGAAAATTAGAGCTTGACGACAAGGACGGCGAGGCGAGCTCGACTGGGTCCTCACGGCAGCGACAGCGTCCTCAACGACGTCCCGACGACATCCTTCACAGCGTCCTCAACAGTGTTGCTTTAGATCATGTGGGTATCAAAGATGCAAAAGCCACATGGTGTGAGGGTGAGATGAGAGCAAAGCGACAGCGAAAATTAGAGTTTGACGGCGAGGCGAGCTCGACCTGGTCCTCACGACGGCGGTGGTGTCCTCGACGGCGTCTCGATGACATCCTTCACAGCGTCCTCAACGGCAACGGAGATCGGTGCAAAAAGAAAGGGAGAGACTAGGGAGTTAAAGCTGTCTTTGGGTTTGTGTTTGGTTGACAAGAAAAAGTTGCTGGGTTTGTGTTTGTTGTTTTTGTGTTTGGTTGACAAGAAAATTCAGTTGCTAGGTTTGTGTTTGTGTTTGTGTTTATGTTTCTGGGTTTGTGTTTGTTGTTTTGTGTTTGGTTGGCAAGAAAATTCAGTTGCTGGGTTTGTGTTTGTGTTTGTGTTTCTGGGTTTGTGTTCTTGATGTTCTTGTTCAAGACATATTTAGATCTCAATTAATGTAATTTTTGGTTTTTATTCTGTTTTTAATTTTTTTTTAATTTAGATGCTGACGTGGAAAGCCACGTGGCTTATTGGACATTATTTTAATATTTTTAACTTATGCCGTTTGCCACTTGTGCAATTTTTGTCTCTGATGTAACAGTAGGAATGAAAACGAGACGCGTTTTTCAGGATAGGGACTAAAAGCGGTGGAAAAAAAAGTTAAAGACCAAAGTAGGAATCGCGTGAAAATATAAGAACGAAAATGAGTTTTTCGCCTATTTCTAATCAACCTGTTTATTAATAACATTATAATGGAACCCCTTCTCACTAATTGTAGGACCATGACAAGGAACTTCATCAACTTGACAATCCAGCACATTTTCAAGAAAGCTAACCAATGTGTTGACGCAGGGACTAATTTTGGCACCTGGCATTGGATGAGGTTGATCTATTTTGTAACAGGATGATTAGTACCTAATATATTATAGTCGTGCGGTTTACCACCGCCGCACCCAATCACAACCAAGCTTTTTACCAAATGGGCAAAATAGAAAGCAAACTTGGATTCGAAGGGGGGGGGGTAAAATTGAGACATTTGTACATAGAAGAGAAACATATGTTTCATAATAACTATATATATCAATAAGTTTAGATATACAATTTTTTTTATACATTTTTTTCATCAGTTATGAATGATAGACAATGAAATATATATATATATATATATATTTTTTTTTTTTTGATGAAAATCAAACAGATTTTATTGAAACAGCAGAAACTATGCAAACTACACTAATTTCCAACTAATGCCTGCTCAACTATAATTACATTAGAGAAAACTTGAGGGGCAGAGCCTAAAACAAACAAACCAGCCAACTTATTCAACAATAAAATGGTGTTATAGACTATTATTAACTATGGACCTGAAATTATCAATTTACCCTTTCCCCAAAAATATTATGAAAAATAAAAAGTAATGTTAAGACCATATAAAATTGTATAACTTTAACCACAACTCGCCATGTGACGAGTTGTGAGTGGTAAAAATGTGCCTTTATATGAATCCTCCACCACAACTCTACCACTCACAAGACAAATTGTGACCAAAGTTATACAATTTTACGTGATGTTAGCATTTGTCAAAATAATTTGTTCCATCGCTAATGAAATATTGGCCACAATACAAAAGAGAAAACAACAAGGAATGACCCAAAATTTGTAGCAAAGGGCTCCACCCCAAAATAATTCACTTATTCAGTCCTTGGGGCACATGATGAGAAGAAAAACCTATTCAATTGTTGATCTTAGGTGGGACCTACCTATGTCAAGCTTTAATTTCTTTCTTTTAAAGTGGGACCTGAAATGTGAATGTGAAGAGCAATCAGGGGCTTCTTTACAATTACCAATACTTCTTCTTCTTTTTTTCTTTGGAGCGCTGGTAATTAGTCTTTACTCATTTCCAAACTTTGTAAAGTCACAGATCACGTGACTTGGAATTTTTCTCTTACGTCATTTATGCAGGGACCGGGTTCTGTGTATGTCTCATCTTTCTTTCTTGGATTCTCTTTCTGATAATATTTACTGTGTAGACATTGCAATTTTGATCAGAAATGGTCGGATTTGAGGTTGACCCTAAGAAAACAACCAATGGGCAGCGAAGATCGAAAGGTTTGCAAGTGGGAAAAGCAGTAAAAAAATGAAATATATCCATTAAACTCATTCTATATAGGCCTGCTTTTAGATTATCTTTTTGTTTTGAAATTTTAATTTATATAAATAAACAATTTAATAGACTAATGAAAAAAAAACGAATCCAAAGGAGCTATAAAGAAATCTGGAAGAGAATATTAATTAATTAACCATCAATATCTTAATAAAATATGTAAATTCCCTAAGCATGTGATAACTTTTCTTTTCTTAGTATATATGATGCATCTCCCAAGTTTTATTTGTTTATTTTGTTCTATTTCACCAAAAAAATAAGAAATAGATAAAGTTCAACCTTGACCCCAATGCCTCGTAGGGGTGTGCAAAAGCTTACCGTCACCGAGGAAACTGACCGGTGCCGATCGTCCCACACCGCCGTTGCCACCGACCGACAGAGCCAATGCTGGCTATCGGAGTGCGAATGGCTTTCCGATGCCGATGCAGTGCAGTCATTGGCTCAGAAGCCCGAAACCGAGTCCCTGCCAGAATCGAACCGATACGATGCGATGTAATGTAACTTTCAGTTTTAGAGGTTTGGACATTTGGTACGATGCCGTTTCACCGAGTTTGTTTATTAATTTTATTAACAAAACGTCGTCGTATCTATTGAGTGTTATAAGAAGAAGAAAAAAAAATGAAGACGATGTCGTATTTTGCTAGGTTTCTAAATTTTCCCTCAGTATAAATTCTTTCTTTCTCAGTCAGAGGTCTCTTAACTCTCTCTCTCGCTCTCGCTTCTCGCCTCTGCAGCAGCCAGCGCCTAGCAGGTGCTCATCGAGGCAAACCACAGGTAACGGTAAGCCACTAAGCTCCTCTGTTTTCACTTTTCAATGAACTCTTCTCTCACCCAGCGGCAAACCATCTGTTTGAGTTGGTTTATAGGTCCATGACCATGGGTGCCACTGCCAGTCATGTTTGTTGGTAGATTTCAAATTAGCCAACGTTAAACAAAAAAAGAAAAGAAAACAACAACAAAAACAAAGGAGAGGAAATTACAGGGGATAATGCCAAGGAAGAGTTGTTTTAAGTTTTAACAAAAAAATGGACCAACAGTTTTATACTAAGTTGGTTTATACTTTATACTAACACTGTTACCTATTGGCTATTTGTATTAGGTTTATACTAACACTGTCGGAACTGTTTAATGTGATGAGCATAAATACTATGTTTTTTTATGTTTTTTTTTTTATATGTTTATACTAACACTTTTACTTCCTCTGTTTTATATGTTTTTGGTGTAATTTGCTTTGGATCATTACTGTTTAGGTGAACAGATTTTTTTATAGGTTGAACAGATTTAAAAAAAAAATCAGATTGTTAATGTTTCAAATCAAACCGACCAAACTGATTAAACTGAGCCGATTAAACCGCACCGCTATAGGTCGAAAAACCGACCCTAATCGGTATGCATCGGTTTTAATTATTACAAAACCGATCTCTATCGGTTCGGTGACAAATTTGGAAAAAAACCGAGCCGACCGAACCGCGCACACCCCATTGCCTCGTGCCTCATTCCTTATTGTAATTTATATCCTAAGGAGTCGTAACGTTTACCAGAAAGATAAAGTTCTTGTGCATTTGCTTTTTGATATTCTGATTATAAAAGAAGTTGCCTTTGTGACTGTTTGTGAGGCACGAGACATGGCAAAGAAAAGGATAAAGAAGCGCAACAAAAACGTGTACCTTTGTGGACGCCAAATCTTTCAAAACCTAGCAAATGGTTGGTAGTAAAACTTTCATGGTTGATATGAATGCATGCAGCAGAAGAGGACACCAAAGAATTCACAATCAAACAGTAACACATAAAGCTTTTCTGCCATGTTTATCTCCAACAGGAATCGTGAAGATGCTCTTACCCCTTGTCTTTCTCAGTAAAGATTCTATATGGGAAGGAAGAGTCAGAGTCGTAGGTCCAACAATGAAGATGCTCATTCTTTTTACAATCTACAAAAATGTTAATGTTAATTGCATCCATCACATTATAGTAATTAATAATTGTCAGGGTTAATTATGTCTCTTCAGGTGGCACAAAATTATTGATTTGTAGTAGCTGTGCAAACATTTTATGCACCCTTTTGATTGTTGAAAGGACATGGCTTAAAGAAAATGGAATTGCTAACTACTCATTGGAGAGCAAAGGGATCAACAGTGTCAGGGGTTGGGCTACCCCAACACTGTTATTGAGTTTTGCTATTTTCTGAATTTAACAACTATTTTTTACTGGCTGACTCTTTCATTTCTTCTTTTGGCTATTGTGTCTAGCCACTAGATCCACTAATGTTGACCAACAATGGAGGCTTAGGCCCTAACTTAGGGATCAAGGATTCTTGTTTTGTTGATATTTTGAATCAATCCTTTTTAAACATATATAAATTTACGCGAAACAGGTCAGCAGAATATATGTTATTATTTTTTTTCAAAGCTAATCGAATTAGCAACAATGCATGCATCCAATATATGACTCGAGTCTATGACGTACGATTAGGAACAAAGATTCATTTTATATATCTAACATGCACGCATCCAATATATTTTATTTATTAGTAATTGTGGGGATTATTTTATCTTTTGAGAGGGGAAGCCTAGTCTAATACCCAAATTCAGAGCTAGGACATGGAGTTAGAGGGCGGCTTTGCTGGTACTTGTGTGCGGCAGCCCTAGCTTCCACCTCTGCTACTACTTCACCAATGATGGGTTTTTTTTTTTTTCTTTTTCATGCAATCTAGTGTTGGGTAGAAAAAAATTTATTTTGTTTAAAATACAAAAATTTTAACAATTTTTTTAACAAATTATTGATGTGGTGAGTTTTTTTTTTTTTTTTTTTGAGAAGTAAGTGGTGGGTTAAATGTGAATCAGTAAAAAATTATTATATCAACAATTTGTTAAAGTATTGTAGAAAATTTTTTGGGTTATAGCATTTATCTTAAGAGAATTAATAGTATTATTAAGAGGGCAAAGTGTAATCTATATATATAATAATAGGTGAAACAGAGAGAAACTCAAATAGAATTCCAAATTAGAGTTTCAATTTTGTGCCATGTGTCTAGATTTAGATTCTCAATTTTGCGCCACTTGTCCTAACCAAAACTCAAAAAAAAAAAAAAAATCTAATTAGATTATAAAGTGGACTTCAATTTTGTGTCATGTATCTTATCTAAATTTTCTAATTTTTTGTGCCCAAATAAATGATGCATTAACATTTAACACGAAAGCCAAGAAATCCACAATGAATCTAATTAGATTATAAATTGGACTCCAATTTTATGTCATGTATCTCATCTAAATTTTCTAATTTTTTGTGTCCAAATAAATGATGCATTAACATTTAACACGGAAGCTAAGAAAACCACAATGATAATATTCATTGGCCTAAGCAAGAATATCTCACCTGCACACTTTTATGGGTGAACTTAATAAAATTTGGAGCTCTTTTAATCCCACTACCAGAACCAAGGAGTCCAACGAGAAGACTATAAAAGTAAAACATCATCTTCTCCTAATACCATATTGTCATCTCATGTCTCCTCCTTCTCTCTTAACCTCTACCAACTAGATCCACACACTATCCTCTCCTCCTTCTTTCGGATTTCTAAAAGTAAGACCAGGTTCAAACATAATGTTCAATCTCACTCTTCCTTATTTCACACTCTCATACATTACCGCTTCATTGGCACCTCTAAGAAGATTCCAAGCTCAATGATCAGTTTTTATTGTTAATTTTGTGCTATGTGTCCAATTTCTAATTGTAGTTTAATTTTGTGCTACGTGTCCAATTTAATTTTTAAATGTTGGTGTTAAGTTATCTCCATTCATAATGCTCAATGTGGAAACTAAATCTACCAAAATGAACATTTTATCATCACAATTGTTAATATTTTCGTGCGTAAGCACGGACTACATGTTAGTTTATATAATAAAAAAGGGAGGGAACTACCCTCCAAAGTCTAAAAGTGCCTCTGTCCTGCTAATACTCTTCTAAAATGGGTATTTGTTCTTTTTCTACACCCTAAGCTTATAATAGCCTACTTAATTAAGAAAATAATAATTATGCTAAATTGCAAACTACACCCTTAGAATTTGGAGGTATTTGGATTTTACAACCAGAAATTTCAGAATTTGGATATTATTTCCTGAAGTTTTATTCTATTTGCATCAACATTCCTTCCATCCATATTTTTCATTAAGTGTTGTCCCGCGTGTTTAGTTCTTCTACTAAAATGATGCAACATCATTTTTATTATGCTATGTAATTTTTAATTATTTAATTTTTTAGGCTACAAAAATGATGTGACATCAGTTGTTTAGACAAACTAAACACGTGTGGGAAGTTTATGTGGCATTTAATAAAAATATGGATAGAGAGGTTGTTAATACAAATGGAATAAACTTCAAGGGAAAATTTTTTAATTATAAATTTTTAGGATGTAAAATTCAAATAGTCTCAAACTTGGACAAAATTTTGTTACAAACTTATTTGTAGTCTTCTCATTAAAGAAATTAACACGATTATATATTTTGAAAATCTAAGTCTTGCATTGCATATTCTTTTTGTTCTTAAAACACATGTCAAACTTCATGCCAATTTAATGTAATTTATTATTCGATCCATAAATTTATTTTTTATGTATAATTTTAGACTACAAAAATTCAAAATTTAAACATTTGATTAAATACATAGCTATTTGATCTTTGATATTCTTGAAATTTTGCAAGCATTAAGGATATAAAAAGAAAATGTAATTCATATATATATATATGGGGGGTGGGGGGACAAGGATCCAAAACAACTGATAGGATAGGTAAGGGCATTTCTGAGGAGGTAAATTTCGTGGAATACTAGCGATATACCCTTGGAAAGTACTCATCTAACCTATGAAGAGGTTGAACTACTACAGCTGCCAAGGGCACTGAGAACTCCTACCTAACCTCGAAAAGTCAAAAGTCAGGGGGAGCACACCGCAACCCGAGGGAGAAAAAGGATGACTTGGCACTGAACAAGGAAAAGAAGAAAAAGGAAGGAAAAAACAGTCATCCCCTCCACATTAAATACAATGTAATCACTTAGCTGACCGCATTAATGGGAAAATAACCATGAATAGTATTCACACAGCTCACACCTTGGTGTAAAACCTTCTAGCAAGGCCTTGATGAGACAAGTATCAAGAAAGCCTAATCCTAACCCTCCAAATGTAAAGTCTAGATGCATTTTGGCTAAGCTATATAAAGCCAAGAAACATCTGGATCAGGGAGAGTTCTTTTTGGGAGAGAAAGAGAAAAAAGAAAGAGATTATCTAATTGTAACCTCTTCCTCAGACCAAACCCGATGACTGACACTTAAGCCATTTCAGGGCTTTTTCTAGTTGAATATTTTTTACTACACAAATAAGACTGGTCTAACTATCAATTTTTATCACATAATGGGTACTTAAAGGTTGACCTTGCATGCCACCTCTAAAAATTAATTATATGAGCAAATAGTAATACAATTAACACCTGCTTAATTTCTCTATTTTACTTTTTGTCCGCTACAATATGTATATATATATATATATATATATATATATATATATTAAGTGGAGTTGTAGCCTTCGTCTACAACTAAGTTTGTTACCAAATTTGTCCTCCAAATTTTAGGGGTGTTGTTTGCAATTTAACCTAATAAAAAAAAAAAAAAAAACGCACACAAGCTGTGACTATTTAAAATGAGAAGTTTAAAGAGGATGATGGATATTTTCGTATTTCGGCTGTCCCATAGACTTAAGGTTTGTTAGAAGATATCCAGATCTGTGAGGCCCAGAATCAGCTTAAAGGCAACGTTTAGTCAAAGCCCAGTAATGTGCCAAGGCTTGTTCAAGAGAAACCCACAGGTGAGTGGGTTTTAAAGGAGAGAGTAGTTCAAATTGTGCGTGCCATTGAGTTACAGATCCTACAGAGTTTTCTAAAATTTTTAGTTAGTTCACAGCATTAAAGAAATTAACATGATACTATGTTCACAATATTTTTATAATACTTTCATAACAAATAATAGTTGGTAATTTGTTATTGGTTCTAATTTTAATTTACAATTTAAATTAATTTTTTGCCCACCTGTAACAATCTCTAACAACTTGTCACTTAAAATTTGTTGTGAAAAAGTTGTGAATATAACATTTCTTTATATAAAAAAGGCATAAACAATCATCATTACAAGTACAACCATTGATATTTGAGGCTTTTTAAAAAAAATATTATTTTTTAGTATCATAATTTTCCAACCATTCATCTCTTTTAGAAACATTAAGAAAGAAAAGAACAATAGACCGATTTATAATCATTTTGTTGAAACCAAAAAAGAAGATATAGAGAGAGCCTACCCAATCGATCATGAAAACCTAATTAGATTACAAAAGTGAAAGAACTGTTGCATTAAAAGAAAATTACAATCATAAATTAAATATGTTAGAGGATGAAGAAAACTTGATAGAATATGCCTTTTGATTGATGATGTGGTGTCTTATTAAAGTAGTCTTACCGTGCTAAAACTCTCGGTGGTGATTTCTCTGTTCAATATGTGGAATAAGGAGGTGTGAGATGTTCAAGTTTCACATAATGGAATCAAGTTCTGTATTAAGGAACATACCTTTGGATTGACTATTGTGTTGGGATTAGTGTCCTTAAATCCTATTGTATGATACTATGTATGACATTATGTATGACTTAATATTGTGATTAATAAAGTTGTTTTATTATTATCTAAAATAATGATAACATGAATATCCGGACATTATAACATAGTCTATGAGATGCATAGTATGTGATTTATGTGAAAAGTCACAAAAGATATAAATCACAAGTTTTTTGTAAACTCAGAATTTTAGTTCGTAGTCGGTGATGAAATTGGACATTTCATCTGCGAAGACTATAACATATTAACTAAGATGATTTGTCTTGATCATGAAAGTGGAGTCGTCTAGTTAGTATGTTGATATCTTTTAAGAGTTAAGACATATTGAACTGGATCGCTGTGAGATTTATTATTCTTCTAACGACTGTCAAATGAATAATAAATCTCATGACTTCTATTTACATGAACTCTTAATCCTGAAAGAATAATGGACTTGATTATAAAATGTAGGTTACTTTGATATATCAAGAGTGAGATCTAAAGTAACGGTTAAAATCTCAGTATGTTAGGCAACTACATTTGGTGTTGATGGAACATATATTATCAAGATGGAATTCATAGTCTCTTAACGGAGATACAAAATATTCCCTTGAGATAAGTTTAATAGGTTCGATTATTCAGAGAGTTGGGCCTAACCACTTTAATAAGTAATTACTAAAGTATATATTTATGAAATTGGATTTCATAAATATATGATGAATAACTTTAAAAAGATTAAACCGGGAACTCAAGGATTAAGATATAGTAATCTATAAAGTGGCAGTCTACATTAATGATTTTGTATTACTACGAATATTTTATGAAGTGGTTGCATGTACAATAAAGTATTGAGATATAATTTATTAATAAGACCTAGAGTGCAATTATATTTATATAGTGGTATTAAATATAATTAATAGTAACCTTGGACTTGTCAAGAGTTGACAGAAAAGTCCAAGGCTCATTGGAGCTAGTGTCTTATTTGTTCCCCTTTTTGGTTCCACTCCAAGCCACATACTAAAGCTCAATTGGAAAGGGCCAAAAGGCTAACCCAATTAGATAATTAGTTATAAGGAGAGAAACATACAAAATTTTAGGAAAACATGAAATGGTATGTATGTGAGTGCTGGACACTTTCTCATTCTCTCTTGAAAAAATTCATGTAACTGATTGAGAGACCACACTTCTTGAATGTTAGTGGAATTGGAGTGAAGATTAAAAGTTTTTCCAAGTACTTCTAATCTTTTTTTTGAAATTCACCACACCAAGGTACATTTTCTTGTTCTTGTATTCTGAAATTTACGTAGTATATGTTATCAATTACGAATGAAATGGTATGTATGTGAGTGCTAGACACTCTCTCATTCTCTTTTGAACAAATTTATATAACTGATTGAGAGACCACACTTCTTGGACGTTAGTGGAATTGGAGTGAAAATTAATAGTGTTCCCAAGTACTTCTAATCTTTGTTTTGAAATTCACTACACCAAGGTACACTCTTTTATTCTTATATTCTGAAATTTATGTAGTATATATTATCAATTACGATTGAAGTAGATCTGTTAATTTTCTGCTGCGTATGTTTTGTATGTGATACAAATATGTATATTTCCATCATATTGTGCACAAAAATTTGTGGCAAATTTGAGTTATCAATTACAAATGAAATGGTATGTATGTGAGTGCTAGACACTCTCTCATTCTCTTTTGAACAAATTCATATAACTGATTGAGAGACCACACTTCTTGGACGTTAGGGGAATTGGAGTGAAGATTAAAAGTGTTCTCAAGTACTTCTAATCTTTGTTTTGAAATTCACTACACCAAAGTACACTCTCTTGTTCTTGTATTTTGAAATTTATGTAGTATATATTATCAATTACGATTGAAGTAGATCTGTTAATTTTCTTCTGCGTATGTTTTGTATGTGATACAAATATGTATATTTCCATCATATTGTGCACTAAAAATTTGTGGCAAATTTGAGTTTGTTGAATGCTTAGAGATTTTTCTGTTCAAAATAAAAGAGAACGTAGAAGAAGTAAGAAAAAAAAAATAGTGTGTTTGTTTAAATTTAGAAAAGGAAAAGAGATGAGGAAGAAAATATAATGTTTTTGTTTAAATTTCAAAAATTATAAGAGATAAAAAGATTATAAACTACTAAGAACGTGAGTTTAGTGAGAGGTTTTAAATTGTGAGTTTTTATTTTACAAATTTGTGCCCCATAATTGAAAACCTATAAGTGAGTAGGGAGGAGATATTTTGAGATATTCAAGACTTAGAGTCTATGGTTCGGAAACTAGTTTAGAAGCCCTACTATTTTGAATTGCTTCAAATTAAACTCTAAATTTTTTTTATAAAAAAATTAATTAATTAAAACCATGGACTTCTAAAATTTTAAAAATTTTAAAGGATTTTTCATTATTTATTTTCAATTATTTTATAATCTAATTGTAGGGCTGGTTTGCCCTTTGGTCCAAGATACGATTTAGTTCAAGCCCAATAAGCCCAACACAATAAATTTATAGAGAGTGGGTTGAAGAGTTAGGCCTTAATGAATGAGGTATTAATTAAAACGGAGTTTCTCAATTGCTTAAGCAGAGCCATAGCAAAATTACATAAGGAAGTTATCCTCGGCCTAAATCCGAGGAGTTCTGTTTAGGAGTAATATCAATAATGATTGTAAGAATAATTTGGATTGTTATAGTGCTTCTCCCTCTTTTCCTCTTGATCACCCTTTTCCATTGAGGGTCTTGCTTGTTATATATCCTCCACTAGACCATCTTGATCCTACATTTGTTGGTCATCTATGTCATTACTTGAGTACCTATCCCATCAGACATCCTTCCTGGACCTTTATAAGTTGCGATAGCTGGGGGCGTTACTGTTCAAGGGTCTTCTCCACATAAATGCGGCCAGAAAAATAGCTACAGCGCATTTAATGCGGTTACAGCAGCTTTTCTTTAGATATTTTTGGGTTTCCTTTCCCCCTATGTGTTCAGGGGGCACATCCTTATAAAAGTAGCCCTCCGGAGGGTCATACTAATTGTTGGGATACATAATTGAGCTGTATTTGCCATATCCGAGGAGATATTCCTCCTCGGACCATCTTTCCATCTATACTTCTATCATTAAATTATGGGTCTGAACCACTTCTTACGATTTGTTTCCCCCTCGAACTACTCATGTCCTCGGCCAGGCCTAAAGCCCAATATAAAGATTTTGGGTCCAGTCCATACACTAATCATAATATAAACACCACTTAGACCTACAAGATGCAATTTTTTCATTTAATATAATTATTAGTGCTTCTATTTTACTATTTATTTAATTATTCAATTTTAATTATATTATTGAAATATTTTCTTTAGTTTACATATGTTTTAATTAAGCAGTGAATTGCATAGACATAATAAGATAAAGGACAAATATTTTCCTCAAAATGATTTGAAGGAATACTCTCTAACTTATTATAAGGTAGTTTACATTAAGTTAGAGAATGAGTTATTGTCCCACGTTGCTTAAGAGAGTGTGTTGTGTGTAGTATAACTTGCCACACCCTCCCTTAAAAGTTACCATGAATTTTGAGTGAAATTGTAGTGTGCCTTTGTGTTAAAATCTCTTTTCCTCTCCCTTGTGTGTGTTTGTTTCTCAAAAAAAAAAAAAAAAAAAAGGTTTACATTACCATTGTGAATATGTTTTTATTGTTGTGTTCTTTTACAATATCTTTGAAGTACGGTATCCACCATGCTCACAATCATATATTCCAAGCATTTTAATCTCAGTCTTTTGTTTATATTTATGAAAAAATAGTAGAGATTAATTCAAAAAAGAAAAGAAAAGAAAAAGAGTAGACATTAAAAAATACACTATTATGATCAAAGTGTGTACTATATTGCAAAAGATAAAGGAGTACCATCGATTCCTTTTTTAGAAACATACCATTGAATTTTATTTTTTTTTATTTTTTTATGGTGATAACCTAATGAATAATCTAAACAAAGTAACAAACCATCTGACTTTTTATATAGGCCAAGTGCTACCTCTTTAATCTAAACAACTCATATAGCTTCTAGCTTCAACCTTCTATGAGATAGAGAGGCTTTGATATTCTTTGAAGGGTGTTTTTTTTTTTTTTTTTTTTTAATAATATTAAAATTCAGATTGTGAAAAGTAGAATGGTAAGGAAGCAACTACTTGGAGGATTAGGGCTATGAGTTAATTATAAAAAGATAGTTATTAAGATAGCAGTCTATTAATCAATCAAGTTAGATTAGAGCATTCACAGCATGATGCATATTTTTAGCTATTTGCCTCATCTAAAAGTTACTTTATCTATAATTTTAACTATTAGCTCTTTGCACCCCACAGCAATGTATCTATAATTTTAGCTATTTGATTAAAATAATAATAAAAACCTCAACAACAATCACAATATCCTCTGCCTCTACCGTTAGCCCTCGGCACAACCACCTCCACCGTCAGCTCCAATCACACCCATAACCACCACCACCACCACCACCACCACTAGTCCACAGCAGGGGGGAAAAAAAAAACACCAACCCAAATCCCCAATCTTTTTCCTCAACCCAAACCAAACAAAATCACCAAATCACAACAAAATCCACCTCCACCGCGGCACAACCAAACCACAACCACCATCAAAGTAGCCTCACGCTCAACCAAAAAGCAACCAGTTGAAAAAAAAAAAAAAAAAAAAAACCCGGGAGCTTGGATCGGCACCGAACTCAACCACGAACCCAGCAGCTTAACCAAAAAGCAACCAGTTGAAAAAAAAAAAAAAACCCAGGAGCTTGGATCGGCGCTGAACTCAACCACGAACCCAGCAGCTCAACCAAAAAGCAACCAGTTGAAAAAAAAAAAAAAAACCCAAGAGCTTGGATCGGCGCTGAACTCAACCACGAACCCAGCAGCGGCTTGGATCGGCGCTGGGCAGGAGCTTGGATCGGCGCTGGGCAGGGGCTTGGATCGGCAGGGGCTTGCATCGGCGCTAGGCAGGGGCTTGGATCGGCACTGGGTAGAGCAGGGGCGAGTGGAGGAAGCAGGAACTTGGGTCGGGTCGGCGGCGAGTGGAGGAAGCAGGAACGAAGATTGCAACGGAAGAAATGAAGATAGACTAAGGGAGAGAGGAGCAACGGGTAGAAATGGGGGAGGAGGAAGAAAAAGAAAAGAAAAAAAGGCTGATATGCGTGAACCCGTGAATAAAATATTTTTTTTTTTTTAGATGTGAGCTACAGTGCACATCTATTTTTAGATGTGCACTGTAGCTGTGGAGCTATATTTTTTAAATATAGCTCCACTGCTGTAGCCTTTATTTTTGTTATAAGTGGTGCTAAATAGCTATATTTTTAGCAATATAGTTATTTAGCACCACTGCTGTGAATGCTCTTAGTCCGTTAATGTTTTATCTATCCTGACCACCCAAAAGTTTTAACATTATAAACCCATCATTCGACCGCTCATATGTTGGAAACCACTTGTGACCCTTTGGATAAGATTGGGTCGGTCACATTTTTTTGACTTACATCACATGGACAATCTTTTTGCAATGTTTATTTTATATACTTAAGATTTCTTATTTAATTAATTTTTTTGAGAGAGTTTTAACTTATAACGTCCGAACCTGATAATAAATTTTTATCACCAAACCAAGACGCACCAATTGAGCTAATTGGAACTCACTTTATTCTTTAAACTTATATTATTAAAAATTAAAAATAAATTTAATTATTTAGTTTAGATCACTTTAATCATATCTCATAATTTTAATTTATTTTTGAGAAGAAAAATTGGTTTTACACAATAGATGAATTTTCATCATCTATACTATTTTATAAGAGAATTCCACTTTTTAGACTGGACTTTTATGTGGTTCAAAAATACCCCTAAACCTTAGATTTAATAGAAAAAAAAAACTTGAGAAAAACGCGGTAAAAATATATCTCCAACTCCACTTAAAATGCTTACAAAATATGACACTTTCCTATTAATTCATGTCTTCAAAACAAACTTATCCAAATTAAAAAAAAAAAAAATTATGTCAGTAGACAAAAAAAAAAAAAAAAAACCCATCCCAGCGCATGTGTTAAAACTAGTATAATCTAAAGTAATTCAACTAATTTATCATGATTCAATTTTCATGATATTTGTGAAATATTTATTTTATACTTAACATATTAGTGTAGTGTAGGCGCGTAGCCTAGCCTAGGTTGGACTGAAGTCTTTAAATAAGACGGTAGCGCTATAAAAATAAAAGGGCGTGATTAACGGTTAAATTGATTCAGGTAGGGCTAAAAGCCCAAAACCAAAAGGAAAATGGTTGCCGCAGCAGCAAGCAGCGATTCTTTCACCACCACCAGGTTCAAGAGGGAGGACTGTAATCGCACCAAGCACGACTCCGTCTTCTCCAATTGGAAGGCAATTCCAATCTCTCTCTCTCTCTCTCTCTCTCTCTCTCTCTCTCTATATATATATATATATGTGTGTGTGCGTTTTTATTGGGTTTGACTTGCCGAGTGTGATCAGATGTGAATCAGTGTTAATAATCTCCGAAAGTTTCGTTTCAATTCCTGGTAGTCGATTCACGCGGATCTGCTTGCAGATTCTGTGCTTATTTATTCACACCTTTATGCCCACAACATGTTCAAAATTACATTTTTTTTTTACTTTGATTCTCTAGGAATTCAAAATTTTTCCCCCCTTTATATGATCTAACAAGTTGGTAACTTTACCATGATTGACATTACCATATGCTAGTTTGAATTTTTACTATATAACTCTTATTATTTCTCTTGAGGAATGAATTTACTAGCGGAAAATATAAGTATAGTGACAGTGCTTAGTACAAGTTTACAACCTGTAAAAAAATTGCAAGCATAAACTTTTAGAGCTACAATTCAGCAAATAATATAGAGGAAAATGGCTAAACTGGGAAAAATTCAGAAAAGGGTAAGCCCCATTTTTGACAAATGGGGTTTGCTGTAGTTTGCACTGATTTTTTTTTTCCGTTGGATTTAGAATAGCAGATTTGTCCTTCAAACAAAGACTCCACATTTCTATAATGCCCTCCATGGATTCTAGTGTTCCTTTTTTCAATCCATATGTGTAGTTAACTCCTTTAGGTGTATTATTTTCATTTTGGGCTGTTGTTTGTGTTTCAACTCTTAGGTTCTTGTTGGTCCTTCTGATTGGGAAGACTATTCACTGGGAAAGGAAGGGGCTGCAAGGTACAGAGTTCATAATCTGCCTAAAAGTTCTGGTTCAGGAATATATGAGCTTGGGATTGCTGTATCTCAGACCGGGCTGGGGCGTGAGGTTGGCAAGCTTGATCCGGACCGGTTAGTCGTGGTTTACGTTGGTCAGGCTGACAATGTTAGGATGCGACTTCAGCAGTATGGACGGACAGGTGCTCATTTGGGAAATAGCTACGCAAATGGTTGCACAAATGACTCTAAAAATGTGTCTCTACAAAAACGGCTTGGATTGTTTGATGAGATATTGTCAAAAGGCTACCCCATTGTTTTTAGATGGGCTCCTGTAAGTACATCTTTGTTGTGTTAATTTTATTACTGGGCACTGCATCTTTTAGAAATTAGAAAAATGAGGGTATCTTGTGAACCAAATGAGTTTACGAAGCTAGATGAGATCATGAGAATAGGCCCCACTGTATATGCTGATTGAACATACTTATAAGCTTCACCCCTTAGAAAGATTTTGATATTGAAAAAGTCCATTGTGTATGAAGTGTGATTAGCTACTAGAAATGTCATTGTGTTATGGTGTTATGGAGTGTTTGTTTGGAGTTACTGACTCTGTTGTATGAGATGTCATTAAAGTTTCTGGTTACCATTCTTCTATGTTGTTACCGACAATATTTTTGCTGATGGCCTCTTGCCAATACAGACTGAGACTAGTGGTACCCATGGGATTGATAATCGCAAAAGAGATCCTACCATCCCTTGACCAAACCTCATGACTTGGTTTAAGGGATAATTTTTAAAGTGGCCTCCTCTCTGTTCTCTTTGCATTCATTCAACATATTATGGAATTAACATAAGTGAGAATATGTAAAGTTACTTGTGTGAGGTACTGAAAATGTTGTTTTAGAGAAAGTTTCACAGCTTTTATTTTCCTTCTTAAGTTGAGGTAGAACATTTCCATAATTTCCGGAGTAATATCAATAATTGCTTTTTTTATTAGCCATTTATCTATTTATTTGATAAGGCATAATGACTTGTTTTTTTTTTTGGTTTTTTTTTGGGGGGGGGGGGGGGGGGGAGGTGGGGTTGGGGTGGTCTAAAGTACAGGTAGACAAATATGTGCCTGTCTGTATGTGGTCTGATAAAATTTTTGACTTAGAGCTCGTTTGGATAGCAGAAAAAATGGTGCGTCTGCGTCAATTTTTTTTTAACCCAGCGTGTTTGTCACTGTTCATTGGCCATGAACAGTGATTTTAGGCCAATGAACAGTGACAAACACTGTAGCAACAGTAAAAAATAATTTTTTTTTTTTTTTTTTTTTTTTTTTTTTTTTTTTTTCAGTTTCAGTTTTCAGTTTTCAGCAAAATAAGCGGTATCCAAACATACACTTAATATGAACATTTCAACATGACCTCTTCTTTTTCCTTTATTGCTTGTTGAACAGATGGACAGCAAGAGGGATGCTGAGAAAACAGAAGCTCAGCTGCTCAAAAGATTTGATTATGCATGGAACACAAGCTTTAATGGTGCACGACGCCCAGATGATATCCTTCAGAAACTAAACAAAATTGCTTCTGGCACTACCAGATATCCTATTATTGTCAGAAAATTTCTACCATTTAGTCAGAAGCAGGTGGGCATCAGAATCAAAGCAAGCAAGCTTCCTTCACCAGAGAACAAATTGAATACTTATGCTGATGAAGAGAGCTACAATTTCCTATCTCGAGTTTTCAAATTTGGCAGATCTCAGCCTAGGTTGGTACTTGATAGAACTGGTGTTATTGAGGATAACACTAGTTTTTGTGGGGTGCCCTTAGGTAATGGTTTCGTTTGTAGGAGGCCACCTGTTGAAAGAAGAAAGAGGTGTGCTGAACACAAAGGGATGAGGATTAATATGTCCATCCCAAAGTTGGTTACAGAAGGGAAACCAAAGAGCATTGTAGGCTCAGATTTCAGTACTCTTGCTGACAGAAAGAGTGGCAGTGACAGTGCACAAACTTTCAGCTATGGCACAGTAGAGCTTCAACCTATTCCTGTTAAATGTCCTGTTAGTGAAAGTTTTACTTCAAAATGTGGAGTTCCCTTGAACAATGGCTCTCCTTGTTTAAGGCAACCGGCTCAAGGGAGGAAAAGGTGTGATGAGCATAAAGGCATGAGAATATGCAGATCCATTTCTGAATCAGTTACAGAAGGAAAATCACAATATGATCATGATGTGTATTTGGATTCCAGCTGTCATGATGCCTTATCTTACAACCAGAATTCATCTGCTATGTGCAAACCTGGAATAGTGCAACCTCGAGTTCCCTTGGAGAAACTTCTTGCCAGCAAAGGCTACGAAACTATATGTGGGGTGGATTTAGGTTCTGGGGCTTACTGTACAAAACAACCTGCTAGAGGAAGAGTAAGGTGTGAGGAACACAAATGGTTGAAAGTTAACGGGGTAGTGTCGAAGTTAGAAGCAGAAGATAAGTCCCATGTATCAGGCTTGGGTTCAAAATTAAGCACTTACAATGACTACAAAAATGGCAATTCCACTACATGTGGAGCAACCTGTCGTGTGGTTCTCTGTGCAGAAGGAAACCGGTGGAAGGAAACAAAAGGTGTTGGCAGCACGAATGCATGAGAGCTGGTAGTTCCTTCTCTGGGTTTGATTCAGGGATAAATTCACTCACACATTCAAAATTAAGCACTTACAATGACTACAAATATGGCAATTCCACCACATGTGGAGCAACCTGTCATGATGGTTCTCTGTGCAGAAGGCAACCGGTGGAAGGAAACAAAAGGTGTTGGCAGCACAAAGGCATGAGAGCTGGTAGTTCCTTCTATTTTTGAGAGTAAATGATTCTATTCTTGAGAAGAAATTCCATAAATTAGAGATTCATACACTTCAGAGTGTTTGTTGATGTCCTGCGCGATGCTTCTAAAACAGTTTGCTTAGCCAGAACCCATTACCGTAGGTTGAATTCCTGGTTTTATACATAGATGTCCCCACTAAATTAATACTCCTATGTAATATGTTGTAGCTCTTTGTATTGTATTCTTAGATGCCCTGTAACCCTTAACTGTTTTTTTTTTTTTTAGGGTGTAACCCTTCACTGTTGTATCATATGTTTCCAATTATTTTATTTAAAAAATTCACTGTTGTATCCAATGTTATAATCCTATAACTTAAAATTTAAACAGAAAAAAAGTATAGGTTTTGCAGGAATGTAGCAACCCAAATAATGTGTAATTTGTAGTTTATAGTTTGGGGAATGATTGCACTATTATATATACCTAGTCGATTTACGGTTTTATATGCATGTACGTTATAAGTTATTTTGCAATAATTTAATAAGAAATTATTTTTAGGACAGAGTATGGTTACAATCTTGATTGTAACTTAGGGCAACAACCAACAATAAATGAGTGTTTGGGAAGCGTGTTTTGCACTTTTCACATTCTGCATTTGCGTTTTGTTTTTTTATTTGGAGTTGTGATTGTTGTCTTTTCTGTGTGAACAGTGCATTCCAGTGGATCTTGTGCACTGTTTACGGGACCCACAAACTTCACTTTTTAGTAATTTTTTATTAAAAATGAGTCACACAGTACTAATTACACATTTAAAAATTATTTTGTTACAGTGTTTTCAGTTTTCAGCTGTATCCAAACGAAATGCGTCCCTATATTGCACATGATTTACTTCAAATAATTATATACAATCACTTAAATATAGTTTAATAAGTGAACATATGTTATTTTTCTATTGTTGATTGACTGATTGCAACAAATTTTATAGCCAAGTTTTGTCTTTTTAAAAATTATGTTTTTGTCGGAACAATAATTATCTACAAACTGCATCTTTCAAAATAAACTAGAGGCTTGTACGCCTTTTATATTAGGGCATCCATTAACAAATTCGGTGTAAAAATAAATTAAATCTACTCATACAAATGCACCTCATATCTTCCGCTCGTTTATTTAAAAATTAGGTCCAGCCAACAATATTTTTGTGCACAAGTTAATATCAAATTTTTTTTTTTTTTTGTGCACTTTTCCATATCAAATTCTTGTTTTGAACTTTTTTTTTTCTCCATAAATCTCAAAACATTTTGTATATGGAAAAGTGCAAATTCAATTACAAGCCCTTGCCAATGTGGAATTTTATAATGTTGTTGATTGGTTTTATAATTATTACTCTTATTTTACACGTGGTATCAGCAGAAGCAACTAAATTGACAGTAGTTCACTGGTATATTTTTGTTAATCACAGCTCATTATATGGCAAATTATGGCACAAAATTGTGCCCAATTACGCAGCAATAGCACAACTCTGGCAAACCCCCCACCTCGTAATAAAACCCTCAAAAGTCAAATCCAAAAGCATAAAGGTTTAATTAACCAGCCAGCCATTCAGTTAAAGATAAACCAAATTTTCTCGTACACACAACAGTACAGTCTTTAACAGTATCATCAAATCAAATCAAAATCAAAATCAAAAATAGAAAAACGACATGCCGGCGACGGAGGAGGAGGACGCGTGGGTGTGGAATCAGATAAAGGCGGAGGCGAAGCGAGACGCGGAGGCGGAGCCAGCACTGGCGAGCTACCTGTACTCGACGATACTGTCGCACTCGTCGCTGGACAGATCGCTGTCGTTTCACCTCGGCAACAAGCTCTGCTCCTCCACGCTCCTCTCCACTCTCCTCTACGACCTCTTCCTCAACGCCTTCTCCTCCGACTCCAACCTCCGCTCCGCCGCCATCGCCGATCTACGCGCCGCCCGCGAGCGTGACCCTGCCTGCGTCTCCTACTCCCACTGCCTCCTCAATTATAAGGGCTTCTTGTCCTGCCAGGTCACCCAAGACTTTTTTATCAAAAAAAAATTTCACCATTTCTCTCATTTATTTATTTATTTATTTTTTAGTTGAACCCATTAATTAATTTAATATCTTGCTTCGCCTCCTTACATAAGGAATGATAATTGGTTTTAAATTATTATAAATTAAGAATGACAAAATTTAGTTACAAAAGGCTGCAATCTTAATCAATATCTTTTTATTGGAAATGAATTTTGACAAATGTGATTATATTTTCTTGTTATATCCTACGTGCTTCTTATATCCTACATGCTTATAAAATTTCTAAAAAATTAAAGATGAGTAGCTACGTTATCAATAAATTATTTAATTTATAAATTTTTGTAGTTTAAAATTATGCATAAAATATAATCTTATAGGTTATATAGTAAATAATTTTCGATTCACGTAATATTTGACATGTGTATTAAAAGCATAAAGAATATGCAATCTAACGGTTAGATTTTCAAAATATATAGTGATATTAATGATATTGAGTAGGATTGTAGTTTTATGCTATAACCAATTTTGTAGCTAAATTTTATCTGATTAGGTATTTTTATCGGATAACGGATTTTTTTTTTTTTAGAGAAGGTTAACGGATTTAATTACATATATTTGTCTTATTTAGAGTGAAATTTTATTTTTTTGCTAATCTAAAATTGTAATTATCTCTTATTATTTTATTTATTTATTATTAAAAAAAAAGAGAGACTAAATTGTAATGTGCATCCTTAAAGTTTGGGATAATTTTGATTTTATTCCCTAAGTTTCAAATTTTGGATCTTATAAAACAAAGTCGTTTTGAGTTGAGGTGACACTTAATAGACACCTCATCATGGTGTATGAATGAAAGGGCTTAAACCCGAACAATATGTAATGTATGGGATACGGATCCAAAAATTGAAATTTTCATGGACAAAATCAAAATTGCTACAAACTTTAAAGGTGTAAATTGCAAAAAAAGAGAAGAAGAAGAAGAAGAAGAGAGAGTAGGTTTTGTATCATATAAGTAAATTAAAACTAGCCAATAACCTTGTAAATCAATGCTTTCCTTAAGAGAACCAAGTTCAAATCCTCCTCCCCCAATGTTGGAAGTCATGAATTATAATTTTTTTTAAATTAATTAATTATAGATCATGTCTGTCTTTTGAAAATTTACTATTCATTTACAACGATAATTACTCTTTTTTATTATGAGGAAATGTCTTGGTAGAAAAAACTTTAGGCAGATTTAATTGGTTTGTAGAATGTGGAATATAGAATGTAGAAGAGAAGAATGTTTGCTAATAGTGGAAAAGTTTGTTGGAAACTCTGTTAAATATTGTTTCCAGCGAAGAAAACTAAGTTCAGGGCACTTTTGTTGGCTTATTTTAGAGTTTATGCTAGTGATTAATTGACATCTATGTGTTTGGAAGCAACAAAGAGTGTGTGGTTTATTAGTTAATAGTTTAGTGCATTGTTAAAAGATACATTTTCTTCTTTGTGGATTTGTTTTAAAATCCAAATGGCCGTTTTCTGGGACATCAAACAAATGATATTTTTTGCTTTAAGAATGTGAGTGATTACAATGATCTTTTTCTTTTTAATTTATAAATTTATTTATTTTTTAAGCTGTGTAGTTATGTTTTTGTATGTACTTTTTAGGCTCACAGAGTGGCTCACAAGCTGTGGACAGAAGCACGGCGGCCACTAGCACTGGCGCTTAGCTCCCGAATAGCTGATGTGTTTGCTGTTGATATACACCCGGCAGCAAAGATAGGGAAAGGGATTTTGTTTGATCATGCAACTGGCGTGGTGGTGGGTGAGACAGCGGTAATTGGGAACAATGTTTCGATCTTGCATCATGTCACCCTTGGTGGGACTGGAAAGGTTGGGGGAGACAGACACCCCAAGATTGGTGATGGAGTGCTGATTGGGGCAGGTGCAACCATTTTGGGGAATGTGAAGATAGGGGAGGGGGCAAAAATTGGGGCAGGGTCAGTGGTACTGATTGACGTGCCACCAAGGACAACAGCAGTAGGGAACCCGGCGAGGTTGGTGGGAGGAAAGGAGCGGCCGTCAAAGCATGAGGATGTACCTGGGGAGTCCATGGATCACACTTCTTTCATTTCTGAGTGGTCAGACTACATAATTTGAGAGTTTGTTCCAGTTAATGTCACATGGAAGCTGTTATGTAGTTCCATATTCAGTTTGTTTTCGTTTGAACCCCACTACATTTTGCTGGGTTTTAGACTGAGACCCTTGTGGATGAGGCTGTCTTTGTGAACTTTGTAATTTTTTTGGATTGAAATGCAGGCTTCTTAGGGTTATTGTAATTGAGCTATGAATTTATCATTCATCTATTCTACTGGTGATACTGACCTGCAGAAATACCATCCAAAATTTTTTTCCCTTTTGAATGGTTAATTAAGGCATCACCTTTTAGTCAAGATTTTAGCCAAACACTAGACAAAATCTATTAAGTTAAAATGGACATTTCTTGAAATTGTATGTAAACCATTCTCGAATGCATGAAGAAGCATCATCAAAAGTCAAAACATGTTTTAAAGAACAGTTTCTGAAAATAAATCCAATTAGGAATGATTTCATGAAATTTGTTTTCTAGTTTCTGAGTTTTCTTGTTATTGTCTACAAACAGTTCTTTAAAAAATTACTAGGAAACATGAAATGAAAACACTACTAGGAAACAAGAAATGAGTATGGCAATGTTTAAACAATTAAAAGTTATATAGGGTTGAGTTCTATTTACACCTAGTGCAACTTTAATTAATGTTGAATTACTTAATATTTTTTAATTTGATGCGTATTTTGACAAATCGACCGTTAAATTACATTATCTTCGTATATTCTCCATGTTTGCAAAATTCAAAGATTAATAGCCATGCCATCAATCAATTGTTTAAATTCTAATTTTTGTAGTATTAAATAATACATATAACATAATAGATGAGTCAATGGGTCGAATGGTAAATAATATCTGATTGGCATGAAAATTGGCATGCATGTTAAGAACATATAGAACATTGTTGGGGACGTTTTTGCGACAAGGGCCAAAAATGCGAAAACGGCCCAAATCTCCCCTTGGGTTCTTTAGAAGTGTTTATTTGTGGAGAATCAAGCCCAAAATTCACAATGTATAGAAAACAAAGGCTAATGGTGCTTTGACAAGAGAGAATCAAAATGCTAATAACAAAAGTGCAGAAAAGGCATAAAAACATAACAAGTCTGAAACTTCGACCCGCAGTCACCGAGAAGAGGAAATTAAGGGAGGTCATGAGGAAGAGAGGGAAGGTTCCCCTGTATCCATATTTCTACCCATAAGGTTCAGAATTATGGGAATGTTTTCTGGCTCAGTAGGTTTCAGCTCTCAAGTTTCAGCTCTATGGGGGAAAACGTGGTTCAACAGGTCTGAAATTTCGACCCACAGTCACCGAGAAGAGGAAATTGAGGGAGGTCCTGAGGAAGAAAGGGAAGGTTCCTCTGTACCCATATTTCCACCCCTAAGGTTCGAAATTGTGAGATTGTTGACTGGTTGAATGGGATTTTGCTCTGAAGTTTCAGGTTTCTAATTAGAACGTGGTTGGTCTCTTTTGAATCTGATTGGGGCCTTTTGTATTGAACTAGGGGTGCTCTAAGTGACTGGTTTATGGTCAATAGAAGAGGCTTTGTACCCCAAGGTCTCCATCAAAGAGGTTATGGTCAGATTTGCTTTAATTGGGTAAGAGTGTTGACTTGCTTTTTACATAATTTGGGAAATGGAGTGACCTAAATTCATGGGCTGATGTTTCCTAGATATGGCAAGCCCTTGGAGTCTGCATTTGGTTGTTGCAGCAGACAAGGCCAACCACTTAGGGTCAGCCATGTGTTTTAGAAAAAAATAAGGTAGAGCAGAAAAGTTGGGCCACAGTCACCCAGAGCATAAAAGCTCTTTTGAGGTGGAAATTTTGGGTACAAGACCTCCTCCATGAGCCTGAAGTGCTACCAGCGTCCCTTGCCCACTTGGTAGCACGCATGGGTTGGGCTCATGCAAAAGGTCCGAAAAGAACCGACCCATACCCTTCAAACCACACTCCCTCAATTTCCCCAATAAGTCACATGGGCTTGGGCCATGCTTAAAAGAATAAAATAAAACATAATACATGAATTGGGCCTGTAAAAAAATGTGTCGCGAAAATGGGTATCAACATTAGCCCCCCGAGCATGCATGGCGCTTGCGGCGTGTGTGTGAGTAGTTGATGTTTCTTATTGCTTGTAGATGTTGCGGGTTTGGGAATTAGCATACCCAAATGCTCTATACGAGTTGATGGAACTTGTTTGTAGATACACCGCAATATTGAAGCCTTAAGAATTCGAGTTGTAACCAAATGATAGGTCCAACCCGGAATGCGCCTTGCCTTTCACACCCATATGTAACTTCAATTTTTTTTTTTTTTTTTTGTAGGAGGGTTTAGGCGCCTTTAATTTCATGAAGCTCTCTCACTTCTTTTTGGATTTCCATGATTGTATTTTAGGAATAACATTCCTAATATAAATCTATGATGAGTGGGCCCAGACAGTGTGTCTTGAAGCTTCACTCTCTTAACGCAGGAAAAAGTGTACCTTTGCTTGAATGTGGCATGGACCAAAGATGGTTGCCGATTGTTAATCTTTGCATGACTTGGCCCATGTAATTAATGACCAATGTATGGTGGGTCCCTAGTGGTAACCGCATGAATGCCTTGCCAATGTGATATGATACAATCATATAGTCTTGTGGGATGCACCCACCTCTCGTTGGCAATATCTCTTGCATATTTCCTTGCTTCGCCACTTGCTTCAGGTGGAAATTGCTTCCACTAAATCTCCTTTCACTTTTCCTTTAGCGTGCTTTTACCTTTTAGTATATCAGGCCATTGAGCCCTTTTTTTTTTTGGGGTTAAATTCCTTCCTTATATGCAAATAACATGTCCTGTTTACTTCTTTCCTTCCACTTTAAAAGTGAATCTGATCACTTTAAAAGCTAGATGCAATAACACGCTACTTGCCTCTTGCTTTGACACGTCATATGCCCATCTTTTTTTTCCTTGGATTCTTTTGGCTTTTAGGAGCAACACTTTACTAAAATTTCTTAGATCCCTCTTCAAATAACTTAAACACTGCACTACGTCTCTATGTCTTCCTTCTTTTCTCCTCCAGTGACTTTCAAATTCGCGCCACTTCCTTCTTTAGATCCTTTGGTTACTTTTTTCTTCTTCTCCACTGACATGTCATCTTTTACATAATATCACCTATTTCCTTTCTGAACTCTTTAGGAATAGAAAAGAGATTTAAGCTTGGGGGGGCTTCGTGGCTAGAGAAGACCCGTAAGGTTCTTTCTCTAGATAGGAGCTTCTATCCTCCACTGCTATTTTTGAATGAGGGCGGTGAGATGGTAGCAGCGAGATGACGAGATCTTTGTTGGTGAAGAGTGAGAGACCTCTGTCAGTGATGTCAACAATGTAGCGTGTTGTCCATGGCTGTGGAGTTGTTGGTACTGATGTTAGCGAAGCGGTGCGGTCAGCGAAGAGAAAAGAACCCAAGTGAGCTAATTTTGTTTCTGTCGATCTCTTGGCTATATTTGGCAATGTGTTGAATACATTGTTCAATTAAATTTGTAGAGTAGCTTTTCCTTGGAAAAATGATAGTCTCGTTGCGTCGATTCATGAGGTTGAGCCATTGTTCTCATTAAACCGAAGCTCATGTCGAAGCCGTTCCCCATTGATTGCGATAGTTATGGCAATCAGTTTGCAATGTGGCTATGCTTGACTTCATGTTGGAAGTGAATTGTCCCCATTGTTTGTTGTAAATTTGAATGAGCAAATTGGGTCCATATGAGGAGATGATGATGAAATGACATATTGAGGATGATTCAATTTTTCAGTAGCTTTATTGTTGGCCAATTTGGTGAGATTGTGTTTGCCAAGATTAATTTCGATGAAGTCGTAGCCATGAGCAATACTACTGGCTGTCTTGGGACAGCTTATTTGAGATAGAATGGAGCGAAGATATCACTTTGCGATGTAGTAAAAGGGTGTGACATAGCTACTACATTGGTTGGCAGCCCCCTGTATTGTATTCTTGCGATGAACGCAAGTGAGAGTGATAGTCACTGAGTGGTAGTCGCTTCTTGATTCAGCAATCTTGAAATGAAAGTGTAGGAATGAAACTTGAATTTTTAGTGTAGGGGCGCATAATGGTTAAGTAAGCCTTTAGCCCCCAGCAATGCCATTGAGAGTAAGCCATGTGTTGCATAACTTGATTGTTAGCATGAATTGGTGGAGCCGAAGTTGGTGATTCCAATGTTGTAGTCACTATTCTTTCAATGTAATTGTCGACAACCTCGACACTTTGCACAGACAGCAGCTCCGTTTGTTTGAAAATGAAGCCGAAATTTCTCTGGCAAGTTAAAATTTGTTGTGGCAAGTCAAAAGTCGCTGCCAACCCCTTTTCATTCCAATAGGGATTGTTGAGTGCGCTGCGTTGCCATTTTACATAGAATAAGTGTACTTTGAGAAATACACCATTATTGAGCGGGAACTTTGGAACTCACTTGGTAAGTCACACCTCTTCTTCATTTTTTTTTTATTGCATATAATAGTATATTGAGTGAGTTGTAATATGGATTCTTGTAGAAGGACTTCGGCGTAGACAATTGTGATGTCGTCGTTGGGACTTTCATTCCCAGGGCCACTCCCATTACTAATGCATCATTTTTTTAAGGTTGAAGCCACTACGAACAGCAACATGGAGCTGCAATAGATGGTACCATGGCTGCCTTTAGTAACTTTAAACCCCTTTCGGTCTGTTTCTTATTAGCTTTGGACATTCGATGAATTTGTCGTCTTGCTGTTTGTGCTCAGGGCCAGGTCGCTTTAAGTTCCAATGTTAAGAGACGACATCATAAGTTGCTGTAAAATTGAGTGCCCGAGTTGAAATTGAGTTTCTTTTGTCTAGTCTCGTCACTCCTAGCTCACCTCAAAAGGATTGTAAGGCTTCTTTGGTTGAGCCCGGTGAGGAAGATAGTAACAAACGTGGAGCTTTCCTTTTTAATGACTAGCGAGTGGCTATGGTAATAAAAATGCTTAGGACTTGGTTCGTTCCTTTGGTCAAGGCGCGATTGTTTGAATGAAACAGCGTCGCCAAAAACTTGATTGAGGATAGGGCGATTGCTTTGTATTGAGCTTCTGGCTTCGAAAGTTTGGACTGGTTGTAATGTGTAATAGAGGTTGCTACCTCGGAGACACTTTCTTTGTATTTTGCCTTTGTGGACAGCCCACTTGTATAGAGCAGCTTCCTTTCACTTGTATTTATGAAAACTTTGAACTTGTGCTGTCATGGTTAGTGGATACAATTTGTGTTTTGTACAAAGAAACACATATACGATGTTTCAACATGTAATTTAAATTTTGGAATGAAAAGAATGATTTGTACTTCAAGAATGTGAATAGTTTGTGTTTTGTACCTTGAGAATAAGTTTCTACCTTTCATATGAGCATATTTTTGTTGCGAAAACAACTCTTGTATGGCCGTGACCATTTGAATATGTTGAGAAAAGCTTACTTGGAAGGGTCGAGTGCACCTTGCGATGAAGTAGCATAATTTCAATAGATTATGTGCATTTAGTGTCTTGAGAATGACTTGTGGTTGATTGGTCAATTTGTGAATATGGCTTTGCCTTTGCAAGGGCAAGTCAGTAAACATGTTGCTTGGTTGCCATGTCTTTACAAATAGGCTTTGGCTAAGTGCGCGTCTTGCCGTTTGTGCACCATTTTTCAGTGCTCTATTGACGGGTAGATTTGGTTCCACATACAGCAGCTCATATATGTTGAAGCTTGGCTCGCCGCTTAGTAGTCGACTTATTCTCGACATGTATTAGGTTGTTATTTTGTTAGCTTCAAGAAGCCCCCACATATGGGCTACATTTTTGCGCATTGTGGCTCATGATGCACTTGCTTGTCACCATTTCATAAAGGCTGGTTGCGTTCTCGCTGACAGCAACTTGAATAAAGTTGGCATTGCATATGGCAGTGGGGTAATAGTCCATTGACTTCCTTGCCGCTTACAAGTTTTATGCATCAGCTTTCTCATCCTTTTGAGGGCTGGCTATGTCCCCGCATGTAGTGGATCACCGCGCTTGAATTTTAAGATATTATGCTGGCTTCCCTACTACTTCATAAGGCTTGCCGTTAGAAAATGTTGGCTTTCCCTACCTTGTTGAGGGCATTGCATCCTCGCAAGTAGGGATCTTACCACATATGAATGATATGACATCTCGCAGGCTTCCTAATCATTCGGTAGGGATTTTCTTTGAGGACACATTGGCTTCCCTACCTTGTTGAGGGCTAGTCGTGCCCTCACAAGTAGAGGTTTCACCATAATAAAACGTCTCATTGGTTTCCTAGTCATTTGATAGGGCTTACCATTGAAAGAGTATGCGTTTGGCTTTCCCTACCTTATTGAGAGTATTTTACTCTCGCATGTAGAGGCTTTGCCTTAAGAGTAATTTGTTAGTTTTCTAGCCGCTTCGCAAGGTTTCTCATTAGAAGAAAACATTGGCTTTCTCCACCTTATTGAAGGCATTGCATCTTCGCATGTAGGGATCTCACCATTCTTGGATAACATGATAGTTCGTCGGCTTCCTAGTATTTCATAGGGCTTGCCTTCGAAATTTGGTATAAGCAAGATGTATTGTTGTCGCTTATGAACAAGACGTCAAAGCGACAAATGATATGCTACTTGATGAGTTTGGCTACAACCATTCCCATCGCTTTTCTTAAGTCAAATTGCTTCTGCCCACTTAGTGAACTATTTAGTGGCGGCAAAGACCCGAATGTACTCATTCAAGGGTCCATGCATGGATAGGTCCAATGAGATCAAGCCCCCAAGTATAAAAGGCTATGGGGGCGTTCACGTCTTGAAGGCTTATATGGTGTGTGCGTATAAGCTTCGAGTGCACTTGGAAGTGTGGCAACTTTAGCGAATTTGGTTATGCCAAACCAATGTAATCCCATCGCCAAGAGTTGTTGGTGGGATTTATTCCTTCCTTAGTACTCACCATATTCCTCTAAGATGAATTCCAAAAATGGGGTTCCTCATTTGTTATATAGAGGCTTGAATATAATTCCTCTTCGTCGAAGGTTTGTTGTGCTGCAGCCAGCATCTCCATACTCAGCTAACTTGGCTTTTAATTTGGGACAATGATAGGCCTTCGTCAAAGATGTCGGTATAGGGTTGTTTCATTCCTAGCACGACATTTTTTTTTTCCCACGCTTCGGTTAGCCTCTTTGTCGAAGATACATGGTACTGCAAACAGCGGTTCCACGCTTTGCTTGCTTGGTTTCTAACTTTTGGACAATGATAGGCTACGCATTAGAGTTGTCGGTATAGGGTTGTCGCATCCCTAGCACAACAATTTTTTTTTTCGTTAGCCTCTATGCCGCTTATGCTGAGCTTTCACATCAATACTAAGATTCCACTCGAAAATCTTTGGAATGGATCTCCAGCGACTAGCTTGTGATTTTTGAGTTGCTTGACATCAATGCGTAGAGCGAGCTCTAGTAAAGCATTCTTCAAAGGTGTGTGAGAACTCTCCTTGTTAGTTGGCTTGGTTGCAGATTGACCATGATTTTGGATGCGTGAGCTCGTCATAGCTTAGCGTGCATGAGCGTGTCACGACTACGATAAGAGGGAATTGAGTTTGGATTTCCTTTGTCGTCGGGTGCTCTGAGAAGGTTTCCATTTCACCCTAAGTGCAAATGTGATTTTTATTAGTAAACGATAATCATGGCTAAGCAAAGTAGCATACACGACTTATAGAAAATATTTTGATTAAAAATTTAAAGGATTAAAATGGTTTAAACGATATGCATAAAAAAAAATGAATTAGCAAAAAGAGTGCTTGAGAGTCTTAGCTTAAGCGTGCTTTGACGATAGTATATTGCTCGGATGACTTCAAAACTTGGCTTATGAAATGTCGCTACTTTAAGACTTGATATATGGTATGTTGCTACCTCAAGGCTTGGTGTATGAAATATCTAACGCCTTGCGGTGGGCCATTTAGATATGGCTTTTAGCTATTTGGTGAAGACTTCATTTAGCGGTGACACCAGAAATATTCAGCTCCAAAGGATTGCAGACAGCAGCAATTATTATTACGCCAAAATGAGTCAATCACCCAGACTCCCATATGCTCAGCGTGTAAGGGGTTCTTAGGTTGAAATGGAAGTTTAGAACTTTGCTTTGTTGATTATTGGACGGAGCCTTACTTCCCTTCACGGTCGGACTTACGGCTCATCATTTTTTGCATATTCAAGCTTTTGAGCTATTTGACATCGATATCTAGAGCAAGGTCTAGCAAAACATTCTTCAAAGGCGTGTGCCGAGCCTCCTACCATTAGGCTTACTTAGGAATTCTCCTTGCAAGAGTTGAGTGACAAGAAAAATTTTCTTAAGGATGGCAACATTGGCACTTCCCTCTTCAAGTATAATCTTGAATTCAAGAATGATTAAAGTGTTGGCTTGGCTTTGAATGCATGCGCTTGTCACGACTTGAGATATATGAACATGCCATGGCTTAGCGTGCGCCGATCGACCATGATTTTGGATGTGCGAGCTTGTCATGGCTTAGAGTGCGTGAACGTGTCACGGCTTTGACAAGAGGAAATCAAGTCCGGCTTTCCTTCTTTGTGGGATTCTCCAAGAAGGTTTTCGCTTTGTCCCCTAGTGTAGTTATAATTTTTATTAGTAAATGATAGTCATGATTAAGCATTAGCGCAAACAATTTTTAGAAAATATTTTGATAATAAAAAAAAAAAAACTTGAAGGATTGAAATGGTTCAAGCGATATATATAAAAAATGAATTAGAAAAGAGAAAGCTTGAGAGCCTTAGCTTAAGCGTGCTTTGCCAATAGCATATCGCTCGTATGACTTCAAGACTTGGTTTATAAAATGTCGCTACTTGAAGACTTTGTGTGTCGAATATCTAGCGACTTGCGGCGGGATTAGCTATTATTAAGAGCTGAAGTATGAAAAGAGGTACTAGAAAGAATTAAGGGATGGAGAAGAAGAAAGATTGGTCACTTCGAGGGGACCACCTCCAAACAAAGTCAGAACAAGGAAAGAGAGAAATTGAGTAATTCCAAGCTTGTCCTCTTATTCCCAAGAATGGGTCTTATATACAATTACAACCCGTAACTACCCCAATGTAACAATCTGTAACTATCTCTAACAGCTCCCTAACTAACTCTAACTAACTAATCACTTAGCTGCACATGCCTTGGTAAAGCACTAGCATACGCACCCCTGTTAGGCATGTCACACACACACTCTACTCAGCCAGCTATTAGGCACCTCACATCCACACACTACCAAGCCAGCTGTTAGGCACAACATACACATTACTAAGCCAGCACACCCAGTGTCTTAACAACTCCTCCCTCCTTAAAACAGCTTGCCCACAAGATGAGGAAATTGCTGTTGAAGGACAAACAAATCCTCCCAAGTAGCATCATCTGCAGTGCCTCCCTGCCACTGAATCAAGTGTTGAGTAATAAGCCTATTCCTAAGCTTATGAGACCGGGTTTGGAGCACAGCAACGGGCTCAGGTGTAAGAATGCCATTAGAGTTCACTGATGGAAGCAAGGCAACAGCCACATGATTGTGTCCAAGCTTAGCTTTTAAGCAAGAGACATGAAATACTGGATGTATGGCAGCATCAGTTGGTAAGGACAACCTATAAGCAACCTCTCCAATTTTCTCCAACACCTGGTAGGGGCCAAAGAACCTGGGAGCGAGCTTATGAGAAGCTCTGTGGGCCACTGACTGCTGCTTGTAAGGCTGTAGCCTTAAATAGACCCAGTCACCAACATTAAAATCTCTCTCAGACTTGTGAAGGTCACATTGCTGCTTCATACGAGCTTGGGCCTCTACCAAGTTTTGTTTGAGTAAGGTTAAGATATGTTGCTTGGATTGGAGAAGCGAATCCACAGCTGCCACTTGAGTTGTTCCAGGAATGTAATCCAACAAACGAGGAGGGGGAAATCCATATACAGCCTCATATGGAGTTACTTTGGTAGCTGTATGGTAATTAGTGTTAAACCAATACTCAGCTAAGTAAAGCCAATCAGACCATTCAGTAGGTCTATCTGCAGAAAAAGATCTTAAGTACTGCTCCAAGCATTTATTCACCACTTCTGTTTGACCATCTGTTTGTGGATGATATGCTGAGGACATAGCAAGTTTAATCCCTTGTAATTTGAAGAGCTCAGCCCAAAATTTAGCAGTGAATACTGGATCCCTGTCAGAAACAATGGAGGTTGGCATACCTTGCAATTTGAAGACATTTTGAGCAAACAAGGCAGCCACCTTAGCAGCAGAATAAGGATGAGACAATCCAATGAAGTGGACATATTTAGTAAGCCTATCCACAATCACCATTACTGTGTCCAACCTTTGAGAAAGAGGTAAGCCACTGACAAAATCCATACTAACAGCAGTCCAAGGCTTATGAGGAATGGGAAGAGGCTGTAACAACCCAGCTGGCTTGCAAGTTTCATGCTTCATTTGCTGGCAAACCCCACACTCCCTTATATGTAGTTTTAAGTCTGATCTCATCCCAACCAAAAAAAAATCTTGTTTTAATCTATGGAAGGATTTGAGAAAACCAGAATGGCCACCTAAAGGACTGTCATGGACCAAGTGAAGCACCTTGGACTTCAAACTGCTCTGTGGATCCAAATAGACCCTCCCTTTGTATAAAATCAACCCATTGTGCAAAGAAAAGAACTTAGGACAGGCTAAACTCGATTGTAACTGCTGTAGCAATTGCTGCATCACAGTGGAGGATTGATAAGTAGCCTTCAACTCTTCAATCCAAGAAGGACTTGGAAAGGAAATTAAACACAGACATGGAGAGGCCACAGCAGTGTTGGAAACAACTAAATCCTCAAAACCAACACCTGACCTCCTAGATAAGTCATCAGCTACCTTGTTCTCACAACCTTGCTTATACTCCACCACAAACAAATACCCCAACAATTTAGTTAACCATTTTTGTTGGGTAGGAGTAGCAATTCTCTGCTCCAAGATGTACTTCAAACTTTGTTGGTCAGTTTTTATAATAAAGGGCCTGCCTAATAGATATGGTCTCCATTTATGCACTGCTGTGACCAATGCCAATAATTCCTTTTCATAGGTAGACAATTGCAGTGCTTTCCCCTTAAGAACCTGACTGTGAAAAGCAATTGGTCTATGATTCTACATCAAAACAGCCCCTAAACCACTACCTGATGCATCACACTCAATGATGAAAGTTTGATTAAAATCAGGTAAAGCTAGGACAGGGGGTTTACTTACAGCTGCTTTGAGTTGGTTAAAGGCTGTTTCAGCTTCAATAGACCAAGTAAAGGCATTCTTTCTAAGCAAGGCAATCAGGGGGGCAGCAATCTGTCCATAGTTCTTGATAAATTTCCTATAATAACCAGTCAAGCCCAAAAAACCCTTCAAAGCCTTGACAGAAGTAGGAATTGGCCAAGCCTCCATTGCTGCAGTCTTCCTTGGATCTGTGCTCACACTTTGGCCAGATATGATATGCCCCAGATATTCCACTTCTGAGCACCCAAATGCACATTTACTCTTCTTAGCATACAACTGATGTTGTTGCAACAACTCCAAAACCGATCTAAGATGCTGAAGGTGAAGCTCCAAGGTAGGACTGAAAACAAGAATGTCATCAAAGAATACTAGCACAAACCTTCTCAAATAAGGCCTAAAAACATCATTCATGAGTGATTGAAAGGTAGATGGAGCATTAGTTAAACCAAAAGGCATAACTAAAAACTCATAATGTCCATCATGGGTCCTAAAGGCAGTCTTAGAAATATCCTCCTCTCTCATACGGATTTGATGGTACCCTGATCTCAAATCCAATTTGGAGAAGATGGTAGCACCAGCAAGCTCATCCAATAACTCATCAATTACAAGAATGGGAAACTTATCTTTGATGGTAGCTTGATTCAGAGCTCTGTAGTCAATGCACATCCTCCAAGAGCCATCTGCCTTCCTTACTAACAGAACTGGAGAAGAGAATGGACTGTGGCTAGGCCTAATAGAACCAGCTCCCAACAAATCAGCAATGATCTTCTCAATTTCAGTTTTTTGAAAGTGTGGGTATCTGTAAGGTCTTTGACAGATTGGAGCAGTACCATCCTTTAAAAGGATTTGGTGTTCATGCCCTCTAGAAGGAGGCAATCCAGTAGGTGTATCAAAAACTGAAGCAAACTCCACCAACAATTTCTCAATCAGAGGATCACAGACTGTCTGAGAGGGTGAAGTACCTGAACCCAAAGAAACTATCTGCAAAAAAAATCCCTTCCTGACAGGCTTCCTAAAGAAGTGATCACCTTCTTGGAGATTGGAATTAGTAGGATGCAATCCAAACAATGTAACAAGTCTGCCAAGATGCATGAATTGCATTGACAATGCCAAAAAATTCCACTGTATCAAACCCAAAGATCTGAGCCATTGAGTTCCTAAGACCAACTCACAATCTCCTAAGGGTAAGACATTCAAGTCCACAGAGAAGACATAACCTTGCATAACCACCTTAACATCTAAACAAACACCCTTAGTCTTGATTGTTTCCCCATTAGCTACCTTAACCTCAAATGAAACAGTCGGATCCAAGTGTAATTGTAACTTGGAAAGAATGGCAGCATCAAGAAAGTCATGAGTACTGCCAGTGTCAATCAAAATAATAACCCAATGACCATTAATTGTGCCCCTAATTCTCATGGTTCCAGGTGAAGGGCTACCTAAAAGGGCATATAATGTAATCTCTGGTTCAACAATATTATGTTCAGTCTCAACAGATGCAAGATGAGGCACATCAGAATTATAAGCCAACGCACTATCACCCTCATTAAGCTCTACCAATTGTACACTAGAGTTAGGCCCTTGAAAGGGGCAAAGACCTTCCAACAAAAAAAGTTTAGCAGACTTACAATGGTGCCCAGGTTGAAATTTCTCATCACAATTAAAGCAGAGTCCTTTCTTCCTTCTCTCTTCCATCTGTGCTGGTGTTAACTTCTGCAGGGGCATCTTGAACTTGGACTCCAGCCTAGTATCAGGTCTTGGTCCAAGAATTGAAGGTTTAGTCACTTCTAGTGAGGATGATTTTAGAAATTTCTTGCTGCTCATCACATATTCCTCTTGAATCTTAGCCAAACCAAAAGCCTTATTGAGAGATTTTGGATTAAGCATTTTTACAGGCAATCTAATTTCATCTCTAAGGCCACTGAGGAAACAGCTCAATTTGTGATTTTCAGACAAATCTCTAATTCTATTAGATAGAGCTTCGAATTGGGCTTTGTAATTAATCACATTACCAGTCTGTCTCAACCTTGTCAAAGCCTCCATAGGATCTTCATAGGCAGACGAACCAAATCTGATTAATAGAGCCTCCACAAAACTTTCCCAAGCCACAAATAACCCAGATGCTTCACAATCTTGGAACCATACTAGAGCCTCACCATCCATATGAAAAGAAGCCATCAAAAGCCTCTCACTCAGTGGGGTGTGATAGAAATTGAAATATTGATTAGCCTTGTATACCCAAGTTGCTGGATCATCTCCTCTGAATCTTGGAAATTCAAGTCTCACACTTTTAGCCAAACTCTGTAACGGCAAAGACACGGCTTGGGACGATGGTGTTTTAGGAGAGGATGGTTGTTGTCTCTTCTCTTCAGCCTCCGTTAACTTCTGCAAAGCAGCGCTGATGGCATTCAATTGCATTGTGATTTCTTGAAGAGAGTGGGCATGATGGTCTGTGGTAGTACGTAGGGATGCAATGGATTCATTGATGTAGGTTGTAGAACGGGTTTCAGTCATGGTCACCAGAAAAGAGGGCTCTGATACCAAATTATTAAGAGCTGAAGTATGAAAAGAGGTACTAGAAAGAATTAAGGGATGGAGAAGAAGAAAGATTGGTCACTTCGAGGGGACCACCTCCAAACAAAGTCAGAACAAGGAAAGAGAGAAATTGAGTAATTCCAAGCTTGTCCTCTTATTCCCAAGAATGGGTCTTATATACAATTACAACCCGTAACTACCCCAATGTAACTATCTGTAACTATCTCTAACAGCTCCCTAACTAACTCTAACTAACTAATCACTTAGCTGCACATGCCTTGGTAAAGCACTAGTACACGCACCCCTGTTAGGCATGTCACACACACACTCTACTCAGCCAGCTATTAGGCACCTCACATCCACACACTACCAAGCCAGCTGTTAGGCACAACATACACACTACTAAGCCAGCACACCCAGTGTCTTAACAGCTATTATGACCTTTAGAAATTTGACGAAGACTTTATTTAGCGGTGACGCGAAAAATATTCAACTTCTAAACGTTGCACACAGCGTCAAATATACTCGTCCCAAAACGAGTCAATCACCCACAACAGCCCCCATATGCTCTGCGCTAACTCAACAACAATAGAACTCAACAATAAAGGACACGTCTTGAGAAGATGTTGAGGATGAGCTTTTAGCCGTTGTCGTTGGGGTTCCTTGTTTGAAATTGATGTTTAGAGCTTTGATTATTGGTTGGAGTCGTCATTCCCTTTGCAGCTGGACTTGTGGCTCACGTTTTTTTGCATTTTCAAGCTACAACATAATTTTCCACAAATATCATGTAAAGCAAGAAATATAGGATGATTCATCCATAGAAATGATAGCTAAAAAAAAATAATATAGACTAGTGGAAGAAAATTTTTCCCTTAAATAAGAAAGTTGATTCTTCTTCCATCCTTCACTTCTTAGGTGGCTTCAGGAGGTTATATCGATTTTGTCACATGATTTGGAGCATCTCTAGCAACTCAAAGAGCTAAGGATATAATTTTTTTCAGCTCCTCTTCACCATGCTCTTCTTGCGTGGCAAAGCATCATACGGTTTCTCTTGGAACGACAAGTTGGTGTGAGAAATATCATCTTTTTGTTGGTTTTGCATCTTCAAACACATGACTTCTCTTGTTTCAGCTGCTTGACTCCCCAGCGGAGTCGCCAAAATGTCGGGGACGTTTTTGCGACAAGGGCCAAAAATGCGAAAACGGCCCAAATCTCCCCTTGGGTTCTTTAGAAGTGTTTATTAGTGGAGAATCAAGCCCAAAATTCACAATGTATAGAAAACAAAGGCTAATGGTGCTTTGACAAGAGAGAATCAAAATGCTAATAACAAAAGTGCAGAAAAGGCATAAAAACATAACAAGTCTGAAACTTCGACCCGCAGTCACCGAGAAGAGGAAATTAAGGGAGGTCATGAGGAAGAGAGGGAAGGTTCCCCTGTACTCATATTTCTACCCATAAGGTTTAGAATTGTGGGAATGTTTCCTGGCTCAGTGGGTTTCAGCTCTCAAGTTTCAGCTCTATGGGGGGAAACGTGGTTCAACAGGTCTGAAATTTCGACCCTCAGTCACCGAGAAGAGGAAATTGAGGGAGGTCGTGAGGAAGAAAGGGAAGGTTCCTCTGTACCCATATTTCCACCCCTAAGGTTCGAAATTGTGAGATTGTTGACTGGTTGAATGGGATTTTGCTCTGAAGTTTCAGGTTTCTAATTAGAACGTGGTTGGTCTCTTTTGAATCTGATTGGGGCCTTTTGTATTGAACTAGGGGTGCTCTAAGTGACTGGTTTTTGGTCAATAGAAGAGGCTTTGTACCTCAAGGTCTCCATCAAAGAGGTTATGGTCAGATTTGCTTTAATTGGGTAAGAGTGTTGGCTTGCTTTTTACATAATTTGGGAAATGGAGTGACCTAAATTCATGGGCTGATGTTTCCTAGATATGGCAAGCCCTTGGAGTCTGCATTTGGTTGTTGCAGCAGACAAGGCCAACCACTTAGGGTTAGCCATGTGTTTTAGGAAAAAATAAGGTAGAGCAGAAAAGTTGGGCCACAGTCACCCAGAGCATAAAAGCTCTTTTGAGGTGGAAATTTTGGGTACAAGACCTCCTCCATGAGCCTGAGGTGCTACCAGCGTCCCTTGCCCACTTGGTAGCACGCATGGGTTGGGCTCATGCAAAAGGTCCCAAAAGAACCGACCCATACCCTCCAAACCACACTCCCTCAATTTCCCCAATAAGTCACATGGGCTTGGGCCATGCTTAAAAGAATAAAATAAAACATAATACATGAATTGGGCCTGTAAAAAAATGTGTCGCGAAAATGGGTATCAACAAACATGTAATCTAATGATGAGATTTTCAAAATATGAATTCAATCACAAGTTATTGGGTGGTGTAATATTACTTAGAATTGTACTAAGTGTAACTTTAAGCAATGTTACACGGCTTGTTTGGGATCTGCTTATTTTGCTGAAACTGAAAATTGTTTGCTAAAAGTACTGTAGATAAAGGTAAATTTAGCTAAAATAGTACAGTGGGACCTATGAATAGTACCAAAAAGTGTAGTGGGGCTCATGAATAGTAGCAAAAATAAGTTGAATAGTAAAATAAGCTGACTTTTTAATTTTTGCCAAACATACGGTTTGTTTGGGATTCGTTTATTTTACTGAAACTGAAAACTTTTTACTGAGGACTGTGAATAAAGGTAAAAGTTAGCTAAAATAGTACAGTGAGACCCATGAATAGTACCAAAAATGCAATGGGGCCCATGAATAGTAGCAAAAATAAGCTGAATCGTAAAATTAGTTGACTTTTTTAAGCTAAAGCCAAATGTACACTTAATATACTTTAATTTGATGTGTAATTTGACAAATCTATCGTTGAATTACATTATTTTTGTATATTTTTCATGCTTACAAAATTTCAAGGAGATCAAAGATTAATATCACGCCATCAATCAATTGTTTAAATTTAAGTTTTTGTAGTTTAAAATAATACATAGAAGAAAAGTTTATGGATCGAACAATAAATAACATCTGATTGACATGATGTAAAACAATAAAATATATCAAAGATGCTCATATTGTAGATGCTGGAACGTATTAATCTAAGTACAAGAGTTAACATACTAATCATAAACTTGAATTTATATTTTATTGTAGTCATGCATGGCAATACCCATTGATAATCATCAAAGAATATTTAACACATTATTCGTTCAGTATATATTTATTTAAGCAATTATGAATACAAAAATAATGAAATTAAAAGAGAAATCAAATATTATACCCTGAAGAAGTTAATTTTGATAAAGGGATATTTATTTAAAAAAATTTCTAGAGAGATTTGCTAAATTTGGATATTTTTATAGGTTTCTTGCTTCTTGTTAGGATCATTGTTGTAATGCATTTGTAACTCAATTACTGTCTTCTTGTTGTATGAGTGCCTTATTGTTGTAGTTAGCCATAGTTAGTGAGGCAGGGTTAGTTAGGTCTGTGGTGTGGTTAAGGTGGTTAAGGGTAGTTAATTGGTAGTTAGTTGGCTAGTGTGGGCTGTGCAGAGTTAGTTAGAAGTAACAGATCATGTATAAAGGGTACGGGTAGGATTGAAGGACATGGGTGGCAATTGGTTAATGGATACTCTCATTCTTTCTCTATCTCAGTCTCATACTCTCTATCTCATCTATTTCTTTTCTCTCCATATTCCTCTGTTTCCTATATCTTGTTCAGGAGGTTCAGCTATCTTCTAAATCAGCCATTACCAATCAAGCCATTGATAATCCTAGCAATTTGGTATTAGAGCAGGCTCTCCTTATCATCCTGACAGAGACGCGTGCTACAGCTGCAACCAGCGAAAGTTGATTTTTATCGTTTTTGCACAAACTAAGTTCTAACAATTTGGAGATGATCTCGAGTTGCCCTTTTTTTTTTCCCCCAAGATCTACATAACCCCTTCTATTTTATGACAGTACCAACTTTATGGACCAATTTTGTGTGAATTTTGATAAATTGGTGCTCAAAGAGAGTACCAAAACTAGAAGTATATTGTAATTATCTCTCTCAAAAAAAAAAAAAAAAAAACTAAAAGCTCTGGAAAGTGGTGAAAAAAAACTAGAAGTATATTGTAACTTTTTTTTTTTTTGGGATAATCAACAAATAAACATAAACATAAAATAAGTAGTTTTTTTTTTTTATGTTTTTATTTATTTAAATAGAAGCATTGTAAAATATAGAGATTTTAATTTCAAAATATGAATTTTTAGGCCACTCATACCCCTTGTTCATTCATTTTTAACACACTTATCAATTTCTTACTTCTCAAAAGCGTTATGGTCAAATTTGTTAAAATATTGGGGTTACAATGAGAAATTAAAACAACATGTAAAAGAAAAATCTCACTCTATTTTTAGCCATGGGCACACTAAAAGAAGTTTAAGCTACATATTGTTACTTCATCAATCCTGTTTGGAATTACCGTATAGTCAAATGATTAATAAGTATTGCAGAAAGAGTGGACCAATCGGATATAAAGAAGAACTTAAGTTTTGCCACATCTGGATATGTAAGTTCTTGACTTGCAGTGTTTCTAAGAGGAATGTGATACATTTTTTTATGTATATCTAAATGTTTGGTTGATGATGTCAAAGTCGCTTTGGCAACCTTTTTTCTTGGTGAGTTGTAGCACCCGTGTTTAGATATTGTTCATTGTTTTCTCATAAAACACTTCATGAAATTATGTTCTCTAAATTTAAAAGCCAATCTGTATGCTTTTTCATGTTTAAATTTCACAATAATCGAATCTGTTTTTGTACATTGATAAAATTTGTTTCTATATTAATAAAATTTGCTTTCTGTGCATCATGTTTACTATATATTCAAATCTGCTTACTACATTCATAAAATTTGAAAATTGTTCATTGTTTTCTAATAAAAATTGTTCACTGTTTTCTGCATAAACTATTTCTAGCATTCTGCATAAAATTATTTTCTATTCAGCATTATTTAAAAAATTGTTCACTCTCTTTTCTGCATAAATTATTCTCTGTTCACTATATAAATTGTTCACTGTTTTCTCATAAAACACCTAGTGAAATCGTGTTTTCTAAATTTAAAAGCCAAATTTGAATGCTTTTTCATGTTTGAATTTCACAATAATCAAATATATTTTTTAGCATTGATAAAATCTATTTCTACATTAATAAAATTTTCTCTCTGCACATCATGTTTACTGTATATTCAAATCTGCTTATTGCATACATAAAATCTGTTTTTTGCATTAATTACAATTTTTCATTGTTTTCTCATAAAAATTGTTCACTGTTTTCTGCATAAACTATGTTTAGCATTGGTGCGGTTATTGCACTTAAATGGTTTTTGTGTTTTTTTAAATATGTAACCATATGAATGATAGACAAACTCCATGAAAGAAAAATGAATGATTCGTATAAATCACCTAATGGTAAATGTCTCAAATAAATCCAAAGAGTTACTAATAATCCTACTACACAGACAAAAAAGCAGTTATTATGCCTTTTTTGGACGAATCATATAGTCCTAAGGTTGTATGTAAACATGTTTGTTGTATGTAAACATGCCGTAAATAGTGAATAATTTATGCAAAAAAAAAAACATTGAACAATTTTTCAAATAAAGCTGAACAAAAAATAATTTTATGCAGAATGCTAAAAATAGTTTATGCAGAAAACAGTGAACAATTTTTATGAGAAAACAGTGAACAGTTTTAATTAATGCAGAAAATAGATTTTATGAATGCAGTAAGCAGATTTGAATATACAGTAAACTTGATGTAGCACCAACTGTGGCATGAGTATTTTTTGAAGACATGTCACCAGACCGCTGCTATTGCACCAACTGTAGTCATATGAACAACATGCGCCAGCAGACGCCATTGTTTCACACGTGCTACTCAACAGCTCGGCACTGTTTCACACACTGTCTAGTCATATCATCCACATTCACATGAATACTTAATATATGAATAGTTGTACCCTAGTGCTAGGGACATTGCACTGTGTAAATTAAATATGACGCTCTGTTCAAGAACACTGCAACTACCGCCCACATCTTCAAATCTCACTATGACATTAGGAACATTTAAAATCCTATTCATGTAGTGTTTTTCCAGCCTGTATTGACATGACAAGCCCTAATAGCTGAAATTATAATGTTTGGAACATGAAATGAGGTTATAAATGCGCCACAATAATGATCTTATTTCTACCCCACTAACTTCGTAGATTGACGACTAAGCTATGAGTTGCAACGTCTCAACATCAAATCGTACAATGCGAAACAAATTTGGATCTACTTCAACAAATGGATTATCACAAGTTTCAGCAGATCAACAACTACAGACATACACAGACCACTATGGAGGGAAATGGGTTGGAAAGAAGAGAGATTTCCTTAATATGCCAATATACACGTACAGGAGTCTTGGAAGTGTCGAGCACATGGTCGGCAAACCTACATAACTAAGTACAGATACCACCACAATAGAGTTCATCGTAGCAGAATCACTATGGTCAACCCTATACGAGAAGAGGTGTGAGTTGGAGGTGTATTGTCGATGGCACGGGTTACGAGTTTCTAAGGCACGCTCAGCCAAGTTACCTAGAGATGAACTTGCCAACATACTTGCTCGTCTTGAACAAGAGAACAATCAAATGCAAAGGCGATTAGACCATTTTCATGCAATCCAAAAAGCTAGGAAACATTTAAAAGGGAAAGCGCAAGAGCGAGCCATCAAGTCTATTAATGAAGTTACTACGTTAGATGATGAATGATATATTTTAGACTTCTTAGATTCAAGCAATGATGATTTCCAAAAATTTCTACCTACGAACATTAGACGTTGTTGTTAATGTCTACACGTTCTGTGCAATATAGAATGTTGTTGTTAATGTCTGAAACTGATGATTATGTACATTCAACTTTTGCAAATCTGAAGATTATCTGTTCATTAGTTTTGGTTAAGTTTATATGAAATCACTTAATCATTTTTTCCCTACCGTTCTTTGTTGTTACTGATGATGCTCCTTGCGAATCAGTAGGCTGGATGCTTAGACTCTAAGGATCTGAAAGGCCTACAAGGAAAATGATGAATCAAAGGAGACCGGGGTTGGCCGGTCTAAGACCCTCCGATGGTGAAGTTAGTTTTCCTTCTCAAAATGAAGAAACTTCCAATTCTATTAAGAGTGTCTAGAGAGAGTCAGACTTACCTCCTGTGTTGGAGAGAGGATCTTTATATAGGGTCGAAGTGACGGTTACTATCCTGCAACTGCTCCCTCTTTTGTGGGAACCAGGAGGTAACTGCTATGGGGAGTTTGAAAATAACTTCTCTTATAATTATTCCATGTAGCGTGTATTTCTTAACTGAGTAGCAGGGTCTGTTGAGACTCGTCCATCCTTGGACGAGTGCTGCCGTGAGAACTTAGGACGAGGTATTTGAACCCTTAGATCTAAATTGAATGGAGAAGGAACGGTTTATATGTATGGTTACAGTGTGGGATTGTCGAGCAGGTCTCATGGGTGAGCTGTCTTTTTGCAGACAACAGCGCAAGGACGGGTGGATTAGAGCACTAGACGAGTTCGTCCTCTGGACGAGCTCATCCTTGTGAATGACACAAGGACGAGCTATGTTAGGTACCATCAGTTACATATGATTCTTGTGCTTTGGTTGGACAATGTCATCTGCTTTGTAATGTAGGAAACACCTTAGGAAGTAAAATGCCTCCAGTTAGATATGTTGATGTTTCCAATATTCTTTTTGTGTAATTTGAAATGTTACACACATAACACTTATCACCCAAATTAGATTTATTGTACATTACATGTAGCAAAATTTAATAGATTCAATAGATACAGACTCATCCAAACCACACAGACTAACCACTCTTTCACAAAGAAACCATATGGCTCCTAAAGCAAGGACTCGCCACGTGAATACACAGATATGCAACCCTTTGCAATGCACCGTTTTCAAGGATGCAGAGCATCTCCGAAAAGTTTATGCATCAATTTTTGGGGTGAGCTGTGTCCACCATTAGCTCCCATAATCAAACGTATATGACCACGATGTTTGATCAAACAGTCGAGTAAATATGTATTCAAAATTTGCAGTGTAAAAGTAATTGGCTATGATTACAAGAGATATTTCAGTGTTTCAGGTTGTAGGGCTGCTTAATTTGTAAGAGTGATGGTTCTGAGAGCAAAGTGATGCTTTTAATGTACATATTTATGAGATGTGATTGTTTGATAGCTCAATTTCAAGGTTCAAGATGGCTTTGCCATGTGCTGTTACTTCTAACCAGTATCATGGATTATGGGAAGAGCGTTTTGACTAGCATCCTTGAAAATGACCAAAGATAATAAACAACTTGGCACTGTTGAGCCCTGACTAGAGGTACCCATGTGCTATTACTTCTAACCAATAGTCACAGATTATGGGAAGAACGTTTTGACTAGCATCCTTGAAAATGACCAAAGATAATAAATAGTTCTACATGTGCTACTCAACAGCTCGGCACTGTTGAGCCTTGACCAGAAGTACCCATCCACACTCACGTGAATACACAGATATGCAACCCTTTGTAATGCACTTTTCAAGGATGCAAAGCATCTCTGGAAAGTTTATGCATCAATTTTAGGGGTGAGCTGTCCACCATTGCTACATTGATGTTCGCAGTGCTGCATGTGCTGCTCAACGATTTGGTACGTTCTTTGATTTTCCATTGAGTTTACACAATTTTGTTCATCCAACAATTTCAAATTTTTCAACAAATTTGGATGATCGATACATTAGTACACAGTTTTCTATTTAATTTTCATGATTTTGTACATTTAACGAATTCAAACTTTTCAACAAATTCAGACTGTCTGTACATCTAATTTACACAATTTTATTTTGTACTTTCAAGATTTTATACATTCAACGAATAAATTTTGTTTTTTACAAATTTGAACGATTTGTACATCTAATGTACACAATTTTCTCTTTAATTTTCACGATTTTGTACTTTCAACTAAATCAAATTTCTCAACAAGTCCGGAATATTTGTACATCTAATGTACACAACTTTCCATTGAATTTTCACGATTTGGTACGTTCAACAATTTCAAAATTTTCATCAAATCAGGATGATTAGTATATTAGTACACAGTTTTAAATTGAATTTTCCCGATTTTGTACATTTGACGACTTCAAATTTGGAAACAAATTTGGATGATTTGTACATCTAATGTAATTAATTTTCCATTGAATTTTCATGATTTTACACATTCAATGAATTCAAATTTTTCAACAAATTCGTACTATCTGTACATCTAATGTACACAATTTTTCCTTGAGTTTTCACGATTTTGTACATTCAACGAATTCAAATTTTTAAACAAATTCATACAATTTGTACATCTAACGTACATGCTTTTCCATTGAATTTTCATTTTTTTGTACTTTCAACGAAGTCAAATTTCTCAATAAGTCTAGACTATCTGTACATCTTATGTATATCTTCACGATTTGGTACGTTCATCGGTTTTTCCCGAATCTACATTCAACTAATTCAACCTTTTTTACAAATTCGAATTATTCGAGTCATTTACCATTAGGTGATTTGTACGAATCATTCATTTTTCTTTCATGGAGTTTGTTTATTATTCATATGGTTACATATTTAAAAAAACACAAAAACCATTTCAGTGCAATAACCGTGCCAATGCTAAAAACAGTTTATGCAGAAAATAGTGAACAATTTTTTATGAGAAAATAGGGAATAGTTTTAATTAATGTAAAAAATAGATTTTATGAATGCAGTAAGCAGATTTGAATATACATTAAACATGATGTGCAAAGATCAAATTTTATTAAGGTAGAAATAGATTTTATCAATGCAGAAAAATAGATTCGATTATTATGAAGTTTAAATATGAAAAAGCATTCAGATTTGACTTTTAAATTTAGAAGACACGATTTCACTAGGTTTTTTATGAAAAATCAGTGAACAATTTATGCAGTGAACAAATAATAATTTATGTAAAAAAGAGAGTGAACAATTTTTTAAATAATCCTGAACATAAAATAATTTTATGCAGAATGCTAGAAATAATTCATGCAGAAAACAATGAACAATTTTTATGAGAAAACAATGAACAGTTTTAATTAATACAAAAAACAGATTTTATGAATGCAGTAAGCAGATTTGAATATACAGTAAACATGATGTGCAAAGAGCAAATTTTATTAATGTAGAAACAAATTTTGTCAATGCAGAAAAACAGATTCAATTATTGTGAAATTTAAACATGAAAAAGCATACAGATTTGGCTTTTAAATTTAGAGAACACAATTTCAAGAAGTGTTTTATGAGAAAACAGTGAACAGAAAATAATTTATGTAGAAAAGAGAGTGAACAGTTTTTTAAATAATGCTAAACATGAAATAATTTTATGCAGAATCCTAGAAATAATTTATGCAGAAAACAGTGAACAATTTTTATGAGAAAACAATGAGTAGTTTTGATTAATGCAGAAAACAGATGTTATAAATGTAGTAAGCATATTTGAATATATAGTAGACATGATATGCAGAGAGCAAATTTTATAAAAGTAGAAATAGATTTATCAATGTAGAAAAAGAGATTCAATTATTGTAAAATTTAAACATGAAAAAGCATACAGATTTGGTTTTTAAATTTAGAGAACACAATTTCAGGAGGTGTTTTATGAGAAAATAGTGAACAATATCTAAACATGGGGTGCTACAACTCGCCAAGAAAAAAAGTTGCCAAAACGAATTTCACATCATCAGCCAAACATTTAGATATACATAAAAAAAATGTTTCACATTCCTTTTAGAAACACTGCAAGTCAAGAACTTACATATTCAGATATGGTAAAGCTTAAGTTTTTCTTTATATTTGAGTGGTACACTCTTTCTCTAATACTTATCAATCATTTGACCATACGGTAATCCGATTAGGATTGATAAAGTACCAATATGTAGCTTAAACTTCTTTCGGTGTGCCCATGGCTAAAAATGGAGTGAGATTTTTCTTTTATGTGTTGTTCTAGTTTCTCATTGTAACATAATATTTTAACCAATTTGACCATAACGCTTTCGAGAAGTAAGAAATTGATGAGTGTGTTAAAAATGAATGAACACGGGTTATGAGTGGCCTAAAAATTCATATTTTGAAATTAAAATCTCTATATTTTACAATGCTTCTATTTAAATAAATAAAAACATAAAAAACTAGTTATTGTTATGTTTATGTTTATTTGTCGATTATTCAAAAAAAAAAAATGTTATAAGGAACTCGAGTTTACCAACCTTGAGTTCCATATTACAAGGAACTCGAGCTTGGTGAGCTCGAGAACCATAGAAAAAAAATAACGAGCATTTTATTTACAAAGAACTCAAGCTTGATATGCTCGAGTATTGTGTTGCGTGGAACTCGAGTTTAGCAAGCTCGAGTACCACATTATTTTTTTTAATTGCACCAATTCCAGGTCAGCAGCACCATGGTGGAATGAAACTAAGAACTCGAGTTTACTAAACTCAAGTACCATTTAGAACTCGAGTTTAGTGAGCTCGAGTACATAAAAAGTGATAGATTCCCATTTAGTTCCAAAACAGTGCTTAATTACTACAAATTTCTGAAAATGATGGTATTTGGCCATTTTCACCTTTGGAAAGTAGTATCAAACTCAGCTTTACTTTAGTATTTTCATGAATTCTCTTTGTTCAAGTGAGACGTTTCCAATGACACATTATTTGTAACAACCAAGGTCACTGCTTCTCAAAAAAGGTCATGTGTTTGGCAAATTTTCATTGTTTTAAAGATATCTTGCATGTTAAATTTCAATCCGGGCCCGTGAGTAGTCGTTTTAAAGAGAATTCAATTACATTTTATATAGGCTTGAATTTTTGATGTAGAGCAGATCATTATAGCCTTTCTAGACTCCCAAATGCACTTAAAATCGCGCAAGACAAAAAGGCACTAATAGAAATCATTTGGGCGACGGAGTCAGAATCACATGAAATTTGGCAAGCTGAAGCTCAATGGTCTTCTGAGCAATACTTGTCGCTTTGCCATGAGGTACCCTTGAAAATGGCAAATTCCTTCATTTAGGCTCCGAAAACTACGATTTTGCTGTTTATAATAATTTTTGATTCCTTAATAATGTTTTACTCAAAAGTCAAAATGAGGTTCCGCTTGTTTTGGAATGACCCTTACGGTCAATAGTTTATGATTTTGCATTTAACTCAATTTCATAATTTTTGGTAAATTTCGGTATTTTGTCACCTAATCGCATAATTAGTGCGAATTAGGGTTTTAGACGTTTTTCTCAGTATTTATATGTTTTGTAGCTGTCAGAGACAAATTATATTATTATTAATAAAATTACAGAGTTTTCTAAAACTTTTCTCTGGTGGATTTCCAGTTTATCTTTTTGTGGATTCAAGGAACCTCTCGTGGGCTCGAACTTTACTACCTGGAAACTAATAGTTTAGTTTTTGTCCATCAAAGAGAGCATCGTGTGTGTTTTCTTCAGGCTTCTACGACATCAATTTTTGGTGAAAGTTAGGAAAAGTGTTTTTTTTTTTTTTTTGGTGTGATATGATGGAATTTGGTGGCAAAATGAATTATTATTATTATTATTATTATTATTAGTCAATCCGGTCAAAGTTTGGTTAATGAAGTATATTTTAGTCATTTGGTTCTTGATCCATGAAATTGGCTAATCCTACATTCGCTTGAGATAAATTAATCTAATTTTTGACATTCACATGATCTCAAGCTCAAAAATATAAAGTTTGGAATTTGTAAGCTTAGATCAAGATTTTTGCTTGTAAATTAGGGGTGAACAAAATACAGTATTGATACCAATGCAAAACAAGCAGTGACCAACTATGATGGCTTTTTTGCATCCAAATGAATCGGTAGCTCAGTATCCTAACTCAAAGAACACAATGTTGCTGCTATATCAACAATCTTGATCACTTGTAAACATAATGGAATTCTAACAACTTCCATGTCATTCCTAATATGCAATAAGGCTGGAAGAAAATCACCTGAAACCTAGGAAAAAAACACATATTAATCATACATTAAGCAAAAGATAATATAATATTAAAAAAAAAAAGTTAGAACAAAGTTAGGGCCCGTTTGGTTTAGTAATATCTCAGTTTTCATAACACAGTTTTCAAAACTCATAACTCAAACCCAAAACTCATACCTCAGTTCTCAAACCTCACCTTCTCTCAAAAATTGCAAAACACATGTTTGGACTCAGTTCTCAGTTACATATCTCTACAACTTTTCCCCAAAATCGTGGACCCCACCACTGACACTACCCCGTGTTGCTACTGTTGCTACCCGCGTCTCTCCATCTCTATCTCTCTATCTTCTCCCTCCCTTCAACCCACAGCCACTCATCAGTGCCATTAACCACTACCAATCCACCACCACTAACCCAGCCACTAGCCACCATCAACTACTACAAACCGATCCACCACCACAAGCCCAGTAACCGTCAACAAAACCCATTCATTAACAAAACTGAGCAACCATCAACAAAACCCATTTATCAACCATCGACAAAATCAAAACCCATTCATCAAAATAAAAATAAAACCCAGCACCGACGACAAAATCAAAACCCAGCACCGGCGATCATGGTCTTGGTGTTTCGAGGCTCTCGCTTTGATGGTGGTGGTGGAACTGGGTTAAACCAGCACTAGAGATCATGGTCTCGTGGTTTTCCTTTTCTAGGTCATTGGCTTCAGACGGTTTAAATTTGTAACTGGCATGGCCACACCGGAGCCAGAGAGTACTAGTATTGAGCAAAAGCATCAGAAGCTAGAAGGCTATTACACGGTGTCATTTTCTCGTGATTGCAAGAACGCTGTAGAGACCTCTTTTACGAACGATGAGAAGAAAGAACAAGCAGTAGTAGAAAACGAGAGGCTTGAGACCAAAGAGATCTCGAATTCGAATGATGGTTGTGCTTCAACTTCGATTTCGAGTGAGTACTCGAAATTCGGTGTGGTGGCGGTGGAACTGGGCTGAACCAGAGAAAGGAAGAAAGAAAGAACCAGACAAAGGAAGAAAGAAAGAAAAAACAGAGAGAGAGAGAGAGAGAGAGAGAGAGAGAGAGAGAGAGAGAGAGAGAGAGAGAGAGAGAGAGAGAAACTGGAGAGAGAGAGAGAGAAAAAGAAAAAAGTGGGAGAAGAAAGAGAGAGGATGAAGTAAGAGAGAGGTAACGCCATCAACACATATGGGCCCCACAGAGGTCAAAAATTTACAATCCTACCACTGAGTTATGTATCTCAGAAACTAAAAACACCAAATTGGTGTTTTCTGTTTTCATTACTCTCACTCAAAAATTTTGAGTTTGAGTGATGAAAACAAGATTAGGAAATCAAGCCAAACAAAAAAAAAATTGTGTGGGTCCCATGTTTTTTCATCACTGAGTTATGAGTTTCCAGTGATATCACTCAAAATTGGCCTAAACCAAACAGGCTCTTAGTTTCTCTAGTGGTTGGCATAGCTGATTCTGATGTAAGAGAAGGGAACCTTAGGTTCAAACCCCCACTCTTGCATTTTTTATTTATGTTTATTGTTTTTTATATATTTATTTTTGTATATGTTTATGTTAATGTTTTTTTTTTTTTTGAGAAACTTATTAACCAAATTTTTAGTTTTGGATTGAAAAGGAGAAAAATATATTTGGGCATAGTCAAAATCACCTTAGTTATCATCAATTACGTGAATTTTCTAGTTATTTAATAGGCAGGATTTGAATTCATCCACCAAATTGTACAAATATATGAGTTTAACGTAATACATAAGTAATATATGTAATTATTTTTAATCATATGCAAAATATATGTATATATAATACTTAACACGCAACAACTTACGTCTTAAATAGGATGGTGTGAAGAAAAACTTGAAATCCAAGATTAACTAAACTGATCAGCAGAGCTTGTGATTGTAAAGCTTATGAATTGAAGAGTGAGAAAATGACAGAAAGTAAAAGAAAGGGAAAGAAAATGAGAGAAAACGAGAGAGAGAATCTTGAGAGAAAATCTGTATTCATTAACTGTGAAATCTCAATAATACAACTCAGAGCTTGGTGCTCTGTATTTATACCACATAATAATCATAACTGCCTAACTAATCCTCCACATTATGCGGATCTAATGCCCAAACTAATCTGGAATTTCTGTTCAGAAAGTTCTACAGACTTATGTGCCTATTCTAATTAAAAGCTCAGAACACCAAAACGCCCCGTATCACTCATTTGGTTTAAGGACTTCTTTTAATAAAAAAACGGTGCGTTTGGAACTTAAACCATTTAGTGAAAACGGTGCGTTTAGCTGAATACAAAGAACAGTCACCTTCAACCTCTGTTTTCCTTCTCCTTCTTCAACATCTGCCGTGGTCTCTGTGAAGCCTGAGTAGTGCTATCTTCAACAGTGATGATGGACTTAGCCATTGCTGCCATTGTAGTTATAAAGGATAAAGCTAGGTGCCTTCGATGGATATACTTCAGAGTTCAAGGTGAAGGGTATTAAAAAACAAAAAATTCATATCGCTGACCAATAAATAAACCCCTAGAAAGCTAGACATAAGGCCAGATATACTTAACCAACTAACTATAATAAGATCAAAACAGTGAAAATACCATCCCCTTGGAGCCACTACTTTTAATAATCTTTAATACCAATTTAAACTAAGTAGATTGCATTTGTCTACATATTTGTTCATGCATCTTCAAAAAATATAATTTTCCTAAATATTACCCAATTAAATTTTTGGATGAATTTCTTCTCCTTAAATCTAAATCTTATGTAAAATGATTTCTATGACTTTTATTCTTTATATTTGTCTAATGTTGATGCTCATTTTGGGAAGCCCAGTAGAAGGAAGAAGCTCAGCAACATAGGCGGAAATGAACTAGTAATTGGTTAGAAATGCCATTAAGTCCAAGCGGTAGGAATAATAGATCATAAGGCCATAAAGCAAACAAATGGGTCTTGAGGAAGCAAGCGGGCCTAACAGAGCCCGGAAAGAGAGAAGTAACAAATCCATGGGCAGTATGTGATATAGGAAAGTGAGAATGGGCCACAGCAGGCCCGAAGCAGTGCAAGTAAAGAAAGTAAGGGGCTGATGGAAAGCCTATGAGCCCCAAGGATGAAGGATAAATTAATTGGGCTAGGGAAGCCCAAAGGAGTTGGTAAAAGCCCATTAGGACACAGAGTTAGAAAGGGCTGAAGAGGCCCAAGTAAAGTAAATGGGCCAAAGATGCCCAAAAGGAAATGAATAAGACACAGGAGCCCGCGAGCAATGTAATCAAAAGGCCTAATGACCTTACTGAATCATTGTGAGAGGGATAAGCGGCAAGCCCAAAGAGGCCCAGCAAGCTTGGGTCAAATAACATCACAGCAAGAATAGCAGAGTGGTATGGTAGAAAATGCAAAAACTACATAAAAGAGCTAAAGAATGGGCTGAAGGAGGAAAAGCCCAAGATCAAACAAAGTCTGGCCCCTAAGGGAGCAAGCCATAAAAGAAGGAGAAATTCGAAGATAACCCACACCATAAGAAGTTAAGGATGGGCAGCAGAATGAACAGAGGAACCTCCAGACTACGGCAAGTGCATGAGCAGCAGGCAGGTTTTGGACATACTCAGAAGTAAAGCATGTGTAAGACCTAGACGTCACCAGCCTGTACCCAGCCAATACGGGAAGTGGTGAGATCATGGGTCAGAGGTAAGAGGGCATGGTCTGGAGGTGGGGAGAGGGGAAAACCTATTCTGGGGTCCTCTCTCAGGCTCTTTTGGGAGAAATGTCTTACTGGGATGACATACCACTCAAAAAAAGTAAGGATGAGTTGGAACCACTAGGTGCATGCCATGAGGGATAGGAAGAGAGAGAGTACCCACACCACAGCAGGAAAGAGTGCCACGACAAGCAAACAAACAAAATAGTCTTCTTTGTCTGGTGGCACAGCCAGTACAGGTAAGTGGTGGTGGCTGAGCGACTGACAAACCAGTAGGTGGGCAAGGACACTCAGACCAGACAAAGGTAATTAAAGGCTAAAATAGTAAAATTCGGTCATGGCAGACATTATATAAGGGACCTTTGCCGTGCATAGGAAGGGGGAGGCATGAACACAGTAGCAATAATCTCCACGAGAAAATTTCAACAAAATAAGCAAACATTGAGAAAAGAAGAGAGGAAAAGAAAAAAGAATTAGAAGTAACGAAAGAAAATAGAGAGAGCATAGAACAGTAGGCATGCATCAATAGGTTAATCTCCTTTCTCCCCCAAAAGCCCATGCTCTCTGTCAAGAACAAAAGGATCCTTCTGGGCACAAGTCATTTAGGCTTGCTCCCTTAAAGCAATTAATTTCCTCTTGCGGGAGATTATTCGCATTGAGGAAATGGTTCCCTTCTTGACTTCGACCCTTATGACTTGACTTGGCACAGCAGACTGACATCTCCCTCTTTGATTCAATAAGTTCAATACTGTTTCTTTCCCATTTATCTCTGCTACTTTACGAACAGGGCATTTCTTGCCACTGCCTTTTATTCACTTTCAGTCTTAGCAGCAAACACGTTTTCCTTTAATTATATTTATCATTATATCTGTCTGTTGTAACTTTCTTATAGCAGCTTGCCTGCTATGGGCATGTAACCAAAGTCCTGGTAAACTAGGCATAGTTTGTGCACAAGCCGAACCAAGGTGGGTTACAATTAGACTGGTCCCAACTTCCTAATCCAGAACACTTGGGCCCAATATAGTAGGAGGCAACCTAGCCCAACATTACAAAAAAGCCCACCACACCTAACAATCTTTTTATGTGAAATTTTGGTATACCTTGACTCGGTTGTTGAGAGATCTAATCTACAAAAATACATGTGGAGATAAAATCAAGACTATTACTTCTCTTTTAGCCCCTTAACATAATTTTTTTAAATCAAAATTAAAAACCAATACAACACACCAAAACTAAGTACCAATATTATATACTGTTTACTTTTAAAAGAAGGCTTCAAAACGTGAATGATTAGAATTTTAAGTTTAAAAAAAACTTTATTAAAAAGGAGAGTTTCAAAAGGATTTTAATATATTAAGATATAGGTGATATAATAAAATGATAAAAGGAAAAAAAAATATCAAATAAAAAAAAGGCTAGCCTGGTGGTTGCCATACTTGACTTTGATTTAAGAGAATTAAGACTTTAGATTTTGAATCCCACTTTTACACAATTGTAAAAAGTTGTTATGTTTATGGTCATGTTTTTTTCTTTGTTTATAACACTCGTTTATTTTTTTTTTTCCATGATATAATATATAATATTTAATTTTCAAAAAAATTATGAATTCTTAAACTACTGTCCACCCGAGACTTCAACTTGTGGAGAATTTTTTCGAATCAAGCTATTAGTTTTGGATTTTTTTTGAGGAGATATTAGTTTTGGATTAGATGGGAGAAAACTATTTTTTGACATAGCCAAAATAGTTATTAGTCATAGATTAGATTTGAAATCATCTTGACTTAAATGTTAGCCACCGATATCTCAATGTCTCTAGTAGCTTAGCTTATTGATTTGGAGGTAATTATTGTCGGGTGCAAGCACCATGTGGATTGGACCTACATGGTGCTTGCACCCAACAATCTCCCCCTCCAGCCCACTACGGAGGAGATCTTCAACGTAAGTCTTCAATCAGAGTTAATGCCGGCCAACCAAACATAAAGCATTAGCTTCTCTCTCGACACAACCTTGGTCAACATATCAGCTGGATTTTCATCTGTGTGAATCTTCTCTAATTCAAATGACTGTTGTTCAACAACTAGTCTCAACCAATGGTATCTCACCTCAATGTGCTTTGAGCATGAATGGTACATAGAATTCTTGCTCAAGTCTATAGCACTCTAACTATCACAATTAATTACATACCCATCTTGCTTCAAACCCAATTCTTGGAGAAATCGTTTCAACCAAAGTATCTCTTTACCTGCTTCATTAGCTGCAATGTACTTAGCTTCAGTTGTAAATAAGGCAACACACTTTTGCAATCTTGACTGCCATGATACAGCTTCCCCTGCAAAAGTAAATAAATACCCTGATGTGGATTTCCTACTATCAAGGTCACCTGCCCAATCTGCATCTACATAACCCTCCAAAACCGGTTTAGAATCACCAAAAGTCAAACACAATTTAGAGCTACCTCTCAAGTACCTGAAGATCCATTTCACTGCTTTCCAGTGATCTTTACCAGGATTAACCATGAACTTATTGACAACACCAACTGCGTGAGCAATATCTGGTCGTGTGCAAACTATAGCATACATCAAACTCCTAACTGCTGAGGAATAAATAGTTGATGCTATGTCTCCCTTCTCTTTCTTTGATGAAGAACAAGATCTCTTTCTTAACTTGAAATGAGAACCAAGAGGTGTGTTGATTGACTTGGCATGCTTCATATTGAACCTTTCAAGAACTCGCTTAATATATTTCTCTTGTGATAACCATAGCTTCTTAGCTTGCCTGTCACGTAGAATCTGTATACCCAAAATTTGCCTTGCTGGACCCAAGTCTTTCATATCAAATGACTTGAACAAGTCCTTCAAATTTCCAATCACACCTGCATCTTGTCCTACTATCAACATATCATCTACATATAACAGAAGAATAACAAATTTACCATTGGGAAATTTTTTGACATACACACAATGATTTTTATTTGTCCTTGTGTACCCGTGACCCACCATGAATGAGTCAAACTTCTTGTACCACTGTCTTGGAGCTTGCTTCAAGCCATACAAACTCTTCTTTAACTTGCAAACCATGTGTTCTTTTCCTTTTACTTTGAATCCCTTTGGCTGATCCATGTAGATTTCTTCTTTTAAATCACCATGAAGAAAAGCCATCTTCACATAAAGTTGCTCAAGCTCAAGATCCAAGCTAGCTACTAATCCTAGAACTACCTGAATGGAACTCATCTTAACTACTGGAGAGAATATCTCATCAAAGTCAATCCCTTGTTTCTGACTGAAACCCTTGACCATCAATCGAGCTTTATACTTCACTAACTTGTCACCATCTTTCTTTAGCTTGAACACCCATTTGTTTTTCAATACCTTCTTGCCTTTAGGAAGTTTCACCAAGTCATAAGTCTTATTCTTGTTCAAAGAATTTATCTTTTCATGCGTAGCCTTCAACCAGCTTTGCTTATCCTTATGAGACTGTACTTCTTGAAAACTTTCTGGCTCCCCCTATTTAGTAATCATAGTGTACTCAAAAGTGGGGTATCTAATTGATGGACGACGCTCTCTAGTAAACCTTCTCACCTGAGGTTCTACCATCTCTAGTGGAGGAGGCTGCTCCCCCTGCTCAACACCATTTATATCTGTCACATCATCACCATCAAAACCTACTAGCTCATCAGCATCAAATTCAGTTGATTCATCACCATAATTCTCATCTTGGACCTCTTCCCTATTTGTGGCATTTTCTAAGGAAGAAGAGGTAGGTGTAAGATCAAGAACACCTCCAATTGTAGCTTTAGGCTTCTCAGTTTTCTCAAAGTTTGCCAAGTTTTCATTCTCATGAAAAACTACATCTTGACTTCTAATCATTTTCTTTTCCTTGGGATCCCATAACTTGTAGCCAAATTCTGCATCTCCATATCCAACAAATATACAAGGAGTGGATTTGCTATCAAGCTTTGATCTTTGCTCCTTAGGCACATGAACAAATGTCTTGCACCTGAATACCTTCAAGTGAGAGTAAGAAACATCTTTTCCTGTCCATACTCTTTTTGGATTATCAAAACCCAAAGGAACTGATGGAGATCTATTAATTAGGTAGCATGCGGTCAACACAGCTCTCTCATGTTCTTGATAAAGAATGGTAGCATGCGGTCATTTAGGGTGTATCTAGTGTTAGCCCTAACACATGTTCTTGATAAATTAGGTAGCATGCGGTCACAACAGTCGATGGAAGCTCACTCTCTCTTTTTTGTGTTTCTTGCTCATTCAGCGTGTATCCAGTGTTAGCCCTAACACATATATCATCAATTCCCACAATGGTATGAGTAAGCAAGAAACACAGAAAAGAGAGAGAGCTTCAGCTTGGTGCAGTCTGAATGAAGAGATAGAGAGTAAGAGTATGAGAGAGTGAAAAAGAAAAAGGAGACATTTTTTCTTTGCTCAACCTACACACAAGGAAGATAAATTGGTGGAGTTCTCACGGAGTTTTTGATTGCTACAACTATAGAGAGTTGTAGTATTCAAAGGAAGATTTCGCTACTGACTCTGTGGTGAGATTGTATTTACTCCTTGAGATTTATTTATTGTATATCCAATTTATTGTGAACTCAAGTTTAGCATAAACTTGATAGTTGTAATCTTTATTTTATAGTGGATATTTTTCGAAACTGCCTCGTGGTTTTTCCCTCTACATTGGAGGGTTTTCCACGTAAGATTTAGTGTTCTTGTGTGGTTGTGTTTATGTGGTGCTTGCTAAAATTTTTTGTTTCCATAATATTGCTATTGTTTGGTAGTTATTAATTTAATTCACACATATACATTGAGGAGATTAGGATTTTTCCCCAACAATTATGACACATGGTAGTTGTTGTTGTCATGATCTACCTTCCAAGTAATTACCATACAAATTGTATTGTGAGAAACTGTGCCCCCAACCTATTTAACTTTAATTGGGCCAAACCCGTGTGGATGGGTGGAATTTCGTTGGTGCCTTTCAAAATTTCAATTTGACTTATTACTTTCTCCCCCCCCCCCCCCCCCCCCTATATCAAGGGTTTACATAAAGTCACCAAATATTTTATTTAACAAAAAAAAAAAAAAAAAACTAAAGAAGAAAAACTTCACTTTGTTAATTTGAAGAAAATAATATACATCAATTTGATTAGGGCATTACTTGACTTTGGCTCTAAATACATTCGCCGATCTACGCGCCACCCACAACGTGACCCTACTTGCATCTCCTTCTCCCACTGCCTCCTTAATTACAAGGGCATCTTGTCTTTCCAGGTGACTTTAAAAAAAAAAAAAAATCACCATTTCTCTGTTAGAGTGAAAATTTGTCTCACTCAAAGTGAATGGTTATATATATATATATATATATATATATATATATATATATATATGAAAGTGAATATTTATTTTTCATGAACCTGAAAATATAGATTTATTAGATAAGGAATGTTAAATTGCATATTTGTCTTATTCTCCACTCTAGAGTGAATATTTATTTTTCACAAATTTAAAAATGTAGACTCGATTTATAAAAATTGCTTGTCTTTTATAGTTGAGTAAGAGATTTAAACCATAGATTGAAATCTTATTATATCTATATAAAAATATAAATGTATTATATAAAGAAGTAACTTTTGTATCATATAAGGAATTAACGGGATTCAAAATCTTCCTTCTTATTGTTGCAATTATCCAATTATAAAAATAAATTAAAACATGTTTTTAATTATTAATTACTGTCCATCTTTAAAAAATTAATTTAATCATTTACAATGATAACTACCTTTTACAATGAGGAAATCTCTTGGTAGAAAAAAAATTTAGTCAGATATATACTGGTTATTGATTGGGAATGTAGAAGAGAGAACTCTGTTATATGTTGGTTTTGCTTTTGAAGCAAAACAACAAGAGAGTATGTGGTTTATTTGTTAGTTTAGTGCAGAATAGAAGATACCTCTTCTTTTTTGTAGGTTTGTTTTAAAATCCAAATCATAGTTTTCTATGACATCAAGCAAATGATGATTTTTTAAAATCTTATTTTTCTTTAATAATGTGTGTGATTATAATAATCTGATTCTTTAGTACAGATTTTGTTTATGTATGTACTGTTTAGGCTCAAAAGCCATGGACAGAATCACGGCGGCCACTAGCATTGGCACATAGATTGGGGCCGGGTTGGCGCTGATTGATATGCCACCACGGGAACCCGGCAAGGTTGGTGGGAGGAAAGCATGAGGATGTGCCTGAAGAGTCCATAGATCACACCTCTTTTATTTCTGAGTGCTCAGATTACATAATTTGAGGCTTTGTTCTAGTTAAGCTGTTATATGGTTCCATGAGAACATTTGTATTGAAATACAGGCTTCTTAGATGAGTGATGGGTTATCATTCATCTATCTACTGGTGTGATACTGACTTGCAGAAACGCCATCCATAATTTTTTCCCTTTTGACTAGTTAATTAAGGCATCACATTTTTAGTCAAAATTTTTATTTAAACAATAGGCGACATCTAATAAGACATTTCCTGAAATTGTATCTAAACTATTCTCGAATGCATGAAGAATCATCATCAAAAGTCAAAAACATGTTTTCAAGAACAACTTTTCTGAAAATAAATCCAATAAGGAATGGTTTCATCAAATTTTTTTTCTATATTTCCTGGTGTTATCTACAAACTACAAGCAACATTAAAAATTTGTAAGCTTTTGTTCCTTCATAAACTCTCGAATAATAGGTTCATTGGAATTAAAAGACGTGTTATATACTCAGGGATCCTAAGTTTCGTCCTCTACGTTATTTAATTATGAAATTTTCAAAATATCTCATGGATAGAGTATAATAGTCTAGTTGCACAACAACCCCTCCCCCTCCTCCCCTCACACAAAAAATAGAAGATATATATATATATATATATATATATATATATATGAGCGACCTGTCGTTTGCTCAAAATTTCAAGATCCTGACCTATGACTGAGAGTTGATATCAAGCAATATATCTGCACAAGCTCTGTTCCAGAAACTATCCACTTTCCATTTCCAACGACTTCTCTCTCTTCTGTCTCTTCTCTGATATCTCTTCCATTTCCAAACTTTGCAAATCGATGGCTTCTCTGATATCTCTTCAGGGCTCTGGAAACTCCATTATCGCTTCCCACTTGAGACCTCGAATAGCACCACAACCATTGGCTCAGCTCTCTCTCAAACCCACACCATCCAAACCTCTCTGCACCTACGCACTACCCAATGCCAACAACTCAAAGGCCTATCGCCGCCACAGTGGTGGCGTCTCTCACCGCCAAAGCACCAACACTCAGTACAAATCCCACCCTGAACCTCCTTTACAGTCACAGAGTAACAGGAAGAGGAGCCACTCGAATGAGCAAAAAATGAACGGTGATAAGCTTAACGATGAAAATGAGAGTGACCCATTACGCGGTGACCCACCAAATGTTGATTTGATGGGTTTGTGTGAGGAGGGAAAGGTTGAGCAAGTTGTGGAGTTTATGGGTCAAGGTGTTTGTGCTGATTATGGTGTTTTCTGTGCGGCGTTGGATTCATGTGGGGATTCGAAGTCGCTTCAAGTTGGGAGGAGGGTCAATGAGTTCTTGAAAAGGTCTCCGTTTCGTGGTGATGTCGAATTGAATAACAAATTGATTGGGATGTATGGGAGATGTGGGAGTATGAGAGATGCACGCCGAGTGTTTGATAGAATGCGCGATCGGAATATGTGTTCATGGCATTTGATGATTAATGGATATGCAGTGAATGGGCAGGGTAATTATGGATTGTTGTTGTTTGAGGAGATGAGAAAGGCGGGGTTGCAGCCCAATGGCAAGACCTTTGTGTTTGTATTGGCGGCTTGTGCTAGTGTAGAAGTTGTGGAAAAAGGGTTGATGTATTTTAATTTGATGAAGAATGAGTATGGAATTGTTCCAGGGATTGAACACTATTTAGGGGTTATTGATGTTTTTGGGACTTCTGGTCATTTGAATGAAGCAGAAGAGTTCGTTGGGAAGATGCCATTTGACCCTACAGCCGAAGTTTGGGAGTCTCTTAGGAATTATGCTAGAATTCATGGAGATATAGAACTTGAAGACCACGTGGTTGAGTTGTTGGTTAGTCTTGATCCTTCTAAGGCCGTTGCTGATAAGATCCGAATCCCCCCTAGGAAGAAGCATTCTGCAACTAATATGCTTGAGGAGAAGAATAGGGTGAGTGAGTATCGGAGTACTGGCCCTTACAAAGGAGAGGGATATGAGAAATTGAAAGGTCTGAATGGGCAGATGAGGGAAGCAGGTTATGTGCCAGATACAAGATATGTACTTCATGACATTGATGAGGAGGCAAAAGAGCAGGCCTTGCAATATCATAGTGAGCGTTTGGCAATTGCTTATGGTCTGATTAGTACACCGCCACGGACAACTCTTAGGATCATTAAGAACCTAAGGATCTGCGGTGACTGCCACAATGCAATAAAAATTATGTCAAGAATTGTTGGGAGGGAGTTGATTGTTAGGGATAACAAGCGGTTCCATCATTTCAAGGATGGCAAGTGCTCTTGTGGGGATTACTGGTAAAGTTATTAACACCTTGATGTCAGAGCTCATCTCATGGGTTGGCTACCAGGTTTTCCCTCAACCCAAAATTGAAGTTCCTTGTAAAGCTCATTGCTGCAGCGAGAAAATTGAAGAAAATTTTGATAGGAGACTCGCTTGTAAATGTAATGCAGTTTTTTCATTGTACATTATGTTTGTATTGAGATTCAATTACCTTATAACTAGAACCAAGTTCGAATTGACCAATCTGTCACATGTTAACTTCGCAGTAGCATGTCTTTGCATGCCATATATTAACGTTTATGAAGCCTGTTTTCCTTTGTTCTGCTCCACCCTATTTATCCATCTGGTATTTTAGGATGGCATATAATTGAGATGGTGCTGTCAGACTTTTCAATAAGATTCAGACTGGGCATTCACCATCATCTGGTCCAATGTTGGCTCTTTATGATTGTTCAGTAATCCATATTTCATCAGTGGGACGGTACCATTCATATTGGCAGTAATTATAGTTGATCAATTAGAGTTACATGTGTACTGAAATCATAATTGTTCCCTGTGGAGTTCCAAGGGTACTGAAATCAGAAGGTATGTTCTTTGCTGTCCTTTCAAAGGAACATAAACAATTAAACATCATCCTCCTAGATTTCAATTACCCCTTCAAATGATTGCCTCCAGTATCTGTCAATTTTCCAGCACCAAGGATACAACAGTTGATTTTTATTGCTAAAAGATAGCGGTTAATGCATTTGGCCAAAAAAATAAATAGATAAAGTCATAAAGGCTGAATCCGTTGGTTTCAATAGACTAATGACTGAAAAAGAACATAACTGAATAGAAATAAACTACTTAAGGGAATTATCATTATTCATTTATAGCACTACATCAGAGTTGATTTTTTATTGATCTTCTAATATGTACACCGTATAGTGATTCTGTTATTGAAAAGTACATCATGCTTTATGGAAACAGTGCATGAGGTAATCTGAATTCTAATCATGTTAGCTACCTTAAGGATCATACCCTCATATAATCTGTGAAAATAGACCTTGAAGGAGGTCTATTTTGAGGGATTAATCCACATTATATGATATTATACATCTTCAAAGAATGGAATGGATGAAAAATTACCTATGAAGCTCCTGATAACCTGTGTGAGAAAGACTGGTTTCAAGTTTAAAATGGCTAAGAATGTTATCACGAGTGAAGTGATGATGATCGGCTAGTTCTTTTATTGGAAACCACTTCAATTACATCATCTCGTGATGGAACTCTCAGGTATGCTTTCATAAGATCATAAACAGTAAATCCAATTGCCACAGATGGTACAACCTGAAGAGAATACCAAAACTTAAGTATCCAAAGAGACATGATATGATAGAGAAGGCACAAAGACAAGGTTTCCCACCTTCAAGTAGTTGATGCTCAGCCCTGAAAATAAATGCTTCCATCCTTGTTTTTGAGCAATCATAACAAGGGTTTCTATTGTTCCTTTCGTCTCAGCACTCTTTGATGCCGAAAGCCGTTGAACCTGTTATAATGATTGTTCAATAGTCAGTATTTATGTCCCACTTTAAGATATAATTCAAAAGAGCATTGAAGTGATTAACCTGCATTTGTCTCCTGACAACATCAAGGGGGTATGTGAAGGTCTGACCCAATAAACCTGCAACAGATCCACATACAAGCTTCACCATAATATTTTTCTTTTGCTCCACAGGGACATGGCGTTTCATCTCCTCATAGAAGTAAAATTTCAAACCAGCATATGGAAAGATTCCATAAAGTGACGGAGCTGACAATAGAGTTCACATGTTAAATGTAAAAACCTACTAAGGATGTTAATTAAGCAGAGAAATGGAAAATGACATTATAACTTAATTCAAGCTGTTTAGAAATGCATACCCACACCACGATATAGACCTCTGATCCCAGCCTCTTTATATGTCTTTGAGAAACAATCAAGAATTCCTTTATAAACTAGTTCATTTTTAATTGGCATTTGCGCATTCAACTTTGATGAACCAACAACCTACGTCATCAAATACAACATGGTTGACATCTTTTCACAATGAGTGTAAAGAGCAACTAATTCCTTATATAATCTAGTTGTCCTTCTGACCAAAGTTCACATGAGAGGAGCCAAACACAGTGGTTATCTGTTGCAGCAATTTTAAGTCCCAGAACTTGTGCTAAAGGATTTTGGTATCTCTCTAGTGACCTCCAAGTCATTTATGGTCAATTGAGTCAATTTCCATAAGTGCACATGTGCATGCATGCATGACAGAGAGAGAGAGAGAGAGAGAGAGAAAGAGAGAGAGTTTACTTCTTATTTTTAATTATATTACTTACCTGATAAGCCAATTTAGTCCGAACTAAATCAAGGGGATAGGTAAAAAGCACAGCAGTTCCTCCAGCAAATGATCCTGCCACGAGATCAAGCACAGGGCCTCTCCCTGCGTCAGGAAAAGTGACTATTATCCATCTGCGGTATTGCTCATAAGTCATGTAATGCAGCGCCGCATAGGGAACAATTCGAGCAACACTAGCCCCATTCCCTCTGTAGATAAATACCACAAAAGAATTTGTTCAAAACAAAGCAATTCAGAAAACACCCCCCACAACAAAATGACAATGACTCAGAGATCCACCTGTAGAAACCCATAACCCCTTCCGTCTTTGCAATCTTTTTAAAGGAACCAAAAAGCCCTATGCTTTGGAATTCTTCCCTTCTGGTCTGAAAAAGGGTCAATGAATAAGTTCTTTTTCACTTTCAAGGATTATCTATTTATCACTGGATCCAATCCAACATTCCCCAAAAGGAAGAATTAATGAAAGAATCCTGATATCTATCAGAAGATGGGTGAAGTAGGTAGAGAGAGAGAGAGAGAGAGAGAGAGAGATGCCCGATGAAGCTTTAAAACTAGTAAAGCACATTTTACTTATATGGTTTGAATTACAGTCTCCAGGACTTCATTGAGCAGCTCATGCATAGACAATCTTTAAGTAAATTTTGCATATCAGCCTCTATTTTATTACAAAGAAAGCACATAATCCCCCCACCCCCTTTCCCCCCATTCCACCCAGGCTGTACAGTTGGATTGTTTTGTTTTTGCATTTTTTCTCTGCTTGATTCTAGTTAATGCCCACAATGTAGTTGCCCCCTTGTAATCGTTTCAATAAAAAAAAAAAAAATATATATATATATATATATATATATATTTGAAAAGAGAATCAGATTATTCCAAGAAAAAATGACTACCTCAATCACACACCATCAGTTAATTTCAACAAACCCCCTACATAATCAATCTTCTTAACTTATTGAATCTCACGGTTTCCACTAGCTCAACTGAAAAAGTTTCTTGTCGTCGAATAAGGGACTCAAATGGAATCCCACCTACACAAAAAAGAAAGCCATTGGTGGCTTGGTTTGATGGTATAGAAGAGCAGCAAATGCCTTCAAATCCTATTGCATTTTTTAAAGAATAAGAAGAAGAAGGAAAAAAAAAAAAAAATACAGTCTCAATCCAACTCCAGTAAAACCTACTCATATTCATGGTCAAACATGAGTCAGAAATTCAGACAAAAACCCATCGAAGAAAACCAAATATATATAAAGAAAAACAAGAAAACCAAAACCCCATTAAGCTAAATAAACATTATTAACAGCCCATATACAGCACAAGATAATAAAGAATCATAACGAAACCCATTGCCAAAGAGAAAAAAAAAGGTTGGAAGTCAATTAAGTACAAACCTGAAACAAAATCTTGACACGCTCGAGAGGTGCAACCACAGTCTTGGCAAGCCCACCAGCAACTCCTCCAGCAACTAGCTCCTTTGCAAACACAGGCATGGCCTCTATAACCCCATCAAAGAACATGCCCATCTCTCTTTCTCCTCTCTTCTTCTCCATTCACCAATTATTGTTTATGGCAGACACAGAGAGAGAGAGAGAGAGAGAGAGAGAGTTTAGAACAGTGGCAGCAAACAGAGGATCGGAAAAGAAGGATTGATGAAACGTATCTGCAAGATGAGGCGTGTGAAAAGTTGTGGTTTTTATATGTTTTGGACATCTGACCAAGTTTTTAGTTTTAGTTTAGTATTTCAGAGCAGCCCACCACGGCTTCCTAGATTTTTTTATTTTGCGTCAAAATATGACAACTTTTTTTTTTTTTTTGTTGGGGAGAAGAAAAAAAAAAAAAAAAGCTGACAGCTCATCATTGGTAGGCTGTGAGGTCCACTTAGGCAAGTGATATAGTCTACCATTTCATTAAAAGGCTTACACCTGTTTAAAATTGCTGAGTTGAAATTTTTTTTTAAAATATTGATTCAGCAATTTTAAACAAGTGAGAGTTTTTTAGTGGAATGATAGACAAATAACGTGGTCTACCAAAAGACTATATAATTTCTTATTTAGTAGACAAACTCCAACACTTGTTTTCAATTTTTGAACAATATTACACGTATTTTTATTCACTTTTTCATTTACTCGTATTTTTACAATTATTTTTAAACAACAAAACATATATTTTCAAACACACCTACCAAACAACCTTTTGTGCCTACAATCATAGTGGCCTCCTTGATTGGAATCAGTGAAGGATCTAACAATCCCAACCGTCCATCTTTTTCTCTTTCAACATAATAAAAAAAGAAACTCTAAATAAAATCTTTTTTTTTCCCTTAGAATTTCAACTTATATATTTTACAATACTTTAGCCACAATTCTGACCTGACATATAAACCCACAACTTTTTGTTTACTATTTACGCTCTGTTATATCACAGTTGACCTAGTAATGGTTCATTATCATCCAATAAGCTTCACCCCAAAATTTCTTATTTGACAAAAGGAATTTACTAGTTGAATTATTAAAAATAAAATTGGGACCCTTGAACATTTTGTGCTGATTGGGTTCCTCCAATAAAGCATGTTGTGGCAAAATTCCTTTGGTATAAGTAACAAGTACCATGTAGGGGTAGCAATCACAAAAGAATTTTTTGGCTCAAACAAAAGTCAAGAATCTTGTTTACCAAAAAAAAAAAAAAAAAGTCAAGAATCTTGAGGTCAGTTGGCATTATCCAATTCTCTATAGGCAAAAAGAACTTAATAAGTTCCGTAATTAGGTTTCTATCAAGAAAAAAAGTTCCAGTTAGGTTTTATCCAATTCGGATTCCTTTGTTCTCAAAATAAAAATTCGGATTTTCTTCAAAAAAATAAAAATAAAAATTCGGATTCCTTTGGTATCTCATATTTTTATTAATTTATTTATTAAATGTGAGACAAAAATAAAAAATTAAGACAAAAATAAAAATTGATTACTTTTAACCAAACACGCAAGTCTTTCAATCTTTCTCCCCTACTTCATTGTAAACAAAAATAATAAATAAATACATCATCTCCTTTAAGATGAAAATGAATCATTTCAAAATGAATCATTTCATCATAAAAATTTTACTTTTTAAAAATTTAGAAATGTAGATGATATTTAACCTTTAAAATTTTAATGTGCATGTCAAGTAAAATCTTCACGCTAGAAAGACTTTAAAATATCCAACCGAGATGATAAGAGCATTCGTAGCTTGTGCAAGATTTTTTGTCTATTTTAACATAAAAACCTACTTTTTCTATTTTATATACTCTATTTTCAAAACACCACACATCAAATTATCTATTTTAAATTACATTTCATTAAAATATCAATTTTTCTTGATTTTTTTAATTGTTTTTCTTTCTTCACACACAATTACCACCATCCACTCTCTTCCTTCATTCTCAATATTCATAAAAATAAATAAATAAATAAACAATTAAATCAAAATAAATAGTGCCAGTGTAAATTTACACAATTACTGTAGCAAACTTGTAAATTTACACAATTATTCATGGTGATATTCGTTGTTTTTAGACAAAATTGTGTAAATTCAATACATTTTTCTATTATATATGGACTAATGTAAATGCTCTGACACAATGACATTAAAAAATTAATAGTGCATTTGCATTAGATTTTTTCCATTAACCCATTAGTTTATTAAAAAAAACCTCAAAAAAAAAAAAAAAATCCCCTAACATCTGTATTCTTGCCAACTTTCAAAAATAATCAAATTAGTTTTTCAACAAATCAAAACTTACAGAAGCCAGGCCTTTCCAAAAATTCTGCCAAAAAGGCTAAGGTAGGACTTGTCAATCTACTCAGCTGGTTCGTTGGCATTATCAGATTCTCCAGAAGAATGTGGTACCAAACACCAAAGAATCAAATCTCTTTAACAAGAGATTTTCGTAACAATTGCGAAACTGTTTTTAAGGGAGAAAAAAAAAAAAAAAACACTAACAAAGGAAATAAGTACCACTCTTTGCTTCTACAGCTATTTCAACTCCTTTTTGACACAAGTTAAGGTGAGAAGAGTGGCCTTTAGAGCTTTGTATTGCTTTAACATATATTTTCTGTAAACATCTTCTTATGAATTGTTTAACAAAAGGCTGTTATAAAGACAATCCTGAAGTCTTAACAAGTTCAATAGAAGACATTATAACTTCTTTCTGTGATTTAATCATCGAACAATGAAGTTAAACAGGATAAACAGTCTCCTACTACTAAATGGCCTTTGACTGCCATTGAAAAAATTCAAAAGTCCAATTGCTAGTAAGGAATAAAGAGAGTTTGAGGGAATGCTTCCTGGGTGAACTGGCAATCGGATCAGTTAGACTGACTGGCGTTACTACTAATGATTTTATCTTGAATGGGAATTGTATCGATAAGGTGTAGTAGGATTCTCTCCAGCTCCTCTCCAGTGTTCCATTCATGGACTTGTGCCTTGATTAGCTTTGGGTTGCCATGAATGTGTTTCCACAGAGGATACTTCTTCCTTGGCATCACAAAATCAATTTCCCCAAGCTTCAAAGTTGGGCAGTAATCACCATTCCCATCTCCAAGGTAGATAATTCTCTTCTCCCCACTATCAGAAACAGAAGCTTGGATTTGGTCAATCACCAGACCCTATAGTGTAGGCCACAATTAAAACCCATTTGAATGGAATAAAGATACTGTGATCAGAAAATAAAAGCCCCAATTCCCAACCCCCCAACACCAAAAGAAAAGGAAATAAGAGTCTACGTAGCAACAATGAGGACTAAAAGTAGAACCTAACTGTAATATCACCTGACATAATTTTTCCACTGTGGATAGTAAACTACTTGCTAGAGAGATGACAGAAATGATGTCAACCCACTTGCAGGCCTATTTCTTTTAGGAAATGGACTCGATACAAATAGATGATATTCAGTCAGAATGCACGAATTTTTGGGTATTCAAATGCCACTGAAAACAAAATTTAATGGCCACAATTCCATGGGCCTCCTAGGGATCCTAATCTTTTACCAAGAAAACTTTTGATAAGTAAATATAACACGCGCTACTATAAAGAATTGTACCCATAACCTCACCTTTTACAAAACTATTTAAGGAAAGAGGAGATGCCATTTGGTCCACAATTACTACACCAAAAAGAATGAATTCAAGTTAAAGAGAGAAAGGGCAAGGAAAAAGGGGTTCATTCCACAGAAGTGTATGTGGGTTTGATTCAAATAAATCCCTCCACGTGGAAAGAACCATGATCGAAAGTGTTTCTTAACTAGATCAGCCATATTGGACTCTCCAGGTCAATGAGAGCCCATTCTCCATAGTTTCTCAGCAGTACAGATACAAACTCACCCTTGTTATGTACAGATACAAACTTGGCAACATAGTGACATAATGTAATTCTCTACTTTCAATAAAGCATCTAAAATAAAACACAACTCCTAGCTACAACCAAGATTGTTATAATACCTTGCACATATTTGGGGGGCACAATTTGCAACCATGAGGAGTTGAACTTAAATCATGAAAAGGTAAGATTCTAAGCCGTCCCTCCTCATCCACGAAACTCGGATTGGTATCTATCCGAGAAAAGCATCCCCACACACCTTGATGTTCCAAGATTGTCTCAATGTAAAACAAATTGGCATCACTAATTATCCTCAACTCACATCTGAAACAAAAACAACATTTGCCACCCACAACCATTTTATCAATCAGCAACGAGTAGCAACTCACTAATAACAACAAATAAGCTAAAAGCTAGTCAAGAAAAATTTACCCAAGAGCATGGGCTGCTTTAATAGCAGCAATTATATGCTGATCCAATGGAGTTCCTTTCAGGCACTCTTTTATGTCCTCAACTGTTTTGCCTTGTGAATGAAGCTCCTCCAGCATCCTATCCTACAAATAGTTGACCAAAAACAACAAAATAAATAAATTAGTTAATGATAATAAAACATACCCATTTCTTTTTACTGCTAATAAATTCATTGATTCATTAAAAACAAAATTATCTGTTTAAGATATTAAAGCTCAATACCTAGTCAAGGCCCAAGTCCAATTATTCTTGGTGTGCAAGCAAAAACAATCCTAATTCAACTTCATGTTCAAGCAAAGAAATCCTAATACTTGTATTGCAAGTCGTGTAATCCTATTAGTTTAGGGTTTAGTCTCCTATAAATACCTTCCTATGGGTTCATTGTAATACACAATGCTTAATAGTTAAAGTATAGCCATCAAGGCTTCCGCCATTGATGTAGGCCATCAAGTTGAATCACATAAATTCTCTTTATTCCGCTTTAGCTCTCTACATTATTTTATTTCCTTCTTTCTATTTTCACATGGTATCATAGCTGTGTAGTATGTTCTTTCTTTTCTAGCACAATATCAGAGCCAAAATTCAATCATCTACCTAAACTCACAATCCAATTTTTTTGCAAGCCATACCATCATCCTCTAACCTAAGTGTTGCCGCATTAGTGTCTTCAAATTTCTTGGCATCATTGGCTTGTTCATACATCACAATGAAGAAACTTTCTTCTTGGCATGTCAAGGGAACCCACTGTTGTGTGGTTCTTTTTTGCAAGCTTCTTTGGTGGCACATGATTTGTGGTGGATGAGGTATATAGCCTATATTACCATTTACAATAGCTTCAACTTGGAAGTTAAGGACGTTATAATCAAGGCCAAAATTAAAACGGAGAGGCTGAGGATCCTGCTTTTTAATACATGGAAATCACCTATTGAATTGATTCGCCCAGGGGGGCATTATGATTTCCTTGTAAAGTATAATGTGAAGGAACTTGGAGCTCATACACTGGTCTGCACTGCATTGTACAATGATGGTGAGGTGAATGTATATATCTTCCACAGTTTTTCGAGTTAATTGTTGTCAATCCACTTTCAGTTTGACAAAAGTTCATGTGGTTTGTAAAACTATATATGATAAATGCTTGCGTTTAAAATCATACAAAATCAAACCTTTTTATAGACCAAGTGGACTTTGAGCCCACTCAACATTGGAGCAAAACAATATTAAAAGCCAATGAGCACACCCATTTACCTTCAACTACAAACAATCTCTTCTTGTATGCAACACAATTGTATCTATACTCTTCGGCCTTCCTTCCCAGCAGTTTCTCCTCCAATAGTATTCCTACAGTTGTTTAAGCACTATTCCTCTTGGATCCTTGCCTTCTGAGCACCTTTTCAAGTATTTAAGAACACTAGTACACTAGTACAACACTATTAGTTCGCATCTTTAAACTGTTATATCAAGGTTCTCTCTTTCACCATCGCTACTGGCCACTCTGCAGATCATCCTAATTTCTTACCTACCGTGGACATTCAATCTTTTGAAATATGATATTCTCTCATTCGGCAATCTTGGTAGTTTCAACTATATTAAATGCACACGTGCAACTTTCTTTTGAACCTGGTTTTCAGCATTGCTTCTGATCAAGCATCCGCAATAGCTTGGCTAAGTATCACAAGCCACACTAATTGGTAGCCTCTTTTATCAGCTTTCATTCTGATCATGCGTCTTTATCATCTTTAGGCCACGTTACTCAGACCACACCTCTGATCAGTAGTTTTTACTGGCTTCTTTCTATCATGCGCCTCTATCCTCTTCAGGCAATCATGCCTCTGATCATTAGCCTCCACATGTATCACATGCATTGTACTCATCATTCAAGCCTCAATCATGGCGCACATCTGTCCTTTCTAGCTTGTTGTCAACACTTCATTCAGTCTACATCAAATTTGGTCATGATTTTCATCAAGGTTTTAGTTTTTCTTTTTTCCTTTTTCAAACTCAAGTTGTCTTCAAGTCTCCACCTTGAGTTTGAGGGGATGTTAAAGGTATCAACGGTCAATTCCTAGTTAACACCCAAGTCCAATTCAACCTAGAATGCAAGCAAAGATATCCTAGTCTAACTTGGTGTGCAAGTAAAAGATAACTTAATTCTACTTGTATTGCAAGTCATATAATCCTATTAGTCTAGAGTTTAGTCTCCATGTGTGAATATAGTTTTTCGTGTTTTTTCAGTATTTGGTAATATCATAAAAAATGAGTCAAACGAAAACTATATTTGATCAACATAAAAAATATGACTTATTTTTTTTAGAGATTGTTTCCACAAAAGTTTTTTGGAAAACAACTCTATCACGTAACAAGCTAAATAAGGGAAGTTAAGAGATCGTTTTTCAACTCATTTAACAAACGTTAAGTGATATAGCTTTATAAAGGGAACTCTATCACATAACAAACGTCGGAAAATGATATAGCTTTCTAAAAAATAGGGTAAAGTGCAAATTATATCACTAAAATTTAGGGGCGATTGGATTTTACATTCTGACGTTTCAGAATTTGAATTTTAACCCCTGAAATTTGGTGATGTTTGGATTTTACACACAGTCATTTCAGAATTTGGATTTTACCTCTATATTTAAAAGTGTTTAAATTTTACTCCCTAAAATTTTGGAGTATTTGGATTTTAAACTCTAAAGTTTCAGAATTTGGAGGTGTAAAATCCAAACAACCCTAAACTTTAGGGGTAAAATTCAAAATCTGAAACGTCAGGGTGTAAAATCTAAATACCCCAAACTTTAGTAGATAAAATCCAAATTCTAAAACTTTAAAATACATTCAACCTGAAAAATAGAGGTGTAATTTGCAATTTGCCCTAAAAAATATTTCTTGAAAAATAACTCATTCTAGAAAATATTAACTTTAAAACAAACAGAGGGTAATTATTTAGTTTTCTATAAATAAATTCTCTGCTACGAGTTCATTGTAATACACAATGCTTAACAACAAATATGCAGCCATTAAGGACCTAAGCCTAACAACATAATTTTCACACTGTATCATAGCTATGTTCTAGCCATGTGGGTCTATGATTAATGGAACAAACCCACTTCTTTTTTTCTTTTTTCTTTTTCTTTTTATGTGCTATGAAATTCATTCATGCATCTCAAAAAAATAAAAAACAAAACAAAACAAAACAAAACAAAAAAATTAACAAAACCCAGATGGGTTTATGATAAATGGAACAAAGAAAACTGAAAGATAATGAAAAGAGTGAAAAGTAGAGAAACCATGAGAGAGTTCCAAGGCAAGTTGAAGCGAAGCTTATTGAAGAGGCCAGTGAGACCCATCTCCGTGATAACCCGATTGTCGCTGTCACCGTCGATGATCGTACGGTCAAAGTCAAACACCACAACTGTATTTCCCGCCATCCAGAGCGCCGGAGCTGGATTTTCCCGCCACAAGAAAAAAAGAGCGGGTTTTAGCTTATCTTTACTTTGCTGTTTGACTCTTTGCAACGAGTAATGATAGATATAAAGTGGACACAGAATGTGGTACAGATTAATTGTAGTCTTAAGTTTCAGAGGATCATGTACAAGTGGTGGTACAGATTAATTGTATTCTAAGTTTCAAAGGATCATGTATAAGTGCTTTTGATCGGACGAGTTTGCATTCAAGTTTTCAGGTAGAAATTTTATAAATATATATACTTAGAATAAATTATAGTAAAAATTTTATCTTGTATAAACAAAAAAGGAAATGTTAATGTCCTTAAAATACTTATTAATAATTTATTTTAAAAAAATTTTTATGAAAAAAAAAAAAGTAATTAATATTTTGACAGTTTTTTTTTTATTTCTCATAAAAGTGGAATTAAAACTTTCTTTAAATGGATTATTAACAAGTGCCCTAAAATGGCCACCTAATTAATATGTTTCAATCTTAGTTACACAATTAATATGTTTGTAAAATTAACATAATAGAAAAAATTCACAAGGAACAACACCAAACAACTTTTTTTTTTTAGAAACAAACATACATAAGCAAGAGTGAAATGAGTTCTAACACAAAAGCACATCACAATTTCACTCAGAAGTTATGGTAACTTTTTTAAGAAAGGGTGTGACAAATTATACTACACACAACATACTCTCTTAAGCAGTATGGGACAATTACTTTTTTTTTTTTTTCGAGAAACAAACACACATACAAAGGAACTTGGCAGGAATGTCTTTCCTTTTATTCCTTTCTAAAATGTAATAGGTAAGAGTACATTTATTAAATTTTATGTTTATTACAAAGATATTTAAGATTTAAATCCTCTATTCTCAAATATTGAATTATAATATCTATAGATACATATATATATATAAATTCAGTGGTTTACCTATTATTATTCTGCCCTAAAAAAACAAGGTGAACAGATTTAAATCCTCTATTCTCAAATATTGAATTATAATATATATATATATATATATATATATATATAATATTCAGTGTTTTACCTATTATTATTCTGCCCCAAAAAAACAAGGTGAACATCCCAAAATAAGTTTAGTACACAACTAAGCATACTCTGTGATCACTTAATTGTCACTGTCATTGTCAATGATTGTACGGTCAGAGTCAAATACTACTTTTTTTTAAAAAAATATATAAAGAGTTTCAATTATAAAATATGTAATTTTTCTCTTTATCATTAATTTCATAATACTGAGTTATAACTTGGAAGTCATATGAGCTATTGGATTTGAATTTGATTAATGGAAAAAAATGAACGTCAAACGGCTTGACCAGGAATGCCATTAGTTTCCTTCTATTTTTTTAGAAACTTCCTTTCTAAAATTTGAATTCAGTGTTTGTAAATTGAGATTAAATTGGATCAGGAGCTAGCGTAAAAATTGTGTTTTACGCCAACCAATCTTGACCCGACACATCAACCAATTAAGTCACTTTTCTCGCTCTTTCAAACAAGCTCATTTCTCTCTTTCCTTTTCTCTCTTTACCCCTAAGTTCATTTCTCACGCCTCTCATCAAAGTGCCTCTTTCTTCTTTGTCTCTTTCCTTAGGTTCTTTTTGTTTCTTCTTTAGTTCAAGATTCACATGTCACTTTTTTCTTTGGTCTTTTTTTTTAATTAATTTTTTTTATCTTTATTCAAATATGCATTTGAAGGTTTTTCGTTGCAAGGCATGTGAAGTGAAATTGCTTTATATTGTGGTTTGAGTTTTTTTTAGTAATATTGTTGTCTATGTTGTTCTTTGTGGCCTGGGTATTGCAAGATTGAAGTAAAATTGCAAGTTGAAATTGTTGGGTTGATTTTTTTTTTTTTTTGTGGATTTGAGTTTGTGGCATGGGTTTCTCACTGTATCTTTTTGTGAGTTTTGTTGATGGTTGGTTTGGGTGCGTGAATAGCCCCTTTGCTAGGATTTCTTTATAAAATTAGTTGGTCTTTTAGAGGATTTTGCAGAAGAGAGGGAGATATGAAGAAAAGAGAAATTGTGGCTCCTTCAACGTTGTTTCAAGGCTTCAACGTTTTTGGAAAAGTGAGGGAGATGGGAAGAGGAGAGAGGACGAGAGAAAATGTTTTTTTTATTATTTTGTTGATGTGTCAGGTCAGGATTGGCTGGCGTAAAACACACCTTTTACGCCAGCTCCTGACCCAATTTAATCTCTTTTAAATTTTAACTGTGCAGTTTTTTGTCAATCATGAGTTAAGAAATACTTTAACCCTAAAATTTTCATTAAGCAAAGAGGGGGAAAAAAAACAAAAAACAAAAAACAAACTTAAACAATCGGATTCTCATATTTGGACTCGACTTTTGCGTGATTTAGAAATACCCTTAAATCTTAGGTTTGTTTAAGTTATATATATATATATATAGAGAGAGAGAGAGAGAGAGAGAGAGAGAGAGAGAGAGAGAGAGAGAGGCCCCATAAAGGTAAAAGGAAACAGCACTAAGAGATTTGCAAGGCCAAGCCCAATATCAGTTCAACACACTACGAAGTGCCAATCCGGATATTACAAAGAGCCCAATGGTCGGCCTGACAATACGTAGTCAGTCGAGATATCTTACCAATGGTAATGATAAAGAAACCATGGAAGGATAACTCCTCGTGAAGGGGCAAGACAAAACCATGCGGGTCCGAGTTCCATTCCAACCCATAGCCATCCCTGCATGACCATTCTAACCGCATCAATTAGCTGCCCACACTTGTCACAGGATGCCCGTACTTGCCTTATCAAATCTGTTGCCACCGCCATCCCCTATTACCACCACAATCGCCTCTACTTCCTCAGTTCCTTGTCCCTCTCCAAAATCTGAGTGGATCAAGTTATGGTGATTAAAACTAAATGAGAGACACAAAATTCTGATTTAGAAAATTGCTTGGGTTATCCTCCCAACTAGAGCTGTTCTCTCAAGGGAATTTGAAATTGACGATGTAACCTGCCCCCTATCTCACAACACCACTGAATCTGCCGTACACTTGTTCACTCAATGCCGTCTTACACTCTCAGTTTGGGAAAATTCAGGTTGGCCAACGAATATGTGCAAATAAAAATTCTCTTCCTTAACAGATTGGGTTCTTTTACTTTCTCCAACAGAAAACGAGAAAATCAAACCATCATTAGGCAGTGCCAAATGTACAATACTTATTAGTGCCTTTAGCTAAAAAAGAAAAACAGAGATAACTATTAGTGCCCCCTCTCGACCCCCACCTCCGGCCTCCGCCCTTGCCTCCATTGAGAGCTGGTGAGACCTTTGCATTGACGGTACTGACAGTCTCATCAATGATTCAAGGTCCACATTCAAGTATCCAACAGAGGACCTCAAGATGCCAGCCAAAGATAATAAAGTGCCATTAATATTTTTCAATATGATCTGTTTGAGAAATTGTCCACCTAAACACGGGAACCAAAAAAAGTGTAAAACTTCAATATGGCAACCCCAACCCCAACCCCAACCCCAACCCCGAGTAAGAGTCCAGATATCCTTAATATCCATAGAATTACAAATTTTTTTTTTTTTTTTTTTTTTGATGGGACCATAGAATTACATTATGACAATATAACATTTCAATGTTTGTTTCACTAACATATTCCCATAACATTTTAAGAATGTGATTGTGTTCTTTACAATGAATTTCCGAAAATGTCCCTTTGAAATTATTAAATTTATTTAAAATAAAAACCACAAAATAATTTTTTATTTTTTTACTTTCGTTCACTTTCTCATCAACTAAACAACTCAAATACACCTAAAACAAGACAACTTTCTTCCATTTTCTCACCATCCAAACACTTAGTTTTACCAAAAATAAACAAAATTCTGAACCTTTCGATCACTAAGAGCCTGTTTGGATTTTGTGTTTCCATAACTCATAACTCTGTTTTCATAACTCATAACTCAAAAATGGTGGGACCCATAACTGAGTATCCGTTTGGGAGCATCATAACTCTGTTTCCATCACTCAATTCTCTGATTTTTGAGTTATGAGTTATGAAAACTGAAAACACATTTTAACTGTTTTCAGTTTCCAAAACTCATAACTCAATGGCATTTTTGTAATTAAACACACATAGGAGACCCACTCAGCCGCAACTTTTGACCGGTCAACCTTCTTCTTTTTTTTTTTTTTTTTTTTTTTTTTTTTTTTTTTTCTTTTCTGGGTTCGGTCTTCACGTTGGGTTCAATTTTTTTTTTCTTTTCTTTTCTTTTCTTTTCTGGGTTCGTCTTCAAGTCTTCAATCTTTTTTTTTTCTTTTTCTTCACTGGGTTCGGTCTTCCCTTTTTTTTTTTTTTTTTTTTTTTTTTTTTTTTTTTTTCTGGGTTCGGGCTTGACGTCTTCATCTTTTTTTTCTTTTTTTTTTCTTTTCTTTTCTGGGTTCGTCTTCACGTCTTCATCTTTCTTTTTTTTTTTTCTTTTTTTTTTTTCCTTCACTGGGTTGGGTTCCGTCTGCACTCATCCTTGAAAAAAAAAAAAAAAAAAAAGAACAAAAAGAAGGAAGACCAAATGCAGACCGAACCAGTGAAGAAAAAAGAAAAAAAAAAAGAAGAAGCAAAAAGCTGCACAGTGACAGATATGGGGTCCACAAATAGTGTGAAAAATATTGAGTGATGGTAACTGAGTGATAATGTTGTTTGGATGTGATATTTTAGAGTGATGAGTGATGAGTGATAAGTGATGGATGAGGAGTGATGAGTGATGAATGATGAAAATTGAGTGAGGAGTGATGAGTGATAAAAAAAAAAAATCCAAACAGGCACTAAAGCTCCATGAATACACACTACAACTCAAATCCACAAAAGCAAATTCAAATTAGATCCATTGTGTAGCACCAAATTCAAATCGCCTACATCAATTCCCGACTAGTCTCGACTCATTGATCTAGCTCAACTTAGATCCCAACTCCACATCTCTCCGACCTCAAAATTCTTGCTACCAAGTCAAAGCCTCCATCGGAGAACCACGAATGCCACCAATCTTGCACTTTGGTTTGGATTTTTTGGTCTTAAGCTAAGTGGTCGACTTGGTTTGTAGTGTGATAGCTTTAGGTTTGAGAACAATCAAACGTCTAGGGTTTCAGTGAGTTCACTCGACTAGATCGGCGAACGAGCCTTGGTTTTCTGGCGGCTAGGGTTCCTACTACAAGAGAGGGGCTAGGATTTGGTCCAGAGAGAGAGAGAGAGAGAGAGAGAGAGAGAGAATTATATGTTAGGACAATTTTGTAAATAAAATTTATTAGTATCATCAATTTTGTCAATTGAACAATTATATATTCCTCACTAATTTGTAATATATGATTACCCCATTTAATAAGGTAATGAGATTTGGGTAATGTGAAGTATTTTATAATCTTGGATTCTTGTAATCTTGTAAATAATAAAATGAACCAAATACTAAAATGTTCACGTTATGGTGATGTGACCTGATGTGATTCACATTACGGTAAACCACCAGACCCTTACAATATTCTCTCTATTGCTTCTCTACATGTGCAACATGACATAAAATAATTGATATTTCTCTAAATAATTAAACCATCTAGTTTTAAAAATCCTAAACTAAAAGAAAGCACAGTTGACCGACATTTTAAATAAATGAACCATCCAGTTTTAATATTTAGCGTAAATGTTATAAAATTAACTGTCATTTGAAAAACTTGAGAAAACAAAAGCATAGCAGTAAACTTAATATTGCATCAAATGTCAGAAAATAAATTGTCATTTGAAAGACTTGAGAAAACAAAAGCATAGCAGAAAATTTACTATTGCATCAAAATTTTTTGTACATTTAATTAACATTAAAAAAAAGTGAAATTTTTTAAAATCAAGATCCAAGTTAATTTTATTTATTTCTTAAAGATTTACAGAAAATAGCCGTAAGATATTCTCCTTAGATATTTAATGCCAAATTTGGGAACGAGAAGTTGATTTTAGAGACCCACTAATTTGTATTGTAGCTTAAGCTTTCATCTTAGAAACTACTTGGAAGGGATCCTACTGATAGCCTTGGACAATTATACACAACTAGTCAATATAAAAAATATCTTATAACCTCTTGGGTTCTTCAATATTTTTATTGTTAGTTATGATTAATTTACAAATTTTAAATCGTAAAACTAAATTCAAACCAAACCCTAGTCCTAGTCATAATCGTAGACATCAACATAAAATAAAATATAAAAAAGTACTCCTATTTCAACATCAATTTTTAATCAAATCCTATTTAAGCTCAATATTAAAATTAAAGATTCTAGTGGGTCGTAGTTAGTCAGATCCATCAAATTTAGATTTGGCAACATTTTATGTTATTTTTGGTGAGCATCTCAAACAAATGTCAACATAACCATTTGCAATAAGCAATCGTTTAAAAGTCACAGACGACAATGGTTAAAAAGTAATTCCAAGAACATATATATTTGGATGCCCCCTTAAAGCTTTCAATTCTAAAATTCTTCATCATACATAGAAAACTTCATAAAATTACATAGCAAACTACCACATATAAGCATTTCCATGCCTTAGAACTATAAATTATAATTAAATAAAAAAGCAGAGTTCCTTCCAGTGGGAAAACATGAATGGAATTTACATTCTTTAATGTTTTATTGTGTCATTATCTGAATAATCCACTTCTGACAGAAGGCTGCATAAAGTTCATCTCCTGCACATGTAAACTCAGACCTTTTAATTCACCTTCTTACACAAAGTACATTAAGCAGCACATAAACTAACATGAGGTCTACTGCATTGATGCTTAACTACATCCAAATAACACTCAAAATTGATCAAGAATAAAAACATTAATATCCAAATGTTTTATGGAATCACTAATTAACAACAAAGAATGAACATTGATTGAGAGCTAGTTAAAATCAAAAGAAAAAGAAGACTAAATTAAAATGTGCACGAAAGTGTTATGTTGATATCTAGCAAGAATATATAGTTAAACCAAAAATTCCCTATAGGGCCTTTGAGCACCGCAGCGACAATAGGTGGCTAATGCATAGCAGCAGTTGAAATGAGTTTTTAACCGAGGATAGTCATTATTCAGCCCCGAATGGTTTCATTACATGAATGAAAGTTTGAAAGTAAGAAAAGACACCATATCAATATGGTAGAATTTCATACTTTCTCATGTGAGGTCTTTGCTTATATATATATATATATATATATATATATATATATATAAAATATTGATTTGGTTGTATTTCATTGAGACTTCACAAAATGATCAGTGTTTCTAAAGAGAACTACCATGATAGCGGGATGAACACATAGCTCGCCTATGGGAATATATCTTTCCTTTAAAAATGTGACTGCAACGAAAAAATTATTTGTATGAACTGAAATTTCATTTTACAATATTAATCTATAGGGATTAAATGAAAGTACAAATATTGCCTTCAACGTTCATGGGAAAAAACACCATATATTTATATATGCCAAATTGCCAATGAAGTGAATGAACTAATAATATAAGTTAACTAGCACATATGTCATATAAAAATATAAAAATATTGATTAACATCATCGCATGACATTTGCACAAAATATTAATAATCTTAAACATTTACTTACAATGAAACAACATCCTTGAGCTTGTACCATGCCTGATCCAGAAATTGGAAGTACATCATTCTCCATTGCTTGCTGTATAGTAAAGGACCACATACAACCCAAAACCCAACCACAAAACCAAGTAACGGGCTCACATAGAACCAATGTACTACAAGTCCACCCCTATCTTTAACCCCTATGTATCCATTGTTGGGTTGTCCACTTATAGTACAATTATCAGTAAGTGGTGGTCCACAAAGTTTGTTTCCAATAAAACTGGATGCATTTAAGCTTTGTAGTTGAGTGCTTAAAGGAATTTTCCCTATCAAATTGTTGTTTGACAAGTTCAAATGATTTAAAAAGTTCAAACTTGATATGCTTGAGGGAATTTGACCAGAAAGTTGGTTTACGGAGAAATCGATTGATTCCAATGATCCCATATTACCTATATTCTCTGGAATTCTTCCAATCAAGAGATTATATGATAGATTCAGTGATTGTAATCCTTGGAGATTGGTCACTTCTTTCGGAATCTCTCCTGACAAACAATTACTGGAAATATCTATACTTTTGACTTGCTGGAGAATGGTGCTATACTCAGAAACTCTTCCCTTTATCACAAGCAATGCACTTTCACGATGGAGAACTTCATCATAAGAAGATGCGAAGTGAAAACTCATGTCATGATTTGAATTATTTTTTGTGGCCATAGCACTGAAATTTTTAACACATGTAGGCATGCTCCCAGATAGCTTATTATGTGACAGGTCCAAAATCTGGAGTGAAGTTAGAGCACAAAGTTCTTCTGGTATGTGACCATGGAAATTATTTGAGCGAAGGTTGAGAATCATCAAGCTTGAACATTTATTTCCTATCCATGAAGGTATGCTTCCAAAAAACTCATTTTCAGCAACATCAATATTCTCCAACTTCTCACAATTTTTCAGAGATGATTGTAATTTTCCTGAGAGTTTGTTGTTGTGTAGGCGCAAAGACTTTAGAAGAGTCAAGGATCTGATGGATGCTGGAATGCTACTAGTAAAATTGTTGTTCCCCAAATTTAAGAACTCTAACTTCTTCCACTTTGTCCAACAATTAGGTATTTTTCCTGATAAGTGATTTTTTTCAAGATTGAGATATCCTAATTGTTTGGACTCATTCACCTTGAAACACAAAAGGTGTGAAATAGATCCAGAAAATGAATTGTTAGAAAGATCTAGCACAATCACATTAGAGGATATACAAGGTAATGTACCATTGAAGTGGTTTGAACTCAAATCAATCACTGAAGAAGTAGACAAAATCATGGGACAATTTGGAATCTCTCCATGGAATAGATTGTTTGCAAGATTTAGATATTCAAACTGAGAAGATGAGTCCCAAAATGAAAGAGGAACCACATCTAAAATTCCTGTGTTGGATATGTCCAAACGACGAAGATATCTTTGTGAACAAAGCCATTGAGGAAATTTTGGACCTAAATTCCATGATTTCAAGTTTAATTCCTCAATCTGAAAAGGAGGAATCCAATCATGACTTACTTTTAAAGTCAGTCGGTTTCCAAATGCAAAAAGTTCAGTCAATCTTGTCAAATTGGAAAAATGAACTTCAGACACAACACCTTCCAACATATTTGATTCAATAAATAAAGTCTGTAGTTTAGAAAGTTGTCCAAAATTTTGAGGGAGAGATCCTTTGAATTGATTATTTGCAAGATCCAGAACTCTCAAAGATGAAAGATTCCCTAAAGAATCTGGAATTGGACCCGAAACTGAGTTATTCCAAATAGAAAGTCTGACAAGATTTTTAAATTGCCCAAATTTTTGATGGAGAGTTCCATTGAATTGATTATGTGAAAAATCCAAGACTACCAAAGATGAAAGGTTCCCTGAAGGCACTGGAATTGGACCTGAAATTGAATTCTTCGAAAAAGTAACTTTGACTAGATTTTTCAATTGCCAAAAATTTTGATGAAGAATTCCATTGAATTGATTATTTGAAAGATCCAGAAATTTTAAAGATGAGAGATTTCCTAGAGACATTGGAATTGGTCCTGAAATTGAATTATACAAAAAAGTAAGTTTGACTAGATTTTTAAACATCCCAAGTTCACTTGTCAAATGACCAGGAAGTTGAGCATCAGTTAATTCTAAGATCTCTAGTTTCTCGGAAAGACACCCTGATAAACTTTCTAAGATTTCAGATATCTCTTGACTCCATTTGTTGGATGACAATTTGATTTCCCTTAAGTTACAGAGATTACCCAACGATCTTGGTACCTTTCCTCCAAGTTCATTGTATGAAAAGTCAATACTAATAGCAGATGTTAGGTTTTCAATGGCACTAGAGATTGTACCTTGCAAATTATTGGAGTGAAGGTCAAGAAACTTAAGATGACTAAAACTATACAACCAAATGGGAATTGGATGGTTGAAATGGTTCCCCGATAGATAGAGGTGTTTAAGGGAAGTCATGTTTTGAAGATCATCAGGGATTGGACCTTGAAAGCCATTGTCAGATAGATCAAAAGAAACTAGATTTGGAAGACCGAAGATCCATAATGGAATAAAATTGTTCTCAAAAAAGTTCCCTGAAAGATCAAGGGAGACAAGAAATGAAAAGTTACCATTGGGTGTGGATGGAATGAAACGAAGTTCGCAACCTGACAACCTTAACTCTAACAAGGACATGAGTTTGCTTGTCACTTGTAACCAATCAGAGGCTTTTCTAAGATTTACATAACTCATATCAAGATGTTGTAGTGAAGGAAGACCAGAAAGCCATTGAAGGTTATTGGCATATAAACCATAACCTTGTAGATCGAGATAGTACAAATTTGAGAGATTTCCTAGTTGATGAGGTATCACACCCTCAAATCTCGCATTAGAGAGATTAAGATATCTTAAACTCCCCATTGAGCCGAGGAATTTGGGAATTTGAGTACCGCTGAAATCATTGTTGCTCAGGTCCAAGTAATTTAAATGCTTCAAATCAAGCAGAGAAGGATTTATCTTACCACCAAACATTGACTGCACGTAAGCTTCATATTGTACTTCGTGTTGGCCCTCATCAGTTAGAAAATCACGCGAAGGAGGAAAGCTTCTAAGATGGAGTTCGTGGACATGAGCAGTAACATTGTGGCAGACAACACCCGCCCATTGACAACAATCCCCATCACCAGCCCAAGAGGCGAGCCGGTTTAAGGGATCTTTAAGATGTTGCTTGAACTTGAGAAGGGCTTGTCGCTCGCTTTCGATGCAATGAACCTCATAATCTCCGCTGCAGAAGAAGTTGGGATGAATACTTGCAATAATGAGCAAGCCAAGGAAAAGGAATCTAATGGATCCTAAGGAACCGTCCATGATCAGTTGCTAAACTAAAAGATTATGTAAAATAGCAGCAACCCACGAAAATGATACTAATTGGATGGTGATTTATAGAAGACTGATGAGAGTCTTGTATTGATCAGTTTCAACAACACGTTATCTCCGACTCTGCACAGGAGTCAAGCATTGGCTGAAGTATTCTAAGTAGGACCCTCGATTTTTTAAGGGCCTTGTGGGAGAAGTCTTTCTCCATAAAGCACTTCTCAGAAAAGCAGCTTCTTACTAGTTCCAAATCTATTCCCGTTCACACTAATTTTACGTTGAGTCCATAGGTTTTTCTCAATGTACTAATGTCTATATTCTATAATATGTATTGGATATCAAAGACTGTCGCAGTCGGAGACCTGAAGTCAATATTACATTATTACTTCCGCAACTTGCAAGTCCTTTCACTTTCCACTTTCTTGGTCGGCCTTCAACTCTTCGTGTTAAACAAGGTAGGCGGCCTAGCTTTTCAATTTAACAATTTTTTTTTCCATCCACACCTGTATACGCGTTAACTGGACCTTACGCCTCTTTGAGCATTCAACTCTAAGAGCATTCACACCAAATGTGTGATAAATGCTAAAAACTATTTTTAGCAACAAAATCACTAAAAAAGCTCTTACATTAATGGTGCTAAACTTTAAATTTTTTAGCACTTTATTACAGTAAGATATTATTAACACGTTATTGTAGCAAGTTGCTACTCATTTTTTATTCCCCTTCTCTCTCTTTCCTCTCAGATCCCACACTCTCTGCTCTCTCTCAAATTTCTCTATATCACTCTCTCCCTCTCAGCCACCTCTCTCCTTCAAAACCCGACCCACAATTCTCTCTCTCAGCCACCATTTCTTCACCACACCCTCCATCAAGTCACCACTTCCATCAAGTCACCACTTCCATCAACCCGACCCACATATAGTGAGATTGTCGAATCTAGAAACCCAAATCGACCCACATCTCTCTCTGATTTTTGATGGTGGTTTGATCTCTGATTAGCTTTTGTTTTGTTTTTGTTTTTTCGATTGTTGTTAGTAGTGGCGGAGCCAGAGGGGCAAGGGGGCACCTCCTTCCCCCCCCCCCCCCCCCCCGACCTCACCTAAAATTTCCTTGTATATGTAATTGTAATCTTAAGGGACTCTGGCACAGGAAAAAGAAAGGGAAAAATGACTCCAATTGGTTGAAACTCGAAAGTGAATCTGACCCAAGAAATAGAAAGTAAAAAAAAAAAAAAAATCTCAAACATCAAATCACCTGTTCTACTGTCATTGTAAGCTTTTGTCTTGTCCCACGTTTGACACTTATTTTACAATTTTTTTCTTTTTTAATTTATATCATTATTTTCATTATTAATGATACTTTTTGCAGTATTTTATTGTTAAGGGATGCTAGAGATATTACAAATTTTATTATTTATATCTTACAAATTGGCATGTCATCAATCACAAACATCTATTCATTAAATTGTTTAAATAACACTAATCACATTTTTACCACATCAGTTTGTAAACTTTTTTGTTATAGATTTTGTAGAAACTATGAATTGGTTAATTTTGTTTATTTATTTTAATGATATGAAATATATTTATTTTCTTATAATTGTTTATTTATTTTGTTATTATTATCGATTAATATTTTTTAGATTAATTTCACTTAAATGTTGTCTTTTAATTTTGCCTCATCTGAACCAAAATCTTGGCTCCGCCACTGGTTATTAGTGACATGGTTATGGGTTTGAGATTTGGTTGTGATTTTGGTGGTTGGGGGTTGAGGTTGTGGGTGGTGGTGATAGTGGTTATGGTTGTTGTGGCTATGGCAGTGGTTGAGTGGGTTTTATGGTTAGTGGGTTGTGGTGGTTGGTTTTTTTTTTTTTTTTTTTTTTTTTTGGTGGTGGTGGCTGTTGGTGGCTAGCAGTGGGTGTGTGGATGTGGGTTTTGATTGGTTGAGAAGATATAGGTGAGTTTGTTGGTTGGGTTGCTTCAGAGAAGAGAGAGGCACAAATAGTGGGTTGTTTTTCTTTTTCTTTTTTTCCCGGTTGTTGGTGGTGATGAGGTTGTGGGTTTGTGATTTGGTTGTGATTTTGGTGGTTGGGGGGTTGTGGTTGTGGGTGGTGGTGGTGGTGACAGTGGAAGTTGTTGTAGCTGTGGTGGTTGTTGGCTTGTGGTTTTTGCTTTTTTTTTTTTTTTTTGGTGGTTGGGCTGGCGATGGCTAGGGGTGGTTGTGGGTGTGGGTCTGCTTGTATTGAGAAGTGGTGGGGTTGCTTTAGAGAAAGAGAGACACAGTGGATGTGGCTGGTGGAGGTGATAATGGAGGCTTTTTTTTTTTTTTTTTTTTTTGTGGTTTGTGGTGGTGGTGGGTGGATGTGGCTGATGGAGGCAGCGGTGGGTTATTGTTGGTTGTGGCATGGGTGGTAGGTTTGAGGTGGTTATGGCATGGGTAGTGTTTGAGAAACAGAGAAAGATAGAGGGAGAGAGAGGAAGAATAAAAAAAAATAAATAAATAAATAAAGAATATTTAAATGAAGTGGTAAAAAAAATAGAAGTTTTGATATTTGGTATATTGTAAAGTGATGTGTTAAATGTTATAAAGTTGGTTTTTTAGATGCTAAATGTTAAAATTTTTAAAACGCTTGATGTGAATGCTCTAAGATTGCTAAAAAAAAATATAGTTTTTAGAACACTCACTGTAAAGTTGCTAAACATTATAACTTTTAGCAACTCAAAAAGCAATTTTATCTATTTTAGCAACTCACTTTACAATACAACAAACATTAAAGCATCTAAAATTTTTAGCTTTTCATCTAAATATTCTTTTTATTACTTTTTTAATTTCTGTTTTCCTGTTTTATTACTTTTTTTTTTATTACTTTTCATCTAAAATATTCTTTCCTGTAGGAGATGTTGAGCGTGTGGGAGACTCATAAAATATTATTTGTAGCAAATAACTCTCAGCTATAGTGGGCTGCTAGAGATAGCAGCCCACTGTAGTAATAAGTTAAAAAATTATAGCAATGAGTCAAAATAACAACTTTGCTTTAAGTATGTTTTTAGCGTTTGGGTTGCTAAAATGACTATTTAGTCATTTTAGCAACCTCATTGTGAACGTTGAGCATTCATATCTGCTATCTTCAAACTATTCTATTTTACCATTTCAAAAACTACTTTATCAATTATACCATATGTTAGGACATATATGTTTCACTTGTTAAGAACATATGTCAATATTTTGTATAATTGGCTAATCCTTTGACAAAACGCACTTTACTTGTATTTGGGTAGATCCAGGTGTTTTTAATACTTCAAGAAACCTTATTTCAAGATCAAGTGTTAAAGCCATTCAAGTTTGTCCAAGAAACAAAGCTGAAAGTGCAAGTTCATTAAAGCTCGACAGCTGTCTCGATAGCTGCATCTATTGAGCTTCAGTAAGCTGTCTCAAGCTCCGTGTGCTCGACACCTGCTCGACATCTGCTCGACAACTCCTATCTGTCGAGGTTTAAGAATTTCAAAATTCTGATTTGATTTCCTTGGGATTCGTGATTGTGTCTTTGAGCTTTCTTTTCTCCTAATCCTAGACATATAAAAAGATTGTTTTAAGGGCCGTCAAAGTGTTCACAAGTTGCACAAGCATTGAGCAAAGTTTGTTCAAGAAAATTGTGACCGGAGACAAAGTTTTGCCCTAATTCATCTCTTGTGAAGAAGTTGCTATGTATGTGCACCGTAGGGTTTTGTGACCAAACATCTTCTGAATCTTCATTGTTTGATGAACTGAAGAACTTTGCAGCCAACAAACTTTTCTAGTTGGTGATTGAAGTCGCGTACTGAGATTTGCGCAATTGGTTAGTCACGTACTTGGGAGCCGTGCATCAAAGGAGAAATTGTCACTACAGAACAAGTCTAATTGTGTATTGGGGTAAGGGTTCAACTGTAGGTTGGTATAAGGTACTGGAATTCCTTTACTTGTAACTGCTTGTTGTGATAATAGTGGAATTTTGGGAGTGGTGACCTTAAAATCACCTAGTGGGGTTTTTGCTCGTAGGTTTTCCCTATTCGTAAACAAATCACCGTGTCTTTTATTTTTCGCTGCATATTTAGTTAATTGGTGATTTGTTTGTGCTACCACGTGTTTGCATGTAATTGAACCTAATTAATTCACTTGGCTAATTAATTGGTTAATTCATCACAAGGGGTCAATACGTTTTTGGCCTATCAAGTGGTATCAGAGCAGACACACTTTGATTAGATTAATCTTTGTTGTGTTGATCCATTGACCCCTGTTTGTCATGGATAGAGGACAGTCATTAATCATGCCTCCTTTATTTAATGGCACTAATTATGCATACTAGAAAGTACGCATAAGAGCTTTCTTGCAGTCTTTAGATGAGAAGGTGTGGCAAGCTGTAGAGATTGGCTGGACTAAGCCGAAGGAAACGCCGGCCGATTGGGATGATGCAAAGATCAAGGCGGCAAACTTCAATAGCAGAGCATTGAATGCTTTATTTAGTGCAGTCACCAATGAGGATTTCAAGAAGATATCCTCCACTGAAACTGCTAAAGAAGCATGGACCATTCTCCAGACAACCTATGAGGGAACAAAGGCTGTCAAGGATTCAAAGCTTTAGAGGCTCACTACAAGCTTTGAAGAAATAAAGATGGAGGAGGATGAGTCTTTTGATGAGTTCTATGCCAAGCTTAAGGACATAGTGAACTCAGCTTTTAATTGATCAAATAGTAAATAATATCCGATTCAAACGAAATTTGATATACATGTTAAGAACATAAGGAACACGAAATTCAACGGTTAGATTTTCAAAATTCACACTCAATATAAATATGTATGATGAGTTTGCAGGGTTTCTCTCAAATATAGGCGACCTAGCTTTTCAATTTAACAATTTTTTTTTCCTTCCACACCTGTATACGCATTAACTGGACCTTACGCCTTTTTGAGCATTCACCTCTAAGAGCATTCACACCAAAGGTGTGATAAATGCTAAAAACTATTTTTAGCAACAAAACCACTAAAAAAGCCCCTATATCAATGGTGTTAACCTTTAAATTTTTTAGCATCTTGCTACAGTAAGATGTTATTACTAACACCTTACTGTAGCAAGTTGCTACTCATTTTTTTATTATTTTTTACTTCCCTTCTCTCTCTCCTCTCAGATCTCACACTCTCTGCTCTCTTTCAAATTTCTCTCTGTCACTCTCTCCCTTTCAGCCAACTCTCTCCTTCAAAACCCGACCCACAATTCTCTCTCTCAGCCACCATTTCTTCACCACACACTCCATCAAGTCACCACTTCCATCAACCCGACCCACATATAGTGAGATTGCCGAATCTAGAAACCTAAATCGACCCACATCTCTCTCTCTGATTTTTTACTGTGGTTTGATCTCTGATTGGCTTTTTTCTTTTCTTTTTTTTTTTTTCCGATTGTTGTTAGCAGTGGCGGAGCCAGAGGGGGCCAAGGGGGCACCCCCCCCCCCCCCCCCAAGACTCCACCTAAAATTTCCTTGTATATGTAATTGTAATCTTAAGGGACTCTGGCACAGGAAAAAGAAAGGAAAAAATTGACTCCAATTGGTTGAAACTTGAAAGTGAATTTGACACAAGAAAAAGAGAGTAAAAAAAAAAAGTTTTCTCAAACATCAAACCATATCCCATTTTCACCTTTTCTATTGTTCTTGTAAACTTTTGTTTTGTCCCACGTTTGACACCTATTTCACAATTTTTTTGTTGTTTAATTTATATCATTATTTTCATTATTTATGATACTTTTTGCAGTATTTTATTGTTAAGGGATGTTACAAATATTGCAAATTTTACTATTTATATCTTACAAATTGGCATGTCACCAATCACAAAAAATAATCACAAACATCTATTCATTACATTGTTTAAATAACACTAATCACATTTTTAACACATCAGTTTGTAAACTTTTTGTTGTAAATTTTGTAGTAATTATGAATTGGTTAATTTTGTTTATTTATTTTAATGATATAAAATATATTTATTTTCTTATAATTGTTTATTTATTTTGTTATTATTATCGATTAATATTTTTTAGATTAATTTCACTTTAAATGTTGTCTTTTAATATTGCCCCATCTGAACCAAAATCTTGGTTTTGCCACTGGTTGTTGGTGATGCGGTTGTGAGTTTGAGATTTGGTTGTAATTTTGGTGGTTGGGGGTTGAGGTTGTGGGTGGTGGTGACAGTGGCTGTGGTTGTTGTGGCTATGGCAATGGTTGAGTGGGTTTTGTGGTTAGTGGGTTGTTTTTTGTTTTTGTTTTTTTTTTTTTTTTTTTTTTTTTTTGTTTTTGTTTTTGTTTTTGTTTTTGTTTTTTTTTTTTCGGGTGGGGGTGGCTATTGGTGGCTAATAGTGGGTGTGTGGATGTGGGTTTTGCTAGGTTGAGAAGAAATAGGTGAGTTTGTTGGTTGGGTTGCTTCAAAGAAGAGAGAGGCACAGATAGTGGGTTGTTTTTATTTTTATTTTTCACGTTGTTGGTGGTGATGAGGTAATGGATTTGTGATTTGGTTGTGATTTTGGTGGTTGGGGGTTGTGGTTGTGGTTGTGGGTGGTGGTGATAGTGGTAGTTGTTGTAGCTGTGGTGGCTGCTGGCTGGTGGTTTTTGCTTTTTTTTTTTTTTTGGTGGTTGGGCTGGCGGTGGCTAGGGGTGGGTGTGGGTATGGGTTTGCTTGGATTGAGAAGTGGTGGGGTTGCTTCAGAGAAAGAGAGACACGGTGGATGTGGCTAGTGGAGGCGGTGGTGGGTTATTGTTGGTTGTGGCATGGGTGGTAGGTTTGTGGTGGTTGTGGCATGGGTGGTAGGTTGAGAAAGAGAGAAAGACAGAGGGAGAAAGAGGAAGAATAAAAAATAATAAATAAAGAATATTTAAATGAAGTGGTAAAAAAAATAGAAGTTTTTATGTTGGGTGTATTGTAAAGTGATGTGTTAAATGTTATAAAGTTGGTTTTTTAGATGCTAAATATTAAATTTTTTAAAACCTTTGATGTGAATGCTCTAAGATTGCTAAAAAAATATAGGCGGAAATCACATTTTAGTCCCTACATTTTCAGGTGATTCTCATTTTAGTCCCTACATTTTATTTTTACCGCTTTTAGTCCATATCTTGAAAAACGTTTCCCGTTTTGGCCCTTGCTGTTACATCAAAAACGGAGAAAGCGGATGTGGCAAACTGCAGGAATAAATTAATACTAAATTAATGTTCATGTGGTAAAAAAAAATAGATTTTATTTTTTTCCCTTAACTTCAAACCCACCGCCTTCTTCTCTTTCTGGCTCTCTCCCATCTTTTCTCAGCTCACCTTCTTCTTCTCCGCCACCACTTCTCTTCGTCTGGCTCTCTCTCCAACTCTCATTCTCTCTCTCACTCACCTCACTCCTCTACCTCACTCTCCTCTCCAACTCTCATTCAACCACCAAATGTTTGACTGACAAACCTTTACCATAAATTTGACTCCCTTCTTCAAAATTACTTGGATCTTAGTTAGCAAATACTAATATTTTAGTGACCAAATTCACAGTCATCTCTACATATAAATACACCATAACCCATTGTTGCCAATACACACAATATATACAAAACAATACCAAAAAAACTTCAACTAATCTCCAATGGCAGAAGCAGACCAAACCATCGATGGAAACCTGTTAGTAGCCAAGTCCCTCTCCCACTTCTGCGTGCACATGTTCAGCGTGGTCGAAACACTCACAGTATTAGAGAGAGAGAGAGAGAGAGAAACCCAATCCGAATATTAGGTGAGTTGACTCGGGCGTGTTTGGGTGGGTCAAGGCTGGGTTTAATTTTTGGTTCTAATGGGCTGGGCTAGGCTAACTAACCATCCCTGGATGGTCTTCACTCTTGCTCTAACTAACCATCACCTTCACCTGTTGGTCATTTCTTCCAGGCCTCAAATTACTATTACGCCCCCAAAATCCTATTTAGCAAAAGAATAAACTGTTCATCCAACCAATTAAAAGTATTCAACTTCTACTCAAAATTCAGAATGGTAACAAATTAAACCAGTGGTGATCTCGGTCTCTCTATGCTGTTCTCTGTGGGATGCCAATGGTGAAGCGGCAAGAAGTGAGGTAGAGGAGTGTGGCGAGTGAGAGGGAGAATGAGAGTTGGAGAGAGAGCCAGACGAAGAGAAGTGGTGGCAGAGAAGAAGTAGGTGAGCCGAGAGAAGAGGAGTGAGGGCCAGATGGAGAAGAAGGCAGCGGGTTTGAAGTTGAGGGAAAAAAATAAAATATATTTTTTTTTGTCACATGGACATTAATTTAGTATTAATTTATTCCTGCCGTTTGCCATGTTTGCTTTTTTCGTTTTTTATGTAACGGTAGGGACCAAAACGGGAAGCGTTTTTCAGCATAGAAAATAAAAGCGGTAAAAATAAAATGTAAGAACTAATATGGGAATAGCTTGAAAATGTAGGAACTAAAATGTGATTTTCGCCAGAAAAAATATAGTTTTTAGAACACTCACTGTAAAATTGCTAAACATTATAACTTTTAGCAACTCAAAAAGTTACTTTATCTATTTTAGTAACTCACTTTACAATACAACAAACATTAAAACATCTAAAATTTTTAGCTTTTCATTTAAATATTTTTTTTTATTACTTTTTTTATTCATGTTTTCCTGTTTTATTACTTTTCATCTAAAATATTCTTTTCCTGTGAGAGAGGTGGAGCGTGTGGGAGACTAATAAAATATTATGTGGCAAATAACTCTCAACTACAGTGGGCTGCTAGAGATAGCAGCCCACTGTAGTATTGAGTTCTAGCAGCTCACTATAGTCTTGAGTTAAAAAATTATAGCAATGAGTCAAAATAACAACTTTGCTGTAAGTGTGTTTTTAGCGTTTGGGTCATTTTAGCAACCTCATTGTGAATGCTGAGCATTCATATCTGTTATCTTCAAACTATTCTATTTTACCATCTCAAAAACTATTTTATCAATTATACCATATAATTTTATAATACACCCAACGTCTTAACGTTTATTTTCCTATACAACACATTAAAATAATATATTTACACAAATATACAACACAAATTTTATTTTCCTAGAGAGTGAAAGAGATGCAAAGAGTGAAAGAGAGAGAAGTGGGAATAAAATATATTAAAAACTTATACCATTTTGCTACAGTACCATCAACTATTGTAAAAAAATTTTGCAATTAGAAGACCGGGTAATAGGCTTCATTTGTGCTTTAATGCTAAAATTCACCAACATATACCATTTGCAAGACCCAATGCCAATGCTTAGTAACTCAAAATACTAATTTATCTATTTTAACACCATACTTTACAAAACATACAATATTAATGGTTTTATTTTAGCATTTAACACAATAAAATAATATATCCAACACAATAAACAACAACCATAACCACCAAATTTGCTTTGTTTAACTTTTGTGGAATAAAATATTAGTTTTATTTTTAATTTTGTGCTACTGTAAGGACATCCCAATAAGGTTGCTAAATTGACTAAAAAGTCAATTTAGCAACCAATACTCTCAAAATGTCTTGTACAACTAAGAAGCAAAACTCAAAATAATTTGAGTATTAGCTACAGTGAGCTGCTATAAATGCTGCTCACTGTAACTTAAAACTTAAAACTTAAAACTTAAAACTAAAAAAAAAAAAAAATTTTAATGTGTGGTGTTAAAAAAAAAAAGTATTTTAATGTGTTAATGGTTGTGATTGTTATTTATGGTGTTGGATGTATTATTTTAATGTGTTGAATCTTAAAATAAAACATTTGATGTTTGGTATATTATAACGTATAGTGTTAAAATAGATAAAATAGTGTTTTGAGTTACTAAAAACTATATTTTTTAGCTTTCTTACCGCGAATGTTCGTTGTCAAAGATAATAACATACTGTAGCTCTATTGCTATTTTTTAAAAACTATAACATCTTTGTTGTTGCTTGCCTTTCAGTGATTTTGTTGCTAAAATAGCTTTTCAGTATTTATCACACAAAAGGTGTGAATGCTCTCCGTTAGTCTTTTGGTTTTACGGAAGTGTCATTCAAAGAAAAGTAAAGCTCATTAACTGGACCCAACACTTATTAGCATTTTTCTCCGTGTCTTTTGGTTTTAGGAATGTCATTCAAGGAAAATAAAACTCATGGTCGTGGGGTCCCAGAATCTTGACAAACAATATTTTTGTGAAGAATTTAGTTAATGGAATAGGAAACATCGACGTCTAATTCCGTATGCACTAGATTTTCTTTAGGAATGGCAACGGGTCGGATTCGGGCCGGGTTATTTCATACCCGGACTTGACTCGTAGGTCTGCCCCAAAAATCCGAACCCGGCCCATTTATTAAACGGATTTTTTTCTTAATTCCAAACCCAGCCCGTTGGGCACCCGCAGGCCCCACCAGCCATGCCACAATTTGGGCCCAAACTGTGGCCCAAACCATGGCCCAATCCAAAAATAAATAATAAAAATTTGCCTGAATCCTATACCGTGACCCAATCATTAAAAAAAAAACGCTTGCCCAGATTCATTATTTTTGAAAATGTGTTTGCTAGATTCTTTTTATTTTTGAGAATGTGTTTGCCCATATTCAAGGCTTGAATCTGGGCAAACGTGATTTTTTTTTTAATACTTAGGTACAGAACAAACATAAATTTCGCAGTTACTTCTCCTCGTTGTGAAAGTCGCAGTCCCAGTTACTTCTACTCTTAACATGTTCATGTCGGGGACATTGGGACACCTAACTATATAAGTACATGTAGCTAGCTACATAACATTTGGATTTGGATATTATTGGACGGACTTGTAGTCTTGTAGTGCATGTTATGTTTCTTAATTGAATAATCAACACAACTAAAAAAATGCTTGCCCAGATCATTAAATATAGAAATATCAATCTATATGATGCATGAGCATGATAATCATATGATGCATGAACTAATGCAGCGACATAGTTCAAATAGGATCTAAATTAACAAAATTGGCTTGAGCATGAAAACATAAATCAAACATACCAAATTTGGAAAAACCCAATTTTTCAAAACACAACAAATTGAGAAATTGATCATCACAACAAATTAAGAAATTGATCATCACAACAGTTAAGAAACACAATATAATGATCAAATTAATCAATTTAACAAGCCAATTTCATCAATTTATATCAATTTGAACAAAATCCCCAAATTCATCAATTTCAAGCCCTAGATTTTCAAATTGTCCACAAAACACCAAATTAATCAAATTAAACAACTTGTTGTACTTGTAAATGGTGTCCTCACAAAAACCCATGATTAATTTGAAAGAAAAACACCCAAAATCAATACCAAAAATACCAAATTAACAAATGCCGAAAATACCCAAAAATTCATGAAAAAAAATGCATGAAAAATGAAAATAAAATCAAAAAGAGGGGTAAAAATGTCTTATCGGCTTTGGGAGAGAGAATTTATGCAAAAAGAACGGAGGAAAACGACAAGAAAAATCCTTGGATGCCTTGACTGGTGGTTGAGAGTGAAAAAGGATTTGAATAGTTTTTAGAAAAATGAAGAATCACATGAGAAAAAAAATCCCTTTTAAAAAAATACTCAGCCCGATTTTCGATCGATCGAAAATTAGATTCGATCGGTCGAAAATCCTTCGATTGATCCAAAACCAATCGAGAACCGATCGAAACACACAGAACCTTTTCTGGATTTTTGAAACAATTTCGATCAGTCGAAAAACAGATTCGATCAATCGAAATTCTGGAAAAATTGAATTTTTGAAAAACGAAACATTTTTAGTGCAAAAACTCCTCAAAGCATTAGATTTTATAAATAAAATACATGAGTATGAGATGAAATGTTTTTTTAAAAAAATGTAGTTATTCCAGATCCCCCAAAATAAGATTTTCTTTCAATATTCCTCAAGAACTCAAACAGCAAACATGTTCTGCATTAATTTCAAGAGAATTTCAAACTTGGTTGGTCAGACCAAAAACACACACTATAACATGTACATAGTTTAGCAGAGAATAACTTGTGTAATGTGTGCAACTAGCAGAAGCTTTAGAAACATGTGAAGTGATATACACATAGTGATTAATCACAATTTTTACAGAATTCATCACATGAATTTGAAAGAGACTATAACTTGAAGAGTTACATCATATAACTCTCACATCTCCTAGAATAAAAGCTTGCAATTATGTAAGTTTCTTGATTTGCCTCATAATTAATATCAATTATATTTGATTAGAAACTTGTTAACAAAACCGGGATAATGTACACACCAATTTTATTTGAATTGTGAATTTATTATAGCCCAATAATGTACACACCAATTTTAGCAATTTAATAGAGGCTACACCTTATGTTCTTTTTGTGCATGTGCTACACTTTCTCGAGCACAAAATCTTACGATATGCACTAAGGTGTTCATGATTGGCTAATAAATAGTGGTGAGATGGTTATTTATGTTTTTCTCAAAAAGTTTAAGTCTGTCAATCAAAGACATATGACTTCAAGATCAAGATCAAGTGATCAACAACTATAACATCTTCCCACACAACATGCACTACAAAACTTTAACTAGTAAAGTGCAATAGAAATAGTGCATCAATGCTAAACAAGGTACATAAACATGCTATGTAAAATTTGATTGACCAACCTTGTCCTCAAATTCAAGAAAAATATAGCAAAAACATATGTTGCACAATTTTTTTTTTAAATGAAATAAAACAACCTAGAATGAAATGCATGAATGTTATGCAATGCAAATCCAAAAAAAATGATCACAAAAGATAAAGCAATGAAGTACAAGGACCATGTCAGACAAACTTAGCCTTTTGCATCCAAAACCTTTTAGATGCAACTCTTGCATTGGAGTTATAATTCACATTAGAATTCGGAGCAACTCCAGGATTGGTATAAAGGTTTAACGCCTTTACCAATTCACCAATAAGTACCATAGGATCTTGTGCTTGGGGCACAGGTACTTTAGGTTTATTTGCTCGCTTCGCAGCTTGCAACTTGAAACAATTTGGATGAATGTGTCCAGACTTTCCACAAAAATGACAGACCCATGCAAGCTTATCAAGCAATTTGCCCTTAGAAGAATTAGAAGCTCTAGAATGAGACTCTTAAAGATCAACCCTAATCTTCCTAGGTAGAGTAACATCTACAGATTTAACAGGTTCACTCACCAAAGGTTTAACAATCTCATTCTTAGGAGGTTCAGTAAAGGGAACAAAATTTGTGGAATGAGATTCAAGCACAGAGATGCTTTCCACAAAACCTAAGCCGGTTTTGTCAGAAGGAGACTTTTGAACACTCAACATGTGATCAAGTTTGGAGCTTGCAGACCTATTAGATTGTTCTCTAGCAACAGATAATTCAAGTTTCAAGTTTTTAACTTTATCAAGTAAAAACATGTTCTCAGTTTTAACATTATTTAAAAGCTCATTAGCATCAAACAACTTCACAAGCAAAAATCTTCTTATCAAGTTCAAGAGATGCAATTTTCTTTAAGCCTAAATCCACATTCATAGCATCCTTTGCAACAACTTTGCAAAGTTTATTAAAGGTTTCCTGTAGATCTGCATCTTCAGAGAGTTCCCTATCAGAAGGGTTCTCTTCACACGCTTTCATTAAATACAGTAATAGCAGTGAAAGCAATGAAGTTTCCATCCTCATCACTAGCGGATTCATTGTCAGAAACTTCATCATCACTAAGGGTCACAGCCATAGTCTTACCTTTAGACTTCAAATATGTAGGACATTCAGATTTCATATGACCATACCCTTGACATCCATAACATTGTTGTCCTATGGAATTACTAGAAGGTTGACCAACTTTCTCTTTAGGTTTTTCAGTGTTATTAACCTTAGTGGGATCATTCCTCCTAAAATTTCTAGGTTCAGCAATGTTCTTGCCTCTTGCCCTTCTGTTATTGTTCATAAGAAAGTTTCTAAAGTTCTTAGCAAGATAGACAATCTCTGTAGCAAAGAGTTCATCATCAAATCCACCATCCTCAACATCATCAACAGATTTAAGAGCCATTGATTTGGATTTGTTAGTCTTGGGTAGGTCTAACTCAAAGGACTGAAGAGATCCTACAAGTTCATCAACAGGGATGGAGTCCACATCCTTGCTTTCAGTGATGACAGTCACTTTGGGTCTAAAATCCTCAGTCAAAGATCTAAGAATCTTCCTAACAATTTTAGGTTGATAATAAATTTCACCCAAATTATATGCAGAATTAACAATATCATTCAGTTTAGCATAGAACTCATCAAAGGATTCATCATCATTCATTCTAATGCTTTCAAATCTAGAAGTCAATTGCTGCAACTTATTAATCTTAACTACCTTTGTGCCTTCATGCATAGTCTGAAGGATATTCTAAGCAGTATGAGTAACCTCAACATTTGAGATTCTTTTAAATTCCTCCATGGAGACAGCATTGAAAATAGCATTCATAATTTTGCTATTGAAAGAAGCTGCCTCTTTTTGAGAAGTTTGCCACTCACTCACAGGAGTAGTGGGCTTCTCCCATCCATATTCAACAGAGTTCCAGATTCTCTCATCAATAGATTTCAGGAATGCTTTTATCCTTACTTTTCAATAGGCATAATTGTTCCCATCAAAATGAGGTGGAACAACAAGAGAGTGTCCGTGTTCCATGACAACAGGGGTTAAGGATCAGCTCAAAGATCAAAAGATCAAAAACAAAAAGCTACCTGCTCTGATACCACTTGTAAGGATGTTTAGACCCCTTAAACCCAAACAAATTAACCTAGTTATTTAGCCAAGTGATTAACTTAGGTAAATTATTCAGATCTAGGTTAACACAAATATATCATATCATGCAAAGGTGCGGAATAATAAAGAACACATGATATAATGACCCAGGAAAATCAAACCGGTAAAACACCTAGGGAGGATTTAACCTAGCTATCCTCAAGGTAAAACGAATTCACTATGAAAGAATCGAAGTTTACACAATAGAGACTTAGACCACTAACATCCTATTGCTACCTGCCTGTAGGAAACTTACTACCACGACCACGTGACAGCTCCGAGACCTCGGACTCCTTCTTTCCTTGAATTCTCAGCAAAGCACAAGCAACACCTGCTTGTATATCTTGAAACTCTTTTGTTCTGCAATTGTATGATTTACCAATTTCTTGACATGAATCTAGAGTTTGGAAATCCTAAGTGTATGTGAAGGTAAACACCTCTAGATCTAACAATTAGATTCACAAACACAGCATTCAGAACTCTAAAAACGTGGCTAGGGTTTTCCCTTATATACTTAAGGCAAAACATAAAACCCTATACATTAAATGGGCTAGGGCTGAGTTGGAAAATTCTGCAGAAAAACAATCTACACGACTTTCGATCGGTCGAGTCTAATTCTCGATCGATCGAGCCAAGCAGAACTGCACAGTGAATTCTGCATTAACTAGATTCCAACTTTACATAAAAAGCCATACTTTGAGCAAGTCTAAAAATAAGACTAAAGATTGTTTTGATTATGATTTGCCAACATTACAAATTGAAGTTCTAATACATTAGTTCCTAATTTCTTAGAACCTAACAATATTTTATCAAAAAAAAAATTATATTACACTATAAGACTATAACATATTATAATATTTACTGTTAAAATTATATTTTATTTTTTAAACTGATTAAATGATTTCGAAATCTTTATTTTCTTAACTCATATTTTATCAAAAAAAAAATTGTATAACACTATAAGACTATAACATATTATAATATTTACTGTTAAAATTATATTTTATTTTTTAAACTGATTAAATGATTTCGAAATCTATAAATAAGAATTTAAAGTATAAAATAATTTTAGGACAAATTTTAGCTACAAAATTGGTTGCAGTTTAAAACTACAACCTTACTTAATATCTTTTTATTAGATGTGAATTTTAACAAATCTACCATTGGATTACATTTTCTTCTTATATCCTCCATGCTTGCAAAATTTTTATAAAATTAAAGATTAGTAACTACGTCATTAATAAATTGTTTAAATTGCAAGTTTTTGTAGTTTAAAATTATGCATAAAATGTAAGCTTATAGATCATAGAGTAAATAACATTTAATTGACACAAAATTTGATATGTGTATTAACAACATAAAAAACTTGCAATTCAACGGTTAAATTTTTAAAATATGTAGTAATGTGAATGATATTGAGTAAGATTGTAACCTTAGGCTACAACAAATTTTGTAACTAAACTTTGTCCATAATTTTATATCCTAAAATTACATAAATTTAAGCTACCTCCCAAACATTTCCTCAACTACTCTATTCTTACAACTAAATATGGAGACCTCAATCGCAAACACCTAATTCATTATCTCAATAAAATTAAGGAAATTATTCGTAAGCATCAACATAAAGAGAACACGAATAAACAAAGAGAAATTGATTAAAAACATATCAATTTATCATAATTTAATTGTCTTTAATTGGGATTCTGTATAATTTTTTTTTAAGTGAAAAATACTTTGAAATCATTATCAATTTTTATTTTTATCATTATGATTCATACTGCACAAAATAGCATAAAAAACCCTACAAAGAAACCTACAAATTATGAGTTCTAGCACCCAAAAAAAACATAGCTAACTTTATAAATAATCAATTAGAATATTTCTTTTTCTTTTCCTTTAATTCTAAAACAAAATACATTTATGACTTTCTTAAACCATAATCCCAAACACCCAAAGACTGAAAGCGAATCATAACTTTAACAAAATGCACAATGTCCAATTTCAACATCAAAACCGTAAGCTACATACCGTCACTAAATAATAAAAAACACAAGCCCCCTTACTTGGTCATAATCTACTCATACGGGTTAGGATCAAATTGTACTGTAATGTTGGAGTTATGTAGGTGTCGTTAAAAAATTGAAGATAAATGACATCGATTTTAGTCTGTGGTTGCATTTGAGATGGAATGGCATGAAGTGTTGTGAGTATTTGTATATAAAGGAGTAGAAGTGAAAATGGTGAATGGAAATAAAAAGATTTTTTTATGTGTGAGAGAGAAAGAGGAAAAGTCTTGAAACATTGAACTAAATGAAACAAATAGTAGTCTTAAAACATTGAATAAAAGAAATAACAAAAAGTAGTCTTGAAACGTTTAACCAAAGGAAATAAAAAAATACCTATTTTTAAATTTTTTCTTATCTCTGATGAGGTTTAAGAGTATTTCAATTCTCTTCATAGAGTGTGCCACATGGTAAAACCTTATGTTCTCCCACATAAGGGCTCTACTTATATATATATTGATGATTGATGATTAACCAAGCTATGAAACTATGCTTGGGAATAGATTTAGAAAATTAGATAAGTTAAGAGCATTCACATTAGTGTGGCTATTTTAATATTTAAGCAAATATATAGCAAAAAATTCAAAAAAAAAAAAAAAATTCAGGCGTCACAACTGGCAACTCATTCTTCCTCACTAGACTCAAAAATGAAAAAGCACCTGTTTTTCGTAACCTTTCTCTGCCATGACAGTATTTGATCTACAGTACTTCATATGACATGATTAGTTGTTAAGACTAAGACAATTTATTGAATTATGCTGGCGACACAACTTATGGCACAACTCGAACAATTCGCCGGTTATGCCACAAATTGTGGCACTAGCATAACTCCAATTTGTTTAAGGGGGTAGATGCTCAAAGCATGTCATGCTTATGTCACCAGTACAAACAAATATGATAAATATTTTAGCATCGGCCCTCATTGTCAGATTATACCCCTTCTTTAATAATTGAAGGGCTTGAAGTTCTTCTTTAATAATTGAAGGGCCTGAAGTTTATTATATTTTAGTCTGATATTTGGAAGTAAAGCCTTAATTACTGCAAGAGTTCTGTTGGGTGAGAATGGTTGTAACCATTCTTGTAAGAACTTGATTAAGAAAATGAAGTATCAAGAACTTGTGGAGATCAAGAAAATGAAGGTCAAAAGTGTGGAGAACTTGTTAGACTTCGCAAGTTTTACAAACTAATTTTAATGTCTTATTCTTGTTTTGTTTTGTTTGTATATATTAATTGATATTGCAAAGGAAAAATAAAGGTGATAGTATTCGATTTGAAATATAAATTATGTAAAATTATTTGTTGGTGATATAAGACATGGTTAAAGAGATTTGATAGGTGGTTGGGGTCAGTTGTGAATTTTTTTTTTTTTTTGGATTATGAATGTGAATAAATAAAAGAAAGAAAGAAATGATTTTTAATTGGAATAGTGATAGAGTATTGGGGCTGATGTGTATTTATAAAAAACATGGATAGCTAAACTAGAAAAAGTGGATTTTTTTGAGTTAGTTTAACTAAAAATTTGAGAAGATTGATGTGAATACTCTAACACCACTCAAATTTCTGTAGAGTAACTTTAATAGCATTCCTTGTTGCCCCAAATTCGAAATTCCCAAATTTTTTACATTGTCCTCTGCATCTTGTTCAATGTTCACCTCAGCGTACCTGTCTTGAATACGAAACTTGATCGCATATCTTGCTGGTTGCCAACTTCAATTTCCTGTACTGAGAGCTCTTGAGACCTTTGCATTTACAAAACGGACTGAATTATTAAAGATTCAAGGTCCATAGTTAAGCAATTGTGGACCCTCAAGATGCCAATTATCCAGCAAAAGATAAGTTCTATTTCATATCCAATATAATGTTGGAGATATTGTCCAGTTAAATAAGGGTTAAAAAAGTGTAAAACTTCCATATGGCCAATCCCAAGTCATTGTCCAAATGCCCTAACATGTCCTTTTCACTATAGTTCCTCTGCTGCATTTATCTAAATAAATGAACCAGCCATATATTTATTTCTTGAAGCTAAATAAAAGCACCATTGAGAGAAAGGTATAGTGACTTAACTGGCAAAATCTCTAGTGATTGAATAAAAGATTTGAGATTCAATCCCCCATCTACACTAAAACATTGGTGTCTTGATTTGATGATAAAGAACACAATTATTAGAAACAGACATCATATATTGAAAGTTTATAAAAATATCTTTTGCGAAACTAGAGAAAACCAAAAGGTGCAGCACTAAACTAATTACTGTATCAAATTATCAATGTCCTAGGTAATTAAACCTTTTATTTATTAGTTGAAAAATATATAATTTTCTTTGGAGATTATAGAAAATAACTCCGAAGATATTCTCCATAAACATTGAATGCCAGATTCTGCACTGGAGAAATAGACTTCAGCAACCAACTCTTCTACAGCCCAGACTTCTTTCTTACATACCGGTTGCAAGAATCCACCAGATAGCCTCGGATTTTATTACAAAGAGCCATTTAGTTTGCGCAATTATGTAGTATCTTGTCTTCTTTTGTTTGAGACATTACAATGTGATCACTAAGAGATTTAAAATAAAGCTACCACGATAGCTATATGAACATTGAACACTAATAGATCACTGATTGGAATGTATCAACTTTTCATTTTAAATAGCAGAAACGGGGGGTAGGGTGTCATTGCAAGGTAGGGTTTACCATTTTTTTTTTTTTTTGAGGTATAAGATAGAAATTATATTGATTAAAAGAAGTGTACAGAGTAAGCCCCCTTGTTCTTGAGCTACATTATACTATATAGCTGTATTGTGTTGTATAGCAATTGTATTGGATTAGAAGCATGTGCTGAGATTGTATTTAGACATGTGTTGATTGTATTAAGCATGTGCTGATGTCCTTGGAAGTTAGGCAGTTAGTTAGTTGCTTGGTATTGATTAGTTAGTTACTTGGTAGTTAGAAGGCAAGGCATGAGAGTATAAGAGAGGATTGTAATGTGAAGCAAGGATTAATGAATAGTATGATGCATTCTTAGTTCTTAACCATTCCTAATCTCCACCCTTTCTTGAGGAGGCCCGGTTGTCCTTAAAATCAACCAGAAAATTCCTTTCTTAGTGTTAAATCATAGATAGCTTAAAGAGTCCTAACACTGCCCAGGGTTTGAAATGAATGAATTAAAGAAAAGAAACTTGTGATCAGGAATTGGAACCAAAATACCTAAATATGCATAAAAGTTGATACAAATTTGCCAAAAAAAAAAAAAATTTATGTGACAATTAAATCATCAATAACAAAAAGAATCATTAGTGGAAAAAAAATGGTTAAAAGTTGAAACTAATGGAGGAAAAATGGTGAACAGAAAAGACGTTTTAGAAAGTTAAGGTTATGTTTGGTAACAGTTTTTGTTTTCTATTTTCAAAAACTTGTTTTTAGAAATATAAAGAAAAAACAATTTTCTTTTATTTTTGAAATAAAAAACATGTTTGGTTAATTGAAATTAAAAAGATAGTTTTTTGAAGAAAAAAATAGAAAATACTAAAATATGTTGTTACTAGAATTTGAATTCTAATGCTAACTCATTAAATGAGACAGATTTATTAAATTAAATTTGTTTTTTCAATGACTTTTAAAAATTAGAAATTGAAAACAGTCTTTTGTATGTTTTCAGTTTTCTTTACAAATTGAGTTTTGAGAACAGTTTTTGTTTTCTGTCCATTTTGGGTTGCCAAACTAGTTTTTTAGTCTCAAAAATAGAAAAAAAAAAATTGGAAACAAAAAATAAGGGGAAAAAAAAGTTACCAAATATACTCTTAAGTTGCTTAGAGAAAAGAAAAAATGAATTAGCTCTTCAAGAGACACACTCTTGGAATAATACCTCATAAGTAGAGATATCTTAGATTCAAATTCAACTAGTTATAATGAAAATAGCCTTGCTTATTTATAGTTACACAAGCAAGCTACTGAGTTAGTTACAAGAACCCACCATGTGGCTCTCATCTGATTGGCCAAAACCTAACAAACTTCTCTAAGTAACTAATAAGCTATTGCACTTATCACTAACAACCTATGAGCTAACTAACTTTCTATTACAAGTGATAAATGCTATTAAAAGTAAAGGGAACTATTTATCATACAACATAAGCACTAGTAATAGCTGGCTTTAAAAATGAACTGCATTGGAAACAATAAAATAAATCTAGCAAAAGAGAAACAAAATGAGAGAGAGAGAGAGAGAGAGAGAGAGAGAGAGAGAGAGAGAGAGAGAGAGAGAGAGAGAGAGAGAGAGAGAGAGAATTTTGACCTTTTTTGTCATGAACAACTTGGAAGGAATAGGGGAGAGAGGTGGAAATGAAGTAATAAGAAATTTATATGAAAATTAAGATGGAAGAGGAAGGGTGGAAGTAGATGAAAAGTTGAATAAAGTGAAACGAGAAAATTTAAAAATCTATAAAAAGTAATGAAATGAAAATTTAGGAATAAAAAATAAATAAGAAAAAGAATAATGATGTGGCCAATAATGTGGCAGATGAAGTGGCTTAATAAGAGCATAGTAACAATAAATGCTATGTTTCAATTTTTAGATATATATAGATATGTAGAGGAAGAGGATGTTTTTAGAAATTACGTATAGTAGATCTAGAAAATAGCCCTAGGATTGTGCTACTTGTTCCAATATGTGTCTAGCGAAAAATTCTTGTATGAGACGGTCTCATGAGATACTCTGGGACCCACATGTCATTGAGACATAGGTCTCATGAGACCGTTTCATGAGATACTTTCTCGTGTCTAGCACACTGTGTTGTTGATAGCGTACTACAATCCTCAATTCTCCATATTGAACATTGTTTGTTGCTTCCTTTTATTTTATTTATGAAAAAAAAATATTGACATCCAAACTTTATTCATTTGATCCTACACAAACAGCAAAACAAATCAAATCTTCTGTTCCATGATACGTAAATTTTGACAAAATAGACTGAAAGGGAGTAACTATCATCATCTGTTATACTTAAAAATGCCACAACCAAAACAAGAGGGCCATTTAAAAAGTGCCTTTTGGTAATCTTGCAAGTCCACTTGTTTGTGCTGCAATCTTGTAATTATAATTGCTTTGTTCAATTATTATGACATAGTATACTAAAAGAAGTGCTGCCATGATACCATCTTCAAAGAGGGCTGTTTTCACGAAGCCGCAACTCATTTGATCTCATACTCAATAAAACTCATCCGTAAAAGTCGACTTGTCAGGGAAGGGTGCCCAAAAGGTTATATACGTGTGGTTAAGCTCACACTTAATAATCCATGTAGAACACTGAAATCATAACAGAAAACGAGTTGTTTTTCAAAAAAAAAAAAAAACAAAAACTATTTTCTATTGAAACAAATGTCGTTTTATCTATCCTAAGCTCAGAACCAAGGTCCAGCCTAAACTCATCTTTGATAAGAACCAAGTGAACCACGAACCATGTTTTTATTTTTCATAATTCTTTTTATTTTTTATTGAGCCGTTTTTTTATCATTATTTTTTTAGCTTTTTTTAACTTACAATAAGTGGAAAAGGGAAGATTCAAACTCATTCAACACGTAGTAAAAAATGGACAATACAACTAAGCCGCAAAGCTCGTAACTTATTATTATTGTAACTACTTGAAAGGGAAGGCAGTCAATTGAATAGAACATAAATTTTGGACATGTAATTAATAGACTTGTTTGGGAACTGAAGGTTATTATTTCGTTGCAAGGGCATTTATATACATGTTTGCTTCGTGATAGACTTGAGACCTTAAATAATAATCGGGGAGTTCCTCTCTGTTATTGATTGCTCGTCATCATAAATAATCTCAGTCCATTACAGAATTTACAGACACAGCTCAATGATTTCTTTTTGACTACAAATGAATGAATGCAAGACTCTCCCTATATATATATATATATATATATATTCTGCAATATTCTTCCTTCTCTATCTACAACTTCTCCAACCAATCTACCCACTATAATTGAATCCAAAAACCAAAAACGAATGAAAAAATTGAACATCTTTCGAATCATACGACTCATATTATGTCCAATTCTACCTCTCTCCTGCTTTAAACCTCAAGGGAAACACGGGTCTTTATTGGTTTTAGCTTCAAACCCATGCTTTCTGGAGAAAGGAGTTCTGGAGAGATGCAAGACGGACTGAGAGGGCTCCTTGGGCTGTCACTGAAGTAGCTTGGCCTATACAAACCGTATCCCATCAAGAAGAACTCCATGGGGATCAACATTGCATGCGGCTGCTCTTCTGTCACCATTGACCCACAAGCCTGGACCTGCATAAACAACACATCCTTTAATATACACAGCTTTCGCAGATTCATGCGCATTTATTCAATTACTTTAGATGTAATGCTAAGCATTGGATTTGGATATTGTGAATAATGTGGAACTCTGGTATATTCTGAACAAAATAAAAATTGTATATTAAATTCCCAGCAGTAAAAGATATCATACTTAGTTTGCAAAAGACTGATCAATCAGTAAAAAAAGTCCCAGCTGTTGTTAATAGTGCGCAATTACATCATACTAATATTCCTAGATAATACTTCGTACTGCATACCTCAACTAAGGCACTAAATCTCCGGTCCAGCTTTGAGGTCATGTGGAGAGCCTCAGAATGGAAAGGAGAGCTATCCCCAACAAAAATTAGTGTACGACATTTTAGACTCTTCAGCCCTTCGGTAATGTCTGGTCGCCTGCAGGATGGCAAAACAAAATTGTAGAACATAAACATATGCAGTCAATTTTATCTTAGAAGATTTTATACATGCACGCAAAGAAGTAACAGTGGAGAAGCAGCTATGGCATGGTTTTTACCTATTGATTGCTTGAAGAAACCGAAAAACATTTATACTCTGCCTCTCATCCAGCAACTGAGGAAACAAATATGCCATGGGAATTAAACAAGCGTCATCTTTTAAAACTCCATTGGTAAAAAAAAAAAAAAAAAAAGAAATGGGAAAGAAAGGCTATCAAATTCCAAAAAAAAAAAAATGTATAGTTTTGAGTAAATGAATTTGAAAATTAGCTATAACACTGACTCTTCTGCATGCTTGAACTATATCTGATTCTGGAACTCCTGCACTACCGCGAACTTCCTGTTACAATTTAGAGCAACATCAATAATTACCCAGCCCAACAAAACCACGTAGTATGAGCAAATAAATTACATATGGCCACAGTTGAAGCAGTGGAATACCTTGCTGAAGTATCGCTGAAGCAAACACTCTTTCAGTAAACCACACATGCCATAGAAATATAGCAAATTTGATATCACCTACAGATAATAAGCAACCTTATATATAACATTGAAATTTATGCATGTTTAATTGTAAGAGTAACAGTAAGGTATGAAAGAAGAACCTTATTATAAAACCATTCAGACCAAGAGGGTGCTTTGCATAAAGGGGACACAAGAATCAAACCAAGGACACGTTCCCTATATTTTAACTGTAACATAAAACTCTGATCAGTGGACCAAATAATAGATGTTTGAAAACACACTGGTCACAAACTGGTCAAACCATTCAGAAGGATACATACTGCAAATAAGGTTAGGATGTAAGCACCCGCCGTTACCCCCATGCACATAACTGCACCAAGCCTGAACAAGCATGTAATCATGTAATCAGAAACCAAATTCCAAAGACAGGATCTTGTCTGGGAAAACAACAGTGAAGACATTCTATGCAAAAGTCCCCTTCTATACCTTGTCTTGTTAACAAGCAGCACTAACACAGGCACAATGAGAATATCATCTTGCATACTACTCAAGTCTTGAAATTAAGAGCTTTAAATATCATAAGTTAACAGCAAACCATCACAAATAACTTAGAACAATAGTTACCCAAAAAAGTTGAGAACCTCAATGATCTGATCTGCTAAATCATCAACAGAAGGCACAGGATCTTCCGGACAAATTGCAGCTGCTCCTAACTGCAAGAACTCTTGTGAAAGATCCAGAAGAGAAACTATGTGAATTATCAGTTTTAGTGCATGCAATATATCTTCCAGATACAAAAATCAGCCAAATTATCAAAAGATGCAGTCAAGTCAACCAATTACAGACCTCATGCCCTGGGGGACTGATATGGTAAATGCAGAAGTTGTGGAGTAACAAAGAAGCTGCTTCGGGGCAGAAAAATAATCCTTGGAAACAAGACACGTCTGCTAAAAAATATTGCTAATTAGAACAAAAGCGTTTGAGTAGATAAGGAAACAAACTCACACAAACTCAATTATATGTTAAGTACTAATTTCAATTAAAGGGTCAACTACAAGGCCACATCAACCGACCACAACACACTTACGATTTAAAGCTAAATCAGGATAAGTGATTAGCGCTGGCTTGTCTTGGTCTCCATAGACTATGACAGACACAGAACCACAGCCAGTCCGTATAATATGTTCCTGCAGATGATAAATTCAATTAAATGTGTTATAAACAGAGAAGTAAGCACAGAGTTACTGCATACATGCAAATCAACAGGTAGAGGTAAAATTCCAAGAAATCATCAAACAGATACACTTTAAAACTGTTTTATCACCATGATATCTTCAGACTTTGGTAGGTGTTTGTGAAGGAACAAAAAAAAAAAAAAAACTTTCAGTTCATTAAGAAGAATCATTTGTTTTGTATATAAACCCTACAAGTAAGAGTAAATAGCAGCCTTATCCAGAGAATTTAATTCCCTAAAAGCGTTTCCCCATGTGCATTTAACCCTTTTCAGGCTACCCCAGAACTAACCTGCCACATCATATTGATATAAGATAGATGAAACAAATACGTAAAACCTGATATTCAATCATTGTATCTTTTTTTTTTAAATTAAAAAATGTGGTGACAGTTAAAAAGGGAGGCACGGAAGCTCATATTTTAAAGAAGACTTTGACTTTAGACTGATCAAAGCTCCAATAATAAATAGTAAAAGGGACCGAAACATAAAGAACCAGCTAGATTTCTCCATATAATACAAAGAAGTAAGACAAGGAAACCTAGGCTTAGGTTTCTTCAATTAACTGTAATCATAAATTGATCCAAGGAATGCATTCTTCAAAGCATCAAACTTCTATGACCCTAACAAGCATCATACAAGAAGAAAAGAATCTCAACCCAAAAAAGAAAATTCTATCAACATCAACAGAGAAAAAGGAGAAAGATAAAAATCCCCATAACCCAATTCATTGATGCCATAAAAAAATCAAAGGAAGGTTCACAAACCATTATTTCCAAAAATATTCAATACTTCCTTACAGAAAAAGGTACAAAATGAACTTATTAAAGGATATTCCATTTACCATAAATCTTTTTTTTTTTTTTAAGACAGGAAACTGCATCAACAGCTTCACTAGAAGAATGGGTTTGTGAGATTGCAAAATTAGGAGCATTTAAATCATAAAAATACAACTAGGTCCATAAATGGATAAAAGAATCAATCAATATCACCATAATGGTAACAAAAACAAATCTAGTGAATAATGATTTCCCAGATTTTGAATGTAACATTTCCAAACCTGCAATACCCCAAAATCAAATCTTTCTATAAATAGAAATTGAAAAAAAAAAAAAAAAAAAGCCAAAAAGAAAACAGAAGAAACATTCACAAATATCAGTTCCCATTTCATTTCCAACATATTTCCTCTAATCACAAACTCATTCAAATGCAGCACAGCATAGCATAGCATAGCATAGCAAAACAAAGCACAAGAAACCCAGAAAAGAAAAAGAAACAAAGATTGAATTTTTAGACAATGCAAAAACAAAAAGAGAGAAGAAAACGAACCTTCCCACCAAGATGGATCTTCTCCACATCAATGGAAACGAATTCGTTTGATTCAGCCATGGCCATAGCTCTCTCTCTCTCTCTCTCTGTCTCAAAGCCCCTCACAGGCTTTCTCTCTCTAAAAAACTCTCTCTCCCTCCCCCTCTCCCTCTCTCTCTCCCTCTGTGTTTTTTGAGAGAGCATAGGCCTTTTGCTGCGCTGGCTTATATGCCAAGCGATTCTCTCTCTCTCTCTCTCTCTCTCTCTCTCTCTCTGTGACTGAAAAAGAAAAAGAACTAACCTACGGTTAAGCACCACCGACGCTATGTAAGACCTTCCGTACCAACTGAATTACTGTGACCTTTGGTCAATATTCTTTTTTACCGTAGATTATATTTACCGTAGATTATATATATTTCCCAGTAGTTACTACGAAGCCTAGGCTGTCTGGTATTTTCACTACCATCCAACCCCAATACGCTGCCGTTTTTACCTTAACTTCTTTTTTTCTTTTTTTCTTTTTTTTGGTTTTTAGAAGACCTTAACTTGAATTTGAGTCTTGATGCGATACAACCCCAATTTGCTCGTTTCACCTAAGACATAGTAAATAATGTCTGCTCGTTTAAAATTAGTTCATCTATTTTTAGTGTTATTACTATTTTAAAGGGAAAAAGAATCTTTTCTTATTTTGTAGTTTTTTTTTGTGTCTTCGTTGGGAACATTTAGAAGTATCGGTTAAACTATAAAGATTTTGACTTTTTATTTCATAATAAATATCTAGAAGTTAAAAAATTTAAATATAAAATTAGGTTATTTAGAAATAAGTACATTGTTTATTTGATTTAATAAGGGTTTTAAATAACATGACATCATATCTGCTTCTAGATGGACGAAAATGAGTTCTATTATTACTTTTTCAATATGGTACCCATTATGATTAAAATAATTTGTTTTAATTATTTTAATATGGGGATTTCAAGAAGCTCAATTCGTAAATTCTTTTACTCTCGAATAAGGGATATAAGTTCAAATTTTATCTTATACCAAACATCAATTCGTGTCTTAATTTGATGTTAAAGAGTCATCATTGTGAAGAAATGATAGATAATAAAAATAAAATAAAAAATTGAAAGACATACAATGATCATAAATAAAATACCCTTAAAAAAAACATACAAGAAGTATAGTAAAAGTTTACATGAAAACCATATTTTTATTGTGACTTCATTTTAAATTATTGATATCTTTAAATTATATTTCCTTAAAAAGTTTTTTTTTTAATTAACAATTTGGGACAAAAATGAGTATATCTATGCTATTATTTAAGAAGTTTCTCCTGTTTGGTGATTTTTTTTTTTTTTGTTCCAAAATATCCCTACACTCTATGTTTAAGTAGAGATAAAACTAAAAGATAATCCAATAAAAATACAAATTTAACTCTTACTAAAATATTTCCTACAAAATTGGATCACAATTTTATTTTATTTTATTTTACAATTTCAAGAAAAAAAAAATCTAAATTTTAGGATTTTAGAATCCTCTACTAATAGCCTGATAAACATGGTTTTACATTTAAAAAAAAAAAACATGTTTTAGGTATTTTTATTTTTAAAAGTTTGCCTATTATTTAGAAGCAATTTTCTCCATGATTTTTTAATTTTTTCTTTAAAGAAAAGAGAAAAAAAATTAGGTTTTTACCCTAAAAGTTATTCTATTATTTAGAAACAATTTCCTCCATGATTTTATAATTTTATCTTTAAAGATAATTTCCCCAGTATCATTTTTCTGATTTTATAATTTTATCATTAAAGATAACAACCCCAGTATCATTTTTTTTTAAAAATTTATGTATATAGCAATTGCTTATAGAATCATCATATAAACAGTTGGTATTTTTTTCCTTCTTATTTTACTTTGTATTTTGCAATTATATTTTAACACAATTGATTCTCTATTTTCTGTATAGCGATGAGATGGTGAAGTTTAAGTAAATGCAAAGGAATTTAAGAAACTTTAAGAACCAGAAAATTCATTGACAAAATCCTCACATGAGCAGTTAGTACTTTTTTTTTCTTTCTCATTTAACTTTGTATTTTGCAACTATATTCTAGCAAAGTTGATTTTCTATTTTCTGTATAGCAATGAAAGGGTGGAGTTGAAGTAAATTCCAAGGAATTTAAGACCCAAACAATTCATTGAAAAATAGGTATGTTCTTAAATTCTTAGTAGAAAATTTCATTAATAATGTAACATAATGAAACTCTAGTTCTTTTGGCTAAAACATAAAAATTTTGCATTCTAATCATAGGCTTATCTCTTTTGTGTTCAACGGGAACCTAAGTAGTCAAGTACTCAACTAATGCAGCTTGGATGTAACAACCATAAAAAAAATAATAATAAATAAATAAATAAATAAAAAGAGATTGTTATTTGGCAAAGGTGAATTATTTGTTGATATGGTTGTTATTTATTTATTTTTTTCAGTATGTTGCAATTGGTTTGGTGGGTTTTTTATTTTATTTTTTATTATTTTGATGTGATATGAGGTATAGTTTTTTTTTTTTTTTAATAGAAAACGCGGGGTGGTTTTTTTTTTGAGGAACAAAAACAAAGGGGGCTCACCGCTCACGTATGTAATCATTGCCCCATACCTCAAAGTACAATTTGGGTAAGCCTAAGGGTACTAGCAGCACATAACAGGGTATACCACGACTCGCACCTACGTTTTATACTGTTGAGCTAGCTTGGGTCAAATGCCGAAACAACCCACGACCTAAATTTGCATGAGCTATGACTCGAACCTTTGAGTAAATGGGGCTTTCGAGGGCTTCCTATCGCTGTGCCACACTTGTTGGTTGTGGGTGGTTTTTATTTAGAAGGTGGGGTAGCTCGCTAGTTATATTATTATAACTTTACCATTGACATAACTTTTTTTACAATTCGTTGAGATGATAATTTATGATTGGTGAACAATCTTGTTCATATAAACCTACCATTTACATTACTTTTGAATTTCAATGCTCACAACTTGTAAACTTATCAAGTTTAAGAAAAAGTTGTAGACAAAGTTATGTCACTAGAATTATTCATCATATTAGACTTTTTTTTTTTTTTTTGGGAAAAAGCTTTTTTTCCCCCTTTATATAAGGGTTAGTTCACAATTTCCCCATTTATTTTTGAAACCAACCAATTTCTCCTTCTATATTTAGGAAATGAACAAATACCTCAAATCCGTTATTTTTTCAGTTAAATCCCATAAAATTACAATGATAACAAATGTAATTTAAGAAAACAATAGTGCAATCTTCAACTTTTTCTCTTCCTCATGGTGTACAACTAATAATTTCTTCAAAAAATTTGTTAGATTTAACTGAGAAAATAACAATTTCGGGATATTTGCTTTATTTTTTTTTATTTTTTCAGGATCATGTGATACTGATACACCTTCGAGTCTGTCCATTTTAAAGCCAAATGTGGAAATTGCAAAGATGGGATTCATTTCATATCTTGTATCGTTTAAAGGCAAAACGACGTCGACTCAATTTTAGACTTTACTGCAAATGGTTTGCTTTTTGTGTGGTTTTGTAAAAAGGTTCAGGTTTTCGTTACGGTTCAACTTTTTTTGACTAAAAATAAAGGGGAAATTTTGTGGTGGGGTGGCATGGCCCTATCATTTTTGGTTTCTTTGACTGTGAGTGTATGGTGGTGTCTTAGTGATGTGTACACCTGTCATTGGATGCCCCTTTTGGAGGGTCCCATGTGGGTCCCACCTTTTCTCTTTTGAGAAATTGACATGTTTTGAAAGAAAGAAGGCCTTAGAAGTTACAAATTGTGGGTTGCTTGCCTTTCATTTGACTCAATGATTAATCATACATACCATCTTAATCATGCTGGTATATAGTGTTGATCTCATTTTGGCCAATGTGTAGGTATGCTTCTTCTTTTGGAATTCTCTCCCCACATCTTCACCTACCACTAAATGTACCAGCTTAGTACCCAAAAAAATTGAAAAAAAAAATTGTGGAAGAATTCATTTTATTTTTAATGGGTAATGATTAAGAACTAAATAAATAGCACATAAAGGAGATTCTGAAATCTAATTTTTAGTCTTGGTGGGTCTCATTTTGATGCCAAATTTACTAATAGTTCATTTAACTACCAAATTAATGTCGTTTATTCATGGGGGAAAAGGAACAAAACAACTACCAACTTAATGTCTTGCTTTTAATTTTTAGAGAAAAATCATAATTTTATATATTATTAATTAGAAAGTGGTTGCTCAATAACAAAATTTGGTCTATAATCGCTTAGGAAATCAATTAATTTTTTTTTAACACATTTTATCAATTGATGAGAGCATTAATTTGTAGCTCTTTATTATAAGCAGTGATAAGTGTGAAATGGAAGCACCATTACCCGTTGATGGTGAAGGCATGAGATGGACCAACCCGTCGGCTTCGTCTCTGCCGTTCGGAACTATGTGTGGTCTATAGCTTGAAACTGACGGGTTAAAGCTGTGTTAGTAGAAGCTGAAGGTACGAAGCTGATAGGGTTGGCATGACTTGTCCTACCCACTTACACGTCAAAAGATAACTTGCACTCCACGCAATGAAGAGTGGTTCAGGTAAGGAAAGGCTTTGTGAGGAACACGCAATGGAGAGTGGTTCCGGTAAAGAAGAGGCTCCGTAAAGGACACGCAATAGGGAGTGGCTCCGGTAAGGAACTATCTTTTTAAACACGACACGAACATCGACTCTACATCACTATAAATACCCTCAAACCTTCATGAACGGAGGTATGCATAACTTTCCCTAACTCTGGCACTCTAGGGTTGTGAGCATTTACTAACTTAACTTTCGGAGGGTTGTTGGCCGGTACCATGCCAGTACCCCCTTTTTGAGGTTCTTTTGATTTGTGTAAGTTGACTCGAGTCCGTAAAGACTCTGTAGCTTACTGAGGAGATCTTGACATCATCAAGTAGCTTGAAATTAATCTTAAACAATTCACTATGATCTATGATCACGCTTAAATAGAAAATGCCAACTCAAGTCGCTCTCTTACTTATTTTTTGTTCATAAAAAAAGAAAGACACGTATGAGCATACGATACTAACTCCCCCATAATGTATTCATTCTTGGCCTTATAATTTCATATTTGAACTGAGAAAACAAAACAAAGGCTTGTGCCATTATTGTTTCAGGGTCATAATTAAAAAAAAAAAAAAAACATAAGCAAATGATAATCAATTCGGTTGCAAACTTATTCTAAAAAATTAAATAAAGGAAATCAAATGGATAAAGTTGACTAAAATTTTTCGGCTGGCTTGGCCTACTACTTAAGTTCATAGCTATGAATTCCTTTTTTTTTTTTTTTTGAATCCAGCTCACCACAAGCTCACTGTTCACATGGCTTACTGGCTTAGTTTTATATTGAATTATTGATAACGAGTAAGGACATATTCGAATGCTTGCGTGAACTCAAAATTTTGCAAATCCAGTGCATTATCAATACATTTAATACAAGATAATAAATGCTCTTAAGACATTTGTTAATGAATTATTAAAAAAAAATTTATATTATTTTTTTTATAGAAAATAAAAAATGCTATCAAAATATTAATTATTTTTCTCTTTATTTATAAAATAACTTTCTTAAAGTAGTTTGCTAACAAATAATTTTAAGGCATTCGTTAACTTTTTTCTTAATCTAATTATGCAGGTTATTTTGTCCTCTGAATTCTATACATGCCACACCGGAGATATGTTTGCAAATTTATTCAAGGGTGATGTAAACATGTGTTTTGGTAGAATTTTATAATACGACCAATTTACTTTCACTTTAAATTTTAAATTTTTACTACTTTTTGTTATATCTCAATTCAACTGAGACCCTTTTAGAGCCTCCTTACCAAGTCCACAAGGCACATGTTAACAAAAACCTCAACTATGACTTGTTCATTACAATTTAAGGCCTAAGAAAATACCTTAAAATAATTTTCTTATATAAAATAAGTAAATAATATATATTCAACTCTCTATATGATACTTTTATATATATATATATATATATATATTTAAAATCCACTTTTCTCACTTTTTTGGATACAAATCTAATAATGAAGTTTTTTTATTCAAAATTTGTAACATCATTGACCATTGGAGATTGAAAATTTGATTTTTATTGTTGTGTTTAAATTCCAAGAATGTGCAAGAAAAGTTGTGAGTTAACAGTGTAGACCAAATTGATAATAACTTCAAAATATTCTAAAATGATAATTGGACTATTGAAGGGAAAAATTAGTAGCAAATGCAGCAACTCTTGTGATTTGTGAAGCACATAAGATCTTTCCGGAGCCACTAGGGAAGCTTAATTACAACTTCATTGTTCAGAATTAAAATAAATATAACTCTCTTGGAAAGTGAATGAGGCACCACTACACGCCTATACTAACTAAGAAATTATTAGGTCTATCAAGAGGACTGTTGACGTGGTCCTCCTTAACCTCCCAACCAATAAAAAACTCTTATTTATGCAAATGTGACATCACCTAGTAATTTTTATTTTTTATTCCTTGTGCTGATTAGAAAGTTCACTCACACATTTGCATAAATGACATTATCTTATTGGTTGAGAGGACCACGTCAACAGTCTTCTTGGTAGACCTAATAATTTCTTGTACTAACCAGTAACCACCTTCTAAGTTATCTTTTAATTATGTGAAGCTAAATTCACATAGCTTTCAGTCATATAAGTTAGATAGCTCCATGGGTTTGTTGTAGGTTCAATGGTCTAATAGTTCTATATCATATTAATGATTTTAGCACATGTTTCATACAAGTCACCCGATTGATTTACACAATGAGCATTTTTTTTTTTTTTTTGGTGTTAAATAAAGCTTGTTGCAAAGTTGATAGGTCATAGCGTTATGTTCTTGTCTGTTTGAGAGTTTTTTCTTCTTCTAATGTTTAATGTTACTTATGTATATGGCAATGGTAAACCGAAGATGGTTAGCCCACGGCTTTGAAAAAGACAAGATGAAAGTTTCATAATGTGTAAATCTCACTAAATAATGAAAGAATACCAACCCTACTTGCCAATTCTTGCGCTGAACCACCATCCAAATTGGTGGGTTAAAGATTAGATAGCATACTTTTTTCTTTTTAACATAAAAGGGGACAATGTTCTAATAGGTTTTTTTTTTTTTTTAGAATCATGTTCTAATAGGTTTTAAACTTAAGTAATTAATCGAGTGTAATCTTAACTCTTAAGTATCATGTGTCTTGGTCGTTGGTCCAAGTTTAATATTCAAATTATAGTTGTAGGAAAAAAAAAAAGAAAGAATAACATTTAAAGAGGTCAAAGCATCATCTAATTCGTCTCGGACAACTAGTAAAACTCTTGACTTCATAATCAAAATCACATGCATCTGATCTGCCAAGAGTTAAGACCATATCTTCTGCTATAATTTGATGAGTTCCCGAACTTCCAGCAACATGAAAATCCGGAACCATCAATGTTGGCATGGAAGTCTTAGTGATCCACGTGAGGTATAATTAATTGTGCAAGTCAAATTTGCAATGCAAGATCCTAATTCTTTATTGGAGTTTGAGGATATGCTTTCTGTTAAATTGTGTCTTAAATGGAGGATACAACTTGCAAAGTGTTTATGCTGCAGCAAGGGAATCATTCTTTTACTCTTGGAGTTTGGAGTACTTGAAAGTAAAAACTACAAAAGAGAAAGAGGTATAGGGCTTCGTATTGACTAGGACAAGCCATAAAAATTAGGATGATCAATCCAATTTGCCAATCATTAGTTTGCACCGTTTGTCATTTTGTTTGGTTTAGAGTTTAGACTTTAGAGAGTGCAATGTTCACCAAAATTTTAGAAGTTAAAATTATGTCTAGATTTTTCCTTTTTTTTTTTTTTGAAGCAAAAAAAAAAAAAAAAAAAAAAAATCTCTTTGATGGTAAACCTTAAATCCAAGATGTCAAAATAATATTTGGGATAATAACACTCCCCTTTTTTGAGATTTAGATAAATTACACTCCACCCCAAATTTAAAGGAAAAAAAAAAAAAAACATTTTCCCTTCTTGACATTTGATTGACCAAATTTTATTTAATTTATATTAAAAATGTTATGTAGTAACTTGTCCTTTGTTTAAGAGCAAGTTTCAAGAATTATCCTCCATTTCAAAATTAAAATTAATTGTATTAAATTTTTAATTGAAGTGTATTTTAAAATATTAAGGATAATTTTTTTTTCAATGGGTTACGGAGAGATTTACTATTGCAAGTGTTTTGATGTTTGATAATTTTTTTTTTTTTTATTCTAAATTTATCAATTTTTTTTTTTTATTAACCATGGTTAAACTTTTGTAAAGAAGTTCTTATAGAAAATTAGAATATTTCGTTATTAATATAAACAAAAGGGAGGAGTGTTATTTTTTTCAAACTTTAAGAGAGGAGAGTGTTTTTTCCATTCAGGTCTGGGGTTGGGTGTCATTCCTTCAAACCTCAAAAGAGGAGAGTGTAATTACCCCATAATTTTTTTGAGAGAATCAAAATCTCAAATTTTGTAGTTAGAATATGTTGGAAAAATAACATTGAATGAATATGAAATTGATGTTTTCTATGTTCACTTAAATGTTATTAAAAGTTGTAAAAATCCTGAGTCCCACATAGGAAAGGAAATAGATAATATATGAGTTTATATGCTCATGAATTGGACATTGGGTTGGGCCTTTCGCATATGTGGACTGGGCCTACTTGTCCAAATAATAATATTTTATTATTTTAATTTTGAGTTAGTTAGTCTGTGCACAGCAGTTATCACTGAAACCGAGTACCTGTTCAGTAACGTATATTTATTCATAGTCTCTCATTCACGAAAACTAACTTTTTGAAAACCTCTCTTAGAAACTCTTAGAGAGAATAATTTTCTGCATTCATTTTGTGTTAAAGAGAGAGAGAGACATTGAGTAGTTTGCAGAGCACGACCTTGTGTGCTTTATTCATTTTCGTGCTGTAGATCATTTTATTCTGGGAGGCAGACGTCCACGAGTCTCAAAGCACCACAGTGATTGTGTGAGGGGCGAAATTTGCTTTAAGGAGATTGTGTCAAACACAAGACTTGATCTCAATTGTTCATCCTTTTATGCATTTGGTTTGTGAGTCTTTCAATTATTTGTAGATTTCTTTTAATTTACATTCAGTATTTTTTTATTACTTTTGCCTATCATATCTTTTTGTGTTATTGTTAATTTTAGATCTGTATATTGTTCTTTTTACCATATAACAAAAGTAAATTGTTAATATATACCCAACAGTCTTAAAGCAAAGTTTCTCTAATTTATTTTTGTGATCAACGGTAAAAGGAATTTTATGTTTGTTGTAAAACATTAAATCGGTAACAGTAAATACACTGCGCAAAACTTAGAAAACTGATTTTGTGTTTATCGTGAACTTTGATCTTTTGATAATGTCGGTTACGTGCTTGACTGAGATTGTTGTATTATACATTGTTGTTAGTTGATCTTTCCTTCTTCTTGATTATATTATTTTATTAGGGCTCTTTTGTCTTATATGAATCTTTGTCTGACTAGGCATTGGTCTATATATTTGCTGGTTTGTGCGTATTGTGCCTGCGTTGGTTGGTTTTGAAATATAGTTGGCTTATAATATATTATATTAGGATATTTGTGAAACTTGAATTATTTTTTGGCATGTATTTGGTTCTCTCTTTAGTGTTGTTAACGGTTTCTTTGCGATTCAATCTGATTGAATAGTTATTTCACTATTTGTAATATTCATTTGTGAACCTGTGCTATTAATGCCTAGTAAACTGAGATTTTGATCATCTTTCAACGCCGTGTACGTAAAAGGTATCATTTGGAATTTAGTTTTGAGGATTGGCATTTAATTGGTTATTATTAAACTGTGTTTTATTTGATTTTAAGTTAGTCTTATATATAATGTTTGCAAGCCACTTGTTGATGTTGGTTTCAGAGTATATATCATTAGTCAGTTTTTATTAATGATATAACCATTTGATACATTTACTAATTACAAGGGCAGTATATCTGTATTGTTGAATACACCCTTTAATATATGTGATTTGGATTGCATTTATATACTTTTGTGATTCTACTCTGTGCGGTCTTCTTGTGTGTTGGTGTATCAACTTTGATAGTCATGGTAACCAAGTTAACGTTTGACCATTGATTTCTGTGTAAGATTGTAATGGCACTAGTTCATGGCATATAATCTATGGTAATACATATATTTAGATACTATGGTGGGTATCATTTGTTAATATGTTAGCTATGTTTTTGGCAATACATGCATATGTTATGAAAGTTGGCATGGATGTAAATGATAGTTGAACATGTCATTAATGCTTCTAACATGCCCTTGGCCTTTTATGTGCAATAGTGTACGGGCTGATGAATAAAGGAAATTGAGAATTTCTTTGGAGACAAATTTTTTGAACCTTTCTAAATGCATTCAATTTTGGGCGTGGCTACCAATTTTTAGTTTGTGGTTAGCCTTTACTAATTCATTAAGTGATCATTTATTTGATAATTAAAAATAGCATTATGAGAGCTATTATTAATAATTTCAAATTTGTGGATATAAGCCCAAGAGTGAGACAAATTGCACATTAATGGGGTTGTAATTATGGGGTTTCACTCTAAGTTAGAGAGTGTACAATTCACCCCTTGGCCAAAGTTGTTATTTATTTATAAAGTTTAAGGTATAATTTTGTGTATTGATATGAAGGACACCTGATTGTTGTATTTGAACACATATAACCTTATTTAATTACATACATGTATATATAATTTTTGAGCATGTGTGAACTTGATTGGATATTAATGTGTTTAATCCCAATATATGTTCTGTAATATTTCTTTGGATGAAATATATGTTACACGCCTTACTTGACATATTTGGGTTGTATAAAATTTGGAAAGAACAAATGTCTGTTATGAGTGCTTATTAAGTAAACAAGGATGAGACATTAGAGATGTTCATTCATTATAAGAATGAAGTTGAGAAATAACTCAATGAATGCAATAAGTTTTTTATTACCATGAAACTTGCAGGGGGAAGCTATTATTTCTACCAATTATTTGTTCATTGAGATGCCTTAATAGAAACCACTAAAACACCTTGTGAATTATGAAAAGGGTGATCGTCTTTCTATAAATTCTTAAAATGTGGGAGTCTTTGATGAAGGTGGTGATTCCTATTCTTAAAGGATAAAAACCATTGATTGCGTTTTCTTTGGTTATGTTCATAACAGTAATGCATAGTGCTTTCTAATTAATGAATCTATTATTTTTATATACATGGCAATTAATTAGAAAATATTTCAAGTGTTAGACTTTCTTAAAAGAAAGTTTGAGTCTACATTTAGTATCTCTCATGATCAAGAGTTGATGGAAGAGAAGTTGAGTCTAAAGCGTAGTAAAAGGACAAATGTCATGGTTGTTTGGTCCAAATTTTCTAATTTATATATGAGAAGATGAACTTAAAGCTTCAAAGAAGCAAAATCCTAAAGTGCCTTATTGAAAAAGAGATTGTCAATAATGCAATAACATCTTTGAAATCTATACATAATAATTGGTGGATCTACCACCTAAGAGTTTGAGAGTTGATGGAATTATTGACTATTACAATGCAAGACTTGTTTTAGAAGGCCACAAATAAAAGAAAGATGTGAGTTTTTTTGATACACAATAAACCAAAGGAGTTTATGATTCTTGTACAAGAAAACAAAGTGTGTAGGCTTGTTAAATCTTTGTATAGATTGAAGCAAGTTTCAATGCAATGACATGATAAATTTGGCAATGAGATGATGTCAAATGAGTTTAGGTTTAATGTGACTTGTGTGTTATGTGAAATATATCACAAGAGGCTATGTCATTGTGAGATATGCTTATGTATGTAACAATAATAAAGGCAACCAAGATGATGTTGACCATTAAGTTCAACTCGAAAGATGTAGGTGTTGTAGATGTGATACTAGAAATAAAATTTTCTAATACATCTGATGGATTTGTCTTGTCTCAATCACATGAGAGATGTAACGACAATCTAATGAGAACACCTTGTGTGAAGAGCATATGTGTTTTTGGAAAGTCTTTATAAACCTAAACAAACATGCATTGTTGGATACTTGTACCTCCTATTTGTATATATTGGTAGGGCACAGAGTTATGGTAGGTCTTGACATATTTGTTGAAGATATAATACCATGAGGCAGTTGCTCTCAGATGGAAGTATTTCCAGATTATAAAATGGATCTGTAATCAATTGATTATGTGGAGAGCGAATAAACTGCATGTTCATCGAGGGGAATGGGGTTAAAGCCTATGACCTAAAGTTTCCATGACGATAACTTCACCTAGTTGACTGGAGATCCCAAGATCTAGGTTTTCAAAGGGACAACAAAATTGTGGAGACTATTTTTTATCACTATGGAGATTATATCTCCCACCCATTCCTATGATGAAATAGTGATGCCTGTAAGCAATGTTCAGGGTAAGCTTTGCTTTTAATGATTCTTATATCTTGGAATTCCAAGTGGGGTATAGCAAGATACTCTTAATAAGAATTATCTATATGAGTGTGAAGTGGGCCGTTTCCGTGAGAGTTTTAAGGCTGAACTCTCTAGAGCACTTCATGAATTTACTAGGATATGTTCAGAGCCGAAATGAACACAACTATAAGAATCGAAAGATGTCCGAAAAGGAACTGTGTGAATTCTATTGTCTTGGTATACACAAACGGCTGAACAGTTCAAGACATCATGTTCACTGGTTAGTTAGTATATCCGATAGTCTTTCACAAAAGAAAGTTCAAAGCCATAAGCTACTTCTCCCGATACAGTAACTTTTCTTCTACTCTCTCTGTGTCTGCATCATCATTTGCATTGTAGTTATCAATTTCTATTCATGTGGGGGATTGTTGGAAAAATAACATGGAGTGAATATGAAATTGATGTTTTCTATGTTCACTTAAATGTTATTAAAAGTGGTAAAAATTCTAAGTCCCACATAGGAAAGGAAATAGATAATATATGAGTTTATATGCTCATGAGTTGGACATTGGGTTGGGCCTTTGGCATATGTGGACTGGGCCTACTTGTCCAAATAATAATATTTTATTATTTTAATTTTGAGTCAGTTAGTTTGTGCACAGCAGTTATCACTGAAACAGAGTACCTGTTCAGTAACGTATATTTATTCATAGTCCCACATTCACGAAAACTAACTTTTTGAAAACCTCTTTTAGAAACTCTTAGAGAGAATAATTTTCTGCTTTCATTTTGTGTCAAAGAGAGAGAAAGAAACATTGAGTAGTTCGCAGAGTAAGACCTTGTGTGCTTCGTTTTCGTGCTGTAGATCATTTTATCTTGGGAGGCAGGCGTCCACGAGTCTCAAAGCACCACAGTGATTGTGTGAGGGGCGAAATCTACTTTAAGGAGATTGTGTCAAACACAAGACTTGATCTTAATTGTTCATCTTTTCATGCATTTGGTCTGTGAGTCTTTCAATTATTTGTAGATTTCTTCTTATTTATATTCAGTATTTGTTTATTACTTTTGCCTATCATATTTTTTTGTGTTATTGTTAATTTTAGATCTGTATAATGTTCTTTTTACGTTATCACAAAAGTAAATTGTTAATATATACCCAACAGAATATCCCTAGCAAATAAATAAAACTCACCATGAGCCAAACCCCAAATAAAGTGTTTGCAAGATGTTAGAAAATAGAGTGTTTGGGAGATGTTTGAAATATTGGGCTAATCCAAACCCAAATAGAATTTGCCTAATAGTGGGCCAATCCAATCTATTATTAAAAATTGTACCAATTACTAAAGGGTTGTATCTTTTGGACATACCTTTTGGTTGTCTATATAATAAAAACGAAGGTAATTATTATTTTATATGCAATAAATTCTTACGAATAACACATAAACATAATCTCTCTCTCATTGAAGTGGTTAGGCTGGGAATTCTGTTGTGTTTTTGTTCTTTTAACAGACGCTATTGTAAAAGTAATTGTAAAACACTTATAACAATCCTATTTATTTGTTAGTGAAATTAATCCAAGAAAATTACATGAAGAAACATTATTTTTGTATTTTATGTTTGCATCAATTTTCTAATACTGGCCGTATCCCAATTTAGCTCTACAAACTTTTCAATTGCTATATTTGTTCTAAAGTTTGGATTAAAAATTGAAATCATAAGCCATATTTTAGATGATTCTTAACAACTTCATTTTAGTCCAAATCTTAACTAGTCAAATATAGTGGCTGAAAATTTATGAACTAAATTATGATTTAGACAAAATAAATAAAGGATTAAGAATGGTAAATTATATAATTTGGCCCATTTTAGGGGGCGTTTGGTAGAGTAGTTTGAGATGAGATTTTTGTAGTTTTTTAAAATATATGTGAATGAAATTGTGTGTGAAAATGTGTATAATATTATTTAAAATATGAAAATGTGAGTTTGAAATCAAGGCCCGTTAAAGCTAAATTTTGAAAAAGCTCTTTTAGTTAGTTATCAAGACGAAATTTAGAGCTTGTAAATACGATAATTATTCGTTGTAACAGCTCTTACACTATAGCATACATTTCATAGTCCTCGACTTCACGCCGGCTTTTCTGTCTGAGGCGAGACGAACTGGTTCAGGATTGAAGCTTCATTTTTCTTTTGTCTGTCTCTTTCAGTTCAAATAGAATGCAATGCGTAGCCCAGCAACTAGTTTTCAAGGTCGTTTATTGCGAAAGTTTAGCCCAATATCAACACGCCAATCCATAGAGACACTTCGCTCTTTTTCACAGCACAGTTCGTCTTTCAATGATACACAAGAAAAGTTGGAGTCTTGCTTTGATGGGCACTTTCAGAACATACTCAATAAGTTATCAAAGCATAATGTGTATAAAACGGTGCCTTCAATAGCTGATGTGAGTTTAGATAGCAATGTAAGGCTAACATTGTTTTCCGGGGTGCTACGTAGTTGTGCTTCAAAAGGGTGTTTGAATGAGGGTAAGGCAGTTTATGGGCAGGTGATCAAAAATGGGATGGACCCAGATTTGAATTTTTGGGATTTGTTGGTGAGTTTGTATGTTAAATGTGGAAGTTTGCAATGCGCACGTCAGGTGCTTGATGAGATGCCTGAACGGGATGTTGTGTCTTGGACTGTGCTTATTAAGAGGTTGGTAGATGAAGGGTATAGCCGTGATGGTGTTAGATTGTATGGTGAAATGAGGAAAAATGGTATTAGACCAAACGGAGGGACTTTGGTAAGTGTGTTGAAAGCTTGTTTAGTGTGCTTGGAATTGGAATTTGGGTTACAGTTGCATGCAGAAGTCATTAAAATGGGGTTCTTTTCAAATTTTTTAGTTGGGTCTGCTTTTGTTGAAATTTATTCAAAATGGGGTTTGATGGAGCTTGCGAGTATGGCGTTCTTTTACATTTCTAAGAAAAGTGTTGTGTCATGGAATGCTTTGATTGATGGATATGCTCTAATGGGTGACTGGGAAGAGATTCTAAACTTGTTTTGTGAAATAAGAGAATTAGAATTGAAGCATGGTAAGTTCACCTTATTGACTGTTCTTAAGAGTTGTGCACACTTGGGAAATTTGAGAGGAGGGAAGGCAGTGCATGCTCAGGCTATCAAGATTGGTAGTGAGCTTGATAAATTTCTGAGTTGTTGCCTTCTTAATATGTATTCCAAGTGCGAGTTTCCAGAATATGCACTCAAAGTTTTTCAGAGGATAAGAAGTCCCAAAATAGTGGCCTGGAGTGCAATGATCCACTGTCTTCATCAACAAGGCCAGAGCCAAGAAGCAGCTGAAATGTTTTGTCTGATGAGACATTCAGGTGTGTCACCAAATGAGTTTACTCTTGCTAGCCTGATCAGTGCTGCTACTAGTCTAGGTTGCTGGAAGTACAGTGAAAGTATTCATGCCTGTGCATATAAATATGGTTTTCAATCTGATAATTTCATCAGCAATGCACTTGTTACAATGTACATGAAAACTGGATTTGTAAATAGTGGTTGGAAGGTTTTTAATGCAATGAGTATTCGGGATACAGCTTCATTAAATGCACTTTTATCTGGATTTCATGATAACAGATCTTGTCATCTGGGACCAAAAATCTTTAGAGAGATGCTTGTGATAGGTTTAGAACCTGACATTTTCACATTTATTAGCATTTTAAAATCTTGTTCCTACATCTTGGACGTAGGTTTTGGGAAGCAAGTACATGCCCATATCATAAAAGATGACCTTAGCAGTAATGGTCATGTAGGAACTGCTCTGCTTGACATGTATGCCAAATGCAGGTGCTTAGAAGATGCTGATGTAATTTTGAATGAACTTACTGAAAGAGACCTCTTGACTTGGACAGCCATTATATCTAATTATGCACAAAGCAATCAAGGGCAGAAGGCTGTTAAGTGCTTCATTCAGATGCAACAAGAAGGCTTGAAACCCAATGAATTCACTTTCTCCAGCTGCTTAAGTGGTTGCTCCAGTTTAGTTTTGCTAGACTGTGGGCGGCAGCTCCATTCCTTGACCATAAAATCTGGACTTTTATGCAACACGTATGTTGCTACTGCACTTGTTGATATGTATGGGCAATGTCGATGCATAGAAGATGCTGAGGCTGTTTTTAAGGGCATGGCTTCACAGAATGCATCCTCGTGGAACACAATCATATGTGGATACTCACTAAATGGGCAAGGAAATGAGGCTCTCAAGGCTTTCAGGATTATGTTAGACGAAGGGTTCCTGCCTGATGAGATTACCTTTATAGGAGTTCTTTCTGCATGCAGCCACGTGGGTTTGATTGAAGAAGGGGAAACATATTTTAACTCTTTAAGCAGGTACTATGGAATCACTCCTACCATTGAGCACTATGCTTGTATGGTCAATATCCTTAGTCGGGCAGGCAAATTTATTGAGATTGAAAGCTTTATTGAGAAGTGGAAGCTTACCAACAATCCATTGATTTGGGAGACAATTTTGTGGGCTTCTAAAGTGCATGGAAATGTGGGAATTGGTGAAAGAGCTGCAAAGAAACTATTTGAACTTGAACATCATGTGGACTATAATTATGTATTGTTATCTGACATTTATGCTGCCAAAGGCAAGTGGGACGATGTTGTGAAGGTTAGGGCATTGATGTCCAATCAAGGAATCCATAAAGAACCTGGTTGCAGCTGGCTGGAGATTGATGGTGAAGCCCAAAAGTTCTTTGCTCAAGATCTTTCACATCCAAAGATCAGGGAAATCCGTGTACTGTTGGAGGGGCTATCACGGTGAAGAATGAGTGCAGATTGAAGACTTTCTATGAGAATTGAGCACATTTCATGGGTTACGCCATCTGGAAAGATGGTAGTCTCCGTGAATTGGTTGAGTTGACAAAGAAGTTGCCACCTGAGGAGTTGGCTGCTCTTGGCCTGTCCAATGCCATCCCTTCAGAGATCCATACATCTACCTAAAATAAGCATATCCGCAATCAAAATGTTCAAGGGGAAGAACTGAATCTGAGTATAGGCTAAGGATTGAATAGGAGATGATGGAGGGTTATATGCCCAACAAAAGATAATAGCTTTCTAACAATAATTTCAAGAAGAGATGCATTGCTTTATCATATCAGACATGTAAATCACTTATGATCTGATGATAGTTCAGTGCAGAAAACTCAGGATTCATTGGGACGGGGTGGGGAGTCAAAGTGTTGGCACATTCTGTTAAAATCATATGCAAGCTTGTTGGGCTGCTGATGGTTAGGAACAATGGATAACATATACTTTTGGTATATAATTGTAAGTAGCGACACATTATTGGATTATGATGCGAAGACAAAGAAAAAGCTTAGCTGGGCAAAAAAAAATTGACTTGATACGTTCCATAAGATCATTTGAGAAAAACTGTGTCCCTACTTTGAAGTGGCACTCTTATCGTGGAAATGCCACCAAAATTTTTCTTATGTGTAGTGAACGAGCGCTTAATGCTGGCTAATGTTGAGTGACAGGAGATGATCTTTGTAGATGTGATAACTTTCTTTAAGCTGTAAGCTACAGATTCTCTATCATACCCAAGCTATTATAGTATCACAACATTTTCCACACCATTTTTCATAACTATTCACAGATTGTGATTGGTTACTTGTTACTCTTACATAAACTCACAACTTATAGTCTGCCACATCAAAGTTGTGACAAATTGTGGCAAAAAATGTTGTGGTTCTAAATTTTTTTGGCATACCCCCATTCAATGATTCAACAATAAATTGTAATATTTTTCCAATTATGTTCATGTTAGTGCCTTGACCTAGTTTCCTTACCGGCCATACCTAAAAAATATTAGACAAGATTAGGCCCTAAAGAAACAAATGGACGTTTATATCTTCGTTAATTTGTATGACCTTTAGTGCGTGCTTGGGAATTTTTAAAAAAAGTTAACTTTTTTTACTTTTGTCTTAGGACTTTTTACATATAATCTAACTTTTAGTTTTTTTTATACAAATAAACTAGTTTTTAATTTTTTGTAACATATTTAACATAAAAGTTACTAAAAATCATATTTTTTTGATAAATTCTATGAAAATAAACTACTGAAAATAAGTTATTCTCAAATGGACACTAAGAATATGTTACAATATTGCTACAATAAAGCTAGTTAGGCTATATGGTACTATGGTACTCAATGTTGGGGTATTAAGAATATGTTAATAAAATGAAAATAGTTGAAATGAGAATGTGCAAAGGTAATTGATTGATGTACCAGTAACTAAGAGAGATTTAATTTGAGTAAAGGAAATGAAAAGAGGTAGATGAAGGTATAAAATAATACTAGAAGTTGTAAAGGAATTACACGTTAATTAAGGATAAGACAAAAAAAAATTAAGGAAAAAACAAAAGGTATGATTTTTGATATGATAAAATGATAGAGAATGATACAAGAGAACAATTTTGATTATTTTGTTGATGATCCATAAATTTTTTTTGCGCCGGATGAGGGTGGGGGTGGGGTCGTTTCGCATAAATAATTGAGTAATGACATTATGTCACAAGTTTCTTGGTAAAAGTTTATTGATATTGTTGTTAATGCTTATGATAAATGATAAAAGCATTCATAATCTCCTTTTCAATATCTTTTTGTCACCATTCCATATGGATATTTAGAAATTTAGTTCAAAGTCAGCAAAACTATAAAAATAATAAAATATTTTAAAAATTAGACTCATGTCAAATAATAATAATAATAATAATAAAATTTACCTTATAAATTAAGGCTTTACAGGCCTACTCCCCCTCCCTCTAAACTTGTAACCATTGAATTGTCATATATATATCTGATTAGCATGAATTCAATAACAATTTTTCAAAACAAATGATTTGTATATTAAAACATATATAACATGTAATTCAAAGATAAAATTTTCAAAATATAAATTCAATAACAAATTATAGAGTGGTATAATATTTTTAGAGTTACACTAAGTATAATTTGAACGCAACTCATATATACGTCATAGATTTAATCAATGTTAAGACCAAAAAAAAAAAGTTTTAATTAGTATAGTTTTTGCCTTTTTATTATTATTATTTTTATGATGCATGTCAATTTGCAACTGAGTTCCAAAATAATAATAATAATAATAATAAACAAAGAAAATAAAAATAAACCTATCCATATCACATCAAATGGAGGACTGCCATGTCATCAGTAGGTCCCAGCAGATTTTTCACTCTCACTCACACTCACACCTGGCTCATAGAGACGAAAAAGCCCTCGAAAGATTCACATATTCATTCATATTGGCGCTTCTTGAGAGCCACAGACCAACTCCACAACTCTCTGTCTGTCTGTCTCTCTCTCTCGCCGTTTTCGTGGTAATAAGGTTCCAACTTATAAGCAGTTTTCTAATTCTATCTATTTACTTTCTTTGTACATACTCTGTTTGATTTCCGAGAATCCGTATCGAACTTAAAGAAACTGAAATATCGAGAGCTCAACCAACACATTTATGTTTCGTTCTTTCATTGTTGTTGTTATTGTTTTTCTTTAAGACTAAAACTCTCTGTCAGTCTCTGATGCTTTCTCTGTTGCTGTGAATGCCGTGTTGGTTGTGTATTCGATGCTTTTGAGAATCAAAAGCTGTTTTAGAATCAGAACCGAAGCATTGGGTTTAAAATTAATGGAGTGCGAGTTGCTTTCTCTGAGAATGCGTAGCCCGCCGCTTGGTTTTCGATTTCAGTTCTCCAATAACCTTCGTACTACCAGTTCTAGATCACTGACAGTTCCTGTTCGATCAAAATCTTCGTCTTGTGCTGCTCTCAGTGTTGTAGAATCGAACCCCACCAATGATTTGGATCTATCTGATACCCGAAACTCGCCAACTCAGGTTCATGAAGGGTTTAAGAGAACACCCAGAAAGGAAATGAGTCGTAATTGGCCTAATTCAGTGTCTGTGAATGAGAAGATTGATGAAAATGTGAGAAGTAGGCCTGTGAATTTGGATAGGAAGGAGAGGTTAAGGCGTTATTCTGGGATGCTGCGTGATTGTGCTTCAAAGAGGCGTTTGAATGAGGGGAGGGCCATTCATGGGCAAGTGATTAAGAGCGGGATTGACCCGGATTCTCATTTGTGGGTTTCATTGGTTAATGTTTATGCTAAATGTGGGAGTTCTGTGTGTGCGCGTCGTGTGCTTGATCAAATGCCTGAAAGGGATGTTGTGTCTTGGACTGCATTGATACAAGGGTTTGTTGCTGAAGGATGTGGTAGTGATGGTGTTAGTTTGTTTTGTGAGATGAAGAGGGAAGGTGTGAGACCGAATGAGTTCACGTTGGCAACTGGGTTGAAAGCTTGTGCTCTGTGCATGAATTTGAGTTTTGGGAAGCAGGTGCATACAGAAGCAATCAAAGTCGGGTGCTTTTTGGATTTGTTTGTTGGGTCTATTCTTGTTGACCTTTATGCAAAATGTGGTGAGATGGAGCTTGCGGATAGAGTGTTCTGTTGCATGCCTGAGCAGAATGATGTCTCATGGACTGCCTTGCTTAATGGTTATGCTCAGGTGGGTGGTGGAAAAGAAGTATTGAGACTGTTTGGTAGAATGAGAGAATCAGAGATGAAGTTCAGCAAGTTCACCTTGTCTACTGTCCTCAAGGGCTGTGCCACCTCAGGGAATTTGAGAGAAGGCCAGGCTGTGCATTCTGTGGCAATCAAAATTGGGTGTGAAATAGATGAGTTTTTGGGTTGTAGTCTTGTGGATATGTACTCTAAGTGCGGGCTGGCATATGATGCACTAAAAGTGTTTAAGACAATCAAAGATCCTGATGTAGTAGCCTGGAGTGCAATCATCACCTGCCTTGATCAGCAAGGTCATAGCCAAGAAGCTGCTCAGCTATTTCACATGATGAGATATGCAGGTGTCCCACCAAATGAATTTAGCTTTTCAAGTCTTGTTAGTGTTGCCGCTGATTTGGGAGACCTGCAGTATGGTGAAAGCATCCATGCTTGTATATGCAAGTATGGATTTGAAAATGATATGTTAGTCAAAAATGCCTTAATCACTATGTACATGAAAAATGGATTTCCGCAGGCTGGAACCCAAGTGTTTGAGGCAATGGGAGATCGCGATTTGGTTTCCTGGAATGCCCTTTTGTCTGGATGCCATGGCTATGAAATCTGTGATCTAGGGCCAAGAATCTTCTATCAGATGCTTCTGGAAGGTTTCATACCTAACATGTACTCATATATCAGTGTTTTAAGGTCTTGTTCTAGCCTCTTGGATCTACGCTTTGGAAAGCAAGTACATGCCCATGTTATAAAAAACACCCTTGATGGTAATGATTTTGTTGGGACAGCTCTTATTGACATGTATGCCAAGAGCAGGTGCTTGGAAGATGCTGATGTAGTTTTCAATAGGTTGATTAAACGAGATCTCTTTACTTGGACAGTCATCATTACTGGCCATGCACAAACTGATCAAGCAGAGAGGGCTGTTAAGTGCTTCAGTTTGATGCAACAAGAAGGTGTAAAGCCCAATGAGTTTACTCTTGCCAGCTGTTTAAGTGGTTGCTCCCGTATAACTTCTCTGGAAACCGGGCAGCAGCTTCATTCTATGGCAATTAAGGGTGGGCATGGTGATATATTTGTTTCAAGTGCACTTGTTGATATGTATGCAAAGTCAGGATGCTTAGAAGATGCTGAGGCTATTTTTGAGGGCTTGGTTCTACGGGATGCTGTCTCATGGAACACAATGATATGCGGATACTCGCAAAACGGGCAAGGACTGAAAGCTCTTAAAACTTTTTGGACAATGTTAGATGAAGGCACCATGCCAGATGAGGTTACCTTCCTAGGTGTTCTTTCTGCATGTAGCCACATGGGTTTAGTCGAAGAAGGGAAAAAACAGTTTAATGCACTGAGTGAAATTTTTGGGATTACGCCTACAATTGAGCATTATGCTTGTATGGTTGATATTCTTGGTCGGGCTGGAAAGTTTGATGAGGTTAAATGCTTTATCGAGAATAGGAAGCTAGAACCACATGCATTGATTTGGGAGACTGTTCTTGGAGCTTGTAAAATGCATGGAAATTTGGAATTTGGTGAAAAAGCTGCAGAGAAACTTTTTGAGCTTCAACCTGAGATAGACTCAAATTATATATTGCTGTCTAATATTTTTGCAGCCAAAGGTAGGTGGGATGATGTCAGAAAGGTCAGGACATTGATGTCCAGTCAGGGTGTTAAGAAGGAACCTGGATGTAGCTGGGTAGAGATCAATGGTCAAGTCCACACATTCATGTCTCAAGATGGTTCACATCCCAAAATCAAGGAAATATATTTAAAGTTAGAGGAGCTCAGCCAAAAACTCTCTTCAGTAGGTTATATTCCAAAAACAGAACATGTGCTTCATAATGTCACTGACAAAGAGAGAGAGGAATATCTTAATCATCATAGTGAAAGACTGGCTCTTGCTTTTGCCCTTATAAGCACCAACCCTGTCAAAACAATTAGAATTTTCAAAAATCTACGCATCTGTAAAGACTGCCATGATGTTATGAAGTTCCTTTCGGACATCACAAATCGGGAAATAGTTGTTCGTGACATTAAACGCTTTCACCATTTTAAGAATGGCACTTGCTCCTGTCAGGATTATTGGTGATTTGGCTCCAGAGGCATTTAGCTTGTTGATCTGCATTCAAATTTCAGTCTAATCCTTACTATTGAAGTAACCATGTCCCAAGGGTTACTATTCAGGGAAAGAAACTTACAAGCAAGGTTATGTTTCCTTGATGAATTAATATTAGAAACACCAAGAAACATACAATACACCATGGTGAAGTGTGAACTTGTAGTATTTGTCAGTGATTCATTTCCAAATATTCTATCCAGGTGCAAAATCCAAATGGAGCTTCTATGTTAAGTGAAGATAAATATTGGAATGCCACTGTAGTTGCTCCCCCTTGGTGCAAATTCCCAGTAAGAATGCCCTGTCTTTATAGAGGCCATCTTTCAGTTGGATTGATGGAGTAAACTGAAAGGTACAAGTGCCCCCAGTTATACAGAGGTTTGAATGTCTTAAGAATGTAAGTTCTTACCCTTCTCTTTTTTTCTTTTTTTTTTTTCTTTTTTTTGCTTTTGGGGTCTGAGATGTTCTTTCCCTTTCTTGATGTAATTATATTGATATTTCTGCAGGCTGCTGCTGCTGCTGCTGTTTTAGATTCTTTTGGTGCAATTTTTGTTCTCAGAACCAAGGTTAACACTTGATTTTCATTTTTAGTTAATTTAATCATGAATAATTAATGCATAATTACCATGATTAGATTTACTTGTGCCATTTTGCCATTGTTAATCCACAACAGGAGCCAGGACTTATGTATTTGCATTTTCTTAAAAGTACAGATGTGTTCGGCAAATCTTTGTCCAGATAAGGCTTCTTGAACCATGCGTATTGGAGAGTACGTTGCATTTTTTGCTGTAGTTAAACAGAACTTTACATGGATTGAAAAACCTCTCTAGCGTTTCATATGTATTAGATGGGCAATATGAACCGAGAGAGAAGACAGCACAGTGGGACAACTTACAAGAACTGCTGTTGGGTAAAAGAAGAAAACTGTGGTTGTGCTGACTGAACTGGAAACTTCCTGGCTTCTATACCATTTGAAGTTTGAAAGTTGCATGTGGATCTTGCAAGACCATTATTTGTGGGTAAGTTCTGTCCAGAATTTGATGGATACAAATTTTCAATGGTAACATGACACTGCCCTGAGGTGTGCATCATTATCATTTGATGTCAAAGTCTCATTATGCTTGTGGGCAATTCATACTATTTGCAGGAGTGCAGATGGCTTGGTTTAGTATCACATTTCCCCTGTTGGCTTCCTGTCTTGCAATCAAGGAGCGAAGGTTGATTGAATGTCAGTAGGGCATCCAAGATTTGTATGCATTCTTGCTTTGATATAGCCATCCATGCTCATTCCCACTTCATTTGATCTTAACGTCTTGATGTAACAACAATCAAATAAAGTAATTTTTTCTTATTCAGCATTTTATAGAGTACCTCTTGATCTGAGTTCAATGAGTAGACCTCCAGAAACATTGATGAATTCTTGCTTCTTCCCTCCCTGTTCCTCTTCCGTCTTCCACTGTTTCTGTCTTTGATATATGGAACAATCCTATTCCACATTTGGAAGGCTGAGATTTTGATTCTCTCACGTAACTGCATCTGTAATTCAAGTTTTCATAAGATTTTTATTTTTTTATTTTTATTTTTTTTGGTTTTAGCTTTAGACGGGGTTGAGGATTTGTTGAGTTGAGTGAACTTATAAAGACGCAAGGTCTAGATTACATTATTTTCAATTCCAGGTCCTTGTCTGACCCTTCCTTACTAAGAGGGTAGTAGTAATACTAGTATCCCGCTTCTATGAAATGTGCTATTACCAATTGCTGCTTGCTACTATATAAATAAAGTTAGTTTTCATTGTATTATTTATGGTTGAACATTTTAGCAGCTTGGTGATTGTTCATTCTGGAGGTTTGTATGTAATGAGATGTAGTGACGTATTTTGGAATTAAATATTCTACCATCTAGAAGTGAAAGACAATTGAACAGAGAAAAAGGGGCAAAATTTGCTGAATAGTATTTTTTAAGGAAAATTTTAGAAGAATAGCATGTGATTTAAGTGATTTAGTTATGTAGACTCTTTTTGAAACTCGAGTTCCAACCCAAAATCAAGTGTAACAAACTCGAGTTCCAATTTGTTATACAACATTAGGCGGCTACACAACCTAAACTAATTGAAACTTGAGTTTGATAAACTCGATTTTGGTGGGAACTCAAGTTTCAAAAAAAATCTACATAACTAAATAACTTCGCCCGTATGCTATCCATCTAAAATTTTCCTTAAAAAGTACTATTCAACAAAATTTTCCCAGAAAAAGGCCTAGAGCAACTCTTGAAGTCAGAAAATGCTTTTGGTTGATTTCCAATTTTCTACTGTTCAAGACATCATAGTCAGAACCCTCCTCTACATAAATTTTTCACGTACAAGAGAAAAAACATGTTTGTGATCAACATCACCAGCATTTTAGCAGAAAAAATAATCATGAAAATCACGTTTAATGCTTTCCAATTTTTGAACAAATCCAACCCAACACGCATACACAGAGGAACTTAAGTCTGCCTGTCCGATGGCTCAGCTTTAAGTAAATTCAACAACTGGCTGGTCTTATACATGGCTCCAATACAAGTGCCAGTCATCTTCTGCAAACGCCATAGATTGGTTCAGAAACATAATCTCCTCATAATATTGCCATAAATTAGACTAACTGGTGGTCTGGAAACTGATCATATATAAATATATAACATCAGCAAAACTGACAAGATGCTCAGGTCGCTTCTCTGTTTCTCATTAGCATCTCCCTCAACCTAAAAATCGCATCTGCCTAATAAAAAAAACGGGTAGTTGCACATACTTTCGTTACAAAATTGATTGACATTCTTATAAACTCCCGTTGAGAAACAGTATGAGCCCAACAAAAAGTGAGGTTGCTAAAAATAGCCTGATTGAGGTCTTTCTCCTGCAAAGAACCAAACTACTCCTTCGTATCTGTATCATCGTCGGAGCTTGGATTGTCAACTTCACTCTCACTACTGACACCATCATTACTGACAACTGCGGACCTTGTTCTGGCTGAATCAGAATTTTGACCCAGGTCATACTTGACAAATTTGATCTTCTTCTTTCCAGCACTTAACCCTTCTTTCCGTTTTCTTCCTTCATTTTCTGTCGACTTCATTGTGTGGGCTGCAGATACAAATGCAGAACTCATGGATGCGTTCATCTTCTCCTTATCTGTATCTTTGTCTTCACCCTTATTATCAATACAAAAGAGAATATCATCATCCACTTTTATGTCCTCCAACTTAGATGCTGGTTGCTCAAAGTCTGCTTTGGAAATATCTAGTACTATTTTGGTACGACGTCTTGAAATGCTGTCATCAAATACTTTTATTCCCTGATTTTCAAGGTTTAGCAGCCACTCTGGAGAATGAGATCATTAAGATTTATAAATTAGATAAACAATTTGGTCATTAACTACAGAGTGCATTTGTTAAATACAAGGGACAAAAAAATATTAGAGCTACTTACTGATAAGAGCTTTAGGTGAGGATCCATATGATCTATTTGCTTTTTCCTCCAAACCAATCTGGTTAGTGACCCATTTAATAATTTGGGAAGGTAGACGAGAACTGGAGAAGGCATTGTTGTAAGAGATAGCTCTCATCTGATTCCCACCTTCCCTGCAGCAAGCAAAATGATGAGACTTTGCAGTACAGGTTTCAATAGGATTCCAACAAGATCACTCATTCTTTAATACCTGAAAAATTCTACGGCCTCATGTGTAATGATCAGTCTTGCCATGGCAAGACATTTCATGTGCTCAGTAGGTACATTAATCACTCTCTCAGGATTAAGAAAAGAATACTCGACCAATATAACAGCATCATAGAGGACTTTTCTTAACAAAACTTCATCTTCAGATCTCTGCACAGATATATTTCCATGATATTAGTTTTTAGAATTAGGAATCATCACTATGTACAGATTCTTACATCCATGATGAATTGAGAAATTTTGACTAATAAATATATCCCAAAACTAATAGCTCAATATTCTAATATGAGGTATACACCTAAGAAATAATTGGTAACTTTTAAATTTTATGGAAAGAAAACCTATAGGAGCTCAAAATAAAAATCATGACATAAATGACTGTTTCAAAGTTGATTTCTTCAACCCAATAGCAAATACATGGTTAGTGACTAAATTTATGATAAATCCTATGGAAATGGTGGGCTATGCTTTGAGGATAAGTAAACAGTGTCATCCCAAAATCTTGTTTAACACACTTATTACACCAGCACTTTCAAGAACAGATCCGTTTAAGACAGGGTGGGTCATGTAGCTCAGAAAATAAGAGTACGTGACTTCCTCTTTTTTATGTCCCCGTCCCCAACATATGTATGACAAACCCTCCCCCCAAAGGAAAGAAAAAAAGAAAAAAAAAAAAAAAAAGAAGAAGATCAATGGTCAACATTTTCTTAAATTTCCTGTCCATGTCTAAAGTATCAAGGAAATTAAAAGGGTGAAAACCATCAAGTAAAAAATCTCTTGACTTCACCATGTAGAAACATGTAATGGCTTAAATATATGAAGGCAATTGTTTGGTAACAGATTTCTTTATAAACCACACTATATAAGTCCTGCATGTGCATTGGTAAACCGTGAGAGTTAGAGAGAGAGAGTGACTAAGATGTTTCTGTTAGTTTAGATTGCAGAACCATACATGAATGCGCTGTGTGCACAAATCATATGATCAGTGGAATGCTGACACACCTAGGAAGCAAGTAAATGGAGAAATTACATTTTACCACCCTATGAGGAATACATATCAACAAATTAAACATTCTAAGAAAGACATACTGACCAAGAGGGAAGTCACAGGCAAAATCTCCTCCTGCAGCAAACGGATGAGGGTCTCTGGTTGCCAAATAAATTTGGATGTAAGCGCATCAAAGTTGAAATCCAGTAAAAGAATCATCATAAATGTTAATATACAGACATACACAGTCAGATAGACAGAATATGTAGACCTAATAGGCCTTAGTATCAGTCTTAACCATTTGGAGCACAAGTACTCTTTTGTCATTCAAGTTCTACGACTATGTTCATGCTTTCAATTAGATTCATATCTGTCTTATAGACAAGTTAAACACACACACAAAATAAAGAATATTGTACATTTGTAATGCATTTTCCAAATATCAAGCCAAAATGTGAATTCTTACTAACCAAAAAAGTAAAAGCTCTGAAAGCCAGAAATTGAACCAACAGTCCAAATCTTCAACTCCTTCTCCAACTCCTCCCTTGCAATCCCAGCTCTGAATTTCAAGCAAAGCTCCATCAGAAACAGCTCTGCAAGAACAACTCCCGCCAGGTAAACAACATCAACACAACTTCTTACACTAAATCTTTCACGAATTTCGCCACTTACAAGCGGCAAGAAAGAGCCTATTCCATCATCAGAATCCATCCAAACACGAACTAAATCCACGAAAGGCGCAATCAAATTCGAACCAATGGATTCCTCACTAGAATCCTTACAACAACACACATTTGCATACCCAAGAATCATTCCCACCAAAGACTTAGCCTCCCTCATTGCTTTCTTCTCTCTCTTTGAAACCAAGTCCTTCCCAAGCAACTCCACAACCACTTTGTACACCTCGAATACCACCGGAGCGAGCAATGCTATGCTCTTCGAAGAACCGCACGAGCCCGAACACGCCGATACCAATTGAAACAAGTCCTTCGTGGCAGTAACCCGATCCAAAATGTCATCTTTCTGTAAATTTTGGCTACGAAAGGTTAATCCGGCGTAGACCCAGATAGAATCAAGAGGTGGGTCAAGCTTAGCTTGCATTATTTCGTGGAATATGTGAATGAAAGGAGAGAAATTGGGGATTTCTTTGTGGATTTCGGCTAAAAGGTCTTGGATCGATTGGTTTAGCTTGAACTCGTAGTTTTTGCCTACAAGGGGTTTAAAGTTCTGTGGGGCTGTGGAATTTGTGGGTTCCATTAGAGCCAGAGCCATTGTAGTTGTTGAAAAATGATGAATTTTAGAGAGAGATCAGAAAAGAGAAGGGCTAAAAGCAAAAACCCTAATAAGCACAGAAGTCTGGTTTAGGAGAAAATTATTTAGGGTTTAAGGGCCGTACGAATCTTCCAGATTTTGCCACGTACGTATAAAGTTTTTGTCTTTTTGGTGAATTTTCGAACAATGAGCTACCATATATACGGGGTGAATAAATCAGTGCATTTTTGTTTATTGGTGTTGAATTTCTCACCTATAATTGAAGGAGTTGATACAAGGGCATTGATTGCCACCATAATAAAAATGTAAGATTTAAATGGACACAACTATAAATACAGGGGTTTTGATTGCCACTACAATGAAAATGTAAGATTTAAATGGGCACAATTATAATTATAGGATTTAATTTGGCCTAGATCTAAAATTATAGGATTTTTTTTTCGCAGCTTATAGGTTTTTTTTTTTTTTTTTTTTTTTTTTTTTAAATTTACACTAAAAAAAGAAAGTTGAAAGTTGGTACTACCCTACTAGAAACAAATACAACCCCCACCCCCCCTTGGTGCACTTTGAGATTGTCAAAGTGGGTATCCTTGACCTTAATACTTTGTTTGGTTGCAATTAAGGGAAAAGAAAGGAATAGAAATGACATGAGGGAAAAGAAAAGAAAGGAAAACACTTCTCTAATGTACGTTTGGAAACAAAAAGAGAAAGAGAAAAGAAAATAGAAGAATTAGATCTCGTTTGGTCATGAAGTTCAAAAATTGTTGTTTAAAATGATATGAAAATTGTGGTTTAAAAAGTATTGTTGAAAAATGTGTTTTTAGTGTTTATAAAACAAAAAAAAAAAAAAAATGTGCTTGGTATAATGGTTTAAATAACATGTTTCAGTGTTCAAAAAACATAAAAATGTGTTTGGTATGTGTGTGTTTGATTTTAAAAAAAGCTTACACCTGTACGAAATATCAATTTTTTAATTCAAGAGAGAGAATACATCGTCTATTCCCGTTGCTCCTCTGTGTTTGTTCCTTATTGTTCCTTCTTTTTCCCTTCTCTTCTTTGAGAGTAGAAAACGAAACCCACGCTCCTCATCTCCATCGATGCGGCCCCTTGATCCACGGCTGGGCTTCACGTTCCTCGGATCTCCTCTCCACCTTCAGCACTCCAAGACCCAGCAATGAATCATGCTTTTGTCGCCGCCGACCCATCAATCCAAGATCTAGGTTTGATTCTCACTTTCACCTTGCTTGGTAATGGGTTTTGGTCTAGAGACTAAAACAGTTCCTTCTTCACTCACAGAGTCCAAAATCTGTGTTTAGTAGCGAGAGGGGTTTTGTAATTTAATTTTGTTTTTGGTTTTGATTTTAAATGTGGAGAGAGAGAGAGAGAGAGAGAGAGAGAGAGAGAGAGAGAGGAGTGTCTGTGACTATGTTTTATCTAGTGGGTTTCACAAGGATTTGTTGTTTTTTTGTTGGGAATTTCTGACTATCTTAACTCACGGTTTTGGTATGTGTGAGCAAGGTTGTGGTTTTCTCTGTTCTTGTTCTATGAATGATGGTTTTTGTTGCCCAAATTGATAGCATGTTCAAATGGTTGTTCAATATTGTTGATTACGTTTTTTAATGTACAAGTGCTTGTTTACTTTCAAAATAAAGTTTGGGTCTGATTCATCTAGGTCCGTTGAACTTGTAAGACACAATTGTTATGTTTGCTGAGCTGTAAAATAGTGTAAAAAACACATTGAAATTGCATAAAAAGCAATGAAGGGTTCAAAGGCACAAAAAAGGGAAAAACAATCAGTTTGTTTTATTCATTGGCTTTTCAAGCATTTGACTTTTTTTTTTTTTTTTGAGAAGAAGCATTTGTCAATTTTGATTAAAACTGTCGAGTTGTAGGTCATTTATATATGATTCAAATAACAATTGTATACTGACTTCGTTGTATCATTCTAAATCCTAATCATGTCATTATGCCCATAAGCATCTCTATGAATTCTTTTCTGTAAGGTAGCTTTATAAATTGAATATGCAAAATGTCCATCTCAAACTCATATTTTCAATCCTAATAGCATGTAAGAGATGGCTTAAAAGGTCATCTCAATCCGTAGGAGCATTGCTCATGGAACTTTTCTAAATAATGGCTTTGAAACCCACGTTGACTGTGTGGTTTAATTTTTCCCTAAGAAGGTCAATTACTTACAAACCTATTTGCGGCTTCTTCTTGCAGATGTTGGACGCAATGCGTGAGGATATTGATGATGGCCTTCGGTTCCAAAATTCCAATTGTTTCTGTGGATTAAGAGCAAGCATGAGGATTTTGGATAAGCGAAATGAGAATCGATACTGGCTTTTCTAATGTTGCCCAAAGGATTCGTGTGGGCTTTTTCAATGGTGTATTCCCTTGAAGACGCCATTGTCATATGTGGAGGATTTCTAGCAACTACAAGAAGAGCTGTGTGTATTGCGAGAGGAATTGAGGGTCGTGCATGACAAGGTCCACCCCATTGTTGAGACAAAAAAATGGTAAAGATTATGACATGGACCCCCGATGATAGGAAGGCTGCATCCAGCTTTCTCTCTTCATCACTGTTTGGAGTTGGTTGGGCAAATGATATTTGGAGGAAACCCATGACTGTGTTCAAATTGAAAAGCCTACCCAACAACTCGTAGTGTTGCAACCCTTTTTTTTCTGAACTCCTTGACTTTGTGATTGATCTATTAACAACCATATATATTGGGTTAGATGACTTATTCATATAAAACACAATACAAATCAGATGGGTAATTATAATAACCCTATAATAACCATCCACTCTTAGATACCAAAAACATAAAGAGTAACAGCATTTCATCAAAATTTAACTTTATACCAAAATCACACATATATCCTACAGTAATAAACCCCATAGATCAGATTATGATCTTGCTGTCTAAAAGCATCAGCATGAAAAAATGCTACAAAAAAACTTTTACAGCACACTATTTATTAACACACCATTTAATAAACCCCATATTCTTGATAAGCAGGGAAAGGTAATCAAAGATCTAGCAGAAACTGAACTGCTTTTCTGATACGTATACACTTGCAACATAGTGCTGGTCCATATAAACATTTTTGTTTTTGATTTTCTTCTCTTTTTTAGTTGTGATTACATTTGGTGTTTAAAAGATGGGCCATGCTATTATGAACACAAGGTAGATTTCAGCGTCATTTTGAGTACAACCATAAACCATGCATATAGCTAATTGTAATAAATTTTGTATGGAGTATGTTAAAGGACTTGCCGCAATTGCAATAGCCCATGCTTCCTCACTTCCCGTCACCGTATTTGCAATGGGGTCCCATCCCATTCCCGTACGTCCGATGAGCTGGGAGAATGTACAGTGTCGACCTTTCATTCGTTGATATTTTTGCATAAGTTGTGTCTTGTTGTAATTTTTATTTGTGTGTTTGTTAAACTCATTCATAATGGCTGTCCAAGCTCTGGTCTTGAATTGGCCTTGGGGCATATTTCCTTTTACTTCCTCCTTTAACAATATATCAATGAAATGCTTCTCGACTAGGGAAGGCCACAACTTCCCATCCTCGGAATCAGTTGTGGCATTTTCCATTTAAATAAATTTTGGTATACTTACATAGACTCGTCATTTGAAATTATATGATATAGATTCAAAAACATTAACTTCCTACTCACTAAAACTACCAAGCAGCAGGCATATAAGAGAAACTAAGGTCTAAATCTAGAAATTTTAAGGTAGACTTTCTTAATTTTAATATAAGCAAGGCCAACGACCATAAATGATCATATATGATATGAGAACCCAATAATTTAAGTGGCTGCAAAGTTACTAATAAAGAGGATTAACAAAATTTTGCACATTTGAAGAACATATAAAAAGTATAGTAATGATAATGGAGTAGTATAGACATAAATTACATATCAACAACAATCATTTCTCAGTAACTCATATCAACAACAATCGTTATTATAATTCCTTGGCAGGACTCATATTATTTAATCTTATAGTAAACAAAAGCTAAAATTATTCACTCCACAGTTTCAACTTACAGATAGTTAGTGTATTATTAGTATAATAAAGGCATAAATGCACTTTTAGTCCCTACATTTTATTTTTACTACTTTTAGTCCCTAAACCAATTAACGCCTAACATTTAGGTCCTTTCCGTCACTTAAGCAATGGCAAAAGCTGACGTGGCAAACGGACCTCACTATTGGCACAGGAAATGCTACGTGTCAATTAAAATAATATTAAAAAATTAATTTGTCAATTTAAAAAAAACAATAGCAGAATTAAAATTCAAAAAATACAAATTAGGATCTGAGTTCATCTTCAACAGTACCACGATGAACACAAACCCAGATTTAAATTTAACAACACACACCCAAATTTTCTAGCATTTTCTTGCCATTTCTTGTCAACCAAACACAAAAACATAAACACAAAAACACACACAAACCGTGGCAACCAATGGACTCAAGGTAGTGAAGAACTCCATCCTTGAACTTTTATACATTTTCTTGGCAACCAAACAAAATTTTCAGTTTCACAAAAAAAAAAAAAAAAAATTCTAGATCTGATAACCAACCAAATTTTTGATGTCAATCCTAAGATCTAAACATTTTTCACAAACCCATCAAATCCCCTTATACACAAACCCAACAAATTCTCTATCACAAACCTAGAAACTTCCTTTCACAAACCCATATTATCCCTTTTCAAATTTATCAAAAATCCAAAACAAATATAGCAAACTCAACCCAGAGAGAGAGAGAGAGAGAGAGAGAGAGAGAGAGAGAGAGAGTGAGGAGGGAAAGGGGTTTTCGATCTAACTGGAAACCCATATGATGGCGCTCGGAGTGAACTGGAGCTCGGAGGAGTTAGCAAGTTGGTAGACTAAGCGAACGAAGGCACGGCGGCCTTTCTGCTCCTTCTCCTTGTCGTCAAAGGCGTAGATGAGGTCTTTGAGTTGAGCGCCACGAAGTTGGCTGATGCGAACGCTAAGGACGAAGCACCAAGATGATTTCGTCGGAGATGAGAGAAGTGGAGGAACTAGCTTAAGGAGTTGAAGAAGGCTAAGCACCAAGATAGAGGGAGAAAGAAGAAAAAGAGGAAGAAAGAAAGAAGACTAAAGAAAGAAAGGGAGGCAGAGAAACTGAGAGAAAGATCTGGGGAAGAAAAAAAAATAAAGAAGAAAAAGAAACTAGGCACAAATCTAAGTTCCACCATTTTTTTGTTTATAATTTTGTTTTTTTGTTTTTTATAATTTTTAAAATTGATAAATTTATTTTTTAAGGTTAGATGTTGATGTGGAAGCTGACTTGGATGCTAACGTAGCATTTTTTAATATTATTTTAATTTACACGTCAGCATTTACTGTGCCAATAGTGAGCTCCGTTTGCCACGTCAGCTTTTGCCATTGTTTAAGTGACGGAAAGGACCTAAATGTTAGGCGTTAATTGGTTTAGAGACTAAAAGTGGTAAAAATAAAATGTAGGGACCAAAATGGAAAAAGTGCAAAATATAGGGACTAAAAGTGCATTTACGCCTATAATAAAAGGAGAAACTCTTCTAACTACATAAAAGGAAGTCTTTAGTTTTGAAAATAAACGGCCCAATGATGCAAATTAGAAGGAAAAAACTTGCTGGGAAAAAAAGAAACTGGTATTTAGAGCATCTTTATCCATACTTCTACTTACTCTTTGTTGGGATAATGGCCAGCCTTACTGTTTTTTTTTTTTTTTTTTTTTTTTTTTTTTTTTTTTCAGAAAAAAAGATGGGGGTGGGGGGGGGGGGGGAGGTAACAAGGGTAAAAATGATCTAATTAGATTATTATACAGCAAGAGAGCCAAAAAGCAGTAATCAGTTGCATGTGGACATTCCTATTTGGGCATGGAAACAAGCAGTATTGAACACATTATGGAGCTTAAATGGGATTATTTCATTTTCTTTTGTTTATTTTCATTAATAAATAAATTTGATATAAGTACAATAAATTTTTAAATGTTGTATTCCATCATACCTTAAAACTTTGTCAAATGAAAGAGATTATTAAGTAGATCATGTTTACTTATATAGTGTATCAATTACAAATTTAGAGGTACTGTAAGAAAGATGGATTATTCCTTTCAAGCAGTGGGTAAGGGAGAATGGCCTGGGTACCTAACTTTATGCCCTTCAATCTTTTGAAAGCAAAAGATAAAGGTTTACAGTTTACAGTTACACTTACACCTACTGATTTCAAGGATTTAAAGGCAACAACACAGAGGCCACAAAATGAAGACAAAATGCATGACCTAGGTACGAAATTATAACAGAACACGCAAACAAATGATTCACTACCTATGGAATTATAACAGTTTACATTTAGGCAAACCTACTAGTAAGGGAACATGGTGAGGGGAGGAAGCAGAGGAGGGCACTGATGCTCTGTATAGCACGAGAGAGGTGGAGGAGGATGAGGATAAGGTTTCCATCTGAATGAAGATGTGGGACTAAATAAGCCCTAAGCTGGATTAATGTGAACTGATCTGAAACAGATTAGGATGTGAATGAAAGTTGCAACAAGAAATTAAGAAAATTACAAATATTTACCTGACTAAGCCCTTCGCACTGTGTGAGTTTGACTTTAGAGCGGAGGGCTTTGGCTAGCACCAAAGCTTTGTCGGTGAAGGTGGGATCTCTACGAGGATTAAAGGCAGTTGGGCATGGAATTATGATTCTGATCAAGGGGTTGATGTGATTGATTGAGGTTGGTGATGCGGTGTAAGCTGAGTGTGTAGAAGACGCTTTTGGATGGGTTGGTGAGGATTTTTAATGTTGCTGTGTTGAGTAATCAATGGCGTGGTGATCCGTTGTGAGGGAGAGACCTTTGAGTTCAGTTAGATGGGTTGGTGAGGGGAGTTATGGTGGTGGTGAGATTAATGCCGCTAGGTTAAGCTCCGACTATGTGGGTGAGATGAGATCTTGGTAGGTGCAAATGGAGTAGGCGTGAAGAGGAAGAGAGGAGACAATACACAGAGATGTCTGACCAAGTGGGCCTATATAGTGTTCAAAATAATTACCCAATTGCCACTAAACACTAGTGTTTATTGTTTTAAAACAGGTCAGAGGTGATTTCAAAACTATCATTTTGAAAATAGGTTTTTGAACAATGTTTTCCAAACAACCCTAAACACAAATGGATGACCAAACGCGTTTTTTTTTTTTTTTGGACACTAGTGTTCAGTGTTTAAACACTGAACACTAATGTTTTAAATGGATGACCAAACGGCCTCTTACTATGCTTTCCTTTGTTTGGTTCGTAGAGGGAAAAGAAATGAGAAGAAATATATGTTTTTTTTTTTTTTACTTCCATACCCACATGAATTTGAGAGTAATGAATTTAAAATCTCTGAAAAAAAAGGTAAATTCCTTGACATGAAAAGCTAAAGTGTTTGTTTTAAATTTTTTATTACTCTTTTCCCTTCAAATCCGCCCAAATTGGGTGGATTACAAAAAATGGTCTAGCAGATTATGTTTTCACTATTTTATTTTCACCCTTAGAATCCAAACAAAAGAAATGACATGACTTTTTTTTCATTTCTCTTCTTCTCCCTCCCTTTCATCCTTTTTCAACACAGTGTAAAGTTTTAGTTCCCTTACTCTAGCCTTTAGTTGACTTGGGCAATAAAGACACGTGATCAAAAATGAACACCAGTCACCGTCACAACGAACCTAATATATTGGAGGACTAGACCCAAGCCAAATCCAATTGGCTTAAAAGGAATTGTCATTCTTCTACACTTCATTACAAATTTGTTTTGCCTTGGAAGATGTTAATTCCAATTTGAGTTTGGCACCTTTGATTGCATATGAATAATTAATGTTTCAAAGGGGGTTGGTAAACCCTTCTATCCTCGAAGTATGCTTTAAAAAGGTAGTGGAAACTATGGAATTCTTCTTTGTGGCTCTTACCAAATCTCCCAAGCCAAAATAGGATAACAAATTCTTTGAAATTGTGCAAACCTTTGCCGGGGTGGGTTAAACTCAATATATATGGCCCTTCTTTTGAAAATCAAGCTTAGCACGTGGAGGAGTTTTGCTTAAGAATGGTGAAGGAAATTGATTAAGGGGTTTATTTTGATCAATTAGTTCAAGTACTAGCATTTTAGTTGAATTGTGGGCTTTGCGATGGACTCATTACAGCTTTAAAGTTTGGTTTATGTTGAATTTGATGCATCTTATGGGTGGAAACTTTTGTTATAACATGGTGAAGAAAACTCGTCCTCTCTTATTGCAACAATCTATTGAAGAGTTTTAACAAATTTTTAGCAACCACAAACTAGACCACATTTATTGTGAGACTAAATAATATGTGACTCCTTAACTAAGATGGGTGCACAACTAGTCACTAATTTTTCTTATCAAAAAAAAAAAAAAAAACTAGTCACTAATTTTATTTTGTATGATAATCCACCATAATTGTATGTGGTGCAAACATTGCACACTACAAAAAAAAAAAACTAGCCTACAACCACATTTTTAAAACAAAGCTATAGCTCCTAAAAACGTGGCTATAGGTCCATTTGGTCTATAACCGTGTTTTCTATAGCCACATTTTTAAGCATGGCCAATACACCGTGACAATAGACCGACATGTTTATAGCTACACTTTCTCAAACATGGCTATAAGTTGTAGACCAATAGGGTATAGGGGTTATTTTAGCCGCGTTTAACAAATGCGGCTATAGGAGTTATTTTAGCTACATTTTTAAAAACCTACAACCGTGTTTTAAAAACGCAGTTATATGTTTTTTTTTTCCTGGACAAATCACTGATATCATTTATATATTTGTACAAGTACACTTTTTAGCAAAGAACTACTTTCCCTACACACTATAGTGCATTGAACTACAACTCTTAAGGCTAAATCTCTAATAATAAAGCATTAAAATTGTTCAAATGAACAAAAACTTGAGTGTTGTTTGAAGCAGTTTAAACATTTGTGAAATAACAATCAAGTGAATGTATTTGAACTATTTCAGAACTAGGCAAAGATTAGTGTAAAAAATAACTAACAAAAAAACACAGTTTCTCAAGTGCTAGCCTTTGAAAATCTTAAGCTATTTTGAAACTTATGAAAAAGAAGAACTATCTTGTATTCGTACCCTGTTTCTAATGGTATTTTATCAATCCTTTAGAGCATCCACAGCAGTGAAGCTAAATTTTTAGCAATTTAACTCCATCAAAAGTTACTTTATCTATTTTAGCTACACACATGCTGTAGCAGTGGATTTATTTTAGCTTTCAACACAATAAAATAATATAAACATCACAATAAAATAATATATCCACTACAATAAAATAATATCTCCATTACAATAAACAACGATCACAACCACCTGCAACTACCACCGCTACCGCAGCCGCCGCCACTGCCACCGTTACCAACGCCACTGCCGCTGCCGACTCTTATATCGCGAAAAGAGAAAAGAGAAATTATGGTCTTGTGCAACAGAACAAAATTATAACAATGTGCTTCTGTTTATGGTCTTGTGCAACAGAACAAAAAACTAGAAAACCACACAGAAAATTCCTGCAAACAGAAAATTCCCAAATCATTGCATCTAAAAATTCCCAAATCATTCTCAATACCCATTCTTAGAAAATTCCCAAATCATTCTCAATACCCATTCTTTGCATCTAAAAATTATTGCATCTAAAATTATACCTAAATCAAAAAATTCTCTACTCTAGTTGTTTTAGCAGAACAGAAAAGAGAGTGAGGTACTTACTTAAGGGGGTTTAGTGGTTGTGATACGGCGAAGAACGGTGGGCCGGCGGAGGAGTGGGATTGCTGGGGCTGATTGGCGGAGGAGTGGGATGGTTGGGGCTGATCGGTGGAAGAGAAGTGGGGGTTGATCGGCGGCTTGGGACTGCTGTGGGTAGGTTCGGTGGCGGTAAACAGGGGCGGCTGGTGGGACAACGGTGGAGAGATGCTGTTCGGTGGAAGAGAAGTGCGGCGGCTTGGGACTGCTATGGGTAGGTCCGGTGGTGTTAAACAGGGGCGGCTGGACGACGGTGGAGAGGTGAGCACGGCTGAGAGGAGATGTTGAGAGCTTGAGGAGTCGTGAGAGGAGATGTGAGAGATGTGAGAGCCTGCGTTGAGAGATGAAAGCCTGAGAGGAGAGCTTGAGAGAGAGTGATTTGTCTGAGCTTGAGAGAGTGAAGCGGGTGGAATGAATAAAAGAAAGGAGAAAAAATAACCGAGTGTAATAAAATATAGTTTTTTAGTTATAGATGACCGCTACAGTGCACATCTATAGATAGATATGCACTGTAGCACTTTAGCTATAATTTTAACAAATAACTCCACTGCTACAAGTCATTTTTGCTATATTGGTGGAGCTAAAATAGCAATATAGCTATTTAGCTCTACTGCTACGAATGCTCTAATCAACCAAAAAAAAAAATATAAATAAAAATAAAGCCTAACTTCTTTAGTGACTATAATTATGCAAGTGCGATATACTGCTTAATTAATATATATTATAAAATAAATTGAAATCTTATTTCAACCATAAAATGACATGTAAAAGGAAAAGTTTATTTATGTTAATGATTCATGTTTTTATAATATATCATATATGTGACAATTTTCAAGTATTCACTAATGCTTGACCTTTAAGCCGAAGCAATCACCAAAATAAAAAACTAATTTTTCCTCAAAAGCTCATAAAGATAATTCAATTAAAAAAAATGACAAGAACAAAAGAACCATCTGCTAAAAAACTGCTAATAAAATATTGATTGTAAAAGTTATAAAGTTAATAGTAAAAGTTGCAAGGCAATCCGCTAGTATATCCATTTGGCACAACCACAATTTTTAGGGCCAATATTTAT